>CM051258.1:12919892-13527392 GCA_027921565.1 Artemia sinica
CTTGGGATTTGTTAAAACATTTAAAATGTATTTTGTGTTTAGTAAAGTGAAAAGTAAAATTTTGCTTCAGAAAGATAAAGAACTGACTAAGCAAAAAACATTGAGCAACTTCTGGAAATGACAATTCCAGAAGAAACAATTATAACAAATGAGTGAAAAAATCATAGACATGGTCGCGCTTTCATTGACCAACAAAATTTGTCAACATGGCTAGTAGCCGATAAACGACTCAAAGTCGACCCAAATTGTTACAATATACACGACCACATAGAAACATCGAGTCTACTTCGGAAATATCTTATAAGCCAAAACTTCTGTTCTTTTTGCTGGCTTAAAACTTTGCACAGAAGAACCAATCAGATTTCAAAAAGGTGGAGTTATTAATCGCTCCAGAAATTGTATTTCATTTCCGGTTTTGTCACCCAACATGATTTACTTAGGATTAATTAGTTAATTAAACAAAAAGACAAGTTTTTTTTAACTGAAAGCAAGGAACAACATTAAAACTCAAAACGAACAGAAATTATTCTGTATATGAAGGTTTGCCCCTTCTCAATACCTTCCTCTTTACGCTAAAGCTGTTAGCACTTTTTAAAAAGCTTCCTATTCTAATTAAACGGCCCCTCTGTTTCAGTAGCCGTTCTTAAAAAGTTGGGACGAACAGTCAAACTTTAGCGTAAAGAGCAAGGTGTTGAGAGGGGGGCAACCCTTCATATATGGAATAATTTCAGTTGGTTTTGAGTTTTGATGTTGCTCCTTAGTTAAAGTTAAAAAACCTTTTTTTTTTATTTCTGATCGTTTTTCAAATAATGCCGGTAAATCTGGCTCACCCTCTTTGAAATATACCCCACTCCTCACGCGAAACTCCTCCGTAGAAATTTCATCCAACAAAAAGTGCACCCCCCCCCCTGGTATATTCTCTCCAGACAGTTCCGTCCTCACTGACCCCCCCCCCCCTGTAAAATCTCTTGCAGAAAATTCAACCTGAAAAATTCTCGTTAGCAAACTTTCATTTGAAAAAGATTTTAATTTCTAATCGGTTTGTCAATCACTCCGGAAATGCCCTCTTCCGTGGAAATTTTTTCTCAGAAACAAAAAATACGGAAAATTGCCCCCGGATATTTCCCCCTGCATATCTCCACATGTAAAATTGAGTTCGCAAAGAGAATGTAAGACAATAAAAAAAAATCGTATAGAAATTCTGTCAAATCCCCCCAGTGTAAGATTTCCCCTGGAAAATTGCCATCCCCCGGAAATTGCCTTCCCCAAAGAAGATTCTCCCTATGGAAATTAATCCCGAGCACAAAATCCCCTCCCCCCGATAAATGTCTGTATACTTCTCAATAACTACTACTATACGTAAACAACGGACAAATTTCATAACTTACAGGCCTCTTCTCACGGACTGTGGGGGAGGGTTATTTTGCCCCTAAAGACATAATTATTTGATCTTTCAACTATACTTAACAAAATGGGTATCTTAAAATTTTGGTCAGACAACTTTGGCAAAAAAGGGGTGAGGGAGGGGGACCAGTTGCCCTCCAATCTGTTTGGTCACTTATAAAGGGCACTAGGCTTTTAATTTTCGTTCGAATGCACCCTCTCCCGATCTTCTAGGACCATTCTTTCGGTACGACCACCCCTGAGAAAAAAAAAACAAATAAACACGCATCCGTGATCTTTCCTCTGGCAAAAATAGTAAAATTTAAAATTTTTGTAAATAGGAGCTTGAAAATTCTACAGTAGGGTACTCTGGAATGCTGAATCTGAGGGTGTGATTTTAATTAAGATTCCTTGAATTTTAGGGGGTGATTGCCCCCTATTTAAAAAAATGAGGCAAGTTCTGTCAGGCTCGTAGCTTTTGATGGGTAACAACAAACTTGATGAATTTTATATATTTGTAATTGGCATGATAACTTAATTCTTTTGATGTATATATTGATATCAAAATCCCATTTTTAGAGTTTTGGTTACTATTGAGCCGAGTCGCTCCTTACTTAGAGTTCGTTACCACGAACTGTTTGATTTGGATTATTGGTCAACCAAGGAGCAATAGGACTGATTTACAAAATACATCACAATCATAAACCAATCAAATCAAAGTATACCTCATATCTTGGTATTATTGCAAGTTTATCTCTCTTAGGTACAATTCAAAATAGAGCCAAAATAAAAACCTGGGACAAAACATTCTATCCCACAAGAACGAGTGGTAAAGATTAACCGTTTCAAACGACAAGGCCCCAATAATACCCGAGCCATACCATAGTCAAACTAAGGATATACCCTGGAGAGAGGGTCTGGGAATCTACGATTGAAATGTGTTTACTTTATTTTGACGAGAATTTTGTACAACAGGTGAGGAAAAATAAAATAGTGTAACAATATTTCTGATTTAATTTATTAAAAGTACGAAAGGAATGCGTGGAACATTAAAGGAAGGCTTTGCATATTGTGGAGTATTGAAGTCACAATTTTCACAGTTATTCCTTTAGAGCAGTAAATATTGTTTGTAATACTATCCTAAGGTGCCCACGGAGAAGCGCAAGATGGTGGCTAGCTTTTTGGAATAACAAAAAACAAATTGTAAATTTATATTTTTAAACTCCCCAAAATGAAATGTGATACTCTATCAGAAAAAATAATTTTGATGTTGAAATTGATCTTGATCTTAATCTCCAACCTCATTGTACGTATATTTTGTGGGCACCCTTCTATTAATTATAGTTACTATTTATTTATCTATTTCGATGTAAGTCTAGGCACGTGGTGTTGTCGACGGCCTGTCGTCTTTTGAATTGTGCTGAGGATCAATGTCCTTTTTAAAGAAATATTCGATGTCTTCCAAGGTTTTACCTTTAGTTTCAGGCACAAACAATACAATAAAAACTGCCCCAACAGCGAGAATACAGGCATATAGCCAAAATGCACCATGATCCCCAATACTCTTTTGGAGTTCTGGGAATGTTCTAACGGCAACAAAGATAAATAAACTGTTAACAAAGAAGCCAATTGATCCAATAAAATCCCTGTAACGGACTGGTGATAATTCAGCAAGCATTATATAGGGAACAGTAGAGTATCCCGCGCCGTAGGAAATATAAAAAACTACCAGGGATGCAAATGGTAGCCACGAAATAGGTTCAGCTGCTTCAGGTCCGTAATTTTCCTGAAATAAAATAACAGATTTAATTACAAGACCTTTTAATGACAATCTAGATTCTTAACAAATTCTGCCTAGTCACACTTGCAGATAGTCAAACTAGTCACAAATTCACACACGACTATAGCGTCACTAGTGAGTAAAAAAGGATAATAATCCTCCAGAGCCTTTGGTTGTTATCATCGACGATAGGGCGTTGACAAGTTATTATCAGCAATTAAGTCGTAGGTTGTCTTATCACAGTATGAATATTCATAAACAGTAGCGAAAAGTTTCTTCAGAAATGGAACAGATTAAAGCACACAGAAAAGGAAAATGTGTCTGCGTCACAGCAATAGTTTCAGTTGCTACTTGGTATTCAATGCGCTAAACATTTGTCACTTCTCGTGCGTTAAGGTGGAGTCTAGACTGATCTAGACGGATGTATGCCAAAAATCTTTAATGAAGAGCATAGGACTTTTCGCTACTGTCTATATATATTCACACTGTGGTGCCTTTTAATGAGACAGGTAGTTTGCCTACCTGTCAGTTCACTGTGCCCCACAGACCACCTATTATTTATCGCATACCTCAGTTGGTGAGTTGAGCAATGCTTAACCATTAAGCTTTTTTTGTGTGATTGACCAATCAAAGTTAAGATCTGAGCCACATCTTTTGAGCTAAGAAAATATGTTGGCTTTGAACATTAGGTTTTCCATCTCTGTGTAGAATGAAACAAAAAATACAAAGATTTTATATCGATAGACACAACTTGGGAGCAAATTGGAGTTTATATACCTTTTTCAAGTAAGGCCCTTGCCATTTTATTTTTCCTCATCTGCTGTTCAAAATTCTCGTTAAAATAAAGAAAAAATAAATAATTGGATAGATTCCCCAGACCCTCTCTCCTGGGTACATGCCTATCTTAACTATAGTAATGCTCAGGTATCATCGGGGTCTATTCGTTTGAAATGGTGAATATTTACCACTCAATCTTGTGAGATAGATAGGACTAGTACAGATGTTCTCAAAATCAATTGCGGACCTTAGCCAATAAATGTTGAAAAAAAACCCAACAGATTGTTTGGAGCTTAGCTTGGTTATAAAATTTAAAAGTCGTGACTTTCTTCCAGGGTCTGGCAGATTTTCTTCAGTGTATACCCCCCCCCACTGAGGTAAAATCCCCAAGAATGTTTACCCACGCGGAAAATTACCTGTTGGAAAATTACCCTCCACCGTGGAATGTTCCCTCCGTGGAAAATTCCCCGAAATTTTGCACCTTACAATTCCCTCTGGAAAATTCTCCCCATAAGTAGCGTTGAACAGCCAAAGGGAAGTTCATACAAATAAAAAGAATGAAGAAGAAAGAGATTAAGGATATTTCACCGAGATTCCAAAATACATGTAGAATATATAGCGTAGAATGAAACAGTTTGTGGTACCAAATTTTAAGCAAGGAAGAATCCCCACTGAGGGAAATCCCCCCCCCTCCCCCAGAAAGTTTACCCGCGCGGAAAATTACCTGTCGAAAAATTACCCTCCACCGTAGAATGTTCCCTCCGCGGAGAATTCCACAAAATTTTCCACCTGACAATTCCCTCTGGAAAATTCTCCTCACAAGTAGTGTTGAACAGCCAAAGGGAAGTTAATACAAATAAAAACAATGAAGAAGAAAAGAGATTAAGGATATTTCACCGAGATTCCAAAATACATGTAGAATATATAGTGTAGAATGAAACAGTTTGTGGTACCGAACTTTAAGCACGGAACGACTTGGGTCAATAGTAACTAAATTCTAAAACAGAATTTGGATATCAATTAATATATCAAAGAAATCAGGTTGATTCCAAATATAAAAATTTCATTAAGTTTAATGTTAAGCATCAAACACCAAGAGGCAGAGAAAATTTGCCTGTTTTTTGAAAAGTACGGACCCCCCCCCCCCTGAAAAGGCAAGTAATAGTAATGAAAATCGCATCACTAGCTTAAACATACTGGAAAACCCTACTGTTGAGTTTTCAAGCTCCCATGTAAAAAAATGTAGAATTTTGGATTTTTTCCCAGAAGAAAGAACGCTTGTGCGTGTTTATTAATTTTTTAAAAATTAATTTGAATAGGACTGTCACCCAAAGTAGTTGGTGTAAACAACCTTCCAGTCAGTAAAATGCATTGCCTTTCCCCATCCCCCCGAAAAAAACAATAGTGGCTAGTGACGCCTCTGGTCGGTGCCACACCAAGTCCACAGGAACCAATTATTCATACTTCTTAGTCCCAACTTGTTATGTCTGTGCAATTCCATCATAGGGCATCTTTTCTATAGTTCCAACTGATTTCATGTTTTCAAATTATTTTCTTTGACCTTAATTTTACCCTGTTATGATAATTCAACCCCCTAAAAACACGAAAAGTAATTATTTTAAGCAAAAAGTTAACAAAGTTGATAAATTTGCCTTTCTTTTCAGATGCTGAGTTCTTTTCAGATGCTCTGAATTGTGCTAGAGTTATAGTTTTTCACAAAGGAGGCTCTCTGAAAAACCCGTCTAGTTACAGATCTATGTCGCTTTTGTCAGTTTTTGTGCCATGTTTTTGTCGCTTTTTTGCCATGTTTTTAAGTCTCTTATGTTTTTTGAGGCTAGAGATTTTTTCTATGATTTCCAGTTTGATTTTTGGGTTAGATGTTCTACTGAACATGCATGTATTTCTTTACTTGATCTTATTCACTCTGCTCTTGATTCTGGTCTACTGCCAGCTGCTTTATTTTTAGATGTTCAGAAGGCTTTTAATTCTCTGACACATCGTATTCTTCTTTGAAAGCTTTTTCACTTTAATCTAAGGTTAAATGCTCATTCTTGGTTCTCGTCATATCTATCTGGACGTGTTATCACGGCTGGTAAATCTTTCCATGATACTTATCAGGTTGAATTTGGAGTACCTCAAGGATCGGTCATAGGTTTCATGCTGATTTCAATTTATATTAATAACCTTTTCATTGCAGTTAAAAATTGTAAGCCAAAAGTATGTTGTCGTATGGATCTGACTATGGTCTGGTGGCTTTTGCAGATGATTGAAACCTAACCACTTTGAATAAAGATGAGTCTAGTCTGGAGCTGAACCTTCCATTTTTTTTTCGAGTATGTTGTGTTGGGGTTTGAGGTAAATCATCTTGTATTAAATGTGTCCAAATCAAAGCTTCTTATTGTTCCAGAGTCTGTCAGTCTTGACCTGATATAAAAGAAATCTAGACCTATCGAGGATTCATCTTTAGACCTGATGGTGATTTTGTACGTTTCCTGGGGATTCTGGTAGAAGAAAATCTATCATTTAAAAACCGTAACGATATGATAAAGCTGAATTTGGCTAGAAATGTCGGTTTTCTTCGGAAGCCTAAGCGCTTATTTCCTGGTCGCACCTTAAACTTCTTTTTTTTTCATTGATTCAACCGTATGTTTCCCGCTAAAATGGATTTCTACCTTTCCATCTTCTACACGTTCGCTTTCTTCTTTCGACAAGAGGGATAGAAGCATTATTAAAGAGAGGAAAGTTTCTTTAATCCAGCCTCTTCCTAATTTTTGGTCTGTATATCTCGCATCCTATTCATATTTTGCTTTCTCTTTAGTCCACGGGTAACTGCCAGCTATTTTCAAGAGTCTATCTTTTCTTTCTAATTTTTCTTCATATGCCCTTCGAAATGCTACTGATGTAAGAATTATTTTTATGTGGTGCATTCGGTCTGACATTAATCTGGTAACCACAAGTTTAAAGAAAAGTCGCTACAGGCTGAGACACGAGGTAGTCAATCGTATATGACTTTCAAAAAATTGGTGTTGGATATTCTTTCACGAGAATTTAATAGTAAATTGTAAACTTTTATGTATTATTATTATTGATATTTTTGTGTTGTGTTTTAGTTATTATAATTATGCATTTGTAAAACGAAGACGGAGGTTTTGGCTGGGTTCTGGCATTTGTTGGTCTGATTCATCTTATTTTGAAGATGTGAGTATTGCGGTTTGGTCTCTCACATCGCGTGGTCCTAAAGTTATTATTGAAATACCGACTATTGATTATTTCTTCATTTCAGTTTTGCTTGTTATATTTTCTTTTTGGCAGATCAATTTTGCTTGAGGGGGAAATTTTTTTCACGAAGTGGAGTTAATTTTCCAATAGGAGAATTTTCCAGGGGATCAGCTTATATACCAGGTAGCTGAGCTTATTGATTTTGAATGTGGGGGAATTTGCTACGGGGAAATGTTTCGGAGGGGGATTTTTCCGCGGGTGGGGGGATCAGAATATTCCAAAAAATTTTCTTGTCTTCCTAATTTTCATTTATCATACTTTCTTTATGACTGTCCAATTTTGCATGTGTGGAGAATTTTAAGTGGGGATCAATTTCTTATGAAAAAGTGGGAATCTTCTACTCAGGAAAATTTTCCGTGAGAATTCTTCCGTCGGGGGGATTTCTGTGGGTAAAATTTCCCGGAGAGAATTTCCTGCAGGAGGAACTTTCCGGGGGAGAACATGCCTAGCACCCTTTCCCCTACCCTTTCACCGAAGCATATTTTTAGTTGTCACAGACAATCCCGAAGCAAAACTGAAACAGCTAATTGATGCCACAAAAGAACTTAAGGAACCTGTTATTTTTGGAGACGTTAAATAAAATCAATTGAGATTAAGTTCGTCCAGGTTGTCGAAAGGACGTGTCTGCAGTATCTTAGGAACGGCTAAGAGTATTGATTTTAATTTTACAGGACAAGCTAAAGGGGATGTGCAACGAATCACAAAAAGGACTATGGGCATGTAAAGTTGTCAAAAGGGCGTATCTGCAACGCCAGGGGAATGTAATAGTATTACTTTATAATTCGTAGAGTATGGAAATGGAGATATTGAACTTTATCAAAAGACTCTTCATGCATTTAATATGTCGAAAAGACTTTTCTGAAATATCTCAGGAACAGTTAATGGTATACATCAACCGCTGAAGAGACTGTAACCTTAAGAGAATATTGGACGTTGGGATATGGTAGATTAAAGATTTTGACCTAGGGGCATCAAAGGGAGCTCATGAAGCATAATAAATTTTTAAGATACTTTATTGTATTGATCTTTAGTGCGAAATATTCTTTTATATATTGGCTTACTTGAAATTTGAAGCCATGAAGATACCTTAAGAGTTTCAAAACCAAGGGAACTTCAACCGGAAACAAATCTGGTTGCACTGCTTCTTGAGATTATATCTATTTTTTGTTTTATCTATAGCAACAAAATGGAATTCTTAAAAAAAACAACTTAAAATAAATTTATTGAAACAAATAAGCAGTTGAAATCACATATGATGCAATAAGATACTTGTGATAAAATGGTCGATTAGTATTCGTCGATGTTCAAGGTTGTAACAGGATGGGGTCATGATGGCTTCAACGTTATAGAAGGACAAAACATATTTAGCTCTTTAATCCATGTATTTGAGTAATGTTCCCCCTCGACTTTCATCGAAAATTCTAGCGTAAAACTATTATTAAAAGTTTAAAACCTTTAATATTAGTCCAGTAAATCTACGGAAAAAATCAACGATCTGGGACAAAATTGCAATATAAATGATTTTTACACCATTTTGTAGTGACAAAAATTCTGTACAACATACCAAAAGTACCCAGGAATTCCCTTGGCGGAACAGGGTGAAAAACGAGGGAAAGAAGACAATCCAGGGAAAAACTCGAAGATCTACGACCGGTAGTTTTTGATGCTGGGAATGGCATTCCTGATGCTCTTGGGGGGAAGAAGATCGAATATGCGTTTTTGTATTGCTGTGTAATGAGTCGTTCCCCCGCTTTCCCACTTAGAGGGGGGAAAGGGGGGAGAGGGAATAAAGATCCTGTACAGCAAATTACAAGACTTATTTTCTGGGGTTCCCCAGTGCGAAAAGAACGAATATATTACTTTGATTGCACTGTCAGTAGCCTTTCTCCCCGTTTTCCAGTTACAAGGGAAAAAGAGCGGAAAATCAAGATATCCTCTAAAGGGAAAAGATAGTCAGACGGCTCTACGGAATTTGGAGAGGAGACAAAGGTCTATCAACTCGGCTTTAACACCCTCTAACACCGTCTTGACGAGAGTTTAATATCCTATTCCTTGGTGCTTCTCTTTTCCTGTTTGCTGGAAATTCACTACCTACTGGCAGGCTCAATCGGTAAAACAAAAATGCAGGCTTGCCGTCCCCGATCTTTGCTTGCTCCTTTACAAGTATACCTTTGAGTCCAGTTACACCGGCAATCTGGTTCACGTTTTCTCACCGACCAGAAGAATAGGCTAGGTTTTTCTACTTCTTACTCTGAAGTGCTTCGATTCGAGCGTTCTGCCACAGTAACTCATAGCACAGAATTTCCAGGGATGACTTCTAAAACTTTCATCCAGTTCATTGGCGACAATTTCGACCACGGCATTTGCACTATCGATGGAAAAAGTACTTTCTATGGCATGGGCATGCTAGCTGCTGCCACACCAAGGCTACCCAAATTTCCAATCATAATCCAAAGAGCAGTTGCAAACCTTGAAGTACTCCAGCAGGTTGGAAAAGTGCCTTTCTACTTCTACATCAGAAGCCAACAGGAGAACAGTCTTGTGTACAAACCCATTCCGACCATCACCTTCGACGACAGGATCGATGGCATTGACCTATTATGGCATGCAAGCTGGATACATGACACGAAACGGGTTGGATGGAGTGGATTTCTGCAAGTAATTCACCATGGGTCCCACAAAGGCGCTTCGTCGATTGTTCTTGGAAAGAGATAGAAAGGACGTAAAAGCTTTAGTAGCTTTTGTTGCACAGTTCTTTCCAAAGGACAGCTGCATTCAGTTGCGCAATATATCGAATGGTCTGACAGCAGCAAGGGATGTCAACGCGGATGCAGTAAAGGCGATAGGAAAAGAAATTCTGAAGTTAATAAACGACGACCGATGCCGATCGCTACATCTTCAAGTGCAAAAGCAAAACGATTACGATGGTCTATTAAAGCAACATTTCCGAAGCTGACGTTGAAGACATAAAAATTGACGCAAGTCTTCCTTTCCAACGTCTTGCAGCAGCGGCAACTACAACCGGAGGGGATATGGAAGAAGCTCTCAGATTCAAAATCTCATGCTACCCTACTGCCCTTTTCGAATTGTCAAGCCTGCCGCAACAGCCATATAAAGCGGAGCTAGCGAAAGCTATTTGGAAATTAGCAAAGGCAGAACCTGTGAACGTCCTATCAAAAGAGCCGGATAAAATACGTGATCGATGGCGGATGGCTGCTCCAGCATATTCCATGTAAAACAGGAAGCATTTTTGAACAGATTTGCAACAGTTAGGTTTCATTAGTGACACAGAAGTATTCAAATATGTTTCCGTTGTCTTTGATGGTTACATTTCAGGTCCGTCTACCAAAGATGTCACCTAGGTTAGACGAACGACAGGTATCCAGTGTCCGACCGTCGATTTCACACTGAGTATGAAGCTGTAAAGGAAGAAGGAGGATTTCTTGCGGAATCCCCACAACAAGTAGAACATTATTCGAGCTATTGGTAAGAAGCTTGTCCAAGCCAGCGTCACTGTCCTTGATGCCAAGAGAAATGCGGACATTCTGATTGCATTTACAGGCGTTAATGCGGCGAAGGATAAGGTAACGGCAATAGTCGGAAACGACACTAATTTATTGATCCTTCTCCTCCATCACCTGCCTCCAGAAGCCAGGGATCTCTACTTCAAAACCAGTACCGAGTCAAGAGCGCTGTCAACTAAATACTGGCACATCAACTTTATCAAAAGACCGCTGGGACAGGTTTGTCACTCTACTCTTGCTGGCCACGCCTTTCTTGGTTGCGACACGACGTCGCGTTTGTTTGCGATAGAAAAGTAGGCTGTCTTGCCATTCCTGAAAAGCCATGAAGAAATTAGGAATAACTGTGAAGTATTCCTTAATCCGCGCTCTACGAAGGAAGAAGTCCAGCAAGCCGGTGAAAATATTTTGCTGTGTTTCTACAAGGCTAAGAAAGGGGAGGGTCTCAGCAAAGCTAGGTACACGGTTTTTCTTGAAAAACTGAACAGCTCAAAGACATCAACTTTTGCGAACCCAGAGAGACTTCCACCAACTCCATCGACTGTGAAACTGATCATTCTTATAGAGTCTTCTATCAGGTAATGGAATGGTGTAATACTGTGTCAGAACTCGACCCGAAAGACTGGAGTTGGCGATTACGTGTCGGACGCCCCACTCCAATCATGACAGACATCGGACCTACTCTGCCTCATCTGCTAACTGTGATTTGTTGCAGCTGCACGCGTTCCAACTGTGACAGTTCACGCTGTAGTTGCTAAAAAAAATGAATTGCCTTGCACACTTGCTTGCAAAGACTGCGAAGGGATTGAGTGTTCCAATAAAGATGTTTTTGTTGATAACGATGAAGAATACGATGTTTAGTACAAATCCCTGCTCTTATCCTTTTTAGTTCAATCAAAACCATAATTATCTTTTGCTGTGATTACCGAAGTTACATGATTTGTTTCATTTTTTTGCATTTAGTTTTATCTTATGTTTCTACAGTTGAAGTAAATCTGCCCATGTACTCCGAAGGCCCGATGCATTGTCTCCCTAATGTTTTTTTTGAAATCATTGAGTCAAAAAACCTCGGGGGCAACATTTCACCAGCCATATCGCACAACTCTCGAGGATACTGTTTTCCCCCTCCCCTTCCCCGCTAAAGAGGGAAATTAAACCAACTCCAGAGATAAAACAACATAAATTTCTTTTTTTGATTTCTCCGCGCAGAAAAAGAGCAGACGTGAAATTCGAGCGCACAATAAATCTGCCCCTGAATTTTTCCATTTTTCCCCCTGTTTTTACCCTGTTCCGCCTAAGGGATTTTTGGGGACTTTTGATATGTTGTACAGAATTTTTTTTCTACAAGACAGTTTTAAAATATTTTATATTGCAATTTCGTCCCAGAGTTTCGTAGATTTACTGGACTAAAATAGCAAGCCAAAATCATAATTCTAAAGCGAAAATCAAAATAAAATATACAAGATATTCCTTATATTAAACAATAAAAAAGAATTTCAATTAACAGAAACCAAAATTAATAACATAAAATCTCTTTCGAAAAATGAAGCCTTTTAAAGAAAAGTAAAGAGCTATATTCAACCAAAGACAAGCAGACATAAGGCCAAGTAACATACAAACTTAGAACGAACACATTTTGCTATCAACTTATAAATGATATCCAACTGAAATTTCAATTAATAAGGAAGTCAAGTTTAAAAGGAACAGAGATTACCACAAACAGAGGTAAGGCTAAAGCTTAACTAAAAACAAAATTAAAACTTAAAACATCTACAAAATTATTAAATACGAAATTGCTGAGACTTCTAAGAATAAATGTCATTACATATTAAACAGCTTGTCTATTTGCATTCATTCTTTTCACTAATCTTGGCTATTAAGGTGATTTTTTTTCTTTGTTTTTTTGTTGTTGTTGTTGTTATTGTCTTGTCCAATAAAAGCCACACTGTTTAAAATAAATACCGTTGGGAATGCATGTGAGCGACATTCAAACTGTTTGGAGGTGTTGAGATTGAGGGAAGAAGATAGGTAGTGCCACGTTTGTTGGTAAACCTTGATTACCCTTCGATATTATTTTTGCTGCTTTGTTGTTGCTGATGTTTTCAGAAATAAAACATAGTGTTCGAAATAAAAAATTTTTCATTAAAGCGAAAATGACGTTCTGGTGTTTAGAAGGATTTAGAAGCTTAGAAGGCTCCCTGTCTGGGTAGTTTTATTCATTTTAATTTGACTTGATTATTCATTGTGATTCTTGTTTGTTTTGGGTCTGATTTATGCATCGACAGTGATTTCTGTTCGTTTTAATTTCGAATTATTGTTAGAATTTAACTGTTCGTCTTTGGTTTAGTGTAATACATTTACACTTTTGATAAGAACAACTTACCCATATGTAGAAGTATGTGCCAAGCGCTAAAAGCGAAATCTTTATAAAAAGACCCGAAACAATCATTAACGTTTTTCTGCCAAGCCTGTCAACGAAGGCTAAATTTACCGACGCAGCTGATACCATACAAACTGCAAGTATAATTGTTGCAGTCCCTACGTCTAATGGGCTGTTTCCTTCTATAATAGTAACCTAAAAATATAAATTATTAAACGTTTTAAAAAAATATAAATTATTAAACGTTTAAAAAAAAATATAAATTATTAAACGTTTCATGGCAATGAACTATGAGTAAACTGCAAATTTTGATAACAGGGTATTTACACATAAAAGAATCTGCTTTTCATGCTGATTACAACATTGAGAATTAACATATTGGAAGTTTCTCAATATGTAAGTATTGGGGATTAAATAATTGTAAACTCCCCACTGAAAGCTATTTCATAGAAAAATTGCATAAAAAAGGAGGCAAACTTGATGGACATTATAAAGTGGGACTAACTCATAAAATATAGCCTAGGGAAGGGAGAAAAGCAAAGTGCTAGTTTTCTATAATCATGCAAACGTGGGGAAATATCATCATTTTGTTTATTTGCAGCAATTTTATCGATATATGTTAGATAGGCTGGGAAGCCTGAACGAACAAAAATTATTTTTGTTCGATTTTAAGTTCCAACTTCGCTCGTTACTTCCTTCAGAAAAACTTCTTTTTTTTTAATTAGTCTTTGCCGTTTTTAATTAAAATTAAATTTTTTTAAACTGCATCCATCTGTTTATCCTACGTAGGCAAAGGCTATAACAAAATCCGGTTTGCTACCAGGCTTGCCACCGTCAGTAGGATTTTACTAGATCTAGTAAAAAAAAACAATATCTAGTAAATTTAGAGGATGTAGTAAATTTCCCGAAATCTAGTAAAAAAATCATGATTTGTAGCAAACAAAACTTTTGTTATTTTCCATGAATTCAGAGGAAACAATTAGGGTCCATTCATTGCAAAATCTGATTTCGATCACCTTAGATATTATGGCTACTATTTCTCTCATTTTTGCGATTTCGCGTCAATCCTAGCGCTTAAAATACTCTACTTTTCTCTCGGCTTCTTCTTGATACTCGCTTTGAAAAGCAAACTATTTAAAATCAGGACTGGTATAACCGGCTTAATATATTTTCGGAAAATTTCCCCAGACTCTCATAACAGCTGCTAAGTTTGTTAATTAGCCTTGTCCCTTTTAAAGACGCTGCTGGGAACGAACTTTTTCCATGCTTGCCCAAGTTCTTTCTGACTCTTTGCATTTTGTCCCATTCAAGTGCTGGAACAGAGAGACAGTTCTTGATTTTGTTGGTCATCAAACTTAAAAACCGGAGTAGGCTAAATGTCTCGAGCGTTTCGTCCCTGATGAAAACGAAGCAACTTGTTCTCAGGTCTTCAAGTGGAGTACATGACTGGGTGATCCCCAGCAATTTGACTCGGGCTATCAAGAAATGGAAACAAGTAGATCCCCTCAGTCAGAATTCGACACTAGTGGATACTTTAAATTCGGACGAGGCCGAGGACGACTAAAGCCTTTTAAGTGCGACTTTTTTAAATTCTGTCTACATAATTTTTCTTCCTACTTTTCAATTTGTATGGTTTGCCTGACCTGAAGAATATTAACACAATTATATTTTTTAAAAACTAATTATTGTATGTTATATAAGTTTTCTTTTTTTTTGGCAGCCCTAGTCCAATTTGAGGTGCACTTTTAATTTACATACTTTTACAACTAAACCGGTAGCCGATTACGTCATTTCCGTTTTGAAGTGACATAGATTGTATTGGTTTTTGATTCCCTTGAATACGAACGAGAGAGAATCCAGAGAAAATCAGTTCAAAAGAACCTAAAGTAATTGCTTTAAAATTTGCCAGAAATCTTTGTAAGCAGCTTATCCCTTATTTAAAGACCAGCCCAATTAGTGTTTTAAAAGTGGCAAATTTTCTCGTAAAAATTCAAAATTGAAGGGTTTAGATTTCAAACCTAAAAACGGAAACTGGGTGACACATTTCAAAAGCCGTCACTTTCAAACACACCTCAAATTCTAAGCACTCCGTCGCCTGAATCGCTTCGTGAATATGAGTTGTAGATGTTTTTTTTTCGTTGGTTGTTTTTTAATTTTTCAATATATCTGAATTTTATGACCTGAAGACTATTGATAAATTTAAAGCCTGGCTTCATCAGCAGGATTTCCAGAATCGAAGATTCCAGACTATTGTTTGACGTTTTGGATACACCGCATCTGTAATATGAAGCCTATCCAGTAGTACATCCAAATACAAAAAAAAGAAAAGATTTTTGAACTTATAGGTTTCCGGGATTTTCAATTATACTATGAAAACGAAAGAAAAGAGGAAAAGAGAAAAAAAAGAAGAAAGAAGGAAAAAAGATTGTGGAAATCCTATTGATTATCCCCCGATAGTAAAAAAAGATGCTTGATAGTGCTAAATGCTAAATGCTCAAACAAATTTTGTGAGCATTTAGTAAAAACAGATGCGATTTAGTAAATTTTTCCTCTCCGATTTAGTAAATTCTTCCAGGCCAGGGTGGCAACCCAGCTTGCTACATTACGACAATTTGAAAATTCTTTTTGCCTCTCAATGAGAGAATTGATAAAGGGTACAAAGTGACTATCAGATGCCATCTACGTCATTAGGAGTGAATATGATATTCACTTGAATATGAGTGAAAAAAATGCTTGACTCGTAATAAAAAGCCTGACTCGTAAAGTAACAAAAAGGTAAGAATGGTACCAACATTTCCGTGTTTGTTGCTATATGGCAATTACAAATGGTAGAGTTTATCAAACAGTTCGTGGTAACGAACTGTAAGTAAGGAGCGACCCGGCTCAATGGTAACCGAAACTCTAGAAAACGGGTTTTTGATACCAATAGATACATGAAAAGAATCAGATTTCAATGCTGATTTCAAATATATAACTTTCATCAAGTTTAGTGCTACCCATCAAAAGTTACGCGCCTGAGAAAATTTGGCTGAATTTCAAAAAAAAGGGGGAAAGACCCCTTAAAAGTTATAGAACCTTAATGAAAATCATACCATCATATTCAGCGTATCAGAGAACCCTACTGTAGAGGTTTCAAGCTCCTATCTGCAAAAATGTCGAATTTTGCATTTTTTGCCAGAAGAAAGATCAGGGATGCGTGTTTATTTGTTTGTTTTTTTTTTTGTTTTTTTTCCAGGGGTGATCGTATCGACCCAGTGGTCCTAGAATATCGTGGGAGGGCTCATTGGAACGGAAATTAAAGTTCTAGTGCCCTTTTTAAGTGACCAAAAAAATTGAGGGCAACTAGGCCCCCTCCCACACTCATTTTTCCCCAAAGTCACCCGATCAAAATTTTGAGATAGCCATTTTGTTCAGTATGGTCGAAAATATGATAACTATGTCTTTTAGGATGAATTGATCCCTCGGAGCCCCCGGGGGGAGGGCTAGAAGTTATGAACTTTACCCAATGTTAACATATAGTATTGGTTATTGGGAAGTATACAGACGTTTTCAGGAGGTTTTTTTCTTGTAGTTGGGGGGGGGGGTCGGGGGTTATGTTGGAGGATCTGTCCATGAAGGAATTTTCATGGGGGGATTGAAATTGCTATGAAGGGGGCGCCGGACTTGCCAGCATTATTTATTGGTTATTGGGAAGTATACAGACATTTTCAGGAAGGATTTTTTTCTGGAGGGGGGGGGGCTGGAGGAGGGGGTTGCTTGGGAGAATCTTTCTGTGGAGGATGTTACTTAGGGGTAAGGGACATTTCTATGATGGGGGCACCGGATTTCCAAGCATTATTTAAAAAACGATCAGAAATTAAATATAAAAAAAACAAGTTTTTTCAACTGAAAATAAGAAGCAACATTAGAACTTAAAACGAACAGAAATTATAACGTATATGAGGGGGTTTTCCCCCAAGTCAATACCTCGCTCTTTACGCTACAGTTTTTTTTAGTGCTTTCAAAAGAGCTATCTATTCTAATTAAACGGCATTTGTGATTCAGGGGTTGGTGAATTAATTTTTTTTTTAACTTTTAACGTAAAGAGCGTGGTATTGACTAAGGGTAGAACCCCCTCATATACGTAATAACATATACGTAATAAAAAAAACAATAAAAAAAACAAGCGATACGGCTCAATAGTAATCAAAACTTTTAAAAACGGAATTTTGATGTCAATAAATGTATCAAAAGAATGGGTTTATAATGCACATTCTGAATATATAAATTTTATTAAGGAATTGAATATCCTTAATATTATCTTTGTATTACTCATCAAAGGCTACGAGCCCGAGAAAATTTACCCGATTTTTAAAGAGGGGGGAAACATCCCCTACAAGTGAAAGAATTTTAATGAAAATCACACCGTCAGATTAAGCGTATCAGAAAACCCTATTACGTAGGTTTCAAGCTCATATCTGCAAAAATCTGCAACTTTGTATTTTTTGCCAGAAGAAAAATATACGAATATAGAAGTTAGTTACGTAAGTTAATTTGTAAATTACGTCATAACCAAATTTAGAGACATCCATTTAACAAAAGAAAAGTAAAATTTTTATGCAAATTTTGTTTACTTATTCAATGACGGTGAGCCAAAATAAAAGCTTCATTAACTAAAAAACGATCAGAAATTAAATAAAAAACAAAGTTTTTTAAACTGAAAGTAAGGAGCGACATTAAAACTTAAAACGAACAGAAATTATTCCGTATATGAAAGGGGCTGTCCCCTCCTCAACGTCTCGCTTTTTACGCTAAAGTTTGACTCTGTCTCACAACTTTATTTTTTAAAACAATAAAAAACTTTAGCGTAAAGAGCGAAGCGTTGAGGAGGGGACAGCCCCTTTCATATACGGAATAATTTCTGTTCGTTTTAAGTTTTAATGTCGCTCCTTACTTTCAGTTTAAAAAACTTGTTTTTTTTATTTAATGAGAAAAAAGCACGTAGATTTGAGCAATAGCTTTCAACTGAGCCATTAAACATCTCTTTACGATGGCAGGGCTGCCTGCTATTCCTGCTAATGATGCAGTAGTCTGCTGGTGAGCAATTTATGAAACTTACTAAGGAGGCTGTAGGTATTTTTGAAAAAAACAAACACTGCTTTTCCATGACGAACCGAAATATTCAAAGATTTTTGTTGTTTCGCTGTCAAATAAAAGGTAAACCATTGAAATTAAGAAAAAAAATATTCGAAAACCTGGCTTTGAACAAAGATTAACTAAAAAAAATAAGTTTTTTTTAACTGAAAGTAGGGAGCGACATTAAAACTTAAAACGAACAGAAATTATTCCGTATATGAAAGGGGCTGTCCCTTCCTCAACGCCTCGCTCTTTACGCTAAAGTTTTTATTGTTTTAAAAGATAAAGCTGTGAGACAGAGTCAAACTTTAGCGTAAAGAGCGAGGCGTTGAGGAGGGGACAGATAGGAGCTTGAAACTTCTATAGTAGGTTTCTCTGATACGCTGAATCTGATGGTGTGATTTTCATTACAGTTCTATGACTTTTAGGGGTTTTCTCCCCCTTTTTTCGAAAATAAGGCAAATTTTCTCAGGCGCGTAGCTTTTTATGGGTAAGACTAACCTTGATGAAACTTATATATTTAAAACCAGCATAAAAATATGATTCTGTATTTATGATAGTTCTACTACAGTCAAATAAAATAGATTTAGTTTCTCTCAATGCCATTCATCTTTCTTTACGTGATAATGAACCTTCAGATAAAAATCAAGTCAATTAACCAGAAAACCCAAGCTCTTAGAAAGTTGTCAATGCCGTTGCTGAGGTTGAAAAAAAGTTTTCTCGACTGTTATCTATCTTGTAAGGTTATATTAGTCACCAGAGTTGATAAGCTTTACTGGGGCTAGCCTTGGTTCATTTCGATCTTCCTGATTCTTCTAACGTCGGTGGTGATACAACACCATCGCGGGAATGATACAAAGTGATACAAAGGGCTGCCTCAACCCTTTCGAAGTGCCTGCAAGACTAGGGACCTTGCGATCATTTCTATTCCCACTTGAAAAATGGCGCCCCTCGAGGAAATTATAGTCTAGTAAACGACACTGCATTCGCACGGGATTCTGATTAACGGACAATTCTTCTGGACTTGGTCGGTTTTGACGGGTGTCTTCGGGCTAAAAACATCTTCCTAGCTAATTTATCTACTATGGGCTGCCTCCCCATAGTAGCATAATATTTGTAGGCATGAATATATAATGAGTCGGAGGTAATAGGCTTGAGATTGTCTGTGGAGGATTTCGACTCTTGTTGATAGTAGAGCATCGCAAAGTGCTGAAAACCATGTTGTGACCAAGATGCGCCCAGGATTGCACAGAACCTCCACTCATACTAGAGGTTCCAGGGGCTTCTTGCTGTCTGGTTCTAAGCCGGCTTAAGCACTTCGGTGTAGGCTTGAGAAGATATGTGATCCCCGTCCTGCGCTGGTATCTGGGATCATTGCTTTTCCTGAGACCAAAATAATTTCAATGATTTAATGAACAGGAAAATTGGAACTTGGATTGTTACAACGTTAAAAAATAACCATCGTATCGACATTATGACTGACGACTTCAGACGATTCGAACTGGACTTATTATGAGTTTTAGAAACTCATATCCCAGGATTAGGAAACATGAAATTAGGTGATATAGAATTTGTTTACTCAGGCAGGAAGGATGGGGTACATAGACAGGGAGTAAGGCTCATGATGAATAAGGAAGCTGCTAAGTTTTGTTTAGGCAGGGAAGTTATTAATAATAGAATACTAATTGCTCATTTTATGACTAAAAAGTTCAGGGTATCAGTTATAGTAGTATATGCCCCTGTAGAACCGACTGATGGAGATATTAGTGGCTCAGATGAATTTTACTTACAGTTACAGGAGCAAATAAACAGGGTCCCAGGTAGAAATATGATGTTTTTACTAGGAAATTTTAACGCCCAGGCCGATAGAAATAGGGATAGATGGTATCCTAGTCTAGGAAATTTGGTGAAGGAAAAGAAAACAGTAATAGATACAGACTTTTGAAATTTAGTAGGTACGACAATCTAGTTATAACCAATACGGTGTTTGGTCATAAAATGGCTCATAAATTAAAATTGTATTCACGTGATGGTAAGACAGCAAACCTTATTGATTATGTTATAGTAAACCGAAGACTGTCAGGATCAATACAAGATACTAGGGTATATAGGAGTGCTCTTATTGATGTTAAAATTAAAGATCACCATCTAGTAGTGTTAAGGGTTAATTTAAAGCTGAAATTTCGGAAGGGTAACTACTTACCGGGAATTTATGATGCTGGTAGACTCCAAGATGAGAATTTTGGAGAAACTTTCCAGGAACAGTTGAATACTAAACTTGAGAGTTTAAAATTTGATAATGTGGAAGATGGATGGAATAACTATAGAAAAACAATTTGTGAAGTTGGTGAAGGTGTCTTAGGGAAGAAAGCTAGGACTGCAGCTAAGAATATAAGTGAAAAAGCTTTATATTTAATAGAAAGGAGAAAGGACTTATACAAGAATTATCTGAGTGACATATCATATGAAAACAAATGGAATCTAAAGAAAGTGGAGAAAGTATTAAAATATGAACTAAGGAGGTGTGTAGTGGAGGTCATGGATAAAATTGCTGAGGATCTGGAAGATGCAGCTAGACGGCATAATAGTAAAATATTGTACTGGTATGTTAATAAATTGAGAAGGAGTAGTCAATCCGAACTTGACCCAGTTAAAGATAGGAACGGGGCCACAATTAGCGATAAAGAAAGAAATTAAAGAGAGATGGGCAGAACATTTTGAGAATTTGCTAAGTAGTAATAGTGTTAAAGCCGCGAGATATACATTAAAATATACATTGAAATTGCTGTTGATTTGAACGGTCCATGAAAATATACATTGGAATTGCGCAAGAAAAACCCATGGCTGTGTCATTAAACTTACAAGTGAATATTTTAAAAAGTTGGCAATGTTTTTGTTTTTGATAAGAATTGCACATAGAATTACACTTCAGCTTCACGTGGATATTTTTTTGTTTGACGTGCAAATTGCCAAAAAAATTAAGTTTTGAGGAGATTACGCTCCTTGGCACCTTTTCATGTTTTCAATCAGATGGGTTTTGAAAGCACAGTGTGTACATGTGTGTAGGCTTTGTTATTTAAAAAATTGGACGCTACAATCAGAATTCTTTGATTGACATTTGCAAAAAAGGGTTTAGCATTTGCATATTTGATCCTATTAAGGTGGAAAAAAAGAGTTCAGCATTTGCGAATACTTCAGAGCCGACTTGCTAGCGAAAAACCTGTGTGATTGACTTGAAATAAAAATTTTTAACAAGAAATGGCTGAAAAGTGTTTTGGGGGAGATGGGAGGATTGTGTACTGTATAATACTCAAGTGATTTTTGGACAGTGTTGTCAATTTAAAATAGTTTAACGTTATACTATACGAAGAAGTAAAACGAATTTTTTTTTGTTAAATAAGTAGTTCATGTATCTAGACTAGTGACAGTGCTGTTCTGTGGTACGAATTGTTTGTGAAAAACCCAAATGAATTAGTTGAAAATAAAGTTTTAACAAGAAATGTCTGAAAAGTATTTTTTGGGGGGTGGGGGCGATGACAGAGTGGATGTCTTAGACTAGTGATAGTGCTGAAGGATTTGTCGTGGGGACTTCGAAAAGGGCTCATTCGATTGAAAATAGAAAGGGCTGATGCCCTTTTTAATAGTCAAAAGTGATTGGAGGACAACTAATCTCCCTCCCATGCCCACCCTCCCATTTGCCCATTATGTTTAAAAACTAAATGTTGCCTTAAGATTAAATCAAAATGCACTGTGCTAATGGTAATTCCCAATAAAGCATCTCAGCAGTATCCCAAAAACGACTGAGGGTATTATGTTCAAACTTTCAGGGCTACTTCTGCTCTTAAAATTTAACCAAAATCAAAATAGCGTAAGTGTATCCAAGCTATCAAAGAAAGTAAACAGATTTTTTTGCGAATGGTATCAAGTTTTCCATTTCTGGTCAACTAGAGGAGGTATGAAACTAAATGAAACACTACTATTTGTGTCCAGATTTTTAAAAAGGTGTATGTTGTTAAAAATTGCTGAAAATATTTCTCAAGCATACAAATAGCAGACCAAACTATAAAGTCTTAAAAAACGAAAAGATTTAAAGTATTATTTTCTTTTTCTTAAAGTATTAGAGTACTTTATTACTTTTTTTAAAGTATTAGAAAAAAAATTGCACTGTACTAAAAAAAATACAAATGAATGTGCATTGTCAGTTTAATATACATATACTGATATCTAGTAATCAAAATGTTAATATTATTTGTTTTATTAAAGTTATAAAAGTAAAAACATCTATATTTTTTAGTAAAGTGCAAATTTTGTTCTGGCCTTGGAAAGGTATAGGGGTTTTGAGCCCAACTTTTGTTCATTTCTGCTCGTTTTGAGCTTGACTAGGTTATTTATTTTAATTTCTGTTCGTTTTGGGTTTAATTTATTTATCGATGCTGATTTGTGGTAGTTTCACGCTTGGTATATTATTTTATTTTATTTTTGTTCATTTTTTGTTTAATAGAGTTCTTTACTTTTCTTTGAAAAACTGATTTTGTGGAATTTTTTTTTAGTTAATACCACACAAGGATAAAAACTTTGCTAAAGCTCTTATATCAACAGAATCGAACGTTTGCTGATAATCTATAAAACTGGGGACCAAAGGTGTTTGACAACTCAGGCACTTCTCAATTATTATTTTAAGAGTGAAAATTTGTTGACATATCCTCTACATTTTCTAAAACCGCACTGTTCTTCTCTTAAAACTTTGTCAATGGCATCTCTCAGTCGAAAAAGTATGACTAAACCAGACTAATGTCTCGATAATTACCACACTCACTTTTATCAACTTTCTTATAAAGTGGTTTAATTAAGTTCTCCTAAAATCGTTAGAGACTTTCCCTTTTTCAAAAATCATCTTCATAATCTTTAGTAATTTATTTCTAACCTCAGAGCCACCATATTTAATAAACGCATTTACCACCCTATCAGCACCTGGAGCCTTATTATTTTTTAATCATTTTAGTACTATTGCTAATTCTTCCTCACAAAACAAATCTTCCTTCACATCCAATGTATCACAAACTTTTTCATTTTCCTCTATATCTTTTCCTGCAACTCTATCTCGGTTTAGCAAAGTAGTAATAGTGTTAAAGCCGCGAGATATACATGAAAATATACATTGAAATTGCTGTTGATTTGAACGGTACATGAAAATATACATTGGAATTGCGCAAGAAAAACCCATGGCTGTGTCATTAAACTTACACGTGAATATTTTAAAAAGTTGGCAAGGTTTTTGTTTTTGATAAGAATTGCACATAGAATTACACTTCAGCTTCACGTGGATATTTTTTTGTTTGACATGCAAATTGCCAAAAAAATTAAGTTTTGAGGATATTACGTTCCTTGGCACCTTTTCATGTTTTCAATCAGATGGGTTTTGAAAGCACAGTGTGTACATGTGTGTAGGCTTTTTTATTTAAAAAATTGGACGCTACAATCAGAATTCTTTGATTGACATTTGCAAAAAAGGGTTTAGCATTTGCAAATTTGATCCTATTAAGGTGGAAAAAAAGAGTTTAGCATTTGCGAATACTTCAGAGCCGACTTTCTAGCGAAAAACCCGTGTGATTGACTTGAAATAAAAAATTTTAACAAGAAATGGCTGAAAAGTGTTTTGGGGGAGATAGGATGATTGTGTACTGTATAATACACAAGTGTTGTTTGGACAGTGTTGTCAATTTAAAATAGTTTAACGTTATACTATACGAAGAAGTAAAACGAATTTTTTTTTGTTAAATAAGTAGTTCATGTATCTAGACTAGTGATAGTGCTGTACTGTGGTACGAATTGCTTGTGAAAAACCCAAATGAATTAGTTGAAAATAAAGTTTTAACAAGAAATGTCTGAAAAGTATTTTTTTGGGGGGTGGGGGCGATGACAGAGTGGATGTCTTAGACTAGTGATATTGCTGTACTGTGGTAAAAATTGCTTGTGAAAAACCCAAATGAATTAGTTGAAAATAAAGTTTTAACATGAAATGTCTGAAAATTATTTTTTTGGGGGGTGGGGCGATGGCAGAGTGGATGTCTTAGACTAGTTATAGTGCTGTACTCTGGCATGAATTGCTTTCGAAAACCCGGATGAATTAGTTGAAAATAAAGTTTTAAATAGAAATGTCTGAAAAGTACTTTTTTTTTGGGGGGGGGGGGGGGGTGAGGGCGATGACAGAGTGGATGTCTTAGACTAGTTATAGTGCTGTACTGTGGTATGAATTGCTTGTGAAAACCCCGGATGAATTAGTTGAAAATAAAGTTTTAACAAGAAATGTCTGAAAAGTATTTTTTGGGGGGATGGGGCGATGACAGAGTGGATGTCTTAGACTAGTGATAGTGCTGTACTGTGGTACGAATTGCTTGTGAAAAACCAAAATGAATTAGTTGAAAATAAAGTTTTAACATGAAATGTCTGAAAAGTATTTTTTTGGGGGGTGGGGGCGATGACAGAGTGGATGTCTTAGACTAGTTATAATGCTGTACTCTGGCATGAATTGCTTTCGAAAACCCGGATGAATTAGTTGAAAATAAAGTTTTAGCAAGAAATGTCTGAAAAGTATTTTTTTTTTGGGGGGGGGGGGTGGGGGTGATGACAGAGTGGATGTCTTAGACTAGTTATAGTGCTGTATTGTGGTACGAATTGCTTGTGAAAAACCCGGATGAATTAGTTGAAAATAAAGTTTTAACAAGAAATGTCTGAAAAGTATTTTTTTGGGGGGATGGGGCGATGACAGAGTGGATGTCTTAGACTAGTGATAGTGCTGTACTGTGGTACGAATTGCTTGTGAAAAACCCAAATGAATTAGTTGAAAATAAAGTTTTAACAAGAAATGTCTGAAAAGTATTTTTTGGGGGGATGGGGGCGATGACAGAGTGGATGTCTTAGATTAGTTATAGTACTGTACTCTGGCATGAACTGCTTTCGAAAACCCGGATGAATTAGTTGAAATAAAGTTTTAACAAGAATTGTCTGAAAAGTATTTTTTTGGGGGTGGGGGCGATGACAGAGTAGATGTCTTAGACTAGTTATAGTGCTGTACTCTGGCATGAATTGCTTTCGAAAACTCGGATTAATTAGTTGAAAATAAAGTTTTAACAAGAAATGTCTGAAAAGTATTTTTTTGGGGGATGGAGCGATGACAGATTGGATGTCTCAGACTAGTAATAGTGCTGTACTATGGTACGAATTGCTTGAGAAAAACACAAATGAATTAGTTGAAAATAAAGTTTTAACAAGAAATGTCTGAAAAGTATTTTTTTGGGGGATGGAGCGATGACAGATTGGATGTCTCAGACTAGTGATAGTGCTGTACTGTGGTACGAATTGCTTTCGAAAACCCGGATGAATTAGTTGAAAATAAAGTTTTAACAAGAAATGACTGAAAAGTATTTTTTGGGGGGGAATCTGAGCTAATTAGGGTTTTTGACCGTAAACTCTAGTTTTTTGCAAGAAAATTATGGAAAATACATTTCTCTGGTTCAAATGTGAAACTTAAGTCCTTTTTAGGATCGAAAAAATAAACTATTTCTGTAAAATCTGAGCTAATAAGGGTTTTTGACCGTAAACTCTAGTTTTGTGTAGGAAAATTATGGAAAATACAATTCTCTGGTTCAAATGTGAAACTTAAGTCCATTTTTGGATCGAAAAAATAAACTATTTCCGTAAAATCTGAGCTAATAAGGGTTTTTGACCGTAAACTATAGTTTTGTGTAGGAAAATTATGGAAAATACAATTCTCTGGTTCATAGGTGAAACTTAAGTCCATTTTTGGATCGAAAAATAAAACTATTTCTGTAAAATCTGAGCTAATAAGGGTTTTTGACCGTAAACTCTAGTTTTTTGTAAGAAAATTATGGAAAATACAATTCTCTGGTTCAAATGTGAAACTTAAGTCCTTTTTAGGATCGAAAAATAAAACTATTTCTGTAAAATCTGAACTAATAATTCAATATATTTTTTTCATAAAAACAAACTATTTTTTTTAAAACTTCGAAATTTTTCAACTTTGTTTATTTTTTTTCTTTTTGTATGTATCTTAAAATGTCAAAATATGCTTACGGTTCTAACAATTGTGCTCTATGATTGGTCAGAGACACGATATGGCTTTCCCACTGGTATTCTATGACCGGTTATCGACACTACCTAGTCTATTGCATGTATTAAATCAGTATTTCTTACGCAGTGGAACGATAAACACACAAGTCATATCTTTAATAAAAAAGAAGTGAAGATGGTACATTTTAATAGAGTGTGTTCACATAACAAGGTTATTGTAGCATTGAATGCCGACAAGGAGAAGTATTTAAACTATGAAACAAGTACAAGTGGTAGCCCTATTGGAAATGTATGCATGCATTGTCGTGACAGTAAGGAATTAAATTTCTTTGGAATACCGAAAAAATTCAACTCTTATGATGGTGGTTATGCGAGATTGAGATCTCCAGAGATGATTGCACTCAAAGAGAATGCTAACATAAAAATAATTGTTGATGATAGAGGACAACTGCTTGCTACTGTTGCAGGTAACACATTACCTACGGTTACATCCAATCATCAGCATTCGGGTATTAGCATTCAGCGGAAGGCTAATAAAAGAAAGGCATACTCTGCTACTAATATCGTAAACCATATCTTGTTTACGTGCCGAAACTGTTACCTGTGTAAAAATAATGTGTTAATAGACAGTGAAATTGCCAAAAAAATAAAAATGGCATTGTCAGAAAATATCACTACGGAATATAAAGATGAAACGATGAAAAAGAAAGCACCAGCAAACCTTACTGGCATTGATCAAACAGTCAATGAATCAAATAATACCAAAGACGAAAAGCATATTGAGCCTATTCATGAGACACCAGTAAAAATTGTGTATGATTCAAAATGGAATAATGATTATTCTACTGATTACGAACTAATAGAAGACAATAACTACAATATCAAGAGAGAACATGGTGAACTATTTTAATGGAACAGATTCAAAATGTCCAAAGTTAATCACTGATATTAATAATGTATCATAATATATTTTTGTATTAATATTCTACATAGCATTATTTCATTAAAAATATTACATTGCTATATGTTCATTATTTTTTAGAGTAAGCTAGCATATCAAGCGTTTAGAATGTCTATTAAAACATCTGAGATCTAAGAAAGGGAATTTGCGTACATCTATTGTCAGACACACTATTTCCGTAAAATCTGAGTTATTAAAGGGTTTTTGACCGTAAACTCTAGTTTTTTGTAAGAAAATTATGGAAAATACAATTCTCTGGGTCAAATGTGAAACTTAAGTCTATTTTTGGATCGAAAAATAAAACTATTTCCGTAAAATCTAAGCTAATAAGGGTTTTTGACCGTAAAGTCTAGTTTCTTGTCAGAAAATTATGGAAAATACAATTCTCTAGTTCAAATGTGAAACTTAAGTCCAGTTTTGGATACTCATAATGATGATGAGGACTGATGATTCTAATTCAATATTTTTTTTTCGTAAAACAAACTATTTTTTTTAAACTTTGAAATTATTCAACTTTATTAATTTTTTATCTTTTTTTTGTACGTATCTTAAAATGGCCAAATATCTTTCTTGAATTCACCTCTTGGATACACAATACAGAAATTATAAAAAAAATTTATAATTTCCCGACTTCATTTGTATGCAATAGATACCGAGAGTTCTATGACTCCTCCCCACAATGAATTCAGATGGTTTTAGGAGTCATCCCCCTAGCCATAACTCCATTCAACCTTGAGCGAAGGTATAAAAGTTTGATGATGTATTTCTCTTCTTAACAACTACATTAATAGCTACCAAGATGATAGGACTGTATGACACAGAATTTATCGGTTTGAAAAAATCATCTTGTGGTGTTATATTTGAATGTGCATTTTTATTATTGTCAATGGAACTCGAAGAAATTGACTGTTATCATTGGATAGTGAACTATAACATGTTTGAGTATGATAAAAGCTTGTGGAGTACTATATTACATCGTATAAACAGACTGGGATTGTACGATAGAGTGATTACACCACTTAATAATAGTGGTCAGGAACTGAGAAATGTCCAGGAGGAAGTCAGTGAAATTTGCAGCTTTGTCGGGGTTGAAGCACTCTATGTAAAGGGTAATGTACCTACAAATAAAATTTTAATTCAAAAGTGTGACCCTAGGATTCCACTTTTCAATCTAGAAGAATTTAAGTGTCCTAAACTTGAAGGGGTTTATCACCGTCCTGAAGACGAGGTCAGGTTCTTCGTACACTGGATACCTAAGGACATACCAGATCGTGATAAATGCATAAGACATGGTAAAAACTATTCTATATCATGGGACCATCGTTTCTGGATGTTTAAGAGTGAACGTGTGTATGACTATGTATCATAATATAATTTTGTATTAATATTCTACATAGCATTATTTCATTAAAAATATATTATGCATTACATTGTTATGTGTTCATTATTTTTAGAGTAAGCAAGTATATCAAAAGTTGAGAATGTCTATTAAAACATCGGGGATGTGAGAAAAGGAATTTGCATACATCTATTGTCAGACACATGGGGTAACATTGACAAAATCAAGGTATCAGAATGAATAAATTCTTTATCAATATCCGTTATTGGATATGTCATTATGTCATTATGAAAAAATTGCAAGTAAGTAGGAAGTAGGTAAGTAAGTAAGTAAGTAATAAACTCTTTCTTGAATTCATCTCTTGGATACACAATACAGAGATTTTATTATAGGAAATTATGAAATAAAAACTTGAAGAAACTCTCTATTAGCATTCATTATCGATTGAACTTGTTTCCTAGACAGACAATACAGCAATTTCACAAAATCTAAGTATAAGAGTGATTAAATTCTATATCAACATGCTTTTCTTGCATACATAGGAAAAAGTTGACTATTTGATTTTGATGTTGGATAAAAATCCATTCATTCTTATAGAAACTGCAATAGTTTCACGGAAAACATCTTCTGATTTAATACATGCAGTAAACTGGCTAGTCTCGATAACCGGACAATTCCTTTTTTTTCTCTTTTTTATCACAAACAATTTTCAATGTCTCCAAGGCAGAGCAATTTCTTCGTAAATTCCACTATTTAATGCCCCCCTCCGGCGCGGGGCCGGGCAGTTTAAGTTAAGTGGTGAAATCAAGATCAGAGGAATTTTTGAGATTTTTCATCGGTTAGAGATGCAACAATGGTACATTTTTTTTAATAGAATGAAAAAGAACGACTATTGAATGCCTCGCTGTTTAAGTTAGGAGGTGAAATCAAGACCATAGGAATTTTTGAGGTTTTTCATTGGTCTCCGGCGCGCCGGAGACAATTCCCTTGGTTTTGTTACTTAGTGGGAACGTGCGCGCACGTAACCCCGTCTAATGTTTTTTTTTTATAATTTCCTGAATTAAATTTCTGTATTGTGTATCCAAGAGGTGAATAATCCCGAAATAAGAGGCCGTTAGCTCCCTCCCTCAATACACATCTTTTGAAAAACTACACCAGAGTGGTATTTTATGCCATTTTTGCCACTAAGTAACAAAACCAAGAGAATGGAAATTCCAAGATAGCCAATCGAATGTCTATGGTCTAAGCCCGAAATGAGAGGCTTTTAGCTCCCTCCTCCATACACAATTTTTAAAAACTACATCAGAGTGGTATTTTCTGCCATTTTTCCCACTAAGTAACAAAACCAAGGGAATTGTCTCCGGCGCGCCGGAGACCAATGAAAAATCTAAAAAATTCCTCTGGTCTTGATTTCACCTCCTAACTTAAACAGCGAGGCATTCAATAGTCGTTCTTTTTCGTTCTATTAAAAAAAAAATGTACCATTGTTGCATCTCTAACCAATGAAAAATCTCAAAAATTCCTCTGATCTTGATTTCACCTCTTAACTTTAAATACTTGATAACTCTGAAGTTATCAAGTACTTTACAATAGGTTGTATAGGTTGCGTCAAGACTGGGCTGGGTAACTGTAGGACAGAGAAAAGTCAAGACAGATAAACTTTATTTAAACTTTAAAACTTTATTTTAAACTAATTCATTTGGGTTTTTCACAAGCAATTCGTACCACAGTACAGCACTATCACTAGTCTAGATACATGAACTACTTATTTAACAAAAAAAAAATTCGTTTTACTTCTTCGTATAGTATAACGTTAAACTATTTTAAATTGACAACACTGTCCAAACATCACTTGTGTATTTTACAGTACACGATCACCCCATCTCCCCCAAAACACTTTTCAGCCATTTCTTGTTAAATTTTTTTATTTCAAGTCAATCACACGGGTTTTCGCTAGCAAGTCGGCTCTGAAGTATTCGCAAATGCTAAACTCTTTTTTTCCACCTTAAAAGGACCAAATTTGCAAATGCTAAACCCTTTTTTGCAAATGTCAATCAAAGAATTCTGATTGTAGCGTCCAATTTTTTAAATAACAAAGCCTACACACATGTACACACTGTGCTTTCAAAACCCATCTGATTAAAACAAGAAAAGGTGCCAAGGAACGTAATATCCTCAAAACTTAATTTTTTTGGTAATTTGCACGTCAAACAAAAAAATATGCACGTGAAGCTGAAGTGTAATTCTATGTGCAATTCTTATCAAAAACAAAAACCTTGCCAACTTTTTAAAATATTCACGTGTAAGTTTAATGACACAGCCATGGGTTTTTCTTGCGCAATTCCAATGTATATTTTCATGTACCGTTCAAATCAACAGCAATTTCAATGTATATTTTCATGTATATCTCGCGGCTTTAACACTCTTACTACTTTGCTAAACCGAGATAGAGTTGAAGAATTAGCAACAGTACTAAAAGAATTAAAAAAAATAATAAGGCTCCAGGTGCTGATAGGGTGGTAAATGCGTTTATTAAATATGGTGGCTCTGAGGTTAGAAATAAATTACTAAAGATTATGAAGATGATTTTTGAAAAAGGGAAAGTCTCTAACGATTTTAGGAGAACTTAATTAAACCACTTTATAAGAAAGTTGATAAAAGTGAGTGTGGTAATTATCGAGACATTAGTCTGGTTTAGTCATACTTTTTTGACTGAGAGATGCCATTGACAAAGTTTTAAGAGAAGAACAGTGCGCTTTTAGAAAATGTAGAGGATATGTCAACAAATTTTCACTCTTAAAATAATAATTGAGAAGTGCCTGAGTTGTCAAACACCTTTGGTCCCCAGTTTTATAGATTATGAGCAAGTGTTCGATTCTGTTGATATAAGAGCTTTAGCAAAGTTTTTATCCTTGCGTGGTATTAATTAAAAAAAAAAAAATCCACAAAGCAGTTTTTCAAAGAAAAGTAAAGAACTCTATTAAACAAAAAATGAACAAAAATAAAATAAAATAATATACCAAGCGTGAAACTACCACAAATCAGCATCGATAAATAAATTAAACCCAAAACGAACAGAAATTACAATAAAAAACCTAGTCAAGCTCAAAACGAGCAGAAGTGAACAAAAGTTGGGCTCAAAACCCCTATACCTTTCCAAGGCCAGAACAAAATTTGCACTTTACTAAAAAATATAGATGTTTTTACTTTTATAACTTTAATAAAACAAATAATATTAACGTTTTGATTACTAGATATCAGTGTATGTATATTAAACTGACAATGCATATTCATTTGTATTTTTTTTAGTAAAGTGCAAATTTTTTTCTAATACTTTAAAAAAAAGTACTAAAGTACTCTAATACTTTAAGAAAAAGAAAATAATACTTTAAATCTTTTCGTTTTTTAAGACTTTATAGTTTGGTCTGCTATTTGTATGCTTGAGAAATATTTTCAGCAATTTTTAACAACATACACCTTTTTAAAAATCTGGACACAAATAGTAGTGTTTCATTTAGTTTCATACCTCCTCTAGTTGACCAGAAATGGAAAACTTGATACCATTCGCAAAAAAATCTGTTTACTTTCTTTGATAGCTTGGATACACTTACGCTATTTTGATTTGGTTAAATTTTAAGAGCAGAAGTAGCCCTGAAAGTTGGAACATAATACCCTCGGTCGTTTTTGGGATACTGCTGAGATGCTTATTGGGAATTACCATTAACACAGTGTATTTTGATTTAATCTTAAGGCAACATTTAGTTTTTAAACATAATGGGCAAATGGGAGGGTGGGCATGGGAAGGAGGTTAGTTATCCTCCAATCACTTTTGACTATTAAAAAGGGCATCAGCCCTTTCTATTTTCAATCGAATGAGCCCTTTTCTAAGTCCCCACGACAAATCCTTCGATACGAAGTGCCCTGGTCTAAACAACAACAACAAAAACAAAAAATAAAACATTATACCCACATCGATCTTTACTATAAAAATCTCAACCCTTACAATCACTTTTGACTATTAAGAAAGGCACTAATGAATGACACCTTTCGAATGAGCCCTTTTTGAAACGATAACTCTTTCTATAAACACCATATATGCCTCAGGGCATAAATTACAACCCTTAACCTAAGGGCTGTTTGGGTGGTTTTCATCCTCTAAGACCTAATTTCCAGAACTTTCAACTACGTTCAACATAATGGCTATCTCAAAATTTTGATTGCATGTGTTTTGGGAAATGGTGGATGTGAGATGGGCGTTAGTCGCTCTCCAATCACTTTCAACTATTAAAAATGGCACTAGCCCTTTCAATTTCTAATTAAATGAGCCCTTTTGAAGTTTCTTCGGCAAAACTTTCAATAAAAACCTTATATACCCCCAGGGCATAACTTACAACCCTTGCCCTGAGGGCAAAGGGGGGGGGGAGGTGTTATTCTCAAAGACCTAATTTCGTGAACTTTCTACTACGTTGAACAAAATGGCTATCTGAAAATTTTGATTGGACGTGTTTGGAGGAATGATGGACGTGAGAGGGGGGATATTTACCCTCCAATAATTTTCGACTATTAAAATGGGCACTAGCCCTCTCAATTTCCAATTGAATGATCCCCTTTTGAAGTTTTACGACAACTCTATCTATAAAAACCTTTTATGTCCCCAGGGCATAACTTATAATCTTTGCCCTTGGGGCTCTGGGGGGCTTGTTATCGTTAAATACGTAATTTATAGAACTTTCAACTACGTTGAACAAAATGGCTATCTCTAAACTTTGATTGAATGTTTTTGGAGAAATGATGGGCGTGAGAGGGGGGTTAATTACTCTCCACTCACTTTCGACTATTAAAAAGGGCAATTTCAATTTCCAATCAAATGAGCCCTTTTTGAAATTTCTTCAAGAACTTCCTATATAAACCTTATATGCTTCTAGGGTATAACTCACAACTCTTGCACTGAAAGCTCTGAGAGGGATATCATCCTAAAAGACCTAATTCCCAGAAATTTCAACTACGTTGAACAAAATAGATATCTCAAAATTTTGATTGGATGTGTTTTGGAAAATGGTGGGGCGTGAGAGGGGCGTTAGTTGCCCTAAAATGACTTTCGACTATTAAAAAGGGCACTAGCCCTTAATATTTCCAATCGAATGAGCCCTTTTTCAAGCTTCTACGACAAAGATTTCAATTAAAACCTAATATGCTCTCAGGACATAACTTATAACCCTTGCCCTGAAGACTGTGGGGGGATTGTCCTGCTCAAAGGTATAATTTCCTGAACTTTGAACTGCGTGGAACAAAATGGCTATGTCAAAAATTTTATTGGATGCATTTGGGGAAATGGTGGGTGTGGAAGTGGTGTTAGTTGCCTTCCAATCACTTTCGACTATTAAAAAGGGAAACCTTATAGAATATTTATATTCCCCCAGGGCAAAACTTACAACCATTGCTCTGAGGGTGTGGGGGGGGGGAGGGGGTTGTCATCCTAAAAGTCCTAATTTCCAGAACTTAAAACTACGTTGAATAAAATGGCTATCTCAAAATGTTGATTGGATGTGTTTGGGGAAAGATGGGCGTGAGAAGGGGGTTAGTTGCCCTTCAATCACTTTTGACTATTAAAAAGAGCACTAGGTCTTTGAATTTCCAATTGAATGAGCCTTGTTTGAAGTTTCTACGACAGCGCCTTCTATAAAAAACCTTATATGCCCCAAGGGCATAACTTACAACCCTTACCCTGAGGGCTGTAGGGGAGTGTCCTCCTCAAAAACACAATTTATATCCGAAAATCAACTACGCTGAACAAAATGGCTATCTCAAAATTTGATTGGATGTGTTTCGGAAAATGGTGGGCGTGGAAGGGGTGTTAGTCACCTTCCAATCACTTTAGACTATTAAAAAGGGCACAAGCCACTCCAATTTCCAATTGAATGAGCCATTTTCGAAGCTTCTACGACAACTTCGTTGATACGAAGTGCCCTGCTCTAAAGGAAAAAAAAATTAATAAATAATACATTGTGCCAACACCGTTTTTATATGCCCCAGGGCATAACTTACAACCCTTGCCCTGAGGGTTGTGGGGGAGTGTCCTCCTCAAAAGCATATTTTATATCTGGAAATCAACTACGCTGAACAAAATGGCTATCTCGTGTGCGTGGCTGTGTTTGTATTTCTGTGTTGTTTTTTTTTGTGTGTATGGGCGTGTTTGAGTGTTTCTTGTGTGTTTTTGTTTGTGTGTGTGTGTTTTTTGTGTTTTTTTGTTTGTGTGTTTTTTGTGTGATTTTGTGTGTGTTTCAAATGTTAGAAGATGCTTACAATGATGAAGGAAGGTGTTGTAGGGATTCTAGAGAGTATTTATAGTGGGGTACTGTGGGCTGAATTGCTTGCGAAAACCCGAATGAATGGGTTGAAAATAAAATTTTTAACGAGAAATGACTGAAAAGTATTTTTTAGGGGAATGGACGATGGTAAAAGGGTGTCTTAGAGGGGTTATAATGTGAGACTGTGGGTCGAATTGCTCGCAAAAACCCGGATGAATAACTTGAAAATACAATTTTTAACGAAAAATGTCTAAAAATTGTTTTTGGGGGGAATGGACGATGATGGAAGGGAGTCTTAGAGTGGTTATAGTGCCGTACTATGGCTAGAATTGCTCGCGAAGACCCGGATGAATGACTTGAAATAAAATTTTTAACGAGAAATGTCTAAAACGTGTTTTTGGGGAGAATGGACGATGGCAGAAGAGTGTCTTAGAGTGGTTATAGTGCCGTACTGTGGGTCAAATTGCTCGCGAAAACTCAAATGAATGACTTGAAATAAATTTTTATACGAGAAATGTCTGAAGTGTTTTTTATTGGGGGGGGGGGGGGAATGATGACAGTGGTGTGTCACAGGGGGAGTAATAGTGTAACATTGTGAGATGAAACACTTAAAGTATCAAACACTAGCAAAGAAAGGGGGGGACTTCTCTGTTTTCAAAGTGTGGGGTGTGTGAGTCATGGAGAGCTGATGCTAGTGTGAAAACAGTGTCGTAGCACCATTCCTCTCTGGACCATACGTGTACTCTCATCGGTTTGGACATCTGCCCTTCTCGCATGATGATCTTCCAAGCTCTCCCATTAGGTGTTTTTGCTTAAGATATGCATCCCCGTTAATACGCAATGCGCATGGGTATGAGGCATGCTGGAGTTCCATCGGGTCCTTTTAGACTTGTTTGTGAGATACGCTTTCATCATTCATATTAAACCTTATCTCGAGCAATAGCGTTTCTTAGCCTCTTTTATCCCCTAGCCGAAGCCCGGATTCCGTCCCGGGAATGAGTAGACCTAGATCAAACTCCCTTACTGCGGGTAGGATGGCCGGATTCCGTCCCCCGAAAAGAATAGACACAGATCAAACTCTCCTCACAGCGTACGGGGTGGATGGTAACAAGAATTTCTCGAAATAGAATTTCCCCTCCTTTCCGTGTTTTGATATTTTAGTGAAAAATGCACCCTGGGCTAACAGAAACCGTTCAGGGGGACTGGACACTTCCCCGGAGGAGAGCAGCGAGCACTGGCTGGAGGTTGGATAACAATAAATGTACGCTTGAATCTCGTCCCCCACAGATGGTTCCCCCTCCCCTGGAGTCCTCTCCCTTTGTCTTTCCTTAAATCAGGCATGTTATTCTTTATCCTTTTAAAGCCACAATAACACCTAAGAAACCTACATCTATTATCAATGCAAACTCTGAAAATGAATATTATTAGGTGGGAGCTGGAAAATATTGGTAGGATATTGTGAAATATCCATGAATTTATCTCAATGAAAAAGGTGTATTTATTTAAAAGCTCTTAATATGTCTTAAATTTGCATCTAATATGACTCCCCTCCTTCTCATCCTTCGGGGTTTCAGGCTAGAAGTCCCGGTTTTCTATAATTCACGGTTCGTTTTTGCGTATATTTTGATCCCCTCCCTCATATTTTTGCTGAAAAATTTGTCCTGAGGGTGTGTCGGGCTGGGACAAACCACTCGGGGGGATCGGACACTTCCTTGGAGGCCAGCAGCGAGCAGTGGATAGAGGTTGGATAACAATAAATGTACGCTTGAATCTCCTCCCCCACAGATGGTTCCCTCTCCCCTTGAGTCCTCTCCCTTTGTCTTTCCTTAAATCAGGCATGTTATTCTTTATCCTTTTAAAGCCACAATAACACCTAAGAACCTACATCTATTATCAATGCAAACTCTGAAAATAAATGTTACCAAATGGGAGCTGGAAAATATTGCTAGGATATTGTTAAATATCCATGAATTTATCTTAATGAAAAAGGGGTATTTCCTTAAAAGCTCTTAATATGTCTTAAAATTGCATCTAATATGACTCCCCTCCTTCTCATCCTCCTGGGTTTCAGGCTAGAAGTCTTGGTTTTCTATAATACACGGTTCTTTTTGTGTATATTATGATCCCCTCCCTCATATTTTTGCTGAAAAATTTGTCCTGGGGGTGTGTTGGGCTGGGACAAACCGCTCGGGGGGATCGGATACCTCCTTGGAGGTGAGCAGCGAGCAGTGGATGAAGGCTGGATAACAATAAATGTGCGATTGAATCTCCCCCCCCCCCCACAGACGGTTCCCCCTTCCCTGGAGTCCTCTCCCTTTGTCTTTCCTTAAATTAGGCAGGTTATTCTTTATCCTTTTAAAGCCACAATAACGCATAAAAACTACACTTATTATCAATGCATCCTCTGGAAATGAAGGCTACTAGATGCGAGCCGGAAGCTATTGTTAGGATAATGTGAAATATCCATGAATTTATCTTAATGAAAAAGGGGTATTCCTTAAAAGCGCTTAATATGGTTTAAAGTGCATCTAATATCACTCCCCCTCCCCTACCCCCCAGGGGTTGCAGGATTTCTAAAAAGTGTTTCTGGGGAGAATGGACGATGGCAGAAGAGTGTTTTAGAGTTGTTATAGTGCCGTAATGTGGGTCGAATTGCTCGCGAAAACTCAAATGAATGACTTGGAATAAATTTTTAACGAGAAATGTCTGAAGTGTTTTTTATTGGGGGGGGGGTGATGACAGTGGTGTGTCACAGGGGGAGTAATAGTGTAACATTGTGAGATGAAACACTTAAAGTATCAAACACTAGCAAAGAAAGGGGGGGGACTTCTCTGTTTTCAAAGTGTGGGGGGGGGGTGTCATGTGGAGAGCTGATGCTAGTGTGAAAACAGTGTCGTAGCACCATTCCTCTCTGGACCATACTTATACTTTCATCGGTTTGGACATCTGCCCTTCTCGCATGATGATCTTCCAAGCTCTCCCATTAGGTGTTTTTGCTTAAGATATGTATCCCCGTTAATACGCAATACGCATGGGTATGAGGCATGCTGGAGTTCCATCGGGTTCTTTTAGACTTGTTTGTGAGATACGCTTGCATCATTCATATTAAACCTTATCTCGAGCAATAGCGTTTTTTAGCCTCTTTTATCGCCTAGCCGAATCCTGGATTCCATCTCGGGAATGAGTAGACCTAGATCAAACTCCCTTACTGCGGGTAGGATGGCCGGATTCCGTCCCCCAAAAAGAGTAGACACAGATCAAACTCTCCTCACAGCGTACGGGGTGGATGGTAACAAGAATTTCTCGAAATAGAATTTACCCTCCTTTCCGTGTTTTGACATTTTAGTGAAAAATGCACCCTGGGCTAACAGAAACCGTTCAAGGGCACTGGACACTTCCCCGGAGGAGAGCAGCGAGCACTGGATGGAGGCTGGATAACAATAAATGTACGCTTGAATTTCGTCCCCCACAGATTGTTCCCCCTCCCCTGGAGTCCTCTCCCTTTGTCTTTCCTTAAATCAGGCATGTTATTCTTTATCCTTTTAAAGCCACAATAACACCTAAAACCTACATCTATTATCAATACAAACTCTGAAAATGAATGTTACTAGGTGGGAGCTGGAAAATAATGCTAGGATATTGTGAAATACCCATGAATTTATCTCAATGAAAAAGGGGTATTTCCTTAAAAGCTCTTAATATGTCTTAAATTTGCATCTAATATGACTCCCCTCCTTCTCATCCTTTGGGGTTTCAGGCTAGAAGTCCCAGTTTTCTATATTACACGGTTCGTTTTTGCGTATATTTTGATCCCCTCCCTCATATTTTTGCTGAAAAATTTGTCCTGGGGGCGTGTCGGGCTGGGACAAACCGCTCGGAGGGATTAGACACTTCCTTGGAGGCCAACAGCGAGCAGTGGATAGAGGTTGGATAACAATAAATGTACGCTTGAATCTCCTCCCCCACAGATGGTTCCCCCTCCCCTGGAGTCCTCTCCCTTTGTCTTTCCTTAAATAAGGCATGCTATTCTTTATCCTTTTAAAGCCACAATAACACCTAAAAACCTACATCTATTATCAATGCAAACTCTGAAAATAAATGTTACCAAATGGGAGCTGGAAAATATTGCTAGGATATTGTGAAATATCCATGAATTTATCTTAATGAAAAAGGGGTATTTCCTTAAAAGCTCTTAATATGTCTTAAATTTGCATCTAATATGACTCTCCTCCTTCTCATCCTCCTGGGTTTCAGGCTAGAAGTCTCGGTTTTCTATAATACGCGGTTATTTTTGTGTATATTATTATCCCCTCCCTCATATTTTTGCTGAAAAATTTGTCCTGGGGGTGTGTCGGGCTGGGACAAACTGCTCGGGGGGATCGGATACCTCCTTGGAGGTGAGCAGCGAGCAGTGGATGGAGGCTGGATAACAATAAATGTACGCTTGAATCTCCCCCCCCCTCCCAAAGATGGTTCCCCCTTCCCTGGAGTCCTCTCCCTTTGTCTTTCCTTAAATTAGGCATGTTATTCTTTATCCTTTTAAAGCCACAATAAAGCATAAAAACTACACTTATTATCAATGCATCCTCTGAAAATGAAGGCTACTAGATGCGAGCCGGAAGCTATTGTTAGGATAATGTGAAATATCCATGAATTTATCTTAATGAAAAAGGGGTATTCCTTAAAAGCTCTTAATATGGTTTAAATTGCATCTAATATCATTCCCCCTCCTCTGCCCCCCGGGGTTGCAGGCTAGAAGCCCCGGTTTTCTATAATAAATGGTTCTTTTTTTGCGTATAGTATAATATGACATTTTCAACTTTTATTTTTTAACTGTCTTTTTCTTATGTTTTATTTCTCGTCAATTTGTTTTTATTTTCTGTGTTTTTAAGAATTATTGTTAGGGACGCGTCTAGATGTTTACATAATTTAAACATACATTTCCCCTTTATTAATATCTTGAAAGCAAATTTTACCTAGAAATAGTTGTTTTTCTAAGTACGTGCCAAATTTCGATGTAAACATATGGTTCTAATGAGTGCCGACAAATGGGGATTCTTAAGTGTGGTGCAATAGTTTATTTTTAGAATATGGTTCAAGATACATAATATTGGAAATTTCTTCTTAGTTCTCTACGTTAGAGCGTGTTCCATTGGAAGGGAATGACCTTCCAAGTCCTGGCGGGGTCAAGAACTCTAGAAAAAATGAATGGTGTTTCGAGCAAAAAAACGAAACGCCGAAAAAAGAAAGGCTTTTGGGCGAAAAATATCAAAATGGTATTATCTGGCAGTGATGGATTAGCAATCATGTAAAGTGTGTGCCCCCATTAAGTTATCGGGAAAAGCTTTGGGGATTTTGGGCGATAAAACAGAAACGCCGAAAAAGGAAATGTCTTGAGGGTTTGCGGCGAAAAATGTCAAAATAGTATTATCTAGCAGTGATGGATGTGCAATCATTGCATAAAGTGTGTACCGTCATTAATTTAATGAAAAAAAGTATTAAGTGACACTGTTATACAATCATTACGTAAGATGTGTGCTACAATCGGGGATTCCCCCATGGGTTCCTGTGGTAGGGTTACGCAAAATTGCGTCAAACTCACTAGACCTATCCGTTTGAAACTAAGTAAGTTGTATGACGTCATTGGAGTCCAGAAGGGTTTGTCACGGAGTCTTGGCAACTGTGTTCCCTTTAATATAACCGGTAACCGCGTTGAGTAGTTGCGAGGGGATGGTAGCTCCCCTTATCTGACCCTTTAAAGGCGAGGGTGTGTCGCGTGGTGTAACATGCGCTTGAAACGGGGGTGTTAACCGTGACATCATCATTTTCCTATTATTATTAGTTTTCTATTATACGGACCATTCCAAGTAGATGAAACACTTGGAAATTTCGCCTAGTAACAAGACATACTCAGAAAAGGGCTGTGTCATGGAATAAACACCTGACCTAACCTTTGAACTCTTGCATGGGTGGGAATGTTGGCTAAAAACAGCTGTTTCTTAGAAACAGTTGTGTCGCGTGACGTCAGAGGGCATGCACTTGAATTCTATGGGAAAAGGGATAGGGATGACTTTAAAACTCCATGATAATTTCCCTAAGGATGACGTTGAATCAATGGAGGGGATACTACTGAAAGAAAGGTTGAGGTGGATAGGGCACGTTACGCGGATGAAGGGTGACAGATTGCCGAAGATTGTTCTTTTCGGCCAACCACCTAGGGCTAAACGGAAAGCAGGTCGTCCTCGTCTGGGGTGGGAGGACGTCATTAAGAAAGATTTAAAGGAAATGGGAACTTCGTGGGAGGGTGTGAAAAGGGAGGCTTTGAATATATTGGGACTAATGTAGATCTTGCCCTCCTCCTTTGAATAGTTGAAATGAAAAGCTCCTTTTTTACGAGCGGAAATTCTTTTATTAATAGAACGACTTAAATCATTCATACAGGTGAGTTCCTCGTAGGGTAATTCAATATATGGATAATCCATCCAATTGATCTTTTGAATTTGTTCTTGATCACTTGAGGATGATGGTGGCGGCCAATCATAGGGTCTAATTTTTATATCATATTTACGATCTTTTCTCAGGATGTCGTAGGTATTTTTGATAATACAGTCGACAATAGCCACTTAATACTTCCGTCGAATTTGATGGTGGGGGAGAGGTTCGTCCAAAAATCACTTGTTCTATTCAAGTCATTGTAGAGAGGATCAGAAACATTGGAAATGAAAGTCACATAGAAATCATTGGGCATTGTTAATATCTTCACCATTGAGCCAAGAATCAAAATCTGAGCTGTATCCTAGCCAGCGAACAAGCAACTGTCTCTTGCCCCTACGAGTACGACTCTTTAATATCTTTTCAATTTGATAAACTTCACTAGTGTTTTTAACTTTTTGCAGTTCATATTCATAAAAACCGCCGAGAATCTCATCATCTTTGGTGTCTCGCAGTCGATATGTCGTGGGTTCGGGTGTCCAGGATTTTGGACACTTTAAAAAGTTTGGTGCTCCATAAATAATTCCCCTTTTCAAAAATATTGGTGGTTCTATTAATTCGAACAGTTATACCAACATTGAATTTCTTCTTCACATTTTTTTTCTTTTTCACCATTGGAGAATTGCTTTAGAAAAGCATCAAATGTATTTTCACTGTAATGAACCTCCCGAGGGCTTGAGTTGGACAGAGATCGATGAGGTCGATGGTTATATACCCGCTAAATCACGATTTTATCTAAATCATGAATAAAAGCAGATGTATTTTTCAGTGTACGGTATCTTGAAATTAATAGACGAATCGCTCTTATCAATCGTTCAGCCAATGCAGCCTTTATCGGGCAGTGACTATGATAAAGTGTTGTATTATATTTCAATAGAACCTTTTGCACATGGGGATTAACAAATTCACTACCACGATCCGATTGAATTTTTCTATAGCAATTCTGTTCAAGAATACTTTCAATGGCCTGAGCAACTTCAACACCTCTCTTTGACTGTAATGGGATGGCATAGGCATAGCGACTAAAGACACTGATTGCCACCAGAATATATTTGTAGGGTGCATTGTGACGCCGTTGAATTGCATCTAAAGTTAAAAGATCCGTTTGCATTATATGCAGAGGGAAAAAGGCTTTAGTTTGTCGATATTGTTTGCCACGAAGCCTGTGATTCCGATGCAATGTGTAACTCGGTTCATTCTCTAGATACTCTTTTGCTTTTTTTTAATGTGCTGCCAAAGACAACTTTAGAAAGCGTTTTGGGGGAACTTAAACTTCCCGCTTCACCAATATTTTCATAGACATGTTTCAGAACTTCATCCATTTTGAATGCAAACACGTAGTGTAATGTCCACTCCCCTTTTGCACACTGGAGGGTGAATCAATCTGTCTTCGCTTTTGACTAGCAGCCACAGGTGTTATAATATCATTGCTGCTGCTAGTATTTTCAAATATTGAATCTTCTTCTTTTTTAAATGCTGTTGGTGTGGTTGGAGGACTATATTCTCTTAGTTTCTTTGAATTTGCCTATTGCCAATAAGACTTTTGGGAAAGTTTGATGCATTTAAAAAGGTGTATAGATTATTGTCAAATGATAAAAGTCCTTTACGATTCGTCACCATATCACAAATTAAATCAACTAGATTATAACTTTTTCCCTGAATTATAATTCGTTTCTTTGTGCTGTCGACTTGAACTTGATGTTCATCAGTTTCCAACATGAGATATGATAATACTCTTTTACTCTGTTCTCGATAGGTCAGTGGCAATAGGTTTCCAATTTTCAATACAATTGAATTCAATTCCTTCTCCTTTGATTGCACAGCAGAATCTTGAGGAGATGTTTTCTGTTTAGAGGGATCGGTTACAGCGGCGGGTCTCTCACGATATGGTCTATGTTTGTCCACACGTCGCAATGCATCTTGAAGTAAAAGCAGTTTTTTGTCATCGGCAATATTCTCATCATTAATGAATTTGCTTAGATTGTCTTCAAAATGTTCGACGGGCGAGAGGACAAGTTCAAATGGTGTCAATTTATAGGGTTTAGCCATTCTCTAGAGAAAACTGTTTGCAAGTCCTGCAATTATTGGCAGTAAAAGTGTAAAAAACCTACCGCCCGCTTGAAGGAGACGTTTTCTTTTAAAAATTTTCCCCTTGTTTTTACAAGCCAAGGCGCGTAGAGTGGAACGATGTTGCTTTGTCTGTTGTCTAACACCTTCTGACAGTTGAACATTGCCCTCGGTTAAATTTAAACAAAGTTCAGATATTAGATTAATGAAATCATTGTCAACACCATGTTTGAGTATAGCCTTCCTGAGTGGAGGTTTTGAAGTGCCTAAAACGGAAAATAAATGCCGTTTTTCGTGTAGTTTCTTCAGTGTCATAATGTCAACTAATAGCCTTTTCTACTGTTCACCGGAAGATATACTGTAATTTCTTTGTCGAAAATGTCGGTGACTACACGTAGATCCTCGGGCGTGCTCTGATTAAGATCCAGCAAAATGTAACCGTAGGGCTTATTAGTCGCCTGAGTGTACGCTGACAGCAGAAATTTAGGGGCGCCGGGGTATATTTGCTTATTGAGAGTTATTAGTGAGCTAGAATCACGAACAACTCGGTAGATAATATAGATAGTGCAATTCAATGCAAGGGTTTGGATACATTTGCTCTGATGAAACAGATTGGGCAGAACTAGGGTTATGGAAATGTGTTCATGGTGGGAGCGAACAGTGAACAGTTGTAGCATTTCCTGTGAGAACTGTTCAATGGATTCAGCCAAATCATCAATAATCAGCCACGAGTTTGGTTCAATACTGTTGAAAACATCAAGTCCTCGTATGAATTGTATTGGTATGGTTGTGGCAATAGCTTTTATTTGATCGTAGGACTCTTGCCAAATACTATAGCAATAATAAATTTTCTTTGGTTTTTCCAAAAACATTTTCTGACAATTTTGAATTATTTTAGCTAAAAGTGTTGTTTTCCCCGACATTGATGGACCACACAGAAACGATCTGAAGGGTGTTTTAAATTGATACATGCTACTGCTGTTGTTGACAACAGTCGGACTACAGTTAACTGTAAATCATACGTGTCCAATGAATAAGTAGTAGTAGTAATAATTTTCCCATAGATCTATCTAGTACGTCGTTAACAAGAACAACAAAAACAATATTTCATGGTCATTTATTTAACATGAAAACTCTATTTGTTCAACATGAACAACAACATAAGAATAACACTTGTTCAACAAGAACCTGACAAAAACAATATTTCATGGTCATTTATTCAACATGAAAACTCTATTTGTTCAACATGAACAACAACATAAAAATGACACTTTATGTACAACATAAAAAAACACTTATGTTCAAACATGAACAGCAAGAACAACAACAATACTTATTGTCTTAAAAAAAACACTTTTTGTCCAGCATCACTTTTTGTACATTAGCACACACACTATTTGTACAACAGCACATGAAAAAAAAAACATGAAAAAAAAAACACTTTAAAAAAACTAGCACTGTTGAACATTATGAATTTCAAATGGGTCCCCCCCAGGAGCCGCGGGGCCGAAGGCCGTCCGCGGGCGGTACCCTCCATCCCCCCCCCCACCCCCGTGAGCCGCAGGGGCGGCCACGGGCGGGACCCCTCACCCCCTCCCTCCCCGGGGTCACGCTGGAAAAAACTGTATACAATAGTTGTCGTCACTGCAGGTTAGGTTGGGTTATGGTGGTTAGGTTGGGTTAGGTTAGTTAATTTATGAAAGGGTTGGGTTAGTTAATTTATGAAAGGTCAGTGGTTAGGGTTAGTGGTTAGGCTAATTTATCCAGACCAAGTTGATTGCGATAGTCTATGCATTCAACTCGGTCTGAAATAAGCTAGTGGCCATGTGGCAGCACACTTACACCATTCTTGAGCACATAGACTTTGTCGGATATACACGACATTGCATTTTTTTCCACTCTTACAGTATAATTTTTATACTGTAGAGAGCGTATTGCAAGCACTTGTGCTCTCGCCACTAGGCTACTTTCTACACAGTCTCTGTACACGCTCATGTTGAAATTGCTCTTTACAAAATGTGTAGGCACCCCTTTACACGCCTGCTTTACATCCCCATTATGAGTTTCTACGCAATAAACTTTAGGACCCGGGAACACCCCCCTGAATATCAAATCAATCCCCGTCTCTGATTTTAACATTAGTAGTTGGTTGGGGGCTTGACGTTTCACCAACTCGGGGTAGAGGGACGGATTCCAGTTGGTGAAATCCATCCGCGAGCTGATGTGTTCCCCATTTTCTAAATCACCCAATAAATCCTCGATTTTTACCTTTAACAGCAAAGAATCTGTATCCCCATAGTAAACTTGAACCTCCCCCTCCCGTGGCCATTGCACCTTGCACACATTGTAAAAAAACGACAACATGAGCTTTTTGTAAATTTCAAGTACTGAACTACCTCCTGCTATATTCTTGTTCAGTACTACATTTCACTTTTTCCTGTGTAGAAGAACCATGCCAGCCTCTATGCTCGTGAACGATGTAAAATTGCGGTCGGCAATAATTCGTGCACACTCTAGAGGGTCAGTCACGACGTCGCAGCGAGATCTGTTGCGTACGCTTTCACACATTTTGCCAAACGCTGAATTTAGAATGAGTTTGTACATTTCCTTCTCTACTTTGGAGTTCTCCCGAGAGCTTTTATCAACAAAAGTGTCGATAAACGTCTTTAAGTATGGTTTCTGATTGAATTGCAGGACCCTATGTATTTTGGTGATCTTGAAACCATTGTTCACCATCCAGTGCAAAAGCACATGGTGAACAACGATATTCACCTTAGGGTCCAAATCAGCAATCAGTTTTTGCTTAAAGGGGGTCCAGTGCATCCCCATATCCTCAACCAATGATCGATTGTAGGGGCTCAGTGAGTCCCTGCTCACTGGTCGATTGATACAGGGAAAAACAAAATCTCTGACTGAATCGTGAAGCGCCAGTGGAATATGCCCGTCAATTTCAAAAAACCATCCTTGTGGCCCATTGTCCTCGGCGGTGGTAATGTCGGGGAACTCACAAGGATTCTCAAGCCATTAATAGTTCCCACACGGCAAAGAGTAGTGGGACATTGCTGAGGGGTACAATGAGTTTATGTCCAAGAACACTGCATTTGATTTTGCACTGTTGCTGTTTTGTCCGCCCAGATCGGTTGACAAGACGCGATCCCCATGAAAAACATACCCTCCCCTCATTGAACACTCTACAAAAAGGTGTTGATCTACGTCGGTGATTAGACCTATTTCCTCCCTACTAATTTTTAAAATCAAGTCCATCACCAAATGTGGCGTGGAAAAATAATAGCCTATATCTAGCCCGAACTCTGAATAGATTTGGTCTGTGTTCTTGCAGACTATATCCAACAGAGTTAAAACGTCACTGGCCAAGGATTTCGTCCCGGGAATGAGTAGACCTAGATCAAACTCCCTTACTGCGGGTAGGATGGCCGGATTCCGTCCCCCGAAAAGAATAGACACAGATCAAACTCTCCTCACAGCGTACGGGGTGGATGGTAACAAGAATTTCCCGAGATAGAATTTCCCCTCCTTTCCGTGTTTTGATATTTTAGTGAAAAATGCACCCTGGGCTAACAGAAACCGTTCAGGGGGACTGGACACTTCCCCGGAGGAGAGCAGCGAGCACTGGCTGGAGGCTGGATAACAATAAATGTACGCTTGAATCTCGTCCCCCACAGATGGTTCCCCCTCCCCTGGAGTCCTCTCCCTTTGTCTTTCCTTAAATCAGGCATGTTATTCTTTATCCTTTTAAAGCCACAATAACACCTAAAAACCTACATCTATTATCAATGCAAACTCTGAAAATGAATATTATTAGGTGGGAGCTGGAAAATATTGGTAGGATATTGTGAAATATCCATGAATTTATCTCAATGAAAAAGGGGTATTTATTTAAAAGCTCTTAATATGTCTTAAATTTGCATCTAATATGACTCCCCTCCTTCTCATCCTTCGGGGTTTCAGGCTAGAAGTCCCGGTTTTCTATAATTCACGGTTCGTTTTTGCGTATATTTTGATCCCCTCCCTCATATTTTTGCTGAAAAATTTGTCCTGAGGGTGTGTCGGGCTGGGACAAACCACTCGGGGGGATCGGACACATCCTTGGAGGCCAGCAGCGAGCAGTGGATAGAGGTTGGATAACAATAAATGTACGCTTGAATCTCCTCCCCCACAGATGGTTCCCTCTCCCCTTGAGTCCTCTCCCTTTGTCTTTCCTTAAATCAGGCATGTTATTCTTTATCCTTTTAAAGCCACAATAACACCTAAAAACCTACATCTATTATCAATGCAAACTCTGAAAATAAATGTTACCAAATGGGAGCTGGAAAATATTGCTAGGATATTGTTAAATATCCATGAATTTATCTTAATGAAAAAGGGGTATTTCCTTAAAAGCTCTTAATATGTCTTAAATTTGCATCTAATATGACTCCCCTCCTTCTCATCCTCCTGGGTTTCAGGCTAAAAGTCTTGGTTTTCTATAATACGCGGTTCTTTTTGCGTATATTATGATCCCCTCCCTCATATTTTTGCTGAAAAATTTGTCCTGGGGGTGTGTCGGGCTGGGACAAACCGCTCGGGGGGATCGGATACCTCCTTGGAAGTGAGCAGCGAGCAGTGGATGAAGGCTGGATAACAATAAATGTGCGATTGAATCTCCCCCCCCCCACAGACGGTTCCCCCTTCCCTGGAGTCCTCTCCCTTTGTCTTTCCTTAAATTAGGCATGTTATTCTTTATGCTTTTAAAGCCACAATAACGCATAAAAACTACACTTATTATCAATGCATCCTCTGGAAATGAAGGCTACTAGATGCGAGCCGGAAGCTATTGTTAGGATAATGTGAAATATCCATGAATTTATCTTAATGAAAAAGGGGTATTCCTTAAAAGCGCTTAATATGGTTTAAAGTGCATCTAATATCACTTCCCCTCCCCTACCCCACAGGGGTTGCAGGATGTCTAAAAATTGTTTTTGGGGAGAATGGACGATGGCAGAAGAGTGTTTTAGAGTTGTTATAGTGCCGTAATGTGGGTCGAATTGCTCGTGAAAACTCAAATGAATGACTTGGAATAAATTTATCACCAAATGTGGCGTGGAAAAATAATAGCCTATATCTAGCCCGAACTCTGAATAGATTTGGTCTGTGTTCTTGCAGACTATATCCAACAGAGTTAAAACGTCACTGGCCAAGGATTCCGTCCCGGGAATGAGTAGACCTAGATCAAACTCCCTTACTGCGGGTAGGATGGCCGGATTCCGTCCCCCGAAAAGAATAGACACAGATCAAACTCTCCTCACAGCGTACGGGGTGGATGGAAAAATAATAGCCTATATCTAGCCTGAACTCTGAATAGATTTGGTCTGTGTTCTTGCAGACTATATACAACAGAGTTAAAACGTCAGTGGCCAAGTACAGTCCACAATAATCCCACCCATTTTTACAATTCCCCTTAGACCACACCTTCTTGGCAAACTCTTAGCCCTCGGCTGTGCATTCACTGTTGGTGAGTGAATTGTAAAAAGCTTCAATTAGAGGTAGTTTCACCTCGCTTAAGCGAGTGCCAGAACAGTAATAGTCGTATGCGTATACACCTTTACAGGTCAATAGGTCATACATTTCACTGTCTGCAAAGTGTTGTTTAAGCAAAGGAAAACTACGAAAATTGTCGCTTTTCTGCACTTGAATCAATTGACTCAATGCCTTGTGAAAAAACTAAAATAATCTAAAAACCTGATTTTATTCCAATACGTTTGCCCATTATTTACTACCTGCCATTTCAGCTCGAGAAGCAACAACTTCTCGGCCGATTTGGGAATGATGTTATAGGTAAATGAGTTATTTACCCATGGACTATCTACTCCCCCTCCCTCCCTGTGCATACGTGCCAGTGCCGGTAAAATAAATTTTAAATCATAATTTGCATTAAGGATAAAAACTGGGATAAAAAACTGCTGGCTAACGTTTCAGTTACACGATTGATGCGCTACCCCTCTAAAATTACTACCCCCAGAGGATATTTCCTGCCACAAGTGATTATGGTCTCTCACTTTCCCCTTCCCCCCTCTTTTCCCTCTAGTCCCTTTCCCCTTACCCCCTCTTCAAACTCCCCCTTACAAACCCAGCATATTTTTTGACTTTTAATCGCGAGACGATCCTCTGCAGACAACACCATAGGATAATGCGTATTTCTCAGACGAGAAATAGCGCCATTAGCTGTTCCAATTAATTTAGTCAGTGCCTTGATTATGCACTCTCCCTCATCCAATGTTTCTACTATTTCTAACAACTGCATGGTGTTAGAGTTGTCTCTTTGGGCGTGGGCATAGGACACTGCAATAGCTTGATGTTCTTTAATTCGGTTTGGAAATCAAGGATCGTTCACTTCCACCAGCTTAGCCTCACAATCCAAAGATATTCTGTTACTCTGGAGGAGGGTGTTTTGAAAATTTTTGAAACGTAAAATGGCCCTATCCCCTGAAACCGTTTCCACTGACTGGTAGCCATGCCGTCTACAGTGCTTCATATGATTTTGCAACTTTAATTCTGTCCAAAATTGAGACAGGCATGTCGGACAGTAGAAACGTACCCCCCTAGTCTTACCCTCCCCCAAAACTCTACTGATGTCTGTAATTGGGTTAAAATGGCCAATTGAATTGGCAAGGTCACTAGATGGTGGTGTGTACAACAACCAAACCCAGTGTTTGACCAATTCAATCGACGGACCTCTTACTGGGAACACCACCCCCTTTTTTTTGAACGAACCCCATCTTCAAATTCAGTTTCATACTGAACCACAGTAACGCCGATATTTAAATGGGCATTGGCCCTTTCAAAAATATCAATGGACCTAAGCGTTACTGGGTATTTTCCCTCTAAACAAGTGAAATCTACAATGGTGAAATTGGACCCCTCCTTCCCATGTACAGCCCAGTGATCTAAATTCGTCTTGGTAGTGTCATCTGCTAGAGGCTGAAATTTTGATATGAGGAAAGCGTACTTGAAACATTTTTGACCTGTTTCAAAACAGATCCGCTGGACACCACGACAACCTACTAAATCAGGATTATATTTTAAAACTGTATCCCTCTCAGACCCACCACCCCCTCTTAAAATAAAATCTTTCTTAAATTTACAAATATTAACACTTAAATTTTCAACATAAAGAACTACTGACCCGCTCTCGTTTTCGCTATAATTCTCGAGATGCGTAATAATATGACCTATTCACTCGGAAAAAGCACCCTCAAAATTCTCTAAATTTGGAAAGATCACACGCATCTCGATATGTACATAATGATGGTAAACCTCGCCTTTTCCCTCATTTAAATAAAACACCTGTAAAACAATAGAAACCTTAATTGAATCCCTAGCACACCACAATTGAATTTGGTTCTCCAGCAGTGCACAAATTCTATCTACATAGTCATGCACAATTTCTACGGGGTCAAACACAAAATTACCACACAAAAGCGAATTAAATGGGTCACCAAAAGTTGCAGTGTAAACAACTATTGTATTTAAAATTGTGTTTGATAGTTGAAAGTCGGGAAATGGTGTCAATTGGGTATTACCCTCCCCTCCCCCTCTTGTATATTATCAACACCCCCTCCCCCACATTGTTTAATAATAGGGCTATGGGAAGCCACTTCATTCGATTGAAGTGGAAGTAGGTTATCGGGGGCTAGAGGAGGGTTCCCTGTTAATTCCCGGGTAAAATCATCTAAAAGCTGCAAGGTGTTTGGACCCAGCAAAGGTAAGTCCCCTTGCTCAACTTTGCTATTATCAACATTTAAAAAATCAGCTAAAAAGTCATCAATGTTGTCTGGAATAAATTCAAGTGAATTACCATGCCATTCACTGATAGTAGATGCTTCATTGTTACTGTTGTTGTAAAGCCCCATAGGCGCGTCCTCTCCTTCTCCAACTGACGAGCAGGGGGGAGATGACGAATATGGAACCAGAACGACCTATAAATGAAAAATAGCTTATTTTCATAGTGTCTAAATCACCCCTATTTTTGAAAAATTGGATTATTATTGCTGAAAAACACGCTTAATAGCAGTAGCATTTGATTAATGCACTACTCAATATATTCTGAAAGTTCCAACTTAACGAAAATCTAAAGGATGACATAGAAGGTTTTGATTTTGTTCAAACAACCCCTCCCAATTTCCACTATTTAATGCCCCCCTCCGACCCGCCCCTGGCCCAGAGGGCCACCACAGCACTTCCCGCGGCGCTTGGCGGTTGCCCCCCTCCCCATGGCGAAAAATAGCATTCTGCTTTGACTTAAAAGAATCCAGTCAATCTATGATCAGTAATTGACAACACTAGAAATTAACGAAAAATATTATTAAGAGATAGCGAAGAGATAGCAACAGTTTATGGCTACAGTGGGGACAGAGAAAATAAGAAAGATCAGAAAAAAAGAGTGGTTTTCTTTGACAAAGCAAAAACAAAAAAAATTACATTATATTTAGATATCTCTGAGGTAGGGGGGGTGTGCAAAGAAATTTAAAACAATGGTTGGGGCGGAGGGGGGGGGGGGTTAATATTTTAATGTCTCAGACACACACACACACACACACACACACACACACACACACACACACGCTTTTACAGCGCGATGAAAAATGAGTTTGTTGTTTTTCGCATATTTCTATGAGTTAGGTAAAAAAATGCTCACATTGTTATATCCCGGCTGTAGTTGAGTGTCTGAAGCCGCTGGCGAAGCATGTTGGAGGGCAACCTCCTGACCTTGTGTAGGTGGGACAACGATGTCATGGGCTTGAGGGGTTGGTGCACTGGGGCTTTCCATCATGTGTGCAGCCGCCCACTCTCTCTTTAATTTTCTGCCACGCTGCATTGGAGCCTGTACGGATGGGATTTGGACAGGTAGAGCAGGTCTGGAAGGAGTTGAAGGTGTTGAAGATGTAGCTTGCGCAGGCAGTGGTGATCTTGAATAGCCAACCTCCCTTGCCCTCTTATGTGGAGGGGGGGGCAATACATTCTTCATAATTGTCCTTAAAAGAAGAGAAAAAAGTTAGTATTGAAATAATTTTCCCCTTTTTCACAGAATAAAAAAAATTAGTACCCCCCCCCCCTAGCCATAATTTTGTCTAGAAAGCATTTATCACAAAGAAGTCCCCCTCCTTCAGCATTTTCAGTAAAGCAAAAGGTAAAATTTGCGAGAAATGCTCCTATTTTTACCTTGTTGAGATTTTTTTTTTTTTTAATGTTTCCCATCTATAGGCTTTTAAAATAGAAAAAGAATGTTAACCCAGCAGCTTATAGGTCTAAATTACGATCTTAGATGTAAATGGTATTCAATTTACACATTATAAAGCTATATTTTTCATAGAAACCCCCGGCCCTCTTACTGCCCTAACGCGAAGAAACAGTTTTGTTTTTTCACTTTACAATGATGGCGAAAGAATTGAGGCATGGCCCCTTCCCCCACTTTTTACATAATATCCTAAAAATATTGTTAGACCTTAATTTTGGAAATAACTTGTTTCACTCTTACATAGAATATAGAATTCCAATGTCCTAAATATCTATATATATTTTGCAGACAATTTTGTTCTCAGCTATTTCAGACAACACAGAATTATGCAAAAGCATTGAAATCTAGATTGGCCGCTAATGTAAACAAACAGGAAAAGGGTGACAAACTAATTTTAACCTTGCGGAGAGCTTATTTAAAAACAGAGCGGCTTAATGCCTAAGAGTTGACGGATGTTGTCTATCGCGTTTAGCTAGAAATATAGAAAGCATGAATTTTATCGAAAAAAGAGAATTATTTCTATTGCGAGAATTAAAGTCATACTCATAGGGGGGGTTTTGAGGGGGGGTTAGGTTTAGGTAGTAAAAAGAACATATTTTATGTTTTATAGCGAGTATAAAGATAGCATAGAGGGAGTTTGTATTAGAGTGGGAGGGGGGGATTTACCTGAATATACTGGAGGGTGACCAAGGAAAATAATTTTATTTTGAAAATAAAATGAAAATGTACTAAAACAGAACTCACATTGTAAATTGAGGTTGTCAAGGCTTCTAACTCATCAATAATATCCATTGTTGTATCCATTGTGTCACAATACTTTCTGATAATTTAATCACAATGCATGTCCGTTATATATGAAATCCCAAGGGCGAATTTCGATGTAATGGGGGAAACCATATGTAACCGACCCTCTGATTGGCTTAGAATGAGATGTAGTCTACTCTCTGATTGGTTTAGAAGGAGACACGTGATCCTGTTTCCTATTCCTGGATCATAACATTCTCCCTAGCGTGCACCTAGACGAACAACAACAACAACAACAAAAAATAAATCGACCGTGGAAATTTAGTTCCCCTAGATCAATACATTCCCCTAGCGATGATGTAAATCATCCCCAGTGTCATTACACTTGGCCAAACAACAACAACAACAACAAATAAATCGACCTTGACATCTTCCATCAGATATTAATAAACCATGAATAAATGGAGTCCCGTTCGGCGTTAGAGTCAATTGTAGATGACATCATGGTGTTCGTTCAGTATTCTATGCCCATATATGGAGCCCTGTCATGAGTCCTAGATCAATAAAATTCCCAATCGATTACGCAATCAAGTTCTCGGAAATCCATTTCCCCTTCGATTACGCAATCATTTTCTCAGAAATCCATTTCCCCTAGGGAGGCTATGCCCATATATGGTGCCCCGTCACGAGCTCATGGGGTTAGGCTAGGTTACGCAATCAATTTCTCGGAAACGTGTTCTCCCTGGGGATTCCATGCCCATATATGGTTCCCCGTCGGACTGTCAGCACAGGTGTTCTCCCTAGGGACTCTTTACCCATATATGGACTCCCGTCGGCATTAAACTAAATTGTAGATGGCAGCAGGGGTGTCGCGTGGGACCTCATGATAGGGTTCTACTCACCCGTTATAATATATAGCTGTTTGTGTTTTTTATTATTCGCCTGGACAATATGTCGGTTCTCAAAAACCTTTCTGGGAAAATTTTCAGTTAAGCGCTGACTACGCACTGGATAAATACCCATGGGTGGTTTTTTCTTGCTTGGTGACGCTAATGAACTACGATTTAAGTCTTTGGAAGCAGGATTAGGTCTAAAACACCTATTTAATTGCCCAACAACAAAACGTGATACGGCTCTTGACCGCATAGCTACTAACATGTCTCAATTCTACAGGAAACCCTCCCCAGGCCCCTCCCAAACCCCCCCTAATAGGAGGAACCTGCCACTTTAACCTTGAGCTACACCCCATAGGCAACGTCTGAGTCACATATACTACAGAAATAACTACAAGTCGGCCAATCACAAACAGCAGATTGTTTGGTTTCGGCAATTGGCACAGGACTGAAAAATGGAACAGTATGATTTCTACGGCTAATTCTGATGAAATGATCACTACTTTTCAAGAAAAGCTTCTCGGCAAGTACCATTTCTATTTTCCTGAAAAAGTTAACAAAGGTTTTTCAGCAGATCGTCCATGCGTTACAAAAAAAAACAAAGCACTAAGCAGGAAAATGAGACAACTTTTCAGAAACAAAAAACATAAAGAAGCTACTATCCTGAAGAATAAAATCACAGGAATAACCCACCAGGCAGCGGCGTCTTACTACCAAAAGGAAGTATCTGATTTATTGGATTCTAAGTCTGGATGGTGGTACAAAAGGATAAAGCAAATAACAGGTACAGGTACAGGAACCGCATCCATTTCCAGATCTTACAGATTTCCCAATCATCAGACCTTATAGATTTCTCAGGTTACTGAGTTATCATCATTTTCATCACTATACTCCAGGCACTTCTCAGTAATTTCCGCTTTCTGACTTTGTATTTTTCATCATAATTGCATAGAAACGGGTGAACATGTTACGGAAAATGTGAAGAATCGACTAAGTCTCAAATTCTAATTTGTCTCCTTGGTTCCGCGCTGCTTTGCATTTTTCCGCGTGAAGAAAAAAATAACGTGAATTTTGAGAATGAGCGATGGCCGAGTTTGAGATATCTTTTCTGACTAATTTGAGTCTCTCGATTCCAAAAATCTGGTTATTTTTGCAATCTGATTCTTGGGTCAGGATTTACCAGTCTCATAACCACGGTTTCTATGTGATACTCTAACAAGAATTCATTCCCTCCCTATAACATTCCGGAGGAGATCATATGTTTTTGACTGTAAGTAATTAATTACCGCTTCAGATCTCCTCAATGAGCTTTCAATAAAAAAAAACATTTATTCAACTCAAACAGCTTGACTTAAGAAACTTCGGACATAAGAAGCATACTATTATGATGATAAAATGTAGAATACTAAACTACTTCAGGTATTTCAAAATAGCTAAACAATCACATGGATCATAGGAATGAAATAGCCGATTTCAACTTGTTTCATCATAAAGATTTCTATAAAAGAAAATGAGGTTCTCACGGACAGGATATAGGTCGAAATCGGCTTCTGAGAGTTAAAGTTACAAAAAGTGCACTACTGATTGTACTGATTATCACAACCTTTGCACGAACAGAGATCTGTGCATTTAAGGGACGCTTTTGCACATTTGCAACTGTTTTTGCACTTTGTTTTACAGCCACATTTGAGCAGCTCTTTGCAAATTCTCGCTGCCTTAGGAAGATTAGTCCAGAAAGGCTCCCAGCTTCCGTCATCCTTCACCCAGCCGTATAAACCTGGATCCAGTGGTGAAAGTTCCGGACCACACGACGATGCCCACATCTGGACCTGCTAATAAGTGCGTTTGGTATGCTTCTCAAGAGCAGCTGCTGTTGGGGACAGTCTTTCCATTCCGGCTATTTTTCGTATGAAAAGCTCCTTCCACAGACTGTTCACTTCAGACAAGCCGTTTGATTTTTCGTAAAGACCGACGACGAATCGCTGGATGTCTGTAAAGTGACAATCTAGGAGTGGGGCTCCTGATATACTCAGAGTAAGGAAAGTTGGAAGAATAGATTCCACAGCTTTCCAGGTCTTCTAAACACCATGCTTTCGTGAAAACCAAAAGACGAAGTCGTATCGCATCCAGAGAAGACATGCAAAAAGAGTAGGCTCCGAGACATGTCAGGTTCTATACGATAAGTAATATCGTGAATGGGCAGTATTTTTGTCTTTGCTCCATGCCCATAGATGAAAAAAGGCTTTCAATCTGAAGCTGCTGGAACAAAGCTGTTGCAATCACAACTACATCAGAATCCACAGTTCTGATGGCTATGAACTTATAGTCACACTGGGCCTGAGGAAAGGCATGGAGCAGCACATGAATGTCACCTTCGTGGTTGGTAAGTGTGAGGTCTTTGCGAAAAGCGACATTGCACGTTGAAATAATTGTGTCTCCAAGAGTGGTCACTACAAAGATGTCCTGCAATTCCCGGACTACCATAGTTGCCAAAAAATATAAGAGTCGACTCTTGTTCTCAGTTGATTTCAAAAAGTTAAGCCAGTTCATCCGAGGAACGGGGGTTTGGTCTGTGATTTTATGGCATAAGAGAAGTTCCTCTGTGTTCACACGCTCCGTTTTTTAGGCTGTCGTTAGTGTAGATGTCAAAGACGAGATCAATCCTTAGAGGTTAGGTTTGGAACTGTTGCTTTCTAATGCGAAATTCAAGCGAGCGTATTCACCGAAACTAATTCCAGGCTTAGGAACGATGAGGTGTACTAGAACAGACCTTTCTAGTAAAATTGAGTTGACGGTGGGGAAACTGCTGGGCATCGGCTCTTCAAGCTCTGCCGTCAAACAGTCAACTATGTCAGATTTTTTTCCAAACCGTAACTTGCCGTACTCGGACAGGGAAGGTGGAAAAGGCTGGTTCTCGTGCTTGAAAAAGTCGGTCAGGTCTGTTCCTCTAACCTTACAGCCTATGTACAAACGACTGAAGAGGCTGCAGTTTGACTGCATGCACTTTACTTGCAGCTGAGACTTGGAGATATATTTTTTTTTTGTGGAAAGAAGAGGACTATGTTCTGTCTCGGTAACGTGTTGCTAATTGCTTTCTTGTGGGAAACCATACGCTCTTGAATATTTTTTTTACTCTGCAATTCCCAAGTCTTCAAGGCGCTTCAGATTCCGTATTGCCGTATCTTCTGCCAGCTCATTCGCATCCCCTTCTTAGGGATTTCCCCAAGACTTGACAGTACGGTACTAATAAGAGATCTGGAGTCTCCGAGAAAATTCTTCTGAAAAGCTTGTCCCATTTGGTGGTGATTTGTACTTGTTTTTTTGGCCTGGCTGAATTCATCAAGCATTCGACTTATCTCAGGTGAGAACAGCAGAAGCCTTTGAAGAGCTTGAGGATTGTTGACCAGCCCACTTAGTTCATTTTTAACTTCTTGATTTGAAACTTATTCTGATGATCAAGACCGATGGTGGAAAAAGGTATCCCAGTTGATGAGATGGCGATGTTGCCATTCATAAATTCTTTGTTAAGAGATGACAAGATCTTTTCCAGGTTCTTCAAGTCTTGTGCATGGATTGTCGGGTATCTTGCGTAGTTCGGCTGATCAAAAGCAAAAAAGAAATGCGTTATTAGTTGCAGTGTCGCTTCGTATGTTAGAAAGTTCTTTGAACGAAGTGAAGCCACCATGCTCAGTCGAAGACGTTTGAGTTTACAAACCGGTTCCCAGTAGGCAAACCGTGGGGATTCCTCTTTCCGTGTTTTTACCCATTTTTCGAATTCATTGTTTGGGCGGTCTCCATTTTCGCACTCTCTCTCAAAAGCACGTGCCTTCATTTCCTCGAATGCTAAAGTTGTAACTTCGTACGCATACCGACTTCGGTTAACATTTGAACCTGTTTTAAGTCACTCGGCTCTACCAGCTGTAAAAACATCAGCCTCGATTCAGGCCTGAGCCCAGCCACTCTGGTGGAGCACCTTGCTGTTGACAACGTCGAAGGCCATCTCAATATGTAGTGGGCCAAGGACAATGAAGATTTTCATGGGTCTGATTTCGTCCGGATACAGCCTCTGAAGCTCTTCGGCTTTTCGGTAGAGTGGCTGATAGTACGCCACATTTCCACACTGCCCAGGATTGAGAAACTGTAGTTGTCTCATGTATACGGCCATCTGATGGCGAATGGTGGCGTGCAAATCTGCAGGTTTGGCTGATAGCGCACATGACAGTTTACACCCGGTGATGATGAAAGAGATGATAACTCAGTAACCGATGGTTGTATATTAAAAGTAAGCATATTTTCAGACTCAGCATACTTGATTTAGCCATGAAAGATACCCGTAAGCGCATCTACTAATTCAGTATACAGAAAAGAGTACAACCCGCGATGATGAAAATGACGAAAAACCGAAAACTACTGATCTGATGTCAAAAGTGGGCTCATGTACAGAATCAGCAGGCCTGAATCAACGAGAAACGACCCTTCAAATGTCCAAATCCTTCAATTAAAAAAAAAGGATTTTCCGCCTGGAAAAACGCGGTGAAACGCTAAAAAACGCGCTCAGAAAATGTGGGTTTTTCTTCCTGTCAGATTTTTCGTACTTTTCTACATATGTGTGCCGATTTTCGTGCTCTTACCATAAAATGTAAAAGCACGAAAATTGGTAAAAGCACAAAAATTAGTGAAAAAGTTTCGGGAACTGGACTTGTTAGAACTTTCAGAAACTTACATCCCAGAGACAGGAAACATGAAAATAGGTGACATATAATTTTTTTACTCAGGTAGAAAATTGGGGTACATTTCCAAAAAGAACCAGGCCTCATTTCTCGAATATGAACAGTGATATCATATTTCGTAGCATACCACGAAATCATGTTGTTGAACATTTTTGCTGTAGTAACGATATAATTCAGAGATTACCGAGTTATAAACCACAGGTCCGTATCCAGAAAACATTTGAAGGAACAGCAATGGCACCACAAGTAGCACAGGGTGGAAAAAAAGTGGCATAAGTATCTCTCGAAAATGGAATTTTGGTTTTGCGACCTCTCTCTCACAATTTTCTTTTATTCTGAACAGCTCTTCTGATATATCAGTATCCCTAAAAAAAGAAAACAAATCATTTTCTATAGATTATAGAGCTTGGGAAGTTAACGATTGCAGTAGAAAAAGATTAAAATGGATTAAAAATACGTTCAGCGTACTTGCCTATAAAATCAAGAAGTTCGTGGTAACGAACTGTAAGTAAGGAGCGACCCGGCTCAATGGTAACCGAAACTCTAGAAAACGGTATTTTGATACAAATAGATACATCAAAAGAATCAGATTTTAATACTGATTTCAAATATAAAAGTTTCATCAAGTTTAATTCTACCCATTAAAAGTTAGGCGCCTGAGAAAATTTGGCTGATTTTCGAAAAAAAGGAGGAAAGATGCCCTAAAAGTTATAGAACCTTAATGAAAATCACACCATCATATTCAGCGTATCAGAGAACCCTACTGTAGAAGTTTCAAGCTTCCATCTACAAAAATGTGGAATTTTGCATTTTTTGCCAGAAGAAAGATCACGGGTGCGTGTTTATTTGTTTTTTTTTTTCCCCCAGGGGTGATCGTATCGACCTAGTTGTCCTAGAATATCGTGGGAGGGCTCATTGGAACTGAAATTAAAAGTTCTAGTGCCCTTTTTAAGTGACCAAAAAAAATGGAGGGCAACTAGGCCCCCTCCCACGCTCATTTTTTCCCCAAAGTCACCTGATCAAAATTTTGAGATAGCCATTTTGTTCAGCATGTTCGAAAATATAATAAGTATGTCTTTTAGGATTACTTAATCCCCCGAAATTCCCGGGGAGGGCTGAAAGTTATGAATTTTACCCAATGTTAACATATAGCATTGGTTATTTGGAAGTATACAGACGTTTTCAGGGGAGATTTTTCCTGGTAGTGGGGGAGGGGGGTGGGTCGGGGGTTATGTGGGAGGATCTTTCCATAAAGGAAGTTTTCATGGGGGAAGGGACATTGCTATGAAGGGGACGCCGGACTTCCCAGCATTATTTAAAAAAAGATCAGAAATTTAATATAAAAAAACAAGTATTTCAACTGCAATAGCAGCAACATCGAAACTTCAAACGAACAGAAAATATCAAGTTGCCATTTTGTTACAGTTCGTGGTAACGAACTGTAAGTAAGGAGCGACCCGGCTCAATGGTAACCGAAACTCTAGAAAACGGTATTTTGATACAAATAGATATATCAAAAGAATCAGATTTTAATGCTGATTTTAAATATATAAGTTTCAATAAGTTTAATAGTACCCATCAAAAGTTAGGCGCCTGAGAAAATTTGGCTGATTTTTGAAAAAAGGAGGAAAGACCCCCCTAAAAGTTATAGAACCTTAATGAAAATCACACCATCATATTCAGCGTATCAGAGAACCCTACTGTAGAGGTTTCAAGCTCCCATCTACAAAAATGTGGAATTTTGCATTTTTTGCCAGAAGAAAGATCACGGGTGCGTGTTTATTTGTTTATTTTTTTTTCCAGGGGTGATCGTATCGACCCAGTTGTCCTAGAATATCGTGGGAGGGCTCATTGGAATGGAAATTAAAAGTTCTAGTGCCCTTTTTAAGTGACAAAAAAAATGGAGGGCAACTAGGCCCCCTCCCACGCTCATTTTTTTCCCAAAGTCACCTGATCAAAATTTTGAGATAGCCATTTTGTTCAGCATGTTCGAAAATATAGTAAGTATGTCTTTTAGGATGACTTAATCCCCCGAAATTCCCGGGGGGAGGGCTGAAAGTTATGAACTTTACCCAATGTTAACATATAGTATTGGTTATTTGGAAGTATACAGACGTTTTCAGGGGAGATTTTTCCTGGTAGTGGGGGGGGTGGTTCGGGGGTTATGTGGGAGGATCTTTCCATGAAGGAAGTTTTCATGGGGGAAGGGACATTGCTATGAAGGGGACGCCGGACTTCCCAGCATTATTTAAAGCAAGATCAGAAATTTAATATAAAAAAACAACTATTTCAACTGCAATAGCAGCAACATCGAAACTTCAAACGAACAGAAAATATTACATATATGATTGGGTTCACCACGTAGTCAATACCTCGCTCTTTAAGCCAAAGATTTTTTAGTACTTTCATAAGAGCTATTTATTCTAATTAACGGCCTTTGTGATTAAGCGGTCATTTTTAAAGGATTGGAACAAAATTCGAACTTTCACTTAAAGAGCAAGGTATTGACTAGGGGGCGAACCCCCTAATAAACAAATTAAAAATATATGAATACAGAAGTTCGTTACGTAAGTTAATTCGTAAGTTACGTATATTTATTACTAATAAAAACGTTCGTAAATATAATTAAACAAGTTTCGAGAAAGCCATTTAACTAAATAAAAGTAAATTAATATGAAAATTTTGTTTTAATTATTTATGTACGGTGAGCCAAGATCAAAACCTGCATTTATTCAAAAACGTTCAAAAATTAAATAAAAAAAACAAGTTTTTTAAACTGAAAGTAAGGAGCGACATTAAGACTTAAAACGAACAGAAATTATTCCGTATATGAAAGGGGCTGTCCCCTCCTCAACGCCTCGCTCTTTACGCTGAAGTTTGACTCTGTCTCACAACTTTATTTTTTAAAACAATAAAAAACTTTAGCGTAAAGAGCGAGGCGTTGAGGAGGGGACAGCCCCTTTCATATACGGAATAATTTCTGTTCGTTTTAAGTTTTAATGTCGCTCCTTACTTTCAGTTTAAAAAACTTGTTTTTTTTTATTTAATAAAATCAAGAAGTACCATCTTAGGTACGCAAAACTTCTACTGTTTATTCCTAAGCGGTTCCAAAATTCCCGTCTCAAAAAGAAAAGGATTATGAACCTAATTAAATAAAAAAAAACAAGTTTTTTAAACTGAAATTAAGGAGCGACATTAAAACTTAAAACGAACAGAAATTATTCCGTACATGAAAGGGGCTGTCCCCTCCTCAACACCTCGCTCTTTACGCTAAAGTTTTTTATTGTTTTAAAAAATAAAGTTGTGAGACAGTGTTAAACTTTAGCGTAAAGAGCGAGGCGTTGAGGAGGGGACAGCCCCTTTCATATATGGAATAATTTCTGTTCGTTTTAAGTTTTAATGTCGCTCCTTACTTTCAGTTTAAAAAACTTGTGTTTTTTATTTAATTTCTGATCATTTTTTAGTTAATGCAGCTTTTTTTTTTGGCTCACCGTCATTGAATAAGTAAACAAAATTTGCATAAAAATTTCACTTTTCTTTTGCTAAATGGCTGTCTCTAAATTTGGTTCTGACGTAATTTACAAATTAACTTACGTAACGAACTTCTATATTCGTATATTTTTCTTCTGGCAAAAAATACAATGTTGCAGATTTTTTGCAGATGTGAGCTTGAAACCTATGTTATAGGGTTTTCTGATACGCTGAATCTGACGGTGTGATTTTCATTAAAATTCTTTCACTTTTAGGGGATGTTTCCCCCTCTTCAAAAAAATCAGGTGAATTTTCTCAGGCTCGTAGCTTTTGATGAGTAATACTAAACTTAATAAAATTTATATATTGAGAATCAGCATTGTAAGCCCATTCTTTTGATACATTGATTGACATCAAAGTTCTGTTTTTAAAAGTTTCGACTACTATTGAGCCGTATCGCTTGTTTTTTTTTATTGTTTTTTTTTTACATTACGTATATGTTATTATGAGGTTCTCCCCTTAGTCAATACCACGCTCTTTACGTTAAAAGTTAAAACAAATTTTAATTCACAAACCCCTGAATCACAAAGGCCGTTTAATTAGAATAGATAGCTCTTTTGAAAGCACTAAAAAAAAAAACTGTAGCGTAAACAGCGAGGTATTGACTTGGGGGAGAACCCCTCATATACGTAATAATTTCTGTTCATTTTAAGTTCTAATGTTGCTTCTTACTTTCATTTGAAAAAACTTGTTTTTTTTAATTTAATTTCTGATCGTTTTTTAAATAATGCTTGAAATGAAATGTCCTTCATAGAAATGTCCCTTACCCCAAAAAAAAATCCTCCACGGAAAGATTCTCCCGAGTAACCCCCTCCTCCAGCCCCCCCCCCCTCACTAGAAAAAAATTCTTCCTGAAGATGTCTGCATACTTCCCAATAACCAATACAGTATGTAAGCAATGGGCAAAGTTCATAACTTGCAGCCCTTCCCCTGGGAACTGTGGGGGATTAAGTCATCGTAAAAGACATATTTATTAGATTTTCGACTATGATGAACAAAATGGCTATCTCAAAATTTTAATTGGGTGACTTTGAGAAAAAAAATGAGCGTGGGAGGGGGCCTAGTTGCCCTCCATTTTTTTTGGTCACTTAAAAAGGACACTAGAACTTTTAATTTCCGTTCCAATGAGCCCTCTTACGATATTCTAGGAACACTGGGTCAATACGATTACCCCTGGGGAAAGGAAAAAAAAAACAAACAAACAAACGAATAAACACGCACCCGTGATCTTTCTTCTGGCAAAAATGCAAAATTCCACACTTTTGTAGATAGGAGCTTGAAACGGCTACAGTAGGGTTCTCTGATACGCTGAATATGATGGTGTGAATTTCATTAAGGTTCTATAACTTTTAGGGGGTCTTTCCCCCTTTTTTCGAAATTTAGCCAAATTTTCTCAGGCGCGTAACTTTTGATGGGCAAGATTAAACTTGATGAAACTTATATATTTGAAATCAGAATTAAAATTTGATTCTTTTGATGCATCTATTGGTACCAAAAGTCCGTTTTTTAAGAGTTTCGGTTACCATTGAGCCGGGTCGCTCCTTACTTACAGTTCGTTACCACGAACTGTTTGATTAAACAGTTGTCAAAAATTTGTGAGGAGTCTGTGATAAAAGCAACATTAAATAGACAATGTTTTTATCAAACAATAATTTAAGTGTGTCTTTTTCTTGGTATGTTTAATTTCTTATTTTTATATCTTTCACCTAATCTTTGTTGATTATGGGTAAATATTACTATTTTTTATTATTCCAGAAATTTTCATTTTCTTGTCTTGCAATAATCGTAAGATGGTGTTTTGGCAGCTATTGTATTAGTAATATTGATAAATCTCAATCTCTTGTAAGCAGTCAAGGTTTTGCTTAGAATGCGTGGCTACAGAGTTTCATTTTATTCAGAGAACTATTATTAAAGCTAAAATGTTCATGTATGCTAAAAGTAACAAATCATCAATATATTAGTGCTTTAATTAGTGCATTTAACAGCCTTAATGTAGGATCCTAACCCACAATATTTTTATGATAAATAATAGAAAAGGCACCAGCACAGAGTATAAAAGATGGTTGAAGTTTTTCTCAAAAAGTATATCTTGGCTTCAGTCCAAATAAACACTTATGCTACACAGCTTCTAAAGAGTATGCGCAGCTCGTAAGAGTGGGAACTGACACTAGCGTCGACCCAAAAAAACACTAACACTCTAATGTTTAGCTTTCCTTGGTATTTTTCAAGCCTTCTAATTGGGTTTTTCTCAGAAACTGAGATCACACGTTTATTACTAGAGTAATTTTGCCAGTTACAACTACTACACTAGTTTTGTTTTATAATTACACTAAACATGCCAAGGAACGTCAAATACTAGATGGTGCTGGTGTTTTTTTTTTGGTTGTTGACACTAGCACCAGTTTCCACTCATATAAATTATCGATACTCTGGCAGGTTTATTTTTACTACTAAAGTTATGAAATTAAAGTCAATTCTTTGGTGCGCAAGGGGAACTATTTTATATCTAAATTCAGGACAGCAGTTTGCTAATTTCAGCACCAAATAAATTTAAAGGCTATCCGAAATTGGGGAGACTGATTGCTAACGTCAGAGATACTATCATCCCATGTATCTTTTTTTTATTTGCAAGGGTATTGGAACTAACAAGCTGCTATTCAGACTTTAGATGGGTTCGTATCTGTAATAGTAATTTCTACTATTTTTTTTTCTATAGATAGATCACATAATGTAAAACATATAGTCATGCAATGATTCAAACATTCATCGATATAAATACAAGCTGTTGTATTTATTGTAATCTATTATGTTGAATATAGCGAAAAAATATTCTAGGCTAGTGTTTTGCATGGGGTTGAAGATCAAATAACCCTGCCCATGCCCCTTTTCTGTTCATAGTAATTTCAATCCATTTTACGCTTCATTTCTTATAGTTAAACTACAAAATCAATAAATTTGTTTGGTCAAAATATATAAGACTATTCAAAAAATGTGAAAAGTAAATTAGCCAGTTTAAAATATAGAAAAAAAATCCAGCAATAGTTGAATTAATGCAATATGAATCATAATAAATATGGTTAATTTTCATTAGAATCAAAACCGTGTGCAAAAGAGCACCACCTTTCTCTTCATGGATTACATAGAATAAATTTCAGAGGTTAATCATAAACTAAAGAGTTGAATCAGGCTAACAAGTAGCAGCTTATTTTTTTAATGGTTAAAGTTATGGGTCAAAATATGGATTAATAAAATAAATCATAGTTTAAAGGGCTAAGAGCACTGGGGTCAAAGTATGGATTAATAAAATAAATCATAGTTTAAAGAGCTAAGGGCACTGATTGCCCTTATGGATTCCCCACCATAGTTTGAATCTCACAGTTTAAAACTCGGGATTACATCTGTGTTACGCGGAGCAATACTTTTTGCCTTATATACCTTTTTGTATTCACGCTCCTTGCAAGAATTGTAGGTACTTGTATGACCTACCCCCTACCACTCAAGAAGTAAAGTTAGGCTAATCCTAATTAATATACCAACGTATGATAAAAATGTAATACTTTAGAAACAAATTTGGGCTATATATTTGCACATTAGAGGGGGGGGGGTAAAATATAGCTGGTCTGCATGCAAAATGTGTTAGGTACAATTATTCTACATATTATTAAATAAGAATTATTTTCTGACTTCACACTGTCCAAATACTTTACCCCACCCCATAATGTGCAAATATTTAGCCCAAATTTTATATTTACCATCCATTCTGTCACTTCTCTCTGTCTTTTCTCACGCTAAGGTGAAAGGAACTAGCGAAAGAAACCGGCTTACAGTGCGTCAATACATTAAGAACTTGAGAGGTAGGGGGAAATCATACAAGTACCGAATAACATCTTCCTGTGCGCCCAGATACAATGATTCGGGGCCAGTGCCTCTGGGACTGCACACATCATGCTGTGGGGTGGAGTTTCAAAAAACCACCAAGCTGGTGGATAATACGAATCAATAATAAATCATAGCAAAGGAGTATAGCTTTGGATATTCTGGGTGGTGGGTAAAAACACGAAAGAAGTTGCAGAATATCCGAGGGCCGCTGACTTCTCGCCACCTAGCGTATATCTCGGAACACTACCTTTGCTGCAGAGTTCCATCACTTTTGAAACAGTACCCAAATTGCTTGACATGCTCCTCAAACGCTTGGTAGAGTTCCGCCACGCTTGACACGTACCACCTGTTGCGCATGATTTCTGAGAGAAACACCCCTCGAGAACATCAGTAGCCTCCAAGTTGGAGAAAAGCTGTTTATAATCTTAGGTTCTTAATCGTTTTGCAAGCAAATAGAAAAATAACAAGTTTTGCTGCTGAAAAAAATCTTCACAATTTATTCTTTTTATTCACATTTCTTTCCTTCTTTTTTGATTTGTGACTCTGTTATGACTGTCCAAGAATCACCTAAGAAATTGACAGACAAAAAATATTATTAATTCATCCTTAAATTAATTCATCCAAGATTAATGCTCAGCCATCCAAACCCTAATTGGGCTCTTCCCAAAACCCAGACATCTTTTCTAGTGCTTTTGCTTAAACTGTGTTTAAGTATATGATATTTAAGCTGAAAGAAATAATAAAAGTGTGAAACTCAGCTAAAAAGTTTCAGTCCAAAGTAACAATAAAATTTTGTCATGTCTAATCACCAAGTAAACCAGCGTAAGCGCAAGAAATAAATTATCTATAATTGACTCAAATTGTGTATAACAACAAAGAGAATAGAAATAGAAATAATAAGAAACAAGAAACGGTAGAGCTTAAAGCATCAACCCAAGAAGAGAAGATAAAAACATAAAGAATAGAGAATAAACAGGTAAGCTAAAAATGATGAAAATTCAAAGAATAAAAGAGAAGAAGTGTACTATAGTGCATAAACACTAAATTAGATGTGCAAAATATGCATTTAAGGAATTTTGTTATTCTGTTATGTATTTTTTAACTGTATTTTTCTTCTTGTTTTTATAATTTTTATTTCAGTTTTCTCAGGTTCTTGCTCCTTTTTTTAGCTCTCATCTGTGCCTCTTCACTCATCTTACACCTTCACTGACTTTACACCCACGCATCTGCTCAAATTTTGTTTTGTGTTTTTATCAATGAGTCAGTTTGGCCTCAGAAGTTTTGAATTCATTAGGTGCCATATTGTTGCCAGGCATGTACACGATATTCTTCAATTAATGGCTTTCTCCTCAAAGTCTGAAGATTGTTATAGTTTTAATTCATATTTCTTATTTTTAATGTTTCATCCCCCCCCCTCTAAATTATTTTTATATTCGTGCCTCATCATTACTACAATTCTATGTGAAAAATAAAATTTATTTAGTTCTTTCTGGTTATTTTATTTAAGAACAAATCTGCAGAATCGTAACTTTGCACTTCGGCCATAGGGGCTGTTTTTCGTTTTGTTGAACTTTCTGAACTTACTGAACTTGTTAGGGGAGGGATTTTCACAACTATTCTGATGCCAATGATCATTATTATAATTAATCTCTGGCTTTTGTACACTAGAGAACACAAAACAGAACAAAATATGTTTCTAAAACTTACTGCCCACGGAGCCTTTTTAGGGATTTTGTAGCATCCTCTATCCTTCCTTTCTTTATTAGCCAAACAGGTGACTCTGGATGAAACCACATTGAAAGATATGCAATAGGAAATACAAGCTCACAAAGTGTTAGGATTCTCCAGTTCACAAATGACCCAATGACGTAAGGGAGAAGGATGCCGAGTACAAGAGCAACTGAAGGAAGACTTGAGACAGCTCCTCGCAGTTCAGGTGTGGCAATTTCACTGGTCTAAAATAAAGATGCGTTTTGACTTCTTTTTGTTGTGGCACAGCGTAGCTGCTAAATGTCAAGTAATTTGACAATTTGACAGCATTTTTTCCCCAGTTGTCCGAAAAAAGAAAAAATTAAGTGGTATAAAATAAAGATGTTTTTTTTGGCACAACACAACTGCAAAATTTAAGTAATTTACAAATTTGACGGCATTTTTTCTTCAGTTGTCAGAAAAAAAAGTTCTGTGGTCCAAAATAAAGATGTGTTTTGTCTTTTTTTTTGTGTGTAGCGCCACGCAAATGCCCAATGTTAAGTAAATTGAAAATTTGACAGCATTTTTTTCAGTGGTAAAAAAAAATTAGTGGTCTATAATGAAATAACTTCTTTTTTTTTCAAAAATAACTGCCATTGCGTAAAGAATACTGACTACCGGTAATGCTAACGTAAAGGATTTAGGTAACTAAACACTAAATTATCGCAACAAAAATTTAACACTTGTGCTTATCCTACTCATATAGGAATACAGGGTGTCTTCTTTTCTTTAATTCAACTTATTTGTACAAAAGAAAATATAAATTGCTGCAGGTAAAAAAAAAATCTTTAAACCAGTGCATTTGTATTTCATTAAATTGTGTTAGAGTAAGCAATCATTTTCTGGCCAACAACTTTGAAAAAAATGTATTAAGTAAAGAAAAGAAGGCCGACTAAGGAGAATCAAATTTTCAAATTTCCGTTCAAGTATCAAATTTCGCACATCTCTAAAGTTTAATTCACCTAGCATAACTATTGATCTTTAAAATATTTAAGAAAGTTTTTTGGGATAGTGGTTGTTTATCCTAAACATATTTGTAAACTTATGTATAGTCCATAAAAATAATGGTCATTAGTGAGTTTTTTTCCAGTAATTTTTCTCTGTATAAATTGAAAAACAGATTTTGTTTTCTTATTTTTCTGGTCTTGATAATGATAAAATTAGTGCCAAATTTCTCAAGCCTTTAGAGCGAAATTTCATCGTAGTCTTATTTGTCAACAACTGAAACAATTAAGCAACTATGCAATTCGGAAATCTACATTTCCTTTTAGTGTAATCTCATAAATTGCTTAAATGTTGGATTCTTGTCAGGAATTTTGAAGTCACCCTCTGTACCTCTGAAAAAGGATATAGACCAGCGTTATTAACGTGGTAAAATTGTAGCGTTTGTGGGACAATTTAGAGGTCGCGGTACAAGGCGGTACATTTGAAATTATTTTGGTACAATCAAAATTTTAACGTAGTTCACATCTCGTGAAAGAAGTTTTTGGTGAATTTGGTTTCAAATATCTGTGCGAGATCATCAAGAAGCAGAAATTCTTGATAATAGTTGATGAAAGCACAGACTTGAGTTATTAAAAGAGCCTGGTTATAGTTGTTCGCCATCTTGATCTGAATGGTGTTGATCGAGAAGACAGGTTTCCTGTAAGTTACTCCTTCTTGAGACTTATACAAGTTCAGCAGTGTACAGCCGAAAATATTTATTGGGCCATAACTAAACTATTTTTTGAAGAAATTGGAGCTCCAAAGGTAAACCTAATAGGATTTGCCACAGACAATGATTCGGTTATGACGGGGGAGCAAGGTGGTGTTTAAACGAAGCTGTCAAAAGACTCCTCAAGCTTATTTGTGCTTGTTCATTCCTGTTATTCCATTCACTAATGTGCTAGTGCTGCTGGCAAACTATTGCCAAAAGAAAATGAAGATTTTGTCTGGATGTATACGGTTATATTTGTCGCAGCCCAAACGAGATTTTAGAATTGCAAAAGTAAATGTAATTAAAAGAACATCGAATTTAAAGACATATAGCAACTCGATGGTTGGCTAGACAAGCCGTTGTAGCTCAATATTTGGAGCAGTGGGATTGCTTGACTTTATTCTTCAGTGCAGAAAGTCTTAAGGAGTCCAACAAGCCAGCAAAGGCCACTGTCATACTAAAAAATCTGCTGTCAGCGGTTTTCAAGGCTTAATGTGCCTTCCTGGTGTATATTTTAAAGTATATCGAAGACCTAAGCAAGCAATTTCAGGCAGAAGACACCCAGATTCATCTTGTCTATAATCGTTTTTCTTGAGTGTACAAGACAATAGCATCCCACTTTTTGTTGCCTAGTTATACCAAAGAAAGTGATTCCCTCCTCATAAACCCGCATGACACCAAATACTACGTCGATGTCAAGGACGTGGAATGTGGGGGCCGAGTGGAAGTGATTTTTGCCAAGCAAAAAGTATCTCTATCTGCTGCAATTAAGTTTAAAAAAGAGCGTAGGAAATTTTTGATCGTGCTCTGTGATTAGATGAGAAAGCGTTTTTTCTACTCCAGGTATTCATCGGTAAGAAACTTCGATAGGCCTCATCCACGCTATGCTATGGGAGTAGAGTAAAATCAGCCAAACATGGCACCGCTTCTGGCTTAGCTTCTGAATTCACTGAGTGACAATGACCTGGAAGATATCGTCCAAGAGTAGAAGAGATTACCCTTTTGCTCTGAGCTTGGTACTTCGATTGAATCAGGTCCAGCCGTGTTTTTGACTTGGGTTTACAGGCAAAAATATGTTAATGGGTCAAAGCGATTTCCTCTCCTCGGGCGTTTTACTTTAAGCCTACTTGCTCTCCCATACGCTTCCGCTGCTGCTGAGCGAACCTTCTCAGCTGTCAATCTGAACAAAACCAGCATTAGAAATCGTCTCGGTTTCACCACCTTGAATGTGCTTCTTAGTGCAAAATAAATCGTCTCAAAGAATTGGAAAATCACCCTTGAAAATGGTTCTGCATCCAAAGTAGAAAAACTGTGGAAGGGGATATGAACAAGCTGGATTTCAAGAAGAAACAACAGAAAAAATGACCAACTAGCACATATGTTCCTCTTTTTTCTTTTTTTTTTGAATGTTACAGTTTTATTACCTTTGTACGGTTTAACATTATTTCTTGTGCAATATAGTCAAAATACTTCTGTTAAATTAATTTAGTTCTGAGTTGTAAAATCAGCCAAGAACTTGTGTAGGATGACCAGTGAATTACGTGGTCGACGCTTAATTCGCCGGTGGGTAGCCTAGTCCGTTGACCTATGGGAATCTATGGTGTTAGCCACTTTCATGGCATGATTGCTGATATATTTTGTTTGTAGCTTATGGCGCTTGTTACTCATCCTATAGGTGGATTATAAGTTGTTGACACTACGTTATTGGCTTTCTTACTTCATCCTTTATTCGCCTTAATACCCAAAATTTTGCAAGATAGGATTAACCCCAACGATCAGCTTTGAGAATGCTTTCTGAAAATTTTACGCTGCTGCCTGGTATTATTTTTCCTGCTCTGGTCCAAGAGCTTTTTGTCAGTTTTCTGTGAAATCAACTAAACATACCTACCGGCTAGTTTCGCAAAGCGACACGGGTGGCAAATTTTTAGCCTACTGTTCAGATGGTACAAATTAATCTCTTGTGGTATAACTTTGGTCAGAAAACTGGTAAAATTTATCTCAAAGCGTTGGCAATGCTGATATAGACTCTTATTCATTTATGCTTTTTTCCAAAGTTAGGACTAACACAAATTAGCTTAAACAAAAATCCCTATACAAAAAACTTAGTTTTACGGAACTGTGACATATCAAAACGATGGAAATAATTATTTTTACATTAAAGAAGAAAATGTAAATTGAGAACTTGTCAAGTAATCCTAGACAGAGTTTTTTTTTTCATTTTATATGGGCCTATTAAGTAAGAAGGGGCAAGAAGTTTAATATTCTATGGAATTGATGAAAGCCCATTCACACTGTGGGTCTTGGAAAACAATTACTCACTCTAAATGTATTTGTATCTATATTATATAGGTTGTCAACAATATGGTTATTATATTATGTATATGATTGTCAATTATATTGGTTGTCAACTGTTCCTTCTTTTCTGAGTTATGATAGAGTTTATGATAAAGCAAGAAATCTTATAATGGAAACAAACTCATCAGTAGCAAAACCACGACTTGGTCGTACTTAAATCACTTTATAGTCTTTATTTTGCATCTGTTGTTTTGCCAGCTCCATGGGTGACCTGTCTATGGCCATTAGCGGCGCCCCTTACCGGTACTCCTCTTTACGGCAACTTTTCACCGTTCACCCCTTCTGTAAAATCTTATTTTAATTGTGTGATACATTACCCAGAACACACTTCCTATGTCAAGTCGTGTGTGTCACTCTTTTACAGCTTAAAAGAAGTGATAAATTCTTTGGTAAAGAAGTGATAAATGTTCAACGTACGTGGCATTCTTTGCACATTTAAGTGGTCGTATAGCCATGGGGTGGGGAACTGGGGAAGTGTGTGATGATTTATTTACTTTATTCTGTAATACTTTTGAAATAAATTGATTGGTTTCCTGATTGGCTAATTGCATGGTGGCACGCCGCTAAAAACTTAGCGCCAGATACGCCACTAACCAGCCATTTGCTAAGGTTTCATCCTTTGTGTTGGTGTTTGTAGAATTTCCTTTTAAAGGTGTTAACAAATAGTTTTTCTGTGATAACCTGCCACGGGAGATCATTGCTAATAAAGGCACAATGCTTAACAAGGTGTTCTTGAAAAGAAATACGAGGTGTCCCCTCTTGTAAGACGTTTTGTCTTTAAAAAAGGGCACTGGAGCTTTGTATTTCCAATCAAATGAGCCCTTTTAAAAGTCTCTATAACCATCCCCTTTAATTAAGGGTCCACGGCAAAATAAAAATTCATGGAAGAGTCATCGTTCTTTGCTAAGTGCCCCAACAGGTGGCATTTGATCCGACCGCACCTTTTTTGTGAGTGTCTTAAGTAACGGCCTGACGTTCGGCAGTACATGTACAGATATCTTGTTGAAGGGAGGGTAGTATAAGGTGCCAGAGGTTGGCCTTATGTCACTATTTTATTCTTTATAATTAGTGTCGTTAAGGATTTTGTACTCCATCCAAACAGTGTGCATCTAAATTTGGCAATAGGTCTAATAAATGACTAGTGCAAAGAGATAATCGAGTTAAATGGTTATCGCTTAGTAGATAGATGGACCACATTAAGCTTTCTTGTGAAGGAGGATCAAACCCGAAGAGAAGTGCACCTCCCGAAGGGGTGGAGGAGATATGAATTCTAGTCCCTTGATAAATTCATTTTAAGCATAAAGTCAGGGGGGGATCCATTCAAGACTTACAGTCGGGTGGTTAATAGCTCCTTAGTCGCGGCTGGATTGAAGCTGACCATCCAGCTTTCAGACAGTTTTCAATGGTATGGATAGGAAGGCTTCTATAGTATCATCGTCTTAATGCACAGCTGAATGGACTGTAGTATTTTCAGAAAAAAGATGGTGTGGGTCAATAAGACTGTCTTACATATTGTTTGTACACACCAGAGAAACTTTGAACCCTAGGATATAACTTTTAGTAGCACTTGCCCTTACTAAAAACTCATTGGAATTAAATCCATGAAGGGCTACAGAGAGACCCTGTTTTCTCAGAGAACTCCTAAGAACCTCATGTAGACCACCAAAAATCCCATGTGCCTAGAGCGGTGCAAGAGAATAGGCCTAACGGTTTCTATGAGCCGATTTGGGCAGATTTGCCAAGTGAATTGGGAACGAGAATAATGTGGGTAGATTTTGGAACCTTGGGAAGGCTCAGGAGTGAAGGCAGATTGATGAAAGAAGAGGGCTGAGAGACAAGGAAAGTGATTAAAGAGGACTGGCAAGCTTTATGCAGGGCTGCCAAGTGAATTGGGAACGGGAATGATGCCCACACGACCCACCAGGGCCCACACAGGTGTCAAGATTCACTAGCTGCTCTAGCGCATTGTACAGAAACAGATCGTCCAAGACAGACCCCTCCTGATCAGCGACTTTATTGCAAAGTAATATTTGTGATGAAGACTTATATCTCCGTGTTGAATAATGCTTGATATTGGATGCTTTTCTTAAGGGAAGTTTAAAGTATCATGGATGTCTGTTAGTTCGGAAAATTATAAATTGTGCCATAAATACGAGAATCCCTTGGAAGGTCCATCTTGACCAACATTTCCTCTTTGTACTCCAAGTCTTAGACCTTTGCGAAAGTATAAAAATAGCCCAGTTGTTAAACAGCAAAACCTCGTCCATCTTAGATAGTACCGTTTCAGTGCTTCCAATACTATCCGAGGATCGTTCCTCACTGTCCAAGATCTGTTGTTTGAGAGTAATCTCGGTATTCTAATTAATGTTTGGCTTGGCCGCGTTACCCGAGTAAAGGCTATGATCAATATTAAACCTGATTTCTCATTCGTTACAAAGAGCTACCAAATAAAAGTAAGTTTTTAATAATCTGGGAACAAGCAAAAATTTCTTTACGAGATGTTAGTCCGATCGGAGGCTTATTTGTGGAAATTTCCCCTGGTTTTGTACTATGTCGTTAACCTCGTTCTATTGCAAGAAATTGATGAAGGTCTAACCATCCTAGTTTTTTTTTTTTTTTAGAAAGAGTGAATCTTGGGTCAGGTTGATGAATGTGATATTACATTTTAGACAGCTGAGTGTAATTCCTACTTTTTGTGAAAAAAAAGTTTCAAGTTGTCATTGAGCCAGAGCCAGTAGTATATGAACTAAAGAGGGGTCTCATAGTCAATGCCAGAGATCATTATCTGAAGCTTTTCCACTGAGCTTGCGTTTCCTCGATCCGTGTTTCAACTTTCGAATAGAAAGCTCTGTTAAAGCAACCAAGCAACTGATGCTTTAAAATGAAGTTAGATTAAAATCGGAAAAGGCTTAAGATGTGCAATTGCTCCCCGGTTCGATTGCCAAAATGTTTTCTTCGAATAATAAGTAGGAAACTTTCGAGATCTATAAAAGAAGCATTTTCCCTTGGGTCCGAAAATGCTGCCAGCTACTTTTACCACCCTTTTCTGTTCAAGATTCAGTATTTTTTTTATTTCTTGTGCTTGAAACCAAGATAGAGTTACAGCACCTCATGCGCCTCATAAAATACCGTAGTTACTTCATTGCTAAGCGAATTGGGGGTTTCCCTTTACTCCTATATCGGTGATTTTTTTTTAATGAGATACTGCATTTCCAAATTTTCAGAGCCAATTCTTTGTTTCGGTACCCACCAGATTCAAATATGGATAATGCCTAAGCGCATTTTAGAACACCTCCCACTTATCAATTGGTGGACTATGATTTTCAGTAGAAGGGCATTAGAGCAGATACATCATATATTTCCCCTCTTGTTAAAATCAATTGATTGCGCAGTAATATGTAATTTATAAGTAAGGTAGGCCTTAAACAGGGATGCACTCTATCACCGTGTTTGTTTTCTCTTTTTATTAATGATATTGAGGAGTATTTTAGAAATAGAAATGTCCCTATGTTAAAATTAATGTAGCTGGAGCTGTTTGGTTTATTATTTGCAGATGACATATTATTGCATGCGAAATCGCCTCCGGATTTGCAAAAGATGTTAGAGATTTTGAATAGTTATTTGGGGAGTAAAAAATTAGTTTTAAATATTGATAAATCAGTTATATTAGTTTTTAGAAAAGAAGAACGGGAAAAGAATAAGTTTTATTTTAAAGGGAAAGAGGTGAAAGAAGTTGTGGATTTTATTTATTTGGGATGTAAGTTTACAAGTTCAGGGAGGTGGAGTGATCCGGTGCAAATAGCGAGTTGGAAGGGTCAGAAGGCTTCATGGGCGTTATTGAAGAGTCCCCTTAGGCATCTAGGACCGACAGATATTAAGCTACAAAAGAAAATTTTTGAGACGAAGGTACGCCCAGTGTTGAGTTACGGTGGGGAAGTTTGTGGGTTTGAAAAAGGGGAAAAAATAGAGAGATTTTATTTAGGATATTTCAGGAGACTTTTAGGGCTAAGCGGGAAATTCAATAGTCCGGTGTTAAAGGGTGATCTTGGATTTTTTTCATTGAGGGTAAAAAGATTGGTTAGAATGATAGGATACTGGGAAAAGGTGATTGGTGTACAGAATAATAGGTTAGTAAATTCAGCTTATCTGGAGGTGTTGCAGGATAGAAGGAAAAGTTCATGGGCTTCCCAGGTGAAATCAATTTTAAATAGTTGTGGGTTGTCAGGTATTTGGATTGAAGGGAAGGGGATAGGACTGAAAATAGGAAATGTAGCAAAATTAGTAAAGGGCGTGCTGGAGGATCAGGAGATTCAGAAATGGCAGTGTGAAGTCGCAGCCTCGGCGTTCCTCGGCGTTTACCGGCAATGGAAGGAGGTCTGTGGATATGATATTTATTTATAAAGCGGGTTTAAATAGTGAAGAAATTAAGTGGTATATTTCAGGGAGGGGTAATTTCTTGCACTTGGAGAAAGGAGGAAATATTTAGGGAGGGTAAGGGTAATGGACGGTCCTTACTCATGCTCTCTGTGCGGAGAAAATGGCGAGGATCTGCTTCACTTCATGGCCCTTTGTCCCGAATTACAGGATTTAAGGAAAGAACTATTTATTGGTAATTAGGGGACAAGTGAGGGGTTGGTTTGAGTAATGGGATCAAAAAATTATGGGACAATGAGAATGATAGCAAAATATATAAAACTGGGTATGTCACATAGAGATATATTTTTGTAAAGGGGGTGGGGTGTGTTGAAATTATTGTTGTATGTGCGTAAGTTGTTTTCTTGTTTGTTAGTTTTTGTAGCCATGGCCCTTGTGGCTTTAGAGCATTAAATATCTATCTAAGATATCTATCTATCTATGGGAAATAACATCCTCCTTAAAACGCATATTTCATGCTTAGTTCAAATATATCTTTCCAGATGATGAAAGGCCAGAGTTTTTATTCTCCCGGGATTTTAATCTGGAGGACCCCCATGGAAAGTTGAAAATTCACACATTAAAAGCACTTTTTGAGACTTAAGATCCTCAGTGTTCCATAAAAATATCCACTGACTCCTCCCCTAGCATATGGTGGACAACCCTGCAGTGCTGCATAACCAATATTTTTACTGAATGAGCAGTTATTATAATAACGATCTAATTTGAATGGACGGTGTATATGCTTAGGATAAACGTGTCATTGCGCATCAGTATGGCTTCCTAGCCATACTCATGTGCCTCATATTTATTGCATATATAATTCACTATTAATAAATCTTACCTAAGGCTGATTAAAGCGGTTGGGGTGGGAAGATGTCCTTAAGAAAGATTTAAGGTAATGGGAACTTTCTGGAAGGGTATACAGAGGGAGGCTTTGAATAGATTAGAAAGGAGGAGGAGCGTGCGTAGCTGTGTTGGCCTCAGGTGGCTTGGTGCTGCGGTGAGTTGTTAGTAGTAGTTGTTGTAGTATGTGCCGCAAAAAAAAGTAAACTAAAATGCTTAGTTGATTTATAGAAGCCCCAAGTGTACATTAATTATTTCTTAGTTCCGCTACTGAAGTATCCATCAGAAATTACTTTAGCAATTTAAGCGTAAGCCACCCCTGAAATGGACAAGCATCAAACTCATCAGATTATTAGCATTTTGTCCTGACTGTTTTTGCCGACAGTTTTAATGGTGAAAGTTGAGGCTAAAGATTTTGAGTGTCTGGGCTCATTAGCAAATTTTACTAGCACAACAAGGAACTCCCAACACAATTCTGGTAAAGAGTGATAGGGGATGTTAAATGTGCCAAGAGTTCAAAAAGTTTACAAGAAGCTAGTTTAAAATAGAAAATATATAATATCTTACTAATTGTCAAGCAAAACAATGTCCATTCAATTTACCTCAGCACAAATAATAGGTCCCTGTGTCGGCAAGATTTTCAATCAAAGTGGATAGCACAACGGGGAATTCTCAAAGCTGTCAAATTACTCAAGTGATACTCACTCTGAGCTGATTTTTAATATTTTCCAACCAGGTAAGTTAGAATATTTTTAGAGTCTGCCTTTTTTGGAATTTAAAAAGAGTATTCTTCTCGGTTTGATCGAAAATACAAAATTCACACTTTAAATGATGTAAGTTTCATCAAATCTCAATATCTTTATATCCAGCTCATACGGGAGAAGCTACATGGTTTTTCTGTGATTTCTAGGAAAGTAAATGTCGGCTTTAAGTTTTCTGCATTTAGTTCAGATTATTTATCCAAGCTTCACAAGTTATGACGAGACCACACAAACAATTCTAAATAGTTGGTCCTCACAAACTGAAAAAGTTTATAAAGGACGAGATACAGTGATTCTTTAGGCTATCAATTCCCTTAATGAATTCTTACATGTCTAGAATCAGATTAAAAACTAAATTTTATATGTAAATATTGTTCTAACAATTCTTTTATTTAGAGTTTTGATTTCTGTTGGCATAGAAAACATTTTGCCTGTAGTTTATTACTACGAGCTGTTTAAGAACAAAGGCGATAGTTGGGCTATTAGTAATAGTATAATAAATATATTAACCTATGTTATACCAAATATCAATATTTTTATATTAATAGATGCATCTAAAGAATCGGCTTATGCCGATTTTAAATATATGTGATTGATTAAGTTTACCGTTACCCATCAAAAGTACGAACCTGAGAAAGTTTACCTTATTTTGCAAAAAGGGGAAAAACACCCCCTAAGAGTTAAGGAATTTGATCACGTTTTTTATTACTTTAAAAAGTAGAGTTGTGAGAAAAAGTCAAACTTTAGCGTAAACAGGGAGGTGTTGAGAAGGGGACAGCCCCTTTTATATACGGAGTAATTTCGTTTTAAGTTTTAATGGACTCCTTATTTTCAGTTCAGAATTTTTTTTTATTTGATATAATAATAAATTAGCAGCGCTTTCAACTTTTGAAAAAGTGGGGTATAATTAATTATTGAGACTTACATAAATCTGAGATGCCATTGTAGTTGAAATGCCAATCACACCAGTGAGAATTCTGCCAATAAATATTTGTGTTGGGTTGCTAGTTAGGACTGTTAAAAGGTGAGATAAAATGTAAAATGGAGAAATGAGAAGCATGGTTCCTCGTCGTCCAACATAATTTGTCGAAACAAAAGCCAAAATTGCGCCAACTGTCGACCCAATGGGCATACCACTAACTGAAAATAATAATATAAAAAGTAAATAAAAGTAACGGTTTTTGCGGTGGTTGCTGCTGGTTTTTTTTTTTTTTTATTTGTTATATTTTTTTAACCGACTGGTTTTGAAAAAAATTCTCTTTTTTTGTGCAAACTTATTTTTTGGCGTTGTGGAAGTTTTGTAAAAAAAAATATTAAGATATTTTTTTTATAAGCCTTGATTTGCTTTTTTTATGACATATTCGGTTGTGTTGTCACTGCTGTCAGTGGTAAAAAAAAACACTGCTGTAAATACAATAAGTTTTAAGTAAAACATAAATGACATTCTGTCTTTTAGACTATGTAGCGCGAAGTAGCACGACTTCGTTTATTGTAATTACTGTTCGTTTAAAGCCTGATACGATTATTATTTTGAAATTCTGCTCGTTTTACTCCTCTATAGTATGATTTTTCATTTGGTATAAAATTTGGTTCGTTCTGGGTTTCATCTGTGTTCATTGATAGTAATTAATTAAAAAAAACTTTCCTTAAAATAAGTTTTTCAAAGAAAATTAAAGGCCATTTTAAACTTAAGCTCAGCAGATACAAATACCTTTTAAAATTCAAACTCAAAACGACCAGAAATTACTATTAAAGAATAAAATGAAACCCAAAACGAACAGAAATTAAATAAACAATCATAGCCTGAACATACAACAAGTAATAATATAAATGAATAAATAGATCTTAAAGCGAGTAATGCTTAGATTGAGTATGAAAATCAAGCTTAAGACGAAAAAAATATTTTCCTATTGAAGCACAAATGAAACTTAAAACTAACAGAAATTAACTAAGCAATCAATGCAAACAAACATACAATAGATATTAATGTAAATTAATAAATAAATCTTAAAACGAGTGAAACTTAAATTGAATATGCAAATCAAGCTTGAAACGAACAAAAATCACCACAAGCAAGAGTTTGGGTATGACCTCCTTCTCTCACTGTAAAAGTCTAAATCCTACTGCGTCATTGGCGCTTTACTGAAAACCAATTTTATGACAAATATTTTATTTTGTACTTAATATTGAAAATAAACATTAAAATTATAGTAAAATTTTGAACTGATGAGCTTTCAGCAATTAATATCATTATACATCCAATATTCAGTTTAATTTATTAGCTCTTTTTAAAGTTGTTAAAGACAAATGTAGTTTCACTACAAACAAGTGTTTGGATACTGCCTCCTTTCCTAACTGTAAATAAAAACCAAAAGCCTACTGCGTCATTGGCGCTTAACTGAAAACGGATTATAATACAAATATTTTCTTTTCCAGCTCTTACAGCATTGAAAATAAACATACAATTACAGTGAAATGAATTCTTGAACTGACGAATCTTTCAACAATTAATATCATTATACATCAAATATTCAATTTGATGTTGTTTATACTTTCCAAGACTGTTCGAGACGCATTTAGTTTTCAGTAAAGCGCCAATGACGCAGTAGGTTCTAGACTTTTACAGTGAGAGAAGGAGGTCATACCCAAACTCTTGTTTGTGGTGATTTTTCGTCTTAAGCTTGATTTTCATATTCAATCTAAGCATTACTCGCTTTAAGATCTATTTATTCATTTATATTATTACTTGTTGTATGTTTTTGCTATGATTGTTTATTTAATTTCTGTTCGTTTTGGGTTTCATTTATTCTTTAATAGTAATTTCTGGTCATTTTGAGTTTGAATTTTAAAAGGTATTTGTATCTGCTGAGCTTAAGTTTAAAATGGCCTTTAATTTTCTTTGAAAAACTTATTTTTCCGAAAGTTTTCTTAATTACTTTTTGTTCGTTTTTTATTGCAAAAAATTTCAAGTTTTTAAAAATTCCTTATTTCAAAATCAAACTTAAAAAAAAATCAAATATTCATCAAAGTATTAAAACTGATATCAAAGTAACAATAACAAAGTGAAAAAATGGGTTTGTGTCAACCTCGGAGTTTTTATTATCTGATGTTTGAACTATTTTTAACAAAATTGCTATTTCAAAATTTTTATCGGATGGATTTGGGGAAAGAAGGCGTTGGGGAACCAGATTGAGCTTCGGTCTCTTTTGACTCTTTAAAAGTGAACTAGACCTTTCTATTTTCAATCAAATGAGCCCTCTTTGAAGTTTATACGAGTATCCCTTCTATAAAAACCACATATATCCCCAGAGTATAACCTACAACGCCTGTCCCTGGGCCCTGAAAGGTTGTGTCGACCCTGGAGTTTTAATATCTGATGGTTGAACTATTTTTAACAAAATGTTCACTTGAAATTTTTATCGGATGGGTTTGTCCATCGATACACCCAAAGGCGTGGAGGGCGGGAGGGGCTAGTTGCCCTCCGATCTTTTTGCACTCTGAGAAAATAGACTACGACTTTTAATTTCCATTCAAATGAACCCTCTCTGAAGTTTATACGAGCAAACCTTCCATAAGAACCATATATGCCCCCAGAGCAATACTTACAACGCCTGCCCCGGCCATGGGGGGGGGTCGTATCGACACCAGAGTTTTTCTTATCTGACCTTTGAACTATTTTTAACGAAATGACCATACGTAAATGAGTTTTTGTTATATGATCTTTGAACTATTTTTAACAAAATGGCTACCTAAAATTTTTTATCAGATGTATTTGGGGAAAAAGGGCTTGGGGGGCCAGTTACCCTCTGATCACTTTTGACTCTTAAAAAGTGCACTAGAATTTTTGATTTCCAATCGAATGAGCCCTCTTTGAAGTTTATACGACGACCCCTTCTATATGAAGTGCCTCTGGGAAAAAAATAAACGGGGTGTGGGGGGAGGCTAGCTGCCCTCCAATCCCTTAAAAGTGAATTACAACTTTCTATTTCCAATCAAATGAGCCATCTAGGAAGTTTATACGAGCATCCCTTCCATAACAACCATATATGCCCCCTGGGCATAACTTACAACGCCTACACCCGGGCCCTAGGGGGCTGTGTCGACACCGGAGTTTTTTGTTATCAGAACTTTGAACTATTTTTAACAAAATGTGTATCTCAAAATTTTTATATGATGCATTTAGGGCGTGGAGAAGGGGCGGGCTAGTTGCCCTCCGATCTCTTTTGACTCTTAAAATGTGAACAAGAACTTTCAATTTCCAATCAAATGAGCCCTCTCCGAAGTTTATAAAAGCATCCCTTCCATAAGAACTATATATGCCCCTAGACAATTACTCATAACGCCTGCCTCCGGGCCCTGGCGGGTTCCGTCGACACAGGAATTTTTCTTATCTGACCTTTGAACTATTTTTAATCAAGTGGTTATTATAAAAAAATTTCTGATGGGCATGATGAAAAAAGAGAGTTTGGGGGGGGGGGCTTGTTGCCCTCGGATATCTTTTGACTCTTAAAAATTGAACAAGAACTTTTAATTTCCAATTAAATGAGCCCCCTCTGAAGTTTATATGAGCATCCCTTTCATAAGAACCATATACGCCCCCAGGACAACACTTACAACGCCTATCTCCCGGGCTCTGGGGGAAAGTTTTTTCAATCTAATTTTTGAACGATTTCCAAAACACTGGCTATCTTAAAATTTGTAGCGGACGGGTTTGGGGAAAAAAAGAGCGTGGGGGGGGGCTAGTTTGACTCTCTTGACTCTTAAAAAGTGAACTAGAACTTTCAATTTCCAATCAAATGAGCCTTCTATGAAGTTTATACGAGCATACCTTTCATAAGAACCATACATGCCCTTAGGGCATAACTTAGAACGCCTTCCTCTGTGCCCTGGGGGGGTTCTATTGACACCGGAGTTTTTCTTATCCGACCTTTGAACTATTTTTTAACATAATGTCTATCGCAAAATTTTCATTAGATAGGTTTTGAAAAAGAAGGCGTGGGGGGGGGGGGCTAGCTGCCCTCGGATGTCTTTTGACAATTAAAAAGTGAGCTCGAACTTTCAAAATCAAATGAGCCCTCTCTGAAGTTTATACGAGTATCCCTTTCATATGAACAATATGTGCCCTAGGGCATAACTTAAAACGCCTGCTCCCGGGCCCTGGGGAATTGTGATGAGTTTTTGTTATATGACTTTTGAGCATTTTTTAACCTAATGGCTATCTCAAAATTTTTACTGGATGCATTTGGGGAAAAGGGGGCGTGGGGGGGGGGCTAGTTGCCCTCCAATCTCTTTTGACTCTTGAAAGTGAACTAGAACTTTCAGTTTCCAATCAAATGATCCCTCTTTGAAGTTCATACGAGCATCCCTTCCATAACACCCATATATGCCCCCAGGGCATAACTTACAACGCCTGCCCCCGGGCCCTGGGGGGTTGCGTCGACGCCAGAATTTTTGTTACATGATCTTTGAACTATTTTTAACAAAATAGCCATCTTAATTTTTTTTGGGTGTATTTGGGAAAAAAGGGTTTGGGGGGGGGAAGCTGGTTGCCGTTCAATATCTTTTGACGCTTAAAATGTGAACTAGAACTTTCAATTTCCAATCAAATGAGCCCTCTCTGAAGTTTATACGAGCATTCCTTCCATAAGAACCATATATGCCCCCAGGGCATAACTTGTAACACTTGCCACTGAAGACTGTGGGGGGAGTGTCCTGCTCAAACATATAATTTCCAGAACTTTCAACTACGTTGAACAAAATGGCTATATCAAAATTTTGATTGGATGTGTTTGGGGAAATGGGGGGGGGGTTGAAGGGGTTTAAGTTGCCTAATAATCACTTTCGACTATTAAAAAGGGAACTAGCCATTTAAATTTCGAATCGAATGAGCCCTTTCTGAAGTTTCTACGACCACGTTGTCTATACAAAACCTTATATGCCCTAGGGCATAACTTACAACCCTTGCCTTGAGGGCTGTTGGGGAGTTTTCATCCTCAAGGACCTAATTTCCAGAACTTAAATTACGTTTAATAAAATGGCTATATCAAAATTTTTATTGGATGTGTTTGGGGAAAAGGTGGGCGTGAGAGGGGGGTTATCTGCCCTCCAATCACTTTCGACTATTAAAAAGGCCACTAGCCCTTTGAATTTCCAATCGAATGAGCCCTTTTTGAAGTTTCTACGACAGCACCCTCTATAAAAACCTTATATATCCCCAGGGCATAACTTAAAACCCTTGCCCTAAGGGTTGCAGGGGAGTGTCCTCCTAAAAATCATATTTTCTATCTGGAAATCAACTACGCTGAACAAAATGGCTATCTAAAAATTTTGATTGGATGTGTTTTGGGGAATGATGGGCGTGTGGGGGGGGCTAGTTTTCCTCCAATCACTTTCAACTATTAAAAAGGGCACTAGCCCTTTGAATTTCCAATCGAATGAGCCATTTTTGAAGTTTCTACGACAACGCCTTCTATAAAAACCTTTTTTGCCCCCAGGGCATAACTTAAAACCCTTGCCCTGAGGGTTGGGGGGAGTGTCATCCTCAAAAACATATTTTCTATGTAAAAATCAACTACGCTGAACAAATTGGCTATCTCAAAATTTTGATTGGATGTGTTTTGGGGAATGATGGGCATTGGGGGGGGGCTAGTTGCCCTCCAATCACTTTCGACTATTAAAAAGGGCACTAGCCCTTTGAATTTCCAATCGAATGAGCCATTTTTGAAGTTTCTACGACAACGCCTTCTATAAAAACCTTTTTTGCCCCCAGGGCATAACTTAAAACCCTTGCCCTGAGGGTTGGGGGGAGTGTCATCCTCAAAAACATATTTTCTATGTAAAAATCAACTACGCTGAACAAATTGGCTATCTCAAAATTTTGATTGGATGTGTTTTGGGGAATGATGGGCATTGGGGGGGGGGGGGGCTAGTTGCCCTCCAATCACTTTCGACTATTAAAAAGGGCACTAGCCCTTTGAATTTCCAATCGAATGAGTCCTTTTTGAAGTTTCTACGACAACGCCTTCTATAAAAACCTTATATGCCCCCAGGGCATAACTTAAAACCCTTGCCCTGAGGGTTGGGGGGGAGTATCCTCCTCAAAAACATATTTTCTATGTAAAAATCAACTACGCTGAACAAATTGGCTATCTCAAAATTTTGATTGGATGTGTTTGGGGTAATGATGGTCGTGGGGGGGGCTAGTTGCCCTCCAGTCACTTTCGACTATTAAACAGGGCACTAGAACTCTCGATTTCCAATCGAATGAGATCCCTTTGAAGTTTCTACAACGACCCCTTCCATATGAAGTGCCTCTGGGGAAAAAAAATAATAAATAATAAAACATTGGAGCCGCATAGCCAACGCTATAGCGTTGCCTCTGATATATTTTAACTTTAAGTTTTGATTATTGTCTGATTAGTCTTATCACATAAGTTGGTAAAAACGCCGAATTTTTTTCTTTAGCCTACTACGAGTCTGTTTTTGCTCCTCTTTGGTCTTTAGTCTTATCTACTCCTTTTTACATATTTCTTTACATATTTGGAAAACTTCTTTTTGGAAATGTCCTTTATTTAATAGATAAACTAGGATAAGGCCGAACCCGAGATGATTGAGGTAGAATCAAACGATCTCAAATAGACTGTTTGTTACCTGACTGTGTGCTTTTCACATCTTTTGGTTGAGCTCTGTCATCCCTCACCACTCACAGAAAGCCTAAGTTTGCACCTCAAAGCAGTACTCCAGTGGTGGATCTTTCGAGAATCGATAAATCTGGCACAGTTGAATGCTAACGCACACAGGATGTCACATGGTGCGTAAATGGTTATTTCACTGCAGTCCAGACAGATAATATTCAAGTCAAGAGAAGATGGTGGAGCTCTTTTCAACATTTCCGTGCTAATTCAGAAGCCTTGACTGAATTTAGAGCAGGGAGTGACTGTACACGTGTTGGAGCATAAATCCTTATCCATCTTATCATGGGGGAGAAACTGGCTCGAATGAAAAGACTAAACATTACCAAACTCGATTCTGGTCAAACCGAACATGAGTTTTGTCTTTAGTTCAAAAATAGTCTCGATGCTATATAAACCAGTGTTCAAGATCCCGAAGTAATGTTGCCGTAGTTTAAGATCACTGCTATTGAAGATGCATCTGATGCACTTGGATGCTCCCACTTCTTCAGACAGAGTTGTATTTCGGAAAGAAACCAGGAGATGAATGATGAGAAACATACTTCAAGCCATCTAGACAAACAGATCAAGGGTATACCGAGGAAACATACCAAGCAAAGCGTGAGAAAAGACCGCGCGGGTCACTAGGAGGAAGTCGCTCACAAAATAGAAAACGTTGAACTAAATCAAAACTCATGACGTACATGTAAAATACTTAAAGAAGAAGTTAATGGAAAGAAGTGATATGCCCTCGGCACCATCAAAAATAAACAAGGGAATACCATGTTCGATTTTGCCCAGAAAGTAGAGTGATGGATATTGCATTTTAGGAAGCTTCTAAACCCCAACATGATTTTACTCCTAAATTCAAAACTAACCCTTACCCAGCCTCGAAAGCACCTAACGACAGAAATATGTCCCTGCCAAATCGTGACAATATCAGTGAAGTTGCCCGGATTTCAAATGACCCAAAACTCCCTCCAGAAAGGCATTTCCTCTAAGGGTTTACACAGCCCCCTCCCCCCACTGAGTGCGAACCAGCTGTTGCCATTATTTAGTTAAATACAAAAAATAAAAATATCCCAAAGGATTTTAGATATCATTCCCGTCTACAAAACAAGGCAAAAAAACAGATTGCGCTACTTCTAGAGACATATTTTTCTTTAAAATTGCAGACGAATTATTCACCATTGTTTTACTGCAGAGATTCCAAAAGACAACAGATATGTGAACACGTGAAAAGCAGTCCAGATTTCATCTGGTTTAGGATGGTCGGGTCAGATTTTTACCCTCCGTTTGGTCATACAACAGTGCAAAAGCTACAGCCTTCCATTCATTAACATATTCTTAGAATACGTTGCCACCTTCGATTCTGTTGAAAAGCATGCTTTCTGGAAGATTCTCTTTGGAAATTACATTCCGCAAGAATTTGTAAACATCCTGGAACTTATTACCAAGGATATGCCTTCCGAGGCAGAGTCTCTGGCCAACAGTCCTCATTATTCGATTTAAATGGGTGCGCCAAACAAGGTTATATGCTCTCTCCGGTCCTTTTCAATTAATGTATTGATTGGATCCTTAAGTACGCTTTCCTGAGAACTGAAGGAATACTAGTTATAGAAACGTCACCTTGACAAATCTTGACTGCGCAGACCATATAATTTTTTCGTCCCGAACCTATGATTAGCCCAGCAAATGCTTGACGAAGCGACATATTTAATCTGCCAACCTTGTTATAAGGATAAACACAAAAAATCTAAAATTCATGATCAGAATGTTACAACAGACAATGAACTCACCCTCTATTGTCTCCCACTTGAACAAGTAGACAGTTCCCTCTATTTGGATATAAGGTGGATTTAACTAGTCTTTGCTGGACTGTGCAAATATCTCTGGATTTACTGAGAGATTAATAAAAGAATAAAGAGGACCATTTATAAGTTGACAGTGAAGGAGGTCTTCTATATGGTTTTAAATGCTAGCCCATTAAAGCTGCTCGGGTATGCACTTTGGAGGTCTTCACTCATATTGGCTTCTATTCAATCCAACGCAACTGGATATCAGATCAATTTTTGAGTGACGATATCAGCCTATACTCTTATTATTTAAAAAACTTTTTCCACAAAATAAGTTTTTAAAAAAAGAACTAAAGAACTCCATTAAATCAAAAATGAACAAAAATAGAATTACATAATCTACCAAGCATACATCTGCCACAAATAAGTATCAATAAGTACATGAAACCCAAAACGAACAGAAATTAAAATAATATATGAGTCAAACTCAAAACAAGCAGCAATTAATATGAGTAGGGTTCAAAACTCCTATGCTTTCTAAAAGCCAGAATATAATTTACACTGTACTGAAAAAATTCAAATGAATTTGCATTGCCTGTTTAATACACATATGCTAATATTTATTCCTTAAAATCTTAAGTAATTTTTGGTTTCTTAAACTTTTCCTAAAGTTTGATTTCTTAAAAGTGAAAACAGTTGAAAAGACTTTTTGTAAGTAAAGTACAAATTATATTCTGGCTTTCAGGAAGCATTTTTATAAATAGGGGTTTGAACCCTATTTATATTAATTTCTGCTTGTTTTGAGTTTGACTGCTATTTATTTTAATTTCTGTTTGTTTTTGGTTTCTTTTATTTATTGATACTGATTTGTGGTATTTGTATACTTGGTAGATTATTTGATTCTATTTTTGTTCATCTTTGGTTGAATGGAGTTCTTTATTTTTTTTCTTTACATTAATTTCTGTTCGTTTTATATTGACATAGTCTTTTTCAGGGAAAAAGAAAATAATAGTTTGAATCTTTCCTGTTTTTCTTTTAGAAGTTATAGTTTGGCCTGCTATTTATATACCGGAGAAGCCTTTTCAGCAATTTTTAACAACATAAACTCTTTTGAAAATAATGACACAAATGGTAGTGTTTATTTTATTCATATACATCCTTACTTGACCTAATAAATGAAACTTAATTCCATTCCAAATAAATTACATTTATGCTTTTTCACAGCCTGGACACACTTACACTCTTTTGATTTAGTAAAATTATAAGAGCAGAAATAGTAATAGAAGTAGCCCCGAAAATTTGAACTTAATACCCTCAGTTGTTCTTTGTTTATTGGTGAGATGTCTTAATGGCAACCAGCAGACAAACAGTGTGTCTTGATTTAATTTTAAACCAACATTTAGTTTTTAAGAATAATGGGCAAATTCCATAACTGTGAGGGGTCTACCTTCCCAGTAACCCTGGAGATATAGTTAGTAGACCATTGAGCTATGCTGAACAAAAGGGCTGTCTTAAAATTTTGATTGTAGTGTCTGAAAAATTATGAGCTAAAGAGGAGGGCTGATTGCCCTCCATTCACTTTTGACTCTTAAGAGGGCATTACTTTTAATTTTCTGTCAAATTAGCTCCTATAAAATATCAGTGATACTACTAGCTATGATAGAGCATCGTTGTGTATGTCCTTATATGCCCTATAGTGCTTACATGCCCTTTTAGTACCTGTATGCATATAGGTTTTTCGCTTAATTGAAGCTCCTTCTAAACGTTCCCTGAAAGTTTCAACTTAATGCTATTAGTGTCGTTAGTTACAGCAACAGTAGAAGCAGTATTAAATGAATATACACAGTGTCTTCTGGCTAGCTTTAAGTCTACAACCTATGGAGATATGAAGGTGAAATTTTCAGAGAATATTTCTGTTGTACGGATGACAACCTCCCATCCGTGTGCAGGTTGTCAAAAGGGCATATCAGCAATATCTTAGGAACACTTTCGTGTGTAAAATCAAAACTTACAACGCTTGTTGTGAGGGATGTTGAACTAACCAAAACACAATATTTGAATCATAGTACTAATGCTTCTGCTCCTACAACTACCACTACTATTGCTAACACTGCTGCTACTACTACTGCTACTAGAGCTGAGACTACAACTAATAATTGTACTCCTACTACTATCACTATATTTATTGATGCTACTACTAGAACTATTAAACCTAAGGGTATTAAGGCGAAAATTTTGGGCACCATTGTAATTGTATTGAAATAAATCGAAACACACTTTGCCCATATAGGTTGTCAAGAGGACGTATCACCATTACTTCAGGACTGGTTGATGGTATTAAGTTAAAAATTTTATCTTGTGTTGAAGGGGATGCTGAAAAAAAGGTGGTATTTGCATACTGCTACTAATGCTACTACTGCTACTACAACCATTGCTACGCATAATTACTGAACCTTTCGACAATGCTGAAAAAAAATGATTTATCAAAACTTTGTTTGGATTTTTGTTATGGAAAACAATGGGGGGGGGGGTCTCTCAAATCACTTTGACTCTTAAAAAGGGCACTATAACTTCCAATTTAAAAACAAATGAGACCCATGTGAATTTAACAGGACCGCCCATTCCATAAAAACCTTATATACCTCAGGGCTTAACACTTGCCCCAGGGCTCTCGGGGGTTGTTCCAATCCTGGAAGCATTGTCATATATTCTTTACACCATTTTAAACAGAATTGCTATCTTATAATTTCAATCAGATGCATTTGGTGAAAAGAAGGGTAGTTGGGTGAGGGGGGGGGGGGCTACTTGACCTCCATTACTCTTAACTCTTAAAAGGGAATTAGAACTTCCAATTTAAATCAAATGAGCCACCTCTAAAGCTTATATAACCATCCCTTCCATAAGAAATTTAAAGACCCCCGGGTCATAACTTACAACCCTCGCCCTCAGAATCTGGTGGTTTGTATCATCCTCAAAAGCCTTTTTGTTTGATATTTTTTTTTAATAAAAGGACTGTCTCAAAATATCTATTGGATATATTCTCATAAAAACACGAAGTGTTTATGTGTCTGTGTGCATGGGGAGGGGGCTAGCTTCACTCTGATCACTTTGAATCTCAAAAAAGACACTAGAACTTATGATTACCAATCCAACGAGTCCCCTCCAAAGCATATACGGCCACCCTTTTTATAAGAACCGTATATGTCCCAAGGGCATAACTTGCAACCCTTTCCCTGAGATCTGTAGGGCGGGGGGGTTGTCTTCCTCACAGGCATAATTTCCGAAACCTTCAACTGCGATTATTAAATTGTTGTTTCTATATTTTGATTGGAGGCGTTAAGGCAAATGATGAGCATTGAGGCGGGGGGCCTGTTTTCTCTCAAATCACTTTGAATCTTAAAAAGGGCACTATAGCTTCCAATTTCAAATCAAATAAGCCCCATCTGATTTTTAAAGACCGCCCATCCCATAAAAACCTTATATGCCCTCATAAAATAACTTACAACCCTATCTCCAGGGCGCTGGGGGGTTGTGTCATTCCTAAAGACATTATCATATGTGTTTGGACTATTTTGAAAAAAAATCACTACATCATAATTTCAATCAGATGCGTTTGGTGAAAGGAAGGATTGTAAGGGAAGGGGGGGGGGCTAAATCCCCTCTATCACTTTTGGTGCTTAAAAAGAAACTAGAATTTCCAATTTTCAACCAAATGAGCTTCTTCTATAGTTAAACCACCATCCCTTTCGTAAAAATATTGAATGCCCCCAGGGCATAACTTACAACCCTTCCCCTAATCTCTGGGGTTTGTTTCAACCTCAAAAGTCTTGTTACATGATATTTTGACTATTTGAATAGAAAGGCTATCTCAAATTTATATTAAATGCATTTCGGGACAATACGACGTGTGTGTGTGTGGGGGGGTGGGGGGGGGGGGGTTACTGCCTTCTGATCACTTTGACTCTTTAAAAGAGAACTAGAACGTCTGATTAGAGATCTCCTGAGCCCCCTCCAAAGTTTATATGACCATGCTTTCTATAAAAACCTTATATGGCCCCAGGACATAACTGACAACCCTTCGCCTGAGAGCTGGGGGGAGCTGTTATCCTCAAAGACATAATTTTCGGAATTTTCAATACGGGAACAAAATGGCTATCTCAAAATTTTGATTGGAAGTGTTTGGGGAAATGATGGGCACGGGGGGGGGGGAGGTCATTTGCCTTTTGATTATTTTCGACTAATAAAAAAGGCACTAGTCCTCTCAATTTCTAATCGAATGAGCCCTTTTTTGAAGCTTCTAAAACAACTCTTTCTATAAAAACCTTATATGCCCCAAGGGCATAATTTACAACCCTTGTCCTGAGGGCTATGGGGGGGGTGTCATTCTCAAAGACATAATTTCCAGACTTTTCAACTACGTTGAACAAAATAGCCATGTCAAAATGTTGATCGGAAGTGTTTGGAGAAATGATTGGCGTTTTGGGCGAGGGGGTGATTCTCCCTCCGATTACTTTCGACTATTAAAAACAGCAATAGCCCTCTAAATTTCCAATCGAATGAGCTTTTTTTGAAGTTTTTACGACAACGCTTTGTATAAAAATCCTTTATAAGCCCTGCCCCCGGGGCATAACTTACAACCTTAGCCCTGAGGGCCGTGGGGGGGGGGTTGTCATACTCAAAGACTACATACTGTCAGACTCAAAGATTTTCGGACAGTTCAACTACGTTCAAAAAAATTGTTGTATCTAAAATGTTGATCGGATGTGTTTGGGGAAATAATGGGCGTGGGGGGGATTTGCCCTCTGATCGCTTTTGACTATTAATAAGGGCACTAGCCCTATCAATTCCCAATTGAATGAACCCTTTTTGAAGTTTTTATAACAGCGCTTTCTATAAAAACCCTATATGCCCCCAGGGCATAACATACAATCCTTGCCTTGAGGGCTGTGGGGGGGGGGGTGTTATCCTTAAAGACATAATTTCTGGAACTTTCAACTATGTTGAACAAAATGGCCATCTTAAAATTTTGATTGGATGTGTTTTGAGAAATTGTGGGTGTGAGAGGGGTGTTAGTTGCCCTTCAATCACTTTTGACTATAAAAAAGGGCACAAGCCCTTACACTTTCCAATCGAATGAGCCTTTTTCTAAGTTTCTACAAAAACTCCTTCGATGCGCAGTGCCCTGGTCTAAAACCAGAAAACAAATAATACATTGTAGCCACATCGTTCTTTACTTAGAAAGCGCTTTTGCGCTGCCTATGATAATGTCAGTAGAATCTTTAGGCATTTTGGCCAAAGAGTTGACAAATGCTGGCTGAGGCTCAAGGAACGATTCGCACAAACATACTTTTGTGAAAGATCATTATTCAGAGGTTTTGTTCAGATGCAGGTTGAGGAAGGAACGTTTGGTCCTGCTGCAAGCACAAGCAAGTAAGGAAGACATGGTGCGAGTTTGATCTCCACAATTTGTATGACTTAAGTTTCCTACTAATGACTTTTACCAAATTCATGGTGCCAGGCAAGCAAATAATAAATACTAATACTGTATTTATTACATTAAACTCTATGTATCCATCACACTTTGTAACAAATACGGTCAGCTGATGATTTCAAATTGTTTTTTTCCTATCACTTTTTAGGAAAATCTTCGGCTCGTTCGCATCAAAAAGAAGAGCCTATGAAAGTATAAATTTATCTACTACTGGAAGCCAAACTTAATCGTGAAGAATAGAAATTGTGGGAGGGAAGGAACTGAACTAGAAAAATTAGAAATTTAAAGAGCCATTTGGAACTCTAAGACAAACAAAAATAAAGTCATATAATAATTTAACTTAGACAAACAGAAATTACTATCAATGAATTCGCAAAACCCAACATAAAGAGACACTATAATCATATTGAATAAAAAAAATAAGCACTGCTATATATGAATAAATCAATCAAAAACTGAATAGAAATTGAAATGAATAATCAAGTCATACTTACAAAGAAAAGAAATTACCACCCACACAAGCTGAGCTAGCACCCCATAAACCTTCTAAAAGCCAGAATATATTTGAATCTACTGAAAAGCAAATATATTTAACTCAATTATCAACCCAAGCATCGAAGGCGTGATTTTAGTGAGAAGTATAGTTAATCAAAAACTTTAGTTAAAGCTGTCATACCTATCCAATCTAGTTCAGTCGTTGTTGCATTTACACTTAAATCACCTCGGATACTTGGAACTGCTGGGGATCCCCATCCATCATCATATCCTAGAGCGAAAGAGCCAATCGAAGCGCAAGCACCAACAAAAAACTGAAATTAAAGTAGAATTTGAAAACATTTTTCTCAAATATTCAGGGAGTCTAACGAGCAAATTACACCATGGTACTATCATCTTACTTTGAATATTTTTTTTACATTTTGCTGCCAGTATTACAGACACTGGAGGTGGAGAATACAAACTTAAAATTCAGGAGTTCAAACTTAATAAACAAAACTCAAAGTTAAGTTCAGGAATAATAAGAACGTTGCTATAGTAGTAAGACAGAAAAGAAATCCGCTCCATTCTTCTTTATATTTTGCGTTTTAGTTATATGTTGCGTTAGAAGTTCAGAAAGTTTTTGTCGAATTCCTTTTTGAAAGTTCAGACTGAGGATATTGCATAATATATACAAAATCTTATATAAATACGATATGGAAAATGGACTGACAGCGCATGCATAATTCACTTAACAAAGCAGGGTCACTTTTATGTCAAGTTACTTGAATACTAGCTAACTAACTAAACTAAGAACAACATACAGCAGTACCAAGGCACCTAAGGTCAAAACAGCTACCCAAAATCCTCCCCAGACCCATTCTATTTTTTATAGGATCACCCTTTATTTCCCTGTCACCAGAAGTTCCAATTGTTATTAAATCCACCCTTATGGTTTTTTCCAAACCCAGTTGGGGACGACCTGCTTTTCATTTGGCTCCATAAACTTTGCCAAAATTGGATCTTTGGCAACCTGACATCCAGCTTACTGCTTCATTGTGGTCAGTCAAACGATTACCTAAGACTGTCTTCAGACATGTCCTCTGAGAAATATTTAACAAATCCACCCCTGCATGAGAAGTATCCACGTTTGAGAGTCCTCCATGACTGTCACTACCAGAGCCTACATTGTTCGAATCTTATTTCGCAAGCTAATATTCTATTCTTCCGAAAAATTTCAATTTTGTGCCAACACCCAGAGTTTCGGCAATTCTACTTTTTATATATTCAACACATCCACCAAATTCACTAATAAACCCAGGTAAGTGAGGTAATCCACATGATTAATTTTCTTATTGCCTAACGTCACTTCATTACTTGCATTTGTTCCGAGTCTAAGCAACTAGGTCTTCTTGACACTAATTTTCAGACCAATTTTTGCAACCTGAACTCTCAAAACATCGAAAACTTCATCCATTTTTTTAGCATTTCTATTTAGGAAGCTAAAATCATCTGCATAATCCAAGTCTACAAGGTTTTTACCTTCCCATTGATTGAAAACTCTCCTGTAGCCTTTGTCGTGTCATGTAGGACACAATCTTTTTTAACTTCTGATTCTTTACCAATTCTACTACTATTGATTTGAGTCCAATGGTAACTAAGTAAATCCCACTAGGCACAGATTGTAAGGATCATCGATCATAGAGGCAAATATTTAATGGAAGGGAGCTTCCCAAACTCTTATTAATTTATGTCTACAGCTTCATTCCTACCTTTAACACATCAATATTATTCTTATGCACAAAACTAATCACTTTAATGCACTTATCTGGAATACCATACTAGGAAAGAACCTTCACCTTTTCTGTGAGCTGAATCAAGTGCATGTCCATAATCTATAAGACTGATGACTGAAAAGGGTACGAGGTATCTATCAGAGGTGTTTTCAGAAAGGTACAAAATGTCAAAAGTATTTATCATCAGGTCTATCAATGTACTTATCTGGTATACGATAAAAGGAGAGGACTTTCACTAAAACTCTGCTGAATCAAACGCTTGCTCATTATCTATAAGACTGATGAATAAAGAGATTTGATGACTCAGGTACTTGTCAACAATTAAAACAAGAATGAACTTCTCGTCACCCATCCTCTACCCGCCCTAAAAATGCACTGTTCTTCTCTTAAAATATTATCTACAATATCTTTTAGTCTATTAAGCGCCATCTTGCTAAGCAGTTTGCTTCTTACATAATTCTTGGCAATGCCCTTTAATTACCATACTCACCCTTATCATTTTTCCTAGATTTTTCATAGTTACTGTAAAATCGCTTAGTACTTCTCCTATTTCAAAAATTTTATTCTTATTATCCAGTATTTTATGTTTAGCTTCGCAGCCACCATGTTTTCAAATATCATTTACGACACAATCAACAACTGACACCTTATTATTTTTTATCCTTTTATTACTGTCTCTGACTCCCCGTCGAAAAACAAATCGTTCTTCATTTCCAAACTGTTGGGAAGCTTTCGCTCTTTTCAATACGATTTTTTTTTAAATTTGTCATGGATTAACACACCCTCAGAATATTCTCTCCAACTCTCTTTAACTCTTTGCTGTCACTAATTTAGACCCTATTTCTTTCTTCAATTTGGTTAAATTCAGACTGATTACTTTCTCTGAATTTCTTAACATGCAGGTACAGCATACAGCATCTACAAGATACCGTATGTAATTTATTTTTTGCTTCTACTTTGTAGAAGCTAAAACTGCATTTGCAGCTGAATTTGTAGCTCAAATTTGTAGCTAAAACTACAAATTTAGTTTCAAATAGATTACAGTTGTCGTCATTTCTAGCCAATCAAGAGAGCTTATGCGGGCAAAACTTTCAAAATTGTAATTCCTATTTTTACTGTCACAAGATAATGGATGAGATAAGCCAAACGGTCACCTTAGTGTACTTCACTAATATGTCTGGTGTTGAATATTTGCCGAAAATGAAAAAAAAACTAGGAGAAAACAAAAATAAAAATTCAGTTTAAAAATGTAAACATAGACGATGAAAATATTGGAGCTTGACACATTCTGATTGGCTGTAAACGAAAATCCTAGACATTGAGTTCTAGAGTCTAGAACTCAAATTCTACCTAAGCACCCTGTCTAGCGTGTCTAGCTAAGCACCGAATTTTACTTGTGAACGGTCGTCACCTAGACATTAAAGTCTGGCTAAACACGTGTCTAGATATGGTATTCTAGCTAGACACGCATGTGAACACCGCTTAAGAGGTTTTTTTTTATCTAAAATATTGCCGATTCTCTATTAAGGGGCGGAGATTTGGGGACATGAGAAAGCGGCCCAGTTAGAAAGCGTTCAGTTAGGTTATTTTAAGAGATCGTACGGGCTGCAAAGAATGACCCATACTCAATTTCTTAAAGGAGACCTTGGACTTTGGTCTCTTAAAAGCTGTAGACTGGTCCAAATGATAAAATTTTGGCCAAGGGTTGTACAGCTGCCCAGTAATAGGCTACTGAAGGCTGCATAGGACGAGTTACTTCAGTTACGAAGGAAAAGATCTTGGCCTTTTAAAGTCAAGGAGGTACTGGATAAAACAAGTTTTTCTTTTGCTTTGACTGATAGCCTTGGACCAACTAGTCAACAATTACAGCTGAACAAAAGGAAATCAAGCGGGTACTGGAGGACCAGGCGAGTAGGAGGGGCCCAATTGATACTGGAAGAGATTTAATGTCTTTGGTAAAAGCCTGGAAGAGATTTAACGTCCTTGGTAAAAGTGTTATTTCTAATCCATTCAGAGGCATAAAATCCCTGTACGTACAAGACCATAGCTCTTTTTACAACTGTTTGATGGTTATATTGTTTGATGGTTATGTGGTTTGATGGTTATATTGTTTGATGGTTATGTGGTTTGATGTTGTTTCTTAGTTCTGTTCTGTTTGTTGATGGTTATGTGGTTTGATGTTGTTTCATAGTTCTGTTCTGTTTATTGATGGTTATGTGTTTTGATGGTTATATTGTTTGTTGGTTATATGGTTTGATGGTTATATTGCTTGATGGTTATGTGGTTTGATGTTGTTTCTTAGTTCTGTTCTGTTTGTTGATGGTTATGTAGTTTGATGGTTATGAGTGTTGTTTCATGGTTATGTGGCTTGATATTGTTTCTTAATTCTGTTTTATTTGTTGATGGTTATGTGGTTTGATGTTTCTATGCCTATTGAATACAGACGGAAGTTTACAACATTGCCAGATAAGAGTGTCTAACGGGACAGGATCATTGACATCTATTTCTAAGTCAATGGATTTACGTAAGGTTTCTAGCTAAGCACCTTGTCTAGCGTGTCTAGCTAAGCACCGAATTTTACTTGTGATCGGTCGTCGACTAGACATTAAAGTCTGGCTAAACACGTGTATAGATATGGTATTCTAGCTGGACACATATGTGAACACCGCTTAAGAGGTTTTTTTATCTAAGATATTGCCGATAAGGTTTCGCAATTCAGCCTTGAGATTTTGCTTATAATGAACACGCTAACAAAGCAACATTCAGAAATCACTTTTAGGGGATTATTTGGGAGAAACAAATTAATCGACATTTTAGGGATTTTTGGGTGAAACAGTTTGAGACATTTTAGAGAATGATTTGGGTGAAACTATGCGGTCACTATAATAGAGAAGTACACAATATTGGATTAGTGAGTGAATTATGAGTATGAAGTATCAATGACTCTAACCACAACGGACCTCAACCTCCAGAGGCCACCTCTCCCCAGCCCCCAAGACCCCATTCCCACCATTCTGGCTTTTTGAGGACACCCCCCCCCCCATTTTCAATATAGAGGCTCAAATTAAGAGTTAAAAATGTGTAAGAAAAAAGTTAGCAGAACGTCAATTTTGACCTCATCTTTAATGATTTAGACAAGCAGATGTTATGAACATCCATTTCTGTTACTTTTTATCTAACATTTTCAAATATGGCATTTAGAATGTTACCCCATTTTTTTTTAAAGTCCCACCACATCCCCAACCCCCAATACCTAAAATGTTTCCTCATTATAACTATTTCGATTTACGAACCTTAGCGTATCAGCTATTTATACAAACATCCAACAATAAAATCCAATATTAAAAGAAACTTTCGTCAATAGAAAAATTAAGACACAGCGAAGACGTCTTTTTCCAAACACATTTTTGACCGATCTGCTAAAATTATTGGCTAGAAACAGTTGCAGACGTTTAGGAAACGTTGAATCTTTCTTTGTCCCCTAATAAAATTTAGTTCATCTGTGTTGTAAGAATCAGAGCAAATTTTGTGGGTTTTCGCAAGAAAATTGCTCGTCTTTAACACACTTACCAATAGCTAATTGAAATTTTGTATAAAAATCTTTATTTTTAGTCCGATTGCGTAGCTAATAAAGAAACAAACTTTCCAAATATCGGAAGCATGGGGGCTTTCATACATACTACAATTGACTTTAAGGGAATACATTGTTTATATAATTTCGATAAACCGTAAAACTTTGGGTCAAGAGCTACCCCAGGGATGCATTTTAGGTTACTTTTTTCTCAAAATGGCATGAAATATGCTAGCGGCTGTACTCGTTCACTTTAAGCCTATTTTTTCATATTCTTTTATTATTTTAGTGACTCGAGTTCAGAAGGACATTTGAGGTGATGTTTTATTTTTATGGATGTAAGGATTTTTATTGTTCACCATACAAGCAGGCTATCATTCCAAGCAGAAAAAGGCCAATTGATGTTAAGCGGCGCAGTATCGTAAAAAGTTATTTGCATATTCGATTTTTCAATTGGATTTTTGATAGGTGTTAATAGTGACCTGTTTCGGGGCATTTTTTACGGTATCATCCGGAGAAAATGCATATCACGATGATTTGAGATGCATATTAGACACACGTTTCTTATGATGGTTGGGTTCCATGTCCCCGCTCAAGGACCCGAAGTACCCCTCCCTCCACTAGGGTACCACTCCGAGTGAAGGCCACCACCAAGGGAGTATCCAATCCACCGTATGGTTTATCTCAACCCTGGGGCAACCCAGGACACATTTTTCAGCAAAAATATCAAAACGTGCAAAGGGGAAAATTCTTGTTCCCACCCACCCTGCGCGATGTGGGGGAGTTTGGTAAGGTTTTGTCTCATTCCAGGGACATAATCAGATCATCCCAACACGATTCAGGAGGTTTGCTCACTGTTGAATCGTTCCGAGGAGACGGAATCCGGGCTTCGGCTAGATGATAAAAGAGGCTAAAAACGGTCTCGCTCGAGATAATCTAAAGTTAGTAATAATTCAGCCATTTTTGCATATATTTTTAATAAAGTTGGATTTTATTCAATTTTAAGGTTATTTTTTATTAAAAAAATACTTTATTAACTTTATTAAAAAAATATGCAAAAATGGCTGAAATTCTGGTCGTTTTTGAAATAATGTCAGGATACCTGGCTCCTCCTCCACGGAAAAATCCCCCTTCCCATAGAAATAATCGATGTGCAATTAAATCCTGTTAAAAGAGTTACCCCGGGCAATTACCATACTTGCTCTGATGAAACAGATTGTGTAGAACTAGGCTTATGGAAATGTGTTCATGATGAGAGCGAACGGTAAACAGTTGTAGCATTTCCTGTGAGAACTGTTCAATTGATTCAGCTAAATCATCAATAATAAGCCAGCCTGCTACTTCTGACCGAAAAATTGTTATCATCAGCAAAAAAATTGTTAATTCCAAGAAAAATTTGGTATGTTTGACTTAAAACTTGTTACTTCTAACAGATAACTTGTCATAATAACAAAAATTGCTACTTTTAAGAAAAAAATTCGTACCTTATAGAGAAAACTTGCAAGCTCAAGCAGAAAACATGTTATCACTGATGAAAAAATGTGACTTCCAAGAAAAATTTGGGTGTTTTAAGTAAAAGTTTGTTAGTATTAAGGAAAAAAGTTGTTACCTTGAAGAGAAGATTTATTATCTTTGACGGAAAACTTGGAGCTGTTAGAAGAAATTCGTAACTTCTAAGAAATATTTATTATCTTTGCTGGAAAACTTGCTAGTTTTTAGCAGAAATCATGTTATCTGTGACTATAAATTGTTACTTTTAAGATAAAATTTGTTAACTTCGACGGATAAGTTGGAGTTATTAAAAAAATTTGTTACTGTTAATAAAATGCTTGTTTCTTCTAGGTAAATTCAATGTTAAGTAAAAGTTTGTTAGTATTAAGGAAGAATATTGTTACTTCGATGAGACAATTTGTTAGTGTTAAGGAAAAATTACTACTTCTTTCAGAAAAGTTATTATCACAATCACAAAATTGTTACTTCTAAGAAAAAATTTGGTATCTTTGGTAGAAAACTTGCTAGTTTGAACAGAAAACGTGTTATCATTGACGAAAAAATTATTTCTAAGAGAAATTTGAGTTTGTTAAGTAAAAGTTTGTTAGTTCTAGTTTGTTAGAAAACTTCTTGTCATAAAGAAAAAATTGTTACTTCTAAGAAAGCTTGTTACGTCTAGCGGATAAGGTGTCATCAAATCGAAAAATTGTTACTTCTAAGACAAAAATTTGGTATCTTTGACAGAAAACTTGCTAGTTCAAGCAGAAAACGTTTTATCACTGTTCGTTAAGTAAAAGTGTGTTAGTTCTATTGAAAAACTTGATACTTAGAAGGAAAAATTTGTTAGTGTTAAGGAAAATTTGCTACTTCTGACAGAAACCTTCTTATAATAACGAAAAAAATTGTTAATTCTAAGAAAGCTTGTTACATATAGCGGATAAGTTGCCATCATTACGAAAAATTGTTTCTTTTAAGACAAAATTTGGTATCTTTGACAGAAAACTTTCTAGTTCAAGCAGAAAACGTGTTTTCACTGACGAAAAGTGTTATTTCTAAGCGAAATTTGAGTGTGCTAAGTAAAAGTATGTTATCACTGACGAAAAATATTATTTCTAAGAGGAATTTGAGCGTGTTAAGTAAAAGTGTGTTAGTTTTAAGGTAAAATGTTGTTACTTTCATGAGAAAATTTGTTAGTGTTAAGGAAAACTTGCTACTTTTGGCAGAAAACTTCTTATCATAACGAAAAATTGTTACTTCTAAGAAAAATTTGGTATCTTTCACAGACAACTTGCTCGTTCGAACAGAAAACTTATTATAAATATAAAAAAAATTGTTACTTCTAAGAAAAAATTTTGGTATCTTTGATAGAAAACTTGCTACTTCAAGCTGAAAGCGTGTTATCACTGACGAAAAGTGTATTTTCTAAGACAAATTTGAGTGTTTTAAGTAAAAGTATGTTAGTATTAAGGAAAAAAGTTGATGCATAGAAGAGAAAATCTGTTAGTGTTAAGTAAACGTTTGGTAGTATTAAAAAAGAATGTTGTTACTTTGAAGAGAAGGTTTGTTAGTGTTAAGCACAACTTGTTACTTCTGACAAGAAAGTTGTTACCACCTTCAAAAATTGTTACTTCTAAGAAAAAATTTGGTATCTTTGGCAGAAAACCTGCTGATTCGAACAAAAATCTTGTTATCGCTGACGCAAAATATTATTTCTAATAGAAATTTGTGTGTGTTAAGTAAAAGTATGTTAGTTTTAAGGTAAAATTTTGTTACATTGATGAAAAAATTTGTTAGTGTTAAGGAAAACTTGCTACTTCTGGCAGAAAACTTCTTATCACTGACGAAAAGTGTTATTTCTAAGACAAATTTGAGTGTGTTAAGTAAAAGTCTGTTAGTATTACAGAAAAAAGTTGATGCATAGAAGAGAAAATCTGTTAGTGTTAAGTAAACGTTTGGTATTATTAAATAAGATTGTTGTTACTTTGAGGAGAAGGTTTGTTAGTGTTAAGCAAAACTTAATACTTCTGACAGAAAAGTTGCTATCACAATCAAAAAATTGTTACTTCTAAGAATAAATTTGGTATCTTTGGCAGAAAACTTGCTAGTTCGAACAGAAAACGTGTTATCACTGACGAAAAATATCATTTCTAAGAGAAATTTGAGTGTGTTAAGTAAAAGTGTGTTACTTTTAAGTAAAATGTTGTTACTTTGATGAGAAAATTTGTTAGTTTTAAGAAAAAATTGCTACTTCTGGCAGATAACTTCTTATCATAACGAAATTTGTTACTTCTAAGAAAAATTTGGTATCTTTGACAGAAAACTTGCTAGTTCGAACAGAAAACTTGTTATCATAACGAAAAAATTGTTACTTTTAAGAAAATACTTTTGGTATCTTTGACAGAAAACTTGCTACTTCAAGCAGAAAACGTATTATCATTGACGAAAAGTGTTATTTCTAAGAGAAATTTTAGTGTGTTAAGTAAAAGTATTCTAGTATAATTGAAAAAAAGTTAATGCATCGAAGAGAAAATCTGTTAGTGTTAAGTAAAAGTTTGGTAGTATTAAAGAAGAATGTTTTTACTTTGAAGAGAATGTTTGTTATTGTTAAGCAAAACTTGCTACTTCTGACGGAAAGTTTTCATCACATTCAAAAAATTGTTACTTCTAAGAAAAAATTTGGTATCTTTGACAGAAAATTTGCTAGTTCGAACAGATATCTTGTTATCACTGACGAAAAATATTATTTCTAAGAGAAATTTGTGTGTGTTAAGTAAACGTATGTTAGTTTTAAGGTAAAATGTTGTTACTTTGATGAGAAAAATTGTTAGTGTTAAGGAAAACTTGCTACTTCTGGCAGAAAACTTCTCATCACTGACGAAAAGTGTTATTTGAAATAACGCCTGGATACCTGGCTCATCCTCCACGAAAAATACCCCTTCCCATGGAAATAACCTCTCTGCAATTAAATCCTGTTAAAAAGTTACCCCGGGCAATTACCATACTTGCTCTGATGAAATAGATTGTGTAGAACTAGGCTTATGGAAATGTGTTCATGATGAGAGTGAACGGTAAACAGTTGTAGCATTTCCTGTGAGAACTGTTCAATTGATTCAGCTAAATCATCAATAATCAGCCAGCTTGCTACTTCTGACAAAAAAATTTTTTATCATCAACGAAAAAATTGTTAATTCCAAGAAAAATTTGGTATTTTTGACTTAAAACTTGTTACTTCTAACAGATAACTTGTCATCATAACGAAAATTGCTACTTTTAAGAAAAAATTTGGTATCTTTGAAACTTGCAAGCTCAAGCAGAAAACGTATTATCACTGATGAAAAAATGTGATTTCCAAGAGAAATTTTGGTGTGTTATGTAAAAGTTTGTTAGTATTAAGGAAAAAAGTTGTTACTTCGAAGAGAAGATTTGTTATCTTTGACGGAAAACTTGGTGCTGTTAGAAGAAATTCGTTACTTCTAAGAAAAATTTGTTTTTATTTCTCGACAACTTGCGAGTTTTTAGCAGAAATCATGTTATCTGTGACTATAAATTGCCATTTTTAAGATAAAATTTGTTATTTTTGACGGATAGATTGGAGTTATTAAAAAAATTTGTTACTGTTAAGAAAATACTTGTTATTTCTAGGAATAATTTAATGCTAAGTAAAAGTTTGTTAGTATTAAGGAAGAATGTTGTTACTTCAATGAGACAACTTGTTAGTGTTAAGGAAAAATTACTACTTCTTTCAGAAAAGTTATTATCACAAAACTGTTACTTCTAAGAAACAATTTGGTATATTTGGTAGAAAACTTGCTAGTTTGAACAGAAAACATGTTATCACTTACGAAAATATTATTTCTAAGAAAAATTTTAGTTCGTTAAGTAAAAGTGTGTTAGTTCTATTGAAAAACTTGATACTTAGAAGGAAAAATTTGTTAGTGTTAAGGAAAATTTGCTAGTTCTGACAGAAAACTTCTTATAATAACGAAAAAAAATTGTTAATTCTAAGAAAGCTTGTTACATCTAGCGGATAAGTTGCCATCATTACGAAAAATTGTTTCTTTTAAGACAAAAATTTGGTATCTTTGACAGAAAACTTTCTAGTTCAAGCAGAAAACGTGTTTTCACTGACGAAAAGTGTTATTTCTAAGAGAAATTTGAGTGTGCTAAGTAAAAGTATGTTATCACTGACGAAAAATATTATTTCTAAGAGGAATTTGAGCGTGTAAGTAAAAGTGTGTTAGTTTTAAGGTAAAATGTTGTTACTTTCATGAGAAAATTTGTTAGTGTTAAGGAAAACTTGCTACTTCTGGCAGAAAACTTCTTATCATAACGAAAAATTTTTACTTCTAAGAAAAATTTGGAATCTTTGACAGAAAACTTGCTAGTTCGAACAGAAAACTTGTTATCATAATGGTAAATATTATTACTTCTAAGAAAAAAATTTGGTATCTTTGACATAAAACTTACTACTTCAAGCAGAAAACGTGTTATCAGTGACGAAAAGTGTTATTTCTAAGAGAAATTTGAGTGTGCTAAGTAAAAGTATGTTAGTATTAACGAAAAAAGTTAATGCATGAAAGAAAAAATATGTTAGTGTTAAGTAAAAGTTTGGTAGTATCAAAGAAGAATGTTGTTACTCTGAAGAGAATGTTTGCTATTGTTAAGCAAAACTTGCTACTTCTGAAAGAAAATTTGTCATCACATTAAAAAAATTGCTACTTCTAAGAAAAAAAATTGATATTTTTGACGGAAAACTTGCTAGTTCGAACAGATATCGTTTTATCAGTGACGAAAAATATTATTTCTAAGAGGAATTTGAGCGTGTTAAGTGAAAATATCTTAGTTTTAAGGTAAAATGTTGTTACTTTGATGAGGAAATTTGTTAGTGTTAAGGAAAAATTGCTACTTCTGGCAGAAAACTTCTTGTCACAGACGAAAAGTGTTATTTCTAAGAGAAATGGCCCACTAGGCCTAAGCCTAAGGGTGCAAAAAAAAAAAAAAAAAAACGCTGAGCGATTTTGTCAGGTTATGAAAATTGTTACGTCTAAGAAAAAATTTGGTATCTTTGGCAAAAAACTTGCCAGTTCGAACAGAAAACATGTAATCACTGACGAAAAATATTATTTCTAAGAGAAAACTGTGTGTGTTAAGTAAACGTTTGGTAGTATTAAAGAAGAATGTTGTTACTTTGATGAGAATGTTTGTTAGTGTTATGCAAAACTTGCCACTTCTCACAGAAAAGTTGTTATCACAATCAAAAATTGTTACTTCTAAGAAAAAATTTCATATCTTTGGCAGAAAACTTGCTAGTTCGAACAGAAAACGTGTTATCACTGATCAAAAATGTTATTTCTAAGAGAAATTTGTGTGTGTTAGCTAAAAGTATGTTAGTTTTAATGTAAAATGTTGTTACTTTGATGAGAAGGTTTGTTAGTGTTAAGAAAAAACTTGCTACTTCTGACAGAAAAGTTGTTATCACAATCAAAAAATTGTTACTTCTAAGAAAAAATTTGGTATCTTTGGCAGAAAACTTGCTAGTTCGAACAGGAAACGTGTTATCACTGATGAAAAATATTATTTCTAAGATAAATTTGTGTGTTTTAAGTAAAAGTATGTAAATGTTAAAGAAGAATGTTTTTACTTTGATGAGAATATTTGTTAGTGTTAAGCAAAACTTGCTACTTCTGACAGAAAAGTTGTTATCACAATCAAAAATTGTTACTTCTAAGAAAAAATTTGGTATATTTGGCAGAAACCTTGCTAGTTCAAACAGGAAACGTGTTATCACTGATTAAAAATATTATTTCTAAGAGAAGATTGTGTGTATTAAGTAAAAGCATGTTAGTTTGCTACTTCTGACAGAAAAGTTGTTATCACAATCAAAAAATTGTTACTTCTAAGAAAAAATTTGGTATCTTTGGCAGAAAACTTGCTAGTTCGAACAGAAAACGTGTGTGTTATCACTGATGAAAAATATTATTTCTAAGAGAAATTTGTGTGTGTTAAGTAACCGTTTGGTAGTATTAAAGAAGAATGTTGTTACATTGATGAGAAGGTTTCTTAGTATTAAGTAAAATTTGCAACTTCTGACAGAAAAGTTGTTATCACAATCAAAAAATTGTTACTTCTAAGAAAAAATTTGTGGTTTGGGGGATGTGGTGATGACAGAGGGATGACTTAGAGTAGTTTTAGTGCTACGCTGTGGGCTGAATTGCTTGCGAAAGCCCGAATGAATGACTTGAAAATAAAATTTTTAGCGAGAAATGTTGGAAAAGTGTTTTTGGGGAGATGGGATGATGAGTGGGGATGTCTTAGAGTATTTATAGTACAACATTGTGAGGTGAAATGCTTAGAGTATCTAACAATAGTAAAAAAAATGGGGGGTTCTCTGTTTTCAGGGGGGGGTGATGTGTAGAGAGCTGGTGCTAGTTTTAAAACAGTGTCGTAGCGCCATTCCGCTCTGGACCATAAGTATACTTTTTTATCGGTTTGGGCATCTACTCTTCTTACACAAGGATGCTCTGACGTTAGAGTGTTGCTGTAGAAACTCAAAGATAATTTCCTTATTATTACTACCTTTTAGATTATCTCGAGTGAGACCGTTTTTAGCCTCTTTTATCATCTAGTCGAAGCCCAGATTCTGTCTCCTCAGAGCGATTCAACAGTGAGAAAACCCCCTGAATTTCGTTGGGATGATCGGATTCCGTCCCTGGAATGAGACAATACTGACCAAACTCCCCCACATGGCACGGGGTGGGTGGGAACAAGAATTTTCCCCTTTGCACGTTTTGATATTTTTGCTGAAAAATATGTTCTAGGTTGCGCCAGGGTTGAGATAAACCGTACGGTGGATTGTATACTCCCTCGGTGGCGGCCTGCACTTGGGGTGGTACCCTAGTGGACGGAGGGGTACTTCTGGTTCTTGAGTGGGGACATGGAACCCAACCATCAGAAGAAATTGTGTGTCCAGTATGCATCTCAAATCATCGTGATATGTATTTTCTCACGATGATACCGTAAATAATGCCCCGAGACAGGTCACTGTTCATACCTATCAAAAATTCAATTGAAAAATCGAATGTGCCAATAACTTGTTACGATACTGTGCCGCTTAACATCAACTGGCCTTTGTCTGCTTGGAATGATAGCCCGGTTGTATGGTGAACAATAAAAATCCTTACATCCATAAAAATAAAACATCACCTCAAATGTCCTTCTGAACTCGAGTCACTAAAAAAATAAAAGAATATAAAAAACAGGCTTAAAGTGAATGAGTACAGCCGCTAGCATATTTCATGCCATTTTGAGAAAAAAGTAACCTAAAATGCATCCCTGGGGTAGCTCTTGACCCAAAGTTTTACGGTTTATCGAAATTACATAAACAATGTATTCTCTTAAAGTCAATTGTAGCATGTATGAAAGCCCCCATGCTTCCGATATTTGGAAAGTTTGTTTCTTTATTAGCTACGCAATTGGACTAAGAATGAAGATATTTATACACAGTTTCAGTTAGCTATTGGTAAGTTTGTTAAAGACGAGCTATTTTCTTGCGAAAACCCACAAAATTTGCTCTGATTCTTACAACACAGATGAACTAAATTTTATTAGGGGACAAAGAAAGATTCAACGTTTCTTGAACGTCTGCAACTGTTTCTAGCCAAGAATTTTAGCAGATCGGTCAAGAATGTGTTTGGAAAAAGACGTTTTCGCTGTGTCTTAATTTTTATATTGACGAAAATTTCTTTTAATACTGGATTTTATTGGTAGATTTTTGTATGAATAGCTGATGTGCTAAAATAGAAATAGTTATAATGAGGAAACATTTTAGGTCATGGGGGTTGGGGATGTGGTGGGACTTTAAATAAAAAATGGGGTAACATTCTAAATGCCATATTTGAAAATATTTGGTAAAACGTAAAAGAATTGGATGTTCATACCATCTGCTTGTCTAAATCTTGAAAGATGAGGTCAAAGTTGAGGTTCTGCTAACTTTTTTCTTGCACATTTTTAACTCTTATTCTGAGCCTCTATATTGAAAATTTGGGGGTGTCCTCAAAAAGTTGGAATGGTGGGAATAGGGTCTTGGGGGCTGGGTAGAGGTGGCCCCTGGAGGTTGAGGTCCATTGTGGTTAGAATCATTGATGGTTCATACTCATAACTCTCTCACTAATCCAATATTGTGTACTTCTCTATTATAGCGACCACAGAGTCTTACCCAAATCATCCTCTAAAATGTCTCAAACTGTTTCACCCAAAAAATCCTTAAAATGTCGATTAATTTTTTCGCCCAAACAATCCCCTAAAAGTAATTTCTGAATGATCCTTTTTTAGCGTGTTCATTATAAACAAAATATCAAGGCTGAATTGCGATGTATGAGAAACCTTGCGTAAATCCATTGACTTAGAAATAGGTGTCAATAATCCTGTCCCGTTAGACGCTCTTATCTGGCAATGTTGTAAACTTCCGTCTGTATTCAATAGCCATAGAAACATCAAACCACATAACCATCAACAAACAGAACAGAACTAAGAAACAACATCAAACCACATAACCATGAAACAACACTTATAACCATCAAACCACATAACAATCAACAAACAGAACAGAACTAAGAAACAACATCAAACCACATAACCATCAAACAATATAACCATCAAACCATATAACCAACAAATAATATAACCATCAAACCACATAACCGTCAACAAACAGAACAGAACTATGAAACAACATCAAACCACATAACCATCAACAAACAGAACAGAACTAAGAAACAACATCAAACCACATAACCATCAAATAATATAACCATCAAACTACATAACCATCAAACAATATAACCATCAAACAGGTCTAGAAAGAGGTATGGTCTTGTACGTACAGGGATTCTATGCCTCTGATAGGTCTAGAAATAACACTCTTACCAAGGACATTAAATCTCTTCCAGGCTTTTACCAAGGACATTAAATCTCTTCCAGTGTCAATTGGGTCCCTCCTACTCAGGCGATACAGCAATAGGGTGAGGAGATTAAGTATTCGGAAACTTAAGATATTATAAAGAGGTAAAAATAGTATATGGGCAGGAATTCTATTTTAGGTTAAATTTATCGGCTAGATACTTTACCTATTGGATGCAGCTAAGATCTAACTGCCTTCCGATTCGTTCGAGATTGAAGGTTTGTGAAAGGAGGAAAAGTGTCCCAGACGGCAGGTTTGCTTGCCCTCTTTGCCAAGAAGAGGAGGAAAATTTGGAGTATTGTCTGAGTCGTCGTCGAGGTCTTTTGGGGGTAAGGGAAAAATTATTTGGGAATGATGGATTGCTACTTCCTGATGCCTTGAAGAGTACGCTGCCACAGTTTATTTGTCTTTTGGGAAGATATCTTGAGCAGTTTTTTGCAAAAAGAAGAGAGTAGTTTTTATTTCTTCTTTATTATTTTGACGAGTGTTGCAATTAGTTAATCTTATATGTTGTTTGTGTACGTGGCTATAATTTTGATTAGTTTTTTTGCAAAAAGAAGAGAGTAATTTTTATTCCTTCTTTATTATTGTGACGAGTGTTGTAATTTGTTTATCTTGAATGTTGTTTTTGTACATGACCATATTTTGGCTTGAAATACACTTTATCTTATCTTATAGGTTTGATATTGTTAACTCTTCAAACTTTTGTTTTAAAAACACGAGTGGGCGTTCTTTTGATTATGTAGGCCTGTTTTCGTAGTCTATATCCAAAGGAAAAGCCAAAACCTCTCCCCCCCAGAGACTTATGATCTAACACTACTTAAAAGGTGTAAATAAACTCCCCCCCCCAGGGTTTTTATAAATTCACCCTACTGTATTTATGTAAATAATGAAAAAGAAAACCACGCATTTTTACAATACAAACACGTAATCAAGCTTTTTTATAATTTCAAATTATGATTTAAAACACTATTTTGTAAGTCTGAAATTCCCGAATGTACTAAGTAAAGCATCCTCGTAGCACTAAGTAAAATCGGGAACAGTGGAAAAACAGGTAGGAAAAAAAACAGAAACAGGACAAAATAGCTATTATAAAAACAGCTACAGAACAGAATAGAAAAAAAAAACAGGTCACCTGTTTCTGTTCTTTTTTTCATATGAACAGAACAGAAACAGGTACTTTGAAAACAGAACAGAAACAGAAAACAGAAACAGTGCCCATGCTTACTCTACACCAGGGTTTTCTGAAACATTGTATATAATGGTGCAATTGTCACCAAGATCACTCTCAGTTTTGAGGGTGATTCCCCCTTTTTTGAAAATCAGGTAAGTTTTCTCAGGCTAACTACAATGTTCATTACGACGAACATTTTGATATGGTAGGCCAGTCAGTTCAGATGCTGCCTTGGCCATGGCTCTGTCGAGTTTTGAAGCAGTGTTTTTGGATTCCTTTTATCCACCATATCACGAACGAGAATGATATGAAGAAGCACAGAAAAGTAGCCTAATAGCAGACATTGAGTATGCATCTATGGTTGTATAAAATGTAATAGGTTGGCCACAAGGGTGGTTATTAATTACTGATCAAAATTGTAAAAGGTTTGATGCTGATCCCTTAATGATTTAATGGATAAAAGTATTAGATAATTCCCTACAAAATTGATCTACGATTGTAAGTCAAAAGAATTTACAAAATGCGTAAATAGGCAAAACGAGGGCCAGAGGAAATGGACTCGGGGATTACTCCGAGCCTTCCACTCGTACTCATTGAAATATTTGAATAATTTGGATTTCAGTGAACTGTAATGTGTGCTTCTTTCTACTAAAATGTATCTACGATGTATCTTTTTCAAAAAGGGTATTTGTGTAATTTGGGGCTCTTACAAGGGGGCTACGTAAGATATGCCACTTTTAATGGAACTTTTATTTCTACCTTTCAACTCCTGGTTAAAACAGGTATTTAGAAACTTCATCTGACACTGTATGGAACTACAGAGGTACCTCAGGGCATAAATGATGTTGAAAAGGGGGCTGAATTGCCCTCTGATTCGTTTAAGAATATTGAAACGAAACTGGTGTTTTGATTTGAGGCTGAAGTACCCCAATCCCCACAACTGTTTACACTAAATTCATTCATTATGATGTGGGGGAGGGGGAGCTGTGTAGGAGACACCAAGATCTTTAATAAGTATAACGCATTGACTATGAAATATAGAAATAAAGTTTAAGACTAATAAGCAGTAAGCATGTGTACTTACTTGCCAAAACACGTTCTTAAACTTTTTAAAATCTCTAAGCTTCGACATTTTCCAAGTTTTTTTGCTCACATCTAAGAAATATTGGGAAACTAATAATCAGATTTCTCCATATTTTCATCATTTATCTCTCCTCACTGATGCCGACTTGACGTCTGATTACTTCCCAGAAACTAATGGTATCATAACAATTTCAACATTTTTCTAGTTGTGGAAATACTTTATATTTCTAACTTTTATAGTAGAAAAATAAAACGTCTTTCTCGGAAAAAAAATTAATTGTTGGCATGTTGCAACTTCTTCATTGCACAGTCATTCGTGTAATTTGATGTCGGTCACATTGAAACCACATTTATAGCTTTCGAATATCCAAGTTATTGTGATTTTTTCTTTTAAATTACTCTGACTTAGTTGTTTAGAAATGATTTTGTTCTGGAAGACTAAACAGAACTTCAATAAGGGTTCCAACATGAAAAAGGTCAACTGTTAGCATAATACGACCGAGAATTACATATTTATTTGGAATATTGAGGAGAGAAATTTAGGAGTGTGGCTTGAACACCGCAAATTGTATTTTGAGTAGTAAAAAGATTGTGCATAAGAAATTGGTGCATTTCTTCGATTCGTGTTGCAGAGCAACAACTATTGCCTATATAAGGCCAAATTATCAAGTCACCAATACATGATATTACCATTCTATTTAAGGTATCAAAAGTCTTATATATATATATATATATATATATATATATATATATATATATGTATATATATATATATATATATATATATATATATATATATATATATATATATATATATATATATATATATATATATATATATATATATATATATATACATATATATATATATATATATATATATATATATATATATATATATATATATATATATATATATATATATATATATATATATATATATATATATAACATACAGTTTACGTTACGACAAACATTTTGTCGTAACGAACTGTTAGTAAGGAGCGACCCGGCTCAAAAGTAACCAAAACTCTAGAAAAAGGAACTTCGATATCAACAGATATATCAAAAGAATCAGATTTTTATGCTAATTTCAAATATACAGCTTTAATTAAATTTTGTTCCAAAGGTTAAATTCATCAAAGGTTACGAGCCTGAGAAAATTTGCCTGATTTTCGAAAAAAAGGGGTGAAACTCCCTAAATGTCATAGAATCCTAATGAAGATCTCACCATCACATTCAGCATATAAGAGAACCCTACTGTAGAGGTTTCAAGATCATATCTGCAAAAACGCGGAATTTTGTTTTTTGTACCAGAAGAAAGATCACGGATATGTTTTTTTTTTATTATTATTTTATTTCCCTGGAAGATCATATAGACCCGTTGGGACTAGAAAGCTAGGAGAGGGCTTATTTTAACGAAAATGAAAAGTTCTACGGACCTTTTCAAGTAACCAAAAAATTGGAAGGCAATTAGGCCCCCTCCCACGCCACTTTTTTCCCAAAAATCGTCCGATCAAAATTTTGAGATAGCTATTTTGTTCAACATAGTTGAAACACCGAATAACAATATACTTATAGATAACATGACCCCCCCCCCACAGGCCCTGGGGAAAGGTCTTTAAGTCATAAAATTTGCCCATTGTTTACGTATAGTATTCGTTATTTGAAAGTATGCATACACTTTTCGGGTAGGGAGAGAAGGACAAATTTTTTGCTGGTGGGATTTTGCTCGGGAAGAATTTTCCATGGAGAGGGAAGTTTCCAGAGGTTGAACTTTTCAGGGGAAATTTTATAATGGGGGGATTTGCCAGAGTTCCTATACGAAATTTTTTTAAATGTCTTGCTTTCTCTTTACTGAATCAATTTTACGCGTGCTGATGTTAAGGGTAATTGGCCGGGGTAATTTTTTGCCTGAATTGAATTGTCTAGAGATATTTTCATTTGGAGGGGGGTTTTTCCTTGGAGGTGAAACCAGATATCCTGGCCCTGTTTAAAAAACGATCAGAAATGAAATTAAAAAAAAATTTCAACTGAAAGTAAGGAGCAACATTAAAACTTAAAACGAGCAGAAATTAATACGTAGATGAGGGGGGGTTGCCCCCTCCTCAACACCTCGCTCTTTACGCTAAAGTTTAAATTTTGTCCCAATTCTTTAATAACGACTCCTGAAACACAAGGCTCGTTTAATTAGAACAATAATTAACTTTTTTGAAGTGCCGAAAAACTTTAGCGTATTGATATAATGTATGATTTACGTAATATTTAGCGTATTACGTAATAGCGTACTGCGTATTACGTAGCGTATTACATAATACGCAATGATTTAGAGTATGATATTACTGGTAGGTAGTCCGTAGAAAGAATTTAGTCAAGTTAAAGAAGAATTAATCAAAAAAAGTACGGGGATTATTCCTAACATATTGACATTGACATAAAGGAATCCACTTTATAGTGGAAAATTAATTCAAAAAAAGTTTTCCCACAAAGGAATTTCTTCAAAGAAAAGCAAAGAGCTACATTAAAACAAAGACGCGTATAAATAAATTACATTAATAATTCAAGCTTAAAACCAACATGAATCACTATTAATGAACAAATGAAACCTGGAACGAACACAAATCAGTGCCTATTTCAAAATGACAAAAGGCTTGAATGTATTATTTTTTTTCCCCAGAGCTTATTCATATGGAAGGGATAATCGTGGATACTTTGTAGGGGACTCATTCAATTTAAAATTAAAAATTCTAGTGCCCTTTTTAAGAATGAAAAGTGATTGAAGGGCAACAAGCCCCCTCCCACGCTTATTTTTAGCTTCGCTTTCCCCAAAGATATCCGATCAAAATTTTCAAATCACCATTATCATAGGCAGCGCAATAGCGCTGCCTAGGTAAAGAACGATGTTGGCACAATGTATTATTATTATTTTTTTTTTTATCTTAGACCAGGGCACTTTGTATCGAAGGAGTTTTCGTAGAAACTTTGAAAAGGGCTCATTTGATTGGAAACTGGAAGCCCATTTTAATAGCTGAAACTGATTGCAACGCAGCTAACACCCCTTCCATACCCACCATTTCCCCAAACACATCCAATCAAAATTTTGAGATAGCCATTTTGTTCGACATTTCTCCAAATTTCCAACCAAAATTTTGCCTTATTACATGCTTCACAAAGTGCTGGGTTCTTTGACCACCCTATAATTTCTGTCCGCTTTTAATATGTTTAATAGGAACAGCCACAAGTTCGGCAACACGCAAAGAATGGATCAATTCAGCTCAGTATACATTTAGCTTCACTCGCGAATCAACTGAGTCTGGACGAGCAGACTTAGAGAGTAGATCATAGGGCACATGGATTTTGTCCAAGATTACATCAAACGATTCATTAAATTTTTGAACATTAACCCTAGACCAATTCGGTAACTTAATACACCTTTTACGCAACTCGACGCAGTCCGTATCTTGTGGTAACTGAGCCTGCGGGAAATATGCTCTAAACTTGAGTGGGAGATGATCAGACGTAAAGTTATTATCCAGAACAAGCACAGAAGGAATATTAACAGATTGGCTTGCTACAACATTGTCCAAGTTGGACGTACTTTCAGAGTTATGAATGTATGTGTATTTTTCGATTTTGGCTCTGACGCCGAGATCATCACTCATAACACCGAGTAAAACACTTCTACGACTTGACACCGCGCGGTCTTCGAACTCCTGGTTGCAGTTGAAGTCACCTACTATAATACAATGAAGCTTTCCTTGACGAGCTTTTTCCAGGCATTTAGAAAGTTTAGACATAAAATTGCGAAGTGATGTTCCGATTTGTCATCCCGGTAGTCAGTGGGAAGATAGACATTAATTAAAGCCACGTTGTTTACTCTAACAGCAAGGTAGTAATCCTCCGAATCCAAAAGGTCAGAGCTTAGGTATGATCGAACGTACATTACTAAACCACCTGAAGGACGACCACAATCTTTTGTGTGCTTCGCAGGCACAGAAAATACATTATGAAAAGGTGAAAGATTCAACAAGTTTATGCCCTGCTCCTTAGTAAAATGCTCTTGCAGGCATATTATGTCGCACTCACGAAGAAAATCAAAAATGAAAGTAGATTGGTTTATAAGGTTCCCACTGTTATTCTAAGATATTAGACTATGTGATGTCGGGGGTTGTTCGGTCATGGTCTAGCAAAGGTCGGTTTCTGTTTAGAAATGGGACAATTTGCGCTGTAGCATGTGTGCCCGATTTTCTTACATACTACACAAAACATAGCAATAGTGAATGGATTGGATTTGCTGGACGCGTGGTCAGTTGCTCCACAGTGACCTCAAATGGCGATGTTATTACAATTGGCCGCAAGATGGCCTTTGGCGTGACAAGAGGAGCATCTTCTTGACAAAAATTTACATCCATCAACAGGAAGTACTTCGTAATCAATTTTGGATCCGTGTTTAAGGAAGGGGTCCAAGTCAGCGTGGGTATCGGAGTAAACTTTGTAAGAACTCGAGCTTCTGATCCTAACAGCTTTGCAAGCTCTGAGGATAAGATGCAACACATCTTGATCCATCATTTCGATAGGAATTCTTTTCACTATCCCAAAAAAGTTTGGAGCCCTTAGTGACGCATTTATCGTGGGTTTCTTGCCTTTTATGTGGTCAACAATAGTTTCAGCAGTATCTCTTGACTTAGCTTTAAGCTTCCAGTCGTCTTTACTCTTACGTAGTTGACTGATTTGAGAAGGATTTAAACGAACTGAATCGACAAAGGACTTACGAGCACTGGGAGTGCTGAGTGATTCAGGTAAGTTCTTGAGCACAACTGCATAATATGGAGCCTCTGATTCCGATGTATTGAATTTCGAGGGCCAAGAAATAGGTTTGTTATTGTTTGATTCCACTAAACAATCAATATGCCGGCCTAGCTAGTTTACTTTCACAGCCAGAGTAGCCATTACTGCATCGCCTAAAGTTGGAATAGAGCAAGGACTCTCAATTACGAATTTTGGCATTGGCTTTTATTCTTTATCCCGAGCGTGTAACCATTTACAAATATCTGTAACATTGTCTTTGCATTTCACGTTTCTAACGAACCTGCTCGTAAACTGGAAATTTTCGTACAACATTCTTTAGCAACATTCGTGCAACATTTCTTTCGCTGTAATTATGTCGTCTTTACTAAAGAAGCTTGTTGTTTTTCCAACAATTAACTCAATCTTCGCACCCTCTGTCATTGATCGATAAACAAAGTTCAGAACAGGGCTTGATGTTAGTCCCGTCATGTAACAGAAACTTGTCTAACTGGATTTATGACCTTGCGGTAAAGCTCCAAATCACTGTCAAAATATCTAGTCTAATATCTTGGGCAAAAGTCCGTTCATTTCACTAGGTAAAATAAGTTCATAAAAAACTTGCCAAACAGCTTCTTAATATCCAGAAAAATAATATTTTTTGTTCGTCCACACTGATTGAAAGCTAGTTGTGGGGGCAGCTACCCCCCCCCCACACACATACACGTCATATTGTCCCGAAATGCATCTAATAGAAATTTTGAGATAGCCATTCTATTCAAAATAGTCTAAATATCATATAACAAGACTTTCGGGGTTGAAACAAACCCCAAAGATTAGGGGCAAGGGTTGTAAGTTATGCCCAGGTGATATTTAATGGTTTTTGGAAGGGATGGTTGTTTAACTTTAGAAAAGGCTCAGTTTTTTTCCTGAAAAAGACTATGTCAATATAAAACGAACAGAAATTAATTAAAAACTTTTTCCACAAAATAAGCTCTTCAAAAAAAGTAGAGAACTCAATTAAACCAAAAATGAACAGAATAGAAATAAAATAATCTACCAAGCATACAACTACCACAAATCAGTATCAACAAATAAATGAAAACCAAAGCAAACAGAAATAAAAATAAATAACAGGGTCAAATTCAAAACGAGCAGAAATAAATATGAGTAGGGTTTTAAAACCATATGCTTTCTAGAAGCCAGAATATAATTTGTACTTTATTGAAAAAATTCTTTTAAATGTTTTAATTTTTATAACTTTAAGAAATCAAAATTAAAGATAGGCATTGAGATAGGCAAACATCCGCCCAGACACATAAGCAGAGGAAGTGAGAGAGACAAAAACACATATAAATGTAAGGATTCTGACATACAAAGCAACAAACACAGGCATTGAGATAGGCAAACATCCGCCCAGACACATAAGCAGAGGAAGTGAGAGAGACAAAAACACTAATAAATAAATGGATTCTCACATACAAACCGACAAAGACAGACACTGAGATAAGCTAACATCCGCCCAGACACATAGGCCCAGAGAGTGAGAGAGACAAAAACACATGCAAATATATAGATTCAGACATAAAAAGCAACAGTGACAGGCATTGAGATAGGCAAACACCCGCCCAGACACATAAGCGGAGGAAGTGAGAGAGACAGAAACACATATAAATAAATGGATTCTGACATACAAACCAACAATGACATGCATTGAGATAAGCAAACTCTCACTCAGACGCACAGTCATAGTGAGAGAGATATCCAAAAAGTTGGGTTGATCTAGGTTCAGTTAGAGTAGCGCGCCACTCTAAGTGAACCTAGATCAACCCAACTTTTTGGATATCTCTCTCACCATGACTGTGCGTCTGAGCGAGAGTGCGTCTGAGAGTGGCGGATGTTTGCTTATCTCAGTGTCTGTCTTTGTCGGTTAGTATGTGAGAACCCATTTATTTATTAGTGTTTTTGTCTCTCTCACTTCCTCTGCTTATGTGTCTGGGCGGATGGTTGCCTATCTCAATGCCTGTGATTGTTGCTTTGTATGTCAGAATCCTTACATTTATATGTGTTTTTGTCTCTCTCACTTCCTCTGCTTATGTGTCTGGGCGGGTGTTTGCTTATCTCAGTGCCTGTCTCTGTCGGTTTGTATGCCTGAATCCATATATTAATATGTGTTTTGTCTCCCTCACTTCCTCTACTTATGTGTCTGGGCGGGTGTTTGCCTATCTCAATGCCTGTCTTTGTTGGTTTGTGTGTCAGAATCCTTACATTTATATGTGTTTTTATCTCTCCCACTTCCTCTGCTTATGTGTCTGGGCGGGTGTTTGCCTATCTCAATGCCTGTCTCTCTCGGTTTGTATGCCTGAATCAATATATCTGCATGTGTTTTTGTCTATCTCACTCTCCTTGCCTATGTGTCTGAGCGGATGTTTGCTTATCTCAATGCCTGTCTTTGTCGATTTGTATGTCAGAATCTATATATTTATAGGTGTTTTTGTCTCTCTCACTCCCTCTGTTTATGTGTCTGGGCGGATGTTTGCCTATCTCAATGCCTGTCTTTGTTGGTTTGTATGTCAGAATCCATATATTTATATGTGCTTTTGTCTCCCTCACTTCCTCTGCTTATGTGTCTGGGCGGGTGTTTGCCTATCTCAATGCCTGTCTCTGTCAGTTTGTATGCCTGAATCAATATATTTGCATGTGTTTTTGTCTCTCTCACTCTCCTTGCCTATGTGTCTGGGCGGATGTTTGCTTATCTCAGTGACTGACTTTGTCGATTTGTATGTCAGAATCTATATATTTATATGTGTTTTTGTCTCTTTCACTTCCTCTACTTATGTGTCTGGGCGGGTGTTTGCCTATCTCAATGCCTGTGATTGTTCCTTTATATGTCTGAATCTATATATTTATATGTGTTTTTGTCACTCTCGCTCTCCTTGCCTGTGTGTCTGGGCGGATGTTTACCTATCTCAATGCCTGTGATTGATGCTTTGTATGTCAGAATCCTTACATTTATATGTGTTTTTGTCTCTCTCACTTCCTCTGCTTATGTATCTGAGCGGGTGTTCGCTTATCTCAGTACCTGTCTCTGTCGGTTTATATGCCTGAATCCATATATTTATATGTGTATTTATCTCCTTCACTTCCTCTGCTTATGTGTCTGGGCAGGTGTTTTCCTATCTCAATGCCTGTCTTTGTTGGTTTGTGTGTCAGAATCCTTACATTTATATGTGTTTTTGTCTCTCTCACTTCCTCTGCTTATGTGTCTGGGCGGATGTTTGCCTATCTCAATGCCTGTCTTTGTCGGTTTGTATGTCAGAACCCATATATTTATATGTGTTTTTGTCTCCCTCACTTCTTCTGCTTATGTGTCTGGGCGGGTGTTTGCCTATCTCAATGCCTGTCTCTGTCGGTTTGTATGCCTCAATCAATATATTTGCATGTGTTTTTGTCTCTCTCACTCTCCTTGCCTATGTGTCTGGGTGGATGTTTGCTTATCTCAGTGACTGTCTTTGTCGATTTGTATGTCAGAATCTATATATTTATATGTGTTTTTGTCTCTTTCACTTCCTCTGCATATGTGTCTGGGCGGGTGTTTGCTTATCTCAGCACCTGTCTCTGTCGGTTTGTATGCCTGAATCCTTACATTTATACGTGTTTTTGTCTCTCTCACTTCCTCTGCTTATATGTCTGGGCGGATACATTTATATGTGTTTTTGTCTCCCTCACTTCCTCTGCTTATGTGTCTGGGCGGGTGTTTGCCTATCTCAATGCCTGTCTCTGTCGGTTTGTATGCCTGAATCCGTGTATTTATATGTGTTTTTGTATGCCTGTGGGATTCAAGAAAGAATTTGCTATATACGGAATTTCTGCATTGTGTATCCAAGTGGTAAGTTCAAGAAAGAAATTGTTACTTACTTACAATTTCTTCATAATTTAATGAAATGAATAGAACTATTCTAAAGAATAAAGACGGGTTAAGCTTAAAGATATTTATTGCTTAAACACATTAATAGATTCTTTGAGAAAAAACACATAAATACATAAAAATAGTACTTAAAGTTCACCGTGTCTCATGCATTTATCGCGATCAGGTATGAACTTAGGTGTCCACTGCGCGAAGATCCTAGCCTCATCTTCAGGACGGTGATAAGCCCCTTCATATTTAGGACACTTAAATTCTTCTAGATTCAAAAAAGGAATCCTAGGGTCACACTTTTGAATTAAAACTTTATCTATAGGTACATTACCCTTTACATAGAGTGCTTCAACCCCGAAAAAGCTGCAAATTTCACTGACTTCCTCCTGAACATTTCTCAGTTCCTGACCACTATTATTAAGTGACGTAATCACTCTATCGTAGAATCCCAGTCTGTTTATATAACGTAATTTAGTACTCCACAAGCTTTTATCATACTCAAACATATTATAGTTCACTATCCAATGATAACAGTCAATTTCATCGAGTTCCATAGACAATAATAAAATTGCACATTCAAATATAACACTACAAGATGATTTTTTTAAACCGATAAATTCTGTGTTATACAGTCCTATCATCTTGGAACCTATTAATGTAGTTGTTACGTAGAGAAGTACTTCATCATGCCTTTATACCTTCGCTCAAGGTTGAATGGAGTTATGGCTAGGGGGATGAGTCCTAAAACCATCTGAATTCCTTGTGGAAAGGAGTCATAAAACCCTTAGAATTCATTGTGGGGAGGAGTCATAGAACTCTCGGTATCTATTGCATGCAAATGAAGTCTGGAAATTACAATTATCACACGGACACACACACACACACACACACACACACACACACACACACACACACACACACACACACACACACACACACACACACACACACACACACACACACCACACACACACACACACACACACACACAAACACACACACACAAACACACACACACACACACACACACACACACACACACACACACGCACACACACACACACACACATACACAAACAGACGCACACACACACAAACGGACACACACACACACACACACACACACACACACGCACACACACGCACACACTGAAAAAAAACTGAACTCCTAAAAAGCCCTGATAAATATTCACTAATTTGGTGTGGCATACACAATGCAATGTTTTGACTAATAGCAATAAAGTAAAATAAAATATATTTGTCAAGGTACTGCGATTAGTTCAGAAAGAAGCAATAGCCTTTTTCTCCTGAGGCATTTCTAGTCATATGTTTACCAGGGTATAAACTAAGTACCATTTTTACACCTCCCTCAAAACTTAATTCCCCCTCCTAGCATTATATTAACTAAATACTTGCCCACCCTCACCCTCTCACTTCATATAAAGTAACCAAAATAGAGCTTATTCAATTCTAAATTTCACCATTTTTTTATGTTATTAATTACACTGAAAAAAAAAACTGAACTCCTAAAAAGCCCGGATAAATATTCACTAGTTTGGTCTGGCATACCCAATGCAATGTTTTGACTAATAGCAATAAAGTAAAATAAAAAAATATTTGTCAAGGAACTGCGATTAGTTCAGAAATAAGCAATAGCCTATTTCTCCTGAAGCATTTCTAGTCATATGTTTACCAGGGTATTAAATAAGTACTATTTTTACACCTCCCTCAAAACTTAATTTCCCCTCCTAGCATTATATTAACTAAACACTTGCCCCCCCCCACCCCCTCACTTCATATAAAGTAGCCAAAATATAGCTTAGTCAATTCTAAATTTCACTATTTTCTTTATGTTATTAATTACACTGAAAAAACAACTGAACTCCTAAAAAAGCCCTGATAAATATTCACTAGTTTGGTTTGGCATACAAAATGCAATGTTTTGACTAATAGTAATAAAGTAAAATAAAAAAAATATTTGTCAAGGAACTGCGATTAGTTCAGAAAGAAGCAATAGCCTATTTCTCCTGAAGCATTTCTAGTCATATGTTTACCGGGATATTAAATAAGTACCATTTTTACACCTCCCTCAAAACTTAGTTTCCCCTCCTAACATTATTTTAACTTAATACTTCCCCCCCCCTCACTTCATATAAAGTAGCCAAAATAGAGCTTAGTCAATTCTAAATTTCACCATTTTTTATGTCATTAATTACACTGAAAAAAAATGAACATCTAAAAATCCCCGTTAAATATTCACTAGTTTGGTGTGGCATACACAATGCAACGTTTTGTCTAATATTCATAAAGTAAAATAAAAAATATTTGTCAAGAAACTGCGATTAGTTCAGAAAGAAGCAATAGCCCATTTCTAGTCATGTGCTTACCGTGGAAGTTACACCTAGCTCGGTAGAAACCGTTTGTGGTGCATAGTGGATCAGACTATCTCTCCTCAAGTTCATGCTAGTCCCCCCAACGGGCTTTAGTGTTTTATACTACGGGTCCTTGTTGGAAGAATGGAATTTTTGAGGATTTTGAATATTGTCGACCATAACCAATAAATCTTCTAATGTCGATATATCCAAATTATCAGATGACGGTATGCCACCTTCACCTAAAATACCTTCAAAATTTAACTCTTCTGTGTCATTGAGCTTTGGTCCTTTTTGACTTGACGCTTGAATATCAGAGTCCTGGAAATAAAAATAAGTTTTTAGTTATTCACTAGGTAACTTGTAGCCTCATATGCTTAAATCATCCTAAAACACATAGAAAAAAAACCCTTGAGTAAATTGACACGCACCCATACAAGTAGCTGATTATAAATTGTTAGCCGAGCAATCGATGATTGTCTCATTAAGTTTGCTTAATTATATAGTCTTAAAAAAACAAAAAAAACAAAAAAACGAGATATTTCTGTAAAGGTACATAATAAACATTTAGACTCAAATAGCCTATAACTGTATTGGAATGCCATAAAACACATTTTTAAATACGACACATGAAAAAAAAAATACAATTTCAACTATTAGTTACGTTTGAAATTTATACAGAATATTAATGGTGGGTGCCCCTTCCCCCAACTCCTCCTCTTTTTTTCTCTACAATAATTACCCCCCCCCCCTTGAATAAATTGACACGCGTCCATAAAAGTAGCTGATTATAAATTACTAGCCGAGTAAACAATGATCGTTTAAGTTTGCTTAATTAAGAGTGCAGTGACATATAATCTCACGAGAAAGCAACAAAACAGCCTTCTAATCGAAATATCTAAACAGCTGTTATGAACATGCGAATTTTATCGTAGATGTTTACTTCAAGAGCTTGCATACATACAGAAGTTCCCTTTCTGTGTGAAACTCAAATGATAGATAGGAATAAAAAAGGTTATGTTCTTATATTAGTCCACGAATAATGTGTATATACTTACCATTGTAATTCTTTTATTGTCCATTAGAACGAGTGAATAAATTGATTCTAATAGGCTTATTACAACTTCTATTAATCAACTGACCCAGAATGATCAATTTCTTCGATATATATAGCAAAAAAACACGATTATAACTAGCTGTAAACCGGCGTTTCTAGAATGAGAGAATCCTTTGATTACGCAGTTTGACAATCTCTAGTTTTTGGTTAAAAAAAAACACGTTATGATGACGGATGAACGAAGTTGCTAAAGACGTGTTTGATCACTTTGCTTGGAAAGGTACCAAGGAACATAGGTGTGAGAGGATACTCACTCTCTTTGAGAAGGTGTAGAGCTTCAAGCAAATAGCATGGTAATTCCTATAGCTGTATGCAAAGTATAAGGCCATGTGTGGGGGTACTCTTTCTCTTTGAAAAGGTGTAGAGCTGTAAGCAAATAGCATGGGAATTCCTATAGCTTTATGCAAATTCATTAGACGTATTCTACTCATGCTGAACAAAATGGCTATCTCAAAATTTTGATCGGGTGACTTTGGGAAAAAATGAGCGTAGGAGGGGGCCTAGGTGCCCTCCATTTTGTTGGTCACTTAAAAAGGGCACTACAAATTTTAATTTCCGTTCCAATGAGCCCTCCTACAATATTCTAGGACAACTGGGCCGATACGACCACCCCTGGGGAAAAAAACAAACAAAAAACAAATAAACACGCATCCGTGATCTTTGTTCTGGCAAAAAATACATAATTCCACATTTTTGCAGATAGGAGCTTGAAAGCTCTACAGTAGGGTTCTCTGATACGCTGAATCTGATGGTGTTATTTTCATTAAGGTTCTATAGCCCTTAGGGGATCTTCTCTCCATTTTTTGAAAATCCGCCAAATTTTCTCAGGCGCGTAACTTTTGATGGGTCGAATTAAACTGGACGAAACTTATATATTTGAAATCAGCATTAAAATTTGATTCCTTTGATGTATCCATTGGTATCAAATCCCGTTTTTTAGAGTTTTGGTTACTATTAAGCCGGGTTGCTCCTTACTTACAGTTTTGAACTTTTTGAAAATTGAATAAAAAAACACGTTTTTTTCAAAGGAAATTAAGGTACAACTTTAAAAATTAAAACGAACAGAAATTATTGTGTATATGAGGGCGTTGCCCCTCCCCCCTCAACACCTGGCTCTTCACACTAAAGTTTTTTTGGCACTTTTAATGAAGTTCCTTATTGTTCTAATTAAACGACCCATGTGTTTCGGGAGTCGTTTTTAAAGAATTGGGACAAAATATCGACTTTAGCTTAGAGAGTGAGGTGTTGAGGAAGGAGCTATCCCCCTCATTCACGTAATAATTTGTGTTCGTTTGAAGTTTTAATATTGCAGCTTACTTTCAGTTGAAAGAACTTGTTTTTTCATTTAATTTCTGATTGTTTTTAAATAACACCAGGATACATGGCTCCACCTCCACAGAACAATCCTCCCCCCACGAAAATATCCTGTGGACAATTTAATCCTGGTGAAAATTTACCCCAGACAATTACCCTTAACATCTCGGATAACTACCACGCGTAAAATCGAGTTTGGCGAATTCCCCAAATAAAAAATTCCCCTGAAAAGTTCACCCCCTGGAAACTTTCCTATCCATGGAAAATTCCCCCCGTGCAAAATCCCCCAGCAGAAAATTCGTCCTCTCCTCCCAACCCGAAAAATATACGCGTACTTCCCAATAACAAAAACTATACGTGAACCATGGGCAAATTTTATAACTTAAAGAAATTTCCTGAGGGGCTGTGGGGGGTCATGTTATCTCCAAAAACATAGTTATTTGGCCCTTTCAACTATACTGAACAAAATAGAACTTTCAAATTTTGATTGGAGGATTTTGGAAAAATAGTGGCGTGGGAGGGGGCCGAGCTGCTCTCCAATTATTTTAGTAACTTAAAAAGGGCACTAGAACTTTTAATTTCCATTAGAGTGAGTCCTCTTCTGACGTTGTAGGTCCACTGGGTAATTACGATCAGCCCTGAGGGAAAAAACAAATAAACATGCATCCGTGATGTCTCTTCTGGCAAAACATACAAAATTCCACATTTTTACAGCTTGAAACCTCTGCAGTAGGGTTCTCTGGTACGCTGAATCTGATGGTGTGACTTTCATTGAGATTCTTTGGCTTTTATGGGGTGTTTCCTCCTTTCTTCGAAAACGAGGCAAATTTTCTGAGGCTAGTAACCTTTTATGGGTAAAACTAAACTTAATGGAACTTGTATATTTGAAATCAGACTAAAAATCTGATTCTTGTAATATATCTAATTGTACTAAAATTCTGTCTTTAGAGTTTCGGTTCCTATTGAGCCAGGTCGCTCCTTACTTACAGTTTTTTATCACGAACTGTTGAATTGTGAAGGGGGCATTGAATGGCATCTAATCACATCATGTGCATGCTGGTTTTCAAAAGGGTGTATCCGCAACTTCTCAGGAACGGCAGTAGGTATCAAAATGAAACTTTTATGGAATGTTGAGGGTGATTTTGAAAAGTGATTGGAGGGCAACCCTCTCCCCTTGCGTTTCTTAGATGCACCTCTGAATACTTATAAAAATTATGAAAAATCCATTTTGAAACAGTCAAAATCTGATAACTATGCGTCCGAGAATGTCATGCCCCCTACAGCATTTTGAGCTGGGCTACAAATTTTACAATTTGCCCATTTTTTACATGCAAGATTTATCCCTGAGAAAGGAGGGAAATGTTTGATCCTAATTGAGTCCGGAAAAATAAGTGTATTAAGGTGGAACTTCAAGAAATGTTGAGGGATATGTTGAACTAAATCAAACGACGTCATGTACATAAAGGTTATCCAAATGGTGCAACTGCAACATCTTAGGAATGGCTAAGAGTATTAACTTGATACTTTTAGGGCCACCACTGCTGCTAACTACTACTGTGATTGCAACTGACACTACTTGCGTTTGCAACTGCAAACTAATTGTGACTGTGACTACTATTGCTTGCGACTTTGACTACTTCCAGCTTCAACTATATGTGACTTCGACTACGACTACTTGCGACTGCAACTACTTGCGACTGCGACAACTCCCGACTATAAGTTCAGCTACTTGATACAGCGACTACTTTTACTTTCGACTACTTTCAGGGAATGTTTAGGGCAATATTGAACAAAATTTGTCCACACTATTTGTCCACTGGTTATCGTTTGTTTTCACTGTCGAACAAATGGACTTATCCCCATTTGAACTTTTGGTTTTTCGTCATAGAAAGGCAGTTTATTCTGAAAAAAATACCTAATTTAAGGCATTATATCGAAAATACTTCGTATATATGGAGGGATGTGACCAATCAATTTTATAACTATAAATTCAAAAACATTACTTTTGCCATTAGAAGATGAAGAAGATTTTACCACCTTCATTAGAAGATGAAGAAGATTAGAAATCCAACTTACAAATAGGCCATTTAAGAAGAAAATTTACAACTCAAGACTCTGGATGAACCAGTTATTGAACTCTCTCAGACAAATCTATTGAATCAATCAGAAGTTATATATGTGTTCTGCATAAATATGCTAGTTTTAATTTTAATGCTTTAGTATTCTGTTGATGACGATCGCTGCATTAGAGGTCGAAATATTCAGACTTTTCATCTGTTTTTACTGTCTAATAAATGGACTTATCCCCATTTGAACGTTTATTAATTCGTTATAGAAAGGCAGTGAGGTCGTGGAAAAAAAATACCTAATTTAAGGTATTACGTTGAAAATCCACTATTTTTATTTAACTTTAGTGAAATTTTTTCACTTATTTCTCTAGGAATTATTCAAACATGGAAATAAATGTCAAAAATCGAAATTTCGAAGTTTGTAGTTAGGGATAGTTAGAGACTTAACATTTTCTTGGGTATCTAGATCTTGATGCCAGAATCTCCACACATGCTGGAGTATTATGGAGGGCATTATTCCTCTTTCCAAAGATGGACAAATTAATTTACACTAATGTTTTATTCGTCTCTATAAACTTGTTAAAGTATTTAATTTAACGAGTTCTTCCTGTTAACAATTAAATATTAAAAAAAAGTTTTTTTCAAACTGAAAGTAAGGAACGACGTTAAAACTTAAAACGAACAGAAATTATTCCGTATATGAAAGGGGCTGTCCCCTCCTCAACACCTCACTCTTTACGCTAAAGGTTTTTATTTAAAAAAAAATAAAGTGGTGAGAAAGTCAAACTTTAGCGCAAAGAGCGAGGCGTTGAGGAGGGGACAGCCCCTTTCATATACGGATTAATTTCTGTTCGTTTTAAGTTTTAACGTCGTTCCTTACTTTCAGTTAAAAAAAAACTTGTTTTTTTTATTTAATTTTTGAACGTTTTTGAATTAATACACGTTTTAATTTTGGCTCACCGTACATGAATAATTAAAACAAAAATTTGCATATTAATTTTACTTTTATTTGGTTAAATGGCTTTCTCGAAACTTGTTTAATTTTATTTACGAACGTTTTTATTAGTAATAAATATACGTAACTTACGAATTAACTTACGTAACGAACTTCTATATTCATATATTTTTAATACGTATATTAGGGGGTTCGCCCCCTAGTCAATACCTTGCTCTTTAAGCTAAAGTTCGAATTTTGTTCCAACTCATTAAAAATGACCGCTTAATCACAAAGGCCGTTAATTAGAATAAATGGCTCTTATGAAAGTACTAAAAAATCTTTGGCTTAAAGAGCGAGGTATTGACTAGGAGGTGAACCCAATCATATATGTAATATTTTCTGTTAGTTTTTAATTTTTGATGTTGCTGCTTACTTTCAGCTGCAAAACTTGTTGTTTTTTTATTTAATTTCTGATCTTTTTTTAATAATTCTGGGAAATCCGGTGTCCCCTTCATAGCAATTTCCCTTCCCCCATGAAAAATTCCTTCATGGAAAGATCCTCCCACATAACCCCCGACTCACCATCCCCCCCCCCACTCCCACTACCAGAAAAAATCCCCCCTGAAAACGTCTGTGTACTTCCCAATAACCAATACTATATGTTAACATTGGGTAAAGTTCATAACTTTCGGCCCTCCCCCCAAGGACTTCGGGGGATTAAGACACCCTAAAAGACATAGTTATCATATTTTCGACCATGCTGAGGAAAATGGCTATCTCAAAATTTTGATCGGGTGACTTTGGGAAACAAATGAGCGTGGGAGGGGGCCTAGTTGCCCTCCATTTTTTTTTGGTCACTTAAAAAGGGCACTAGAACATTTAATTTGTGTTCCAATGAGCCCTCCCATGATATTCTAGGACCACTGGGTCGATACGATCGCCCCTGGGAAAAACAAAAAACAAATTAACACATCTGTGATCTTTCTTCTGGCAAAAATGCAAAATTCCACATTTTTGTAGATAGGAGCTTGAAACTTTTACAGTAGGGTTCTCTGATACGCTGAATATGATGGTATGATTTTCATTAAGGTTCTATAACTTTTAGGGGGTCTTTTCTCCTTTTTTCGAAAATCAGCCAAGTTTTCTCCGGCGCGTAGCTTTTGATACGTAGGACTAAACTTGATGAAACTTATATATTTGACATCAGAATTAAAATCTAATTCTTTTGATGTATCTATTGATATCAAACTTCCGTTTTCTAGAGTTTCGTTTATCATTGAGCCGGGTTGCTCCGTACTTACAGTTCGTTACCACGAACTGTTTGATTTAACAAGTTAATTTAAATTGTTACTTCTGCCAGTAAACTTCATCGCAATTGGTCTTTTCTGCTCTTATGGTTGTAAAAATTGCTTATTTTTGTTCAGTGTACAATTTTTCGTTTTGTTTTTTTCGTTTAATCTTAGCAAATACACAACGTGAAAAAAGTCGCTTTTTGTAGTTAATGGCTTTGCAACTCTGTTCAAAATTCCTTGAACTTGAGGGGGCAAAGTTGTGAGCAGGTTTTGGGGTATTTCCTACTTTTTTGATAATATAAAAATTTACTTATTCCAATGCCTTCGGAATGGTACCTTTCAGCTTGTTATATTTAAATATTCAGATCCACATGAGATGCAGATTTTTTAATGGACACGTTGTGATAATTGGCACGATTCACTTTTTTTGCTTGTTATTTGGTACAGCTCGCAATAAAGAACCGTTTGAAATTACTTTCCTATGGTTCTACGGTTAAACTGTGCTTTAGTTTAATTAGTTTACCTGTATTATATATTTTTGTAATTAATTTATATTATTCTTAAACGTATATAATTTGGTAATTAAACGGTAATTCAATGTTCTGCTTGCAAATCCAGGTTAAAGTCCTTGAATGGACCCCAAAGTTACATCCAATCCATTTTTTTTGCAGTTTCATATAGGGTAAGATAAGTGGTTTAAAATATACAATTCAGTTTCAAATCCTTTAATTTCAAGTCAATCAATAAATTTATTAAAAGGAAAAAGAGAAAAAATTTCAAAACTTTAGACCCCCACGTAGGCTCTTTGGCCGGTGAAAGTGGAAGACTAAACACATCATTAAATAATAGCGCTAAAATCAAACAGAAGGACAAGAAGAAAAAAATAGGAGATATAAAACAAAAAATTAAACAACAAAAAATACCATGCCAATCAAAATAAGTGGATTAAACAAATTGTCTTTGTTTAAAGGAGGAGAAAACTAACTGTCCAGGCATAGAAGGTGGTCAGTTAGCTCTTTTATAAATTGTGAATAAGAATGACATAGCCAAATTTTAATACGTACGGAATTTCATATGGAGGCGCAACTTAAATATTCAACTGACATTGATTTGCTACGATTAAATATGATATAATTAGCAATATATAAACTTTTTTATTCCGCCATTTTAATGTTTCGTCATCATAAAGAACATGTTTTCTGAACGGTAAACTATGTTACAAAATTGCTGTACTGGTCATTTTTGAAATTATTTTTCCTTTTATTTTATTTTAGAAAATTTCAGCATAGTTACCAAATTTAATAGAATTTTTTGATTAGTTGTTTAAGCATTTAAAAATAGTCTTAACTCTTGCAAGAACTGAACCTTGAATCTCTCAGCGACAGACGATTATCACTGATCATGTCCCTCGGCAAGTCACTGCTATCTTCGCCCCATCACAGGCTGATCCTCCCACCCGATGCTCCTGTTAACCAAAGAACCAGATCCCAGTCGAAGCTACAACCCCCGGTCTGCAGGACCAACCGCTACAAAAACACGTTTGTCCCCTTTTTCGTAGAAGCATACAACAAGACTTAGTGTTATTTGTATTCACGTGTTAGTGTTCTTATAGTGTTATTATAGTGTTATTTGTATTTTTTTTTCCATATTGTTGTAAAGACGACATAAATTAGCCATGGCTACGCTGTTCGATCTTAATAAACCTATGTCTATGTCAGTGTGTTTACGTAAGTCTTGAAAACATACTCAACATATTACAAACATTAAATATATCAAAATTTACCGAAAAATTTTCCCTGTGTTTTCCTGGTCGTTTAAGAATTTTCCTTTAAGAGGGTTAGCTATTAAATGCTATATAAGTGATTGTAAGAACATAGTGGAATATGGTCTTCCACAAACATTTCGAGTATGCCTCTGAATAAGTTTTAATAAGTCAACAAAATTGTTGACTCCTCGAAAAAGGCTTCAGAAAAAAAGGCCTAAAAAAAAGGCTCCTCGAAAAAGGCTTAAAGAAAGAAAAGTGAATATTTTTATTGTATATAATTAACAAAATTCATTATCTGCAGAAAAGATCAAGTAGGTCAGGTAACTGTTTTCAGTTCACTCAAAATTCAATGTGAAATGGGAACTGCGGGTGATCGTTTACCCTGGAAAATAATGGCGAATCATTAATCAACAATAAGCATAACAAAATATACGATAGGCAAATTAAAAAAAGTAAATAGCAGAAATATTGAAACAGTGGGACGAAAACAAATGAAGATCTAGAAGTGCTACGTGCTAGACGTTCTAGACGTGCTACTGTAGTTAAAAAACAAAATGGCAATTTTAAAGAATATAAATTGTTATTTCTGACACGTTGGGGTATACCAAATGTGAGGTTTATGCCATGAATTGAAAAAATACCCTCTGGTGGGAGCTAATGGACACATTAAAATAAATAATTTAGTTCACAGTTCATAGAAGGTAAATATATTAGCTAAAAGAATAAACACTAATCTTGCTCATCCTAATTAAATATCCCCATAAAACTATGAAAATTACTGTAAAAGAATTCACACCATTTTGGAAAAACATTCCTAACCTTAACTGTCTCTGGGATTTTATTCTGTTAGCAAAGGAGTGTTGTTAGTTTAATAATATAAAAAACACTGAGATGGGAACAAACAATTTTTATTTTAAGAAATAGAAATATTGATTAACATCACGGTTAGTGTAACCCAAGTAGAATAAAAATGTTCAGAAATTGAAAAGTTTTGCCATATAATAAAAGTATATATTTCTCACTAAAACCAGTTTTTTTACATTTCAACCCTACCAGAAAATATTAATCACGAAATATTTTCTTTTGATGTTACACCAAGAGAAAAATAATAAATATTTCTTTTTTAGCCTCGTTAATTAAACTGGACAACAAAGTAGGAATTTTTTTTCTCTCGAAAATCTATAAATATAAGCAAAAACGAGGAGGCAAAAATATTCAGCTTTACTTAACATATGTATCAAATTCACCAATTTTGTAAATGTGTAAACGAAAAAAGTCGGTGGTTTGAGAAAAAAAAAACTAAAAAAACCAACAATGTAAAGCTCAATCCGTTTTATGGCCCTCATTATTACTTATTTTCACAGATTGCCGAGGAAAAATAATATTTTCTACTCTTCTGTCTATTTCAAAAATAAGCTAACAATTTAAAAATTTATCATTTTCGAATATATCGAACATGAAACTGTACAACCATAGTATACAGCTGGAGGCCACGATTTCATTGAGGTTTATCATAGGCAAATTAATGTAGAGTAGACTTTCAGCTGGATTTTTTTTTTAATAATTTTGACATATTCTCACTTTTACGTGTAAAGATCATATGTGTTACCACCAAACGCCTGAAATAATTCCCAAAACCCCTTAACTCAGCTGCGTTCTAAGGGAGGATCAGGAGAGCAGCGCTTGTTCAACAAAATTTGGGTCCTCGTGATCTACCTGATCCTGCTGATTATCCATTTTAGAACAACTTAGAAAACGTTTGACAATTTCCATGGTGAGTGAAAAGGTTAGAAATGACCTTTTGCAGTAGCAGAGACAATATATATGTCAAATATGTCAAACTTTTTGACAAAATCCTTGATGTGAAGCGTCCTGTTAGATTTTTAAAGCTGGTGTGATAATTGCTATTAAATAAACAGTATTGTTGGAAAGTATTCGGGAACAGATGAATTTTATATAATTTTATTTCAATTTTTTATTTCTGAAATGTAAATTAATGTAAATGGAGAACATCCGAGGATCTTGAATTTTTTTTAATTGACCGGTGCCAATTTTCTGGAAATGTTCTCTGAAAATGTTCTCTGGAAATGTTCTCTGGAAATGTTCTCCAATTTTCTGGAAAAGCTCTGAGACATGTTCCAATTGGGTTTGTTGTTTGTATTTATTAATAACTGTTCACAACATTGTAGGTAAAATCTGATCGGATAAAAGTTTGATTTTGCAATATAAGGGTTGAAAATTCTTAAAAATGTAAAAATGATGTTTTTTTTCTTTGCAAATATTATTTTCGAGCATAAGAAGAAGGTTACTAAGAGGAATTTTCTAAGAGTTCAGGGCAACGCGAGTAGCACTAAAAGAATAGAAAACAAGATACTGAATAGCCATACCAGTTCAAATGGCAGGCACGTCCATTGCAGTCAAAACTGTCTACAAGTGCCATTTCTTCATCGGATAATTTGAAGTCAAAGACGCTAATATTTTGAGCTAGGCGTTCCTTGTGCACTGATTTTGGAATGACAATGAGACCACGCTGAACCTAAAAAAGAAACACAGTCCTTAGTGATATTAAATAAAAAAAAACAAGTTTTTTAAACTGAAAGTAAGGAGCGACCTTAAAACTTAAAACGAACAGAAATTATACCGTATATGAAAGGGGCTGTCCCCTCCTCAACGGCTCGCTCTTGACGCTAAAGTTTGACTCTGTCTCACAACTTTATTTTTTAAAACAATAAAAAACTTTAGCGTAAAGAGCGAGGCATTGAGGAGGGGACAGCCCCATTCATATACGGAATAATTACATTTCAACTGAAATGTAAGAAGGAATATTAGAACTTAAAACGAACAGAAATTATAAAGTATGTGAGGGGGTTCTCCCCCAAGTCAATACCTCGCTCTTTACGCTACAGTTTTTTTTAGTGCTTTCAAAAGAGCTATCTATTCTAATTAAACGGCCTTTGTGATTCAAACGGCATTTTATTGTTTTAAAAAATAAAGTTGTGAGACAGAGTCAAACTTTAGCGTAAAGAGCGAGGCGTTGAGGAGGGAACAGCCCCTTTCATATACGGAATAATTTCTGTTCGTTTTAAGTTTTAATGTCGCTCCTTACTTTCAGTTTAAAAAACTTGTTTTTTTTTATTTAATTTCTGATCGTTTTTTAGTTAATGCAGCTTTTATTTGCATAAAAATTTTACTTTTCTTTTGCTAAATGGATGTTTTTACAAATTAACTTACGTAACTAACTTCTATATTCGTATATTTTTCTTCTGGCAAAAAATACAAAGTTGCAGATTTTTACAGATATGAGCTTGAAACCTATGTAATAGGGTTTTCTGATACGCTGAATCTGACGGTGTGATTTTCATTAAAATTCGTTCACTTGTAGGGGATGTTTCCCCCCTCTTTAAAAAATCGAGTAAATTTTCTCAGGCTCGTAGCCTTTGATGAGTAATACTAAACTTAATAAACTTTATATATTTAGAATCAGCATTATGAACACATTCTTTTGATACATTTATTGACATCAAAATTCCGTTTTTAAAAGTTTCGATTACTATTGAGCCGTATCGCTTGTTTTTTTATTGTTTTTTTTATTACGTATATGTTATTACGCATATGAGGGGGTTCTCCCCTTAGTCAATACCACGCTCTTTACGTTAAAAGTTAAAAAAAATTTTGATTCACAAACCCCTGAATCACAAAGGTCGTTTAATTAGAATAGATAGCTCTTTTGAAAGCACTAAAAAAAACTGTAGCGTAAAGAGCGAGGTATTGACTTGAGGGAGAACCCCCTCACATACGTTATAATTTATGTTCGTTTTAAGTTATAATATTCCTTCTTATATTTCAGTTGAAAAAACTTGTTTTTTTTTATTTAATTTCTGATCGTTTTTTAAATAATGCTTGGAAATCCGGCGCCCCCTTCATAGAAATGTCCCTTACCCCAAAGAAACATCCTCCACGGAAATATTCTCCAGAGTAACCCCCTCCTCTAGCCCCCCCCCCTCCAGAAAAAATCCTTCCTGAAAATGGTTGTATAATTCCCAATAACCAATAAATAATGCTGGCAAGTCCGGCGCCCCCTTCATGGCAATTTCCCTTCCCCCATGAAAACTTCCTTCATGAACAGATCCTCCAACATAACCACCGATCCACCCTTCCCTCCCACTACCAGAAAAAAAACCTCCTGAAAACTTCTGTATACTTCCCAATAACCAATACTATATGTTAACATTGGGTAAAGTTCATAACTTTTAGCCCTCCCTCTGGGAACTTCGGGGGATTAAGTCATCCTAAAAGACATATTTATCATATTTTCGACCATGCTGAACAAAATGGCTATCTGAAAATTTTGATCGGGTGACTTTGGGAAAAAAATAAGCGTGGGAGGGGGCCTAGTTGCCCCCGATTTTTTTGGTCACTTAAAAAGGGCACTAGAGCTTTTAATTTCCGTTCCAATGAGCCCTCCAACGATATTCTAGGACCACTGGGTCGATACGATCACCCCTGGGAAAAAAAAAAAAACAAAACAACAAACAAACAAACAAACAAATAAACACGCATCCGTGATCTTTCTTCTGGCAAAAAATGTAAAATTCCACATTTTTGTAGATAGGAGCTTGAAACCTCTACAGTAGGGTTCTCTGATACGCTGACTATGATGGTGTGATTTTCATTAAGGTTCTATAACTTTTAGGGGGTCTTTCCCCCTTTTCTTGAAAATCAGCCAAATTTTCTCAGGCGCGTAACTTTTGATGGGTAGCACTAAACTTGATGAAAGTTATATATTTGAAATCAGCATTGAAATCTGATTCTTTTGATATATCTATTGGTATCAAAAACCCGTTTTCTAGAGTTTCGGTTACCATTGAGCCGGGTCGCTCCTTACTTACAGTTCGTTACCACGAACTGTTTGAAAGTGTTGTATTAAATACAAGGATTTTTCTGTAAACTTGAATATTTTTCTGTAAACGTAAGCTTCCGAAAGAAGCTAAAATAATATAAATTTCTTGCTTCGTTCTTGTCCGACTTAATATATATATATATATATATATATATATATATATATATATATATATATATATATATATATATATATATATATATATATGTGTGTGTGTGTGTGTGTGTGTGTGTGTGTGTGTGTGTGTGTGTGTGTGTGTGTGTGTGGTGTGTGTGTGTGTGTGTGTGTGTGTGTGTGTGTGTGTGTGTGTGTGTGTGTGTGTGTGTGTGTGTGTGTGTGTGTGTGTGTGTGTGTGTGTGTGTGTGTGTGTTGTGTGTGTGTGTGTGTGTGTGTGTGTGTGTGTGTGTGTGTGTGTGTGGTGTGTGTGTGTGTGTGTGTGTGTGTGTGTGTGTGTGTGTGTGTGTGTGTGTGTGTGTGTGTTGTGTGTGTGTGTGTGTGTGTGTGTGTGTGTGTGTGTGTGTGTGTGTGTGTGGTGTGTGTGTGTGTGTGTGTGTGTGTGTGTGTGTGTGTGTGTGTGTGTGTGTGTGTGTGTGTGTGTGTGTGTGTGTGTGTGTGTGTGTGTGTGTGTGTGTGTGTGTGTGTGTGTGTGTGTGTGTGTGTGTGTGTGTGTGTGTGTGTGTGTGTGTGTGTGTGTGTGTGTGTGTGTGTGTGTGTGTGTGTGTGTGTGTGTGTGGTGTGTGTGTGTGTGTGTGTGGTGTGTGTGTGTGTGTGTGTGTGTGTGTGTGTGTGTGTGTGTGTGTGTGTGTGTGTGTGTGTGTGTGTGTGTGTGTGTGTGTGTTTGAGTGTGTGTGTAAATACGACATAAAGTCGTATTTAATTTTTCTAACTCCCTTATGGAAGGAGCAAGATTACCCTCAGAAAGGTATAAAAATTATATGAATATTTATAATATTTTACATATTGTTGTTCTATCATTAAAAAGGTTCACTTAATATTATGGTTGATAGAATTACAAGTTTCAATTTTGAAACGTCTATAGGACAATTTTTTTTGTATTTCCTCTGTCCATCGCCGTTACAACAAACAAAATATATGTTTCAAAGAGAAAATAATTCATAACCGATTGATTAAACTTATTTGCATATTTAGGCAGGTTATAGGTATCATAAATTAATAAACCATAAATTAATAAATTAATAATCAACGTTCTGATAATTGTAAATTTACGTGACTTGTCAATCCAACGGTCTTATGGAGGCAAATGCAAAAGGGGGGGAAGCACTCGATTCCAATGCAATATTACAAAAGTGTTTACGCGGCTGAGAAAATTTGCCTTATTTTCAAAAAAGGGGGAAACAACCCTTAAAAGTCATAGACCTTTAAAATCATACCATCAGATTCAGCGTATCAGAGAACCCTACTATAGAGGTTTCAAGCTCCTATCTGCAAAAATGTGGAATTTTGTATTTTTTGCCAGAAGAAAGATCACGGATGCGTGTTTTTTTGTTTTTTGTTTCTGTTTTATTTTCCCAGGGGTGATCGTATCGATCCAGTAGTCCTAGAATATCGTGAGAGGGCTCATTCGAACGAAATTAAAAGTTCTAGTGCCCTTTTAAGTGACCAAAAAATTGGAGGGCAACTTGGCCCCCTCCCACACTCATTTCCCGAAGTCACCCAATCTTTTTGAGATAGCCATTTTGTTCTACATAGTCGAAAATTTAATTATTATGTCTTTGAGGATGACTTAATCCCCCACTGTTTCCGGGGGAAGGGCTGCAAGTTATAAACTTTGCCCATTGTTTACATATAGTATTGGTTATTGGGAAGTATACAGGCGTTTTCAGGAGGAATTTTTCTCTATTGGGGGGTTGGGGTCAGATTAGGGGTTACGGGGGAGGATCTTTCCATGGAGGATATTTCCTTGGGGAAAGGGACATTTCTATGAAGGGGGCGCCAGATTTCCAAGCATTATTTAAAAAACGATCAGAATTAAATAAAAAACAAGTTTTTTTCAACTGAAAGTAAGAAGCAACATTAAAACTTAAAACGAACAGAAATTATTACGTAAATGAGGGGGTTCGCCCCCTAGTCAATACCTCGCTCTTTACGCTAAAGTTTTTTTAGTACTTTCAAAAGAGCTATCTAATCTAATTAACCGGCCTTTGTGATTCAGGGGTTTGTGATTCGAAAAAAATTTGAACTTTAGCGTAAAGAGCGAGGTATTGACTAGGGAGCGAACTCCCTAATATACGTAATAAAAACATACGAAAATAGAAATTCGTTACGTAAGTTAATTCGTAAGTTACATCAGAACAAAATTTCGAGAAAGCCAATTAGCCAAAAAAAGGAAAATTAATATGCGAATTTCGTTTTAATTATTCATGTACGGTGAGCCAAAATCAAAGCTACATTAATTCAAAAACGTTCAGAAATTAACTGAGAAAATCTTTTGTTTTAGGACTCGTTCTTAAGGAATTGGGACAAAATTCCAACTTTAGCGAAAAGAGCGAGGTGTGGAGGAGAGGAAAACCCTCTTCATATGCGTAATAATTTCTGTTTGTTTTAAGTTTTAATGTTGGTCCTTACTTTCAGTTGAAAAAAACTTTTTTTCTTATTTAATTCTTTTTAAAATTTTCCAAGAATCTATTAATCTAATAAGTATCCCAATCTTGCAAAATTTCCATAGGTAATTTCTCTATATCCATGCGCAGATACAGAAAAAATAATGGGGATGGGGGTCAACGTAACTCGTGCTCCCCATCGGTGTTCCTTGAAAAACCACCCCTATAATAAGTGCAGCATTTTACCTTCTTGCAGGGAGGCACGTGTTACTAATAACACCTCTTTGATCATCCCAGCCCACATCCCAAAAGCAAGAAAACCAACCTGGTATCGAATGAGTACTTGAGCCGGAGACTTCTTATGTTTTATTGCGAGTTGAACTAGTTTGGGGTCTTCCATAAGTTTTGGATCATCAGGTTTTGCCCATGGCCGGTCTGGGGATCCAAGTGGGCTATAAGCTGTCACAGAGATCCCTCGGTCCTTACAAAACTTAATTAATTTTTTCTGGTTCAGATAGGGGTGACATTCAATCTAGAAAATGACAAAGGCTATTTAACCTCATAGAACCCAAATTTTGGATAATAACCAACAGCCTAACAGCAAGACCTCAGCACCAACCAAGAGCCCGACAAACATAATAAGTTAATAATAAAATTAATATAATAAGTTAATAATAAAAAGTAAAATAAAAGCACAGTAAAATAAACAAAATACAAATAGGCCTACAGTATGACCACAAATGAAACATTTATAAACTAAAAATAAAAGAGCATAAAAATAAATTAAAATAAATAAAATGCAAATTTTTCCGATTAAAATTTATGTAAAACAAACTTCACATTGTATCACGCAAAAACTACATACGAAAAACCTTATCTTTGCTGAAATTAGGTGAGAAACTTTCTTCATTCAAAGCTGAATAATACTCTGTATTCAAATAAAATTTTGGTATCCAAAAGGGATTAGGAAAAACTACTGTCCAATACAGGATAAACTCGCCTGAAAGGAGGGGGTTTTGAAATTCAATTCAATTTCTTTTTTTAAGAAGTCATGAAAAAATTTATAGAGAGGCTTAATGTAGTTATTCATGCTCTATAATTATAGCTGCACAATGAAAACTATTTATACGGAGTCCTAAACTTAGACCTGGTTTTAAATTTCAAATCTAATTTCTATTTTCTAGTTGATTGTCTGGGGTTTTAAGGTTATGGGGTTTTAAGGAATTGAGATTATGCCATTATAAAGTAACCAAAATAACGAAAATAGTGAAGAGAGCAAATTAAATAAATTAAAACAAGAACCAAGTGGCAAAACGAAAACAACAATAATTCAGATACTAAATTGCAGATGAATTATTTATTTATTTATTTCCCTCAAAAACGAGGAGTATAAAAGATAATTAAATAACTCTTCAAAAATCCAAATAACACACCATTAAACATAGCAACAATTTACAAATTGCCCAAAAGAAAACTTAATCAAATGCAACAAATAGTAATAATGAAATCATACACTTTTTAAACTATAGAAAAAAAGGAAAAAGATTATGAACATAAAGTATATTTTCAGATTTACGGTAAAAATTATTTATTTTTACCTTGGCTATTTCCAACGGCTCTTTAATTTTAAATTTTGAAACTAATTCAGAATTACTAAAGGAAATTGGAAAACCAAGTAAAAACTTACAATATTTAAAATAACAAACGCGAATTGCTGAAAAATCACAAATTTTAAAGTCTCGAAGAAGAAGGGAAGGATAAAGAACATGCGGGAGGGCTACTGCATTAAAAAGAGAACCTAGAATTTCACGACGATAAACACCACGTAGCCGTATTATGGAACCAAACGCCTTTCTAATTTTTTCTTGAATATGTAAAATTAGCATCGACTTAGATTCACGAGCTGAAGCAGAATAAGGTAACCCAAGATAAACAACAGCATCAGAAACCGGAAATGATATATTTCTATCGCAAATTAATTCAGCTCGGTCATTAACATTAACGGGAAAATATTGACATTTTTTAATACTAATAGAAAGGCCACGAACATTAAGCAGACTAGAAAGGGAATTAAAATTCTTAATTAGACTAGCTTTAGAACGGCTCAATAGGATAATATCATCAGCATATGCAAGAAAAGACACATCCCGTCCCCAAGAAATAAGGGTTGTAGATAAAGAACGAAGACACTCCGCCAGACATGCGTTAAAAATATAAGGAGATAAAACCCCACCCTGTCTCACGCCCCGACCCACGGAAATTGGATTAGAAAGAGAATCAGAAGTATGTGCAAAAATTTTTATCCTAAGCCCCGAATACCAAGATCTAAGAACTCTAACCACAGAAAGGGGAATCCCACCAGAAATAAGAGCTGAAAGAGCGGAAGCATGCGAAATATTGTCAAAAGCTCCTTTTATATCAATTAATAGTGTATAAAGAGGGGAGCCAGTAGATCTTGACTCCTTAATTATAGTATCAAACGTTGCATGCGCATGGTCGCAATCCATTCCTTTTTTGAACCCTACTTGATTAAGACCAACATCCAAATAATCAAAAAGATCCTTTATACATAATTCAAAAAGTTTACCAATCATAGAACCCTTCGTTATCGGCCTATACGAATCACAAGAACGGAGATCTCTTTTACCAGATTTTAGAATAGGAGTTACCACCCCAATCCTAAAAGACGGAGGAACAATACCAAACTTGAGAATAAGATTAAAAAAAGTCAAAAGAAGAAGAAGAAAAGAAGTTGGAGCAAATTTCACATGATTTGAAAAAATCCCATCATGGTCTTTAGAGGATTGTGGCTTTAATTTACGGCATGCACCCAACAAAGAATCAAACGAAATAGAAAAATCATGCGAATTAAAAGAACTGTTTAAAATTATATCAACATGCGAAAGTTGTTCAGGATCATCACAAGATTTCGAAAGGTTTGCAAAATGAGTTTCCCACTCAACAAGAGAAGGGCCATTCTTTTTAGAAGGTTCATTAACTCTCTTTGTTGAACGTAGAGCTTTCCAAAGTTTCTTTTTATTCATATCAACTTCAGACGAAGCATCCATAAGCAAAATATTATTATGACGACGAAGCTCCGACTGGAAAATTGCCTTCTTTTTTTCCATGCATAGAAAAGCCGGTTGAAAATCACGCGGTTTTCCACTATTTTTCCAATGTCTAAAAGCTAATTTAGATTCATGATTAGCATGTACAAGAAACGGATTTGACGACCAAAAAGGTTTTTCAACATTGGGTTTACACTTTTTAACTCCAAAAGTTTCTTTAGCACCATATTTTAAGCAATGTAATAACTGAAGATAAATGCAATTAAGCTCAAGCTCTATGTTATCATTATGACACTTCAGAATATCAGGTACAACTACTTTTCGAGCTAAAGAATCAACTTTATCTCGGTAAGCCGGAATCAATTTTTCATCCCAGATAATTCTCTCAAAATATTTAGGGCGAATTGGAATAAAATTAGAAGCAGAAACAGAATCATGAATTACAGAAAACGATGTCAAAAACTGAATAGGTAAATGATGACTTATCGGGAAATCCGGGATAACTTTTACTATAATAGATGGGGAAAAATTAAAAAGTACATGGTCAATATTACTCGTACTCCCACTCCAATGAGAATAAGTAAAATCAAGTGTCTTACGGCAGATATTAAAATTTGGTAAAGACGAAAATAAAATTGTGCTACGTTCATTTACACTCTCAAGATCACAGTTAAAATCACCAAAAATAAAAATACGTAAACTCGAATCTAATAGGGCAATAAAGCTACTAAGTCTATGGCAAGCTGACGTAAAGGCTTCAAAAGACGAATCAACATGATAGTCAGTAGGCAAATAGCAATTGACCAAAACACAATCAAAAAGTTTGCAGGCAAGAAAAGACTCATCAGCACAAGATAAAATAGCACTAAATTCTTTAGGAACAAATGTAGCAATGCCACCCGCAGGGCGGCCTCCGGTAGGCCTCGCAGGAACGGTAAATATATCATGTAGACTTGAAAGGGAACTTAACATATTCAAAGAATGGTCCAACAAATGATGCTCTTGCAAACATAGTATTGAACTATTTTCAGAAACAAATTCATTCAGCACTACAAATTTGCCAATGACTCCATTCGAATTAAAGGACGTAATCGTAGAACCAATATTCATTTAAAAAGCTTTTTCATAGCAGGGCAACTGAAACTGTAAGACGGGTGGTTAGTTGAGTTGCAATTTGCACAACAAATGGGGTTAGTACATGGAGTATTCTTCGTTGATCTATGATTTCCACTGCAACGAGCACACTTCAGAGTAGAAGAATCACAGTTTTTTTCGGTGTGAGAGGGACTTTGACATGCGAAACATCGTTTTGGAAGCACCTTGTCTTTCTCAACTCTGTAGAGCTCGTAACCGAACTTAATCCCATGGACGATATAATAATTTAAAAATGCTTCGGACTCAAACGACACCTTTATTGTTCTCGACATTCCAAGGCGCCTGAACTCCAGAATCCCAGGCAAAGTGGCTGCTAGAGCTTCAATGTCGAACTCGATATCCACACCACGGATTATTCCGAAAAACTTAGGCTTTCTAGTATTGATAAGACAATCAGGGAAGGAATCCTTTAGATCACAAGAAAACTTTTTCCCAGATTCAGCCGCCACAGTGATAAAAATCAAATCATTGGTCTTTTTTATTTGCTTGATACAGCCCGAGCCGAATTTGTCCAATTCATTTTTCCTGGAAACAGGGTCACGTAACGAGGCTGGCGGATTAGCGATAGTAATAGTCTCTACTGAATCAGAGCTGATGGGGAGAGGAGGCCAATCAGGTGAATTTAAAGGGGAGGGGGAGGGGGAGCCCAAGTTGGCTGAACACTTCGACAGCGAGGACTGTAAGTCTTGTTCAATTCTTTCAAGAGAAGTAATGGATTTCTCCAGCTTTCTGCCATAATCACTAACAAGTCGATCCAAACGTACATTGGAATCAGATTTTAATAAAGGGCAGTCTCTGAATGAGCGAGGCACTAATACAGGCCATTTGAAACCTTTCTGGTCAAGATCCGAGACCATCTTCATAATATCTTTTGCTGTAGCAAGTTCCGCAGCGTTGCCACGTCTCATTACTCTCTTTATAGGAATTCCAGAAAATTTCCAAAGCAGATTTTTCGCATTCACCAAAGCCTCAAGGCTGTAAAAGTTCGCCACAGTTTCAATAAGCTCCGTTTCTGGAATACCATTCGCAAATGCATCGCAAATAAAAAACAGGGCAGAGTTCACAATTACATGAGAAATCCCATCTGCAATTACGAAGGTTTTTGAAAAATCACAGAATGAATCAGAAGAATCATCGCAGGCAAAATTATTCCGCTTTACCTGTTCATTTGGGCAATGATTATCAGTCGAATCGTTAATCACAGGTGCTTCCTGGCTAACAGCCAAGAGAGGGTCTTGAGACGCAGGGGTTACGGCATTCAGTGGCGTCAGCATATTTATTGAAGAATTTGGGTGCTCACTCTCTATTGGGTCACTAGAAAATTCGGTAGCGGCTTTGCAAATAGAACAGATCCAGTTAGGAGTATTCTTTCTATCGGAAACGGTGATCCCTGAACAAGAGGGATGAAACAAATTGGAACACTTAGTGCATTGCAACAGCGTGCCTTTCCCCAAAGAACGTTCACAGTTAGGGCACACTTTTGGAGACATCACTGGCTTGAAAGAAAAAAAAAAATAATAACACCCCAAAAGACAAGGGAAGCGTCAGCCCCCGTTACCTTATCCCCGCAATTTAAGGGAGACTCTCCCGGCAGGTACAACGGCACTTGCCACGGGTTTACTGCCCCTCTTCTGCTTGTCAATTATGGTTACGCAAAATTGAAATCAGCACAAATCTATTTTTGTAAAGTGTAAATAAATGTCCAGAAACTAGGTCAGTAGATTACAACATTTTTAATCCGTATGAAATGTTATGACGGAATGGTTGCACAATTAACTCCGGTCACTGAATTAATTTAGGATCCTACCGAGTTTCAAGTTGATAAAATCCAAAAAAGGTGTTATCACATTCAAGGCTAAATGAAGACTGATTTAGCCATATTTTCACACATTATGTGTGAAAATATGGCTAAATACAACTGCAAATAAAAACGTGGGTGACGTTCTGGGTTACGAAAAACAATTTAAATGTCTAAAGTTAAAATGCTTAGGTAAAAGTCTGAAAAGTTCAAACTACAGACTAAATAATGATGTAGCAAGCAGTCAAATTTTTGCTTGGACCTAATGGCTAAAACTAGTTAAACATCAATGCGTCTAATTTCAATACTTCTTTGTATTTCTCTAACTTTTATGTCTCATACTTTTAGTCTAACCTCTAATGACAATGACATCTAACAACCCCCTAATTATGTGCTTTAACATCAAAGGCAAAGGCCATAAATCAGGGACATCAATTCACGAGAATCAAAGCGTGGAACAAATTTGTTGTTTATTGATTTTTCTCAAGTAGTTACCAAAAAAGGGTATTTTCCAATGGAATATCCTATAAAGAATTTTTTTTTCAAAATATTGGCTGGAAAGAGGGAATATTGAGACACAACTGTCCTCTTATTCCTCTCAAATGTCCCTCTCTATAGATATCTCTATAGATGTATAGATGTATTTTACTATAGATGTACTCTATAGCGTTATCAGTCTGATTGCATCGATTATAGAAGACTGAATAATTTCTTTTTGTTTGCTTTTGTTAACTGGTTAAAAAAAATAATTGCTACAGAAATTCCATTCAAAATTCAAGGTTTGAAAATGTCCCATAAATAAAACTAACCGTATTATAATTTGTTTCTTCTTACTATTCTAGTAATTTACCTCTCCTTCCCCCGACCCTAAACATTTTCGTGTACATTTCCAGCGTCAAGGGCACCGGCAGAAATTTTTCGGGGGGGGGGGGGGGGGGGGGGCAAACGCCAAAATATCAGTGTTGGTTGGGTGACAGGGAATGTATTTCAGGTTTTTTTTTTCCGTAGATATAAGTTTATTTTTAAATACTTTTAGGAAAAAACTCTCAAATGAAAAGAGCAATTAAATTGCATGCAAATTAAACAAAATACACCCGCCCCCTCCAAAAACAGCAAGCAATCTCATTGAAAATCTCTTTATTATATGCATCATATCAAAGGACCCTACCGTAGAGGTTTCAAGCTCCCATCTTCCAAATGTGGAATTTCGCATTTTTTTTTTTTCAGAAGAAACATCGTCGATGCATGTTTATTTGTTTTGTTGTTTCCCAAGGGTGATTGTATCAAACTGAAGGGAGGGAGATAATTAGATAATTGGAAGGGAGCTCATTCAAACGTAAATTTTAAAGCTCTTTTTGAGTGACCATACAGATTGGACCAGGGAAAAATTCTTGTTTTTGTTGCTATTTTAAAGCACAAAACTACGACTTTACCCCGAAGAGGATGAATTTGCAATCTATTTAAAATTCTTAAAAGCTAATTGATTTAAAAGTATGAATAACTATATTTTAGGCTTTCCAACTGTAAAAGAAGTAATGTCACAGGGTGGCAGCACTGGATTCAACCAAGTTGATTCGCTTTATTTGTAATGAAATTAGGCTATGTTTGGCGATCTGTAATTGCGTATTAGCTATAATGAGGGGGGATGAGTCATTGTTTAGGGGGGGGGGGGTAGGATAGATTCCTACAAAATTAAATTTTCATGGACAAACTGCTTCCTCTTCATGAGGCTTCAGATAATTGTTTCTCTATACAGCTAAAACGTTACATTCCGATTTCTACAAGCACAGAGTTGGAAAATGTAAGGCAGATGTCATTACCAGCCCCGCCAGGAAATTTCTGTGGGGTGGCAAATACTGCAAGGAACTTAATTTTCAGCAATTTTAAATGGTGTTATTTTCTTTTTCTATTTATATGAAGTATTTCAATGTATTTAAACAAATGTATATAATGTATTTATCGATAAGAAAATCCTATTGCAGGGGTTGTGATGGCTTCAGTTATGTAGAAGATCAAAAGTCTCACAGAATTTCCATCCATACAAACAATAATACTCCTTTATATCCAACCGAAATTCTTTTGTAGTAATATTAACAAGGACTTTTTACCAAAATTACTATCATCGCCAATTTTTTAGGTATATCCAAATTTTATCCAAAATTTAAATTGAAAATTTAAACGTAGGAAGGTACTAATGCACGTATAATTATTGTTTTACACGTTTTAAAAGCAATTAACCAGGGATTTAAGGGACAGGTATCTCAAATTATATCTTGGTTTGGCCTGGGAACGATTTGGAAAACAATCAAAAATTAAATAACAAAAATATATTTTCAACTGAAAGCAAGGAACAGATTTGAAACCAATTTGAACAGAATATTCTTTATATGAAGGGGGCTGTCTCCTCCTTAGCTCCTTAATCTTTACTCTGAAGTTTCGCTTTTTCCATTTTTTTTTCAGAAAATTTGCAATTGGAAAGATAAGATTTTTCAGAGCACTAAAAATACTTTTGTAAAATGAGCAAAGTGTTGAGAAGGGGGCAGTTCCCCTTATATACATCATAATTTATGTTTGTTTCTAGGTTTAAACTTGCTCCTTACTTTAGTTGAAACCCCTTTTCTATTTGTTTAATTACATTTCATGAAACTGTGAAAGTTTTATGAATGCAGTACTTTTGGTAAAGCAGAAAAACGATCAATATTTCAATGATCTCCATTTGGATTTTGATGGGTAATCAAACAGTTCGTGGTAAAGAACTGTATGTACGGAGCGACCCAGCTCAATAGTAACCGAAACTCTAAAAAACTGAATGTTGATACCAATTGATATATCAAAAGAATTGGCTTATTATGCTGATTCCAAATATATAAGCTTCATTATGTTTATTTTTACCCAACAAAAGCTTCAAGCCTGAGGAAATTTGTCTGATATTCTAAAAAAGGGGAAAGACCCCTTCGAATTCATATAATTTTAATGAAAATTATACCATCAGATTCAGCGTATCAAAGAATCCTACTGTAGAGGTTTCAAGTTCCAATCTACAACAATTTGCCAGAAGAAAGATCATGGATGCGTGTTTATATTTTTTTTCCAGGGGTGATCGTTTTGACCCAGTCGGCATAGATTGTCGAGAGAGGGCTCATTCTTTCGGAAATGAAAGGCTATAGTGGCCTTTTCAAGTGACAAAAATAATTGGAGGGCAACTAGGCCCCAACCCACTCTATCTTTTTCCCAGAATCGTCCGATCAAAATTTTGAGACAGCTTTTTTCTTTAGCATAGTTGAAAGGCCCACAAACTATGTCTTTAGAGATAAAATGACCCCCACAGCCCCTGGGGATAGATTTTTAAGTTATAAAATTTACCCATTGTTTTTTGTATTATTGGGAGTATGCACAAATTTTTAGGATAAGGTGGGAAGGAAGAATTTTCTGCTGGGAGGATTTTTACACGGAGAGAATGTTCCATGGAGAGGGAAGTTTCCAGGGGGTGAAGTTTCAAGGGGAAATTTTACGCTTGGTGAATTTGCCTGAATTCCTAAGCGAAATTCCTTTATATGTCTTACTTTTTCTTCACCGATTCAATTTTAGGCGCAGAGATGTTATGGGTTATTGTCCGGGGTAAATTTTCGCCAGGATTGAATTGCCCAGAGGATATTTGTTTGGGAAGGGGGATTCTCCCGTGGAGGTGGAGCTAGGTATCCTGGCGTTATTAAAAACAAAGATCAGAAATTAAATAAAAAACAAGATTTTTTAACTGAAAGTCAGGAGCAACATTATAATTTAAAACGAACAGAAATTATTATGTATATGAGGGGGTTGCCCCCTCCTCAACCCCTCGTTCTTTAAACTAAAGTTTAAATTTTGTGCAAATTCTATAAAAACAACTCATGAAAACACAAGGGTCGTTTAATTAGAACAATAAGTAACTTTTTTAAAATACCGAAAAACTGTAGCGTGAAGAGCGAGGTATTGAGGAGGGGGGCAACCCTCCTCATATACGTAATAGTTTTGTTCGTTTTAAGTTTTAATGTTGCTCCTTAGTTTCAGTCGAAAAAACTTTTTTTTTATTTAACGAAGCTTAGAGACAACCATTTTTATAAAGGCAATGAAAAAAGTATGTCAAATAAAGTAAAAGTATATAAAAATCGAAAAAATAGTTAATTAAAAAAATACACCAAACAATAGCCTACTTACGATAAAATAAAAGTTCAAAATAGGGAAAAATTCTTTTTAATAGACAGTGTATAATAAATTTCACAAAAAATACCAGATATTTCGGTCACATATACAGTGACCGTCATCAGTAGTAAAACTTTCATGGAAAGGCAGTGTGGTCTCCAAAATTATCTAGCCTACTTACAAAAACTAAGATATAAACTCCAAGCATTCAGATCTGTTGAGCAATGCCGAAGCGTTGGACGGATATTTTTTAGCAATATCGACAGTTTTGAACTTGGTTATCAAACACCAAATATTTAATGCCTTAAGAGTCAATTGTTTAGAAAAAGTAACGCATAGTCAAAGTAGTTTGTTTAAAGTAAAACATTAAAACTGAGATTAAGATAATCAAATAAAATTTTTTAATTAGATATTTTTAATTTAATTTTGAATACCGAAAACCAATATATTTGACACCTTTATACTTCATAACTGTAAAAAATTAGATCCTTTTCTAATCGAGTACAACATAAATACAATCACTCCTGGAAAAATAGATAAATGATAATAACAACAAAAACGTATCTGTCCAGGGGGAAAATACAAAATTCTCAGCATTCTGTTCAGGGGAAATATTTTTGATTATACGATAGTGGCTTCATATATCAGCTCATGGGTACTCTGGGTATGCAAGCAAAAGTTGACGGCAATTTTTTTTTACCGAAATTGCCCCTTATTAAGTTGTATCCCTTGTTTTTTCTTTAATTATACGAAATTTCTTGTGTACTAATAACCGCACTAATTACTAATGACCAAATACATATTTAGGATCGCCATAAATAGCTGATTCTTTGATTTATTGTTACGCATAGTTAGGCTCTTACACTTTAGTTATAGGGTCAAAATCTATTGGCAGGCAGTCAACGATGGGGCAGTATAAATTTTTTCCATGGTTTTTCCATATTCTGTCTTTTTTCTTTTGGTTTCCTTATAATTACTTTATAGTCCCAAATTTCCAGGGGGAATGCCCCCCCTCCTGCCGGCGCCCATGTCCAGCGTGCCATTTTTACCAAATAATCTATTGTTTTCCAATCTTAGTGTAGGCTGCACAGAATTTCACAACAAATTGCAAATCAAACAAGAAGTCAGCTCGTCAGTAGCAAAATATAAAACAACCCTTTTTTCTCAGCATTTCAATCAAGTTTGGTGGCAAAACATAAAACAACCCTTTTTTCTCAGCATTTCAATCAAGTTTGGTGGCAAAATATAAAACAACCTTTTTTTCTCAGCATTTCAATCAAGTTTAGTGGCAATCTCAGCATTTCAATCAAGTTTGGGAGGGCATCATGTAAAAACAGTGGAAAAAAAATAATTATAAATAGAATTGAAATGATGTAAGACATTTTCAGGTTTATACAAAAAAAGAAACAGGGGGTGAAAAGACGCACCAAACCAAAGACAAAGAAATGTAATTTGAACAAAATCATTTAAATAATTTATTAAAATAAATTATTAAATTAATTCAAATAAATTTAAATGAAAATAAAAAACATCACCTCTCATAATCTGGAACAACATCAAAATTTTTGTATTTATTTATTCCTTTCACTGAACATGAGTTTCGATAGCCAAGCATCTTAAATATATGTAATAAGTTAATGTACAGTTCCCTTCCAAATACTTTCACCTTCATTGGATTCGAATAAAACTATTAAATAACTTTATATGATGTTAGATAATACTTGCAGCATACTAAGAATTTTCCAGATTTTATAGCTATAGCCTATAACCAGCTGAAGAATTTAGCAGTTAAAAATTTTTACCTGATTATTTACTGGTTTAATGGTAGCTACATCAAGTACTTTTTGAATCTGCTCTGAATTGAAATTAGAAACACCAATAGACCTGACAAGCCCCTTCTTAACCAGCTCCTCCATTGCCTTCCATGTATCAACATAATCAACTGATGAGTACAATGTTTTTCCATTTTCATCTGCAGGGTGCAATCCATTATTTTCCTGAAATAGTCAAAAACAATTAGTATTAAAGCAGTATGTTATATAAGCAGAAATAGGGAGCAGGAACCATAAATATGGAGTGGTGTCAACTCACGAAATTTTTTGGGAGGATTTATTTTTCAAAATCAATGGTGGGGGGTACCAAAACTTTGTTTTTCAAAACCTAAGGAGAGGGGCAAAATAATCCAGGGACCCCCCTGCTACTCCAAACTGACATCACTGAATATATACATATACGGCTACAAGCGTTATATTTCCCAATCAGTAAAAATTTGTATTACCGCATAATAGAAATGTAATTATAGTTCTGAGACGCACCTTAATAAGTGTCACTATAATGATGGAAAAATATGATTAGTATACTACATGTATACTACGTGTACATTTGGCCCAGTTATTTTTATTGAATATATTTTTTTAAACTTATATAAAGATCAACATTAAAATTTAAAATAAGAAAATATTATCCTGTAGATCTGGGGAATGTCCCCCTCTTAATCCATGCTCATTACGCTAGCTACTTAAAGCATTCTTGAATGTTGAAAAATGGATAATGCACTATAAGCACTTACTTAGACTTAGCTCCTCCCACGCTGTCTGGCACATAAAGCGACAACGGTGCCTCTTCACGACGACCTCTGAAGAGCTTGAGACCACAGATTTTCCAAAGATGTCCTCGCCAAAGTAGCCTCTTTCTCTAGAGATTGGCCAAGCATCGTTCTCTGTCGCACACGTCTTCTAATACTGGGGGGGGGGCCAACACCAATTATCATGGGGGAGCCTGCCATCGCCCATACAGACCATATGACCCCAGTATTGCCATCTATTACTTAGGATTTTTTGAAATATTAGCGGTTGTTCCGGATTTTCACATATGGCGGCGTTCGTAATCCTTTCGGACCGTTGGATCCACAGGATGCACCGAAGACAGTTATTTACGAAACATTGTGTTGGCTTCTGAAGCTGTTTTGTCAGTGCCCATGTCTTGCATCCATGCTTTAGTACAGAGAGGACATTGCTATTTAGGAGTCGGAGTTTGAGGTTCAGAGAGTACGCAGCGTTTTTCCAAACTATTCTTAACTTGGTAAAAGCATTGCTTGCACAAGTAATGCGTGTAGCAATTTCATGCTCGAGACTTCCGTCAGATTTGATGAGGCTTCCCAGATACTTAAATTCTGTAACCTCAACTAGCTCATCTGAACCAACATTCAGTGGCCGGGTCGGGGTTGTATTTACGTTGTTACACATAACCTTCGTCTTTTGAGTACTAATTGACAATCCAACTCACCCAGCTTTGTTCGAGAGCTCGGTGATGTTCTGTTGCAGGTCTTCTCTTAGATGAGAGAGGAGCGCAATGTCATCAGCAAAATCCCCTTCAAAGACAGTACACCTCTCATTCAACTATATCCCTCCAACAAAATGACAGGATCGAAGAACACAGTCAATGAGAATCGTGAAGAGCATAGGACAGAGGATGCAACCTTGTTTTACACCAGAATCGATCTGGAACCATTCCATCAGGTCTCCATCGTCAGTTCGTACGGCGGCTAGCTGGTCATTGTATTAAGCAGCAATAATACAAATAATCTTTTCTGGGAGTCCATAATATCGTAGTATTCTCCATAGTGGTTCCCTATATGCTGAATCGAACGCCTTTAAGAACTCAATAAGAGCTATTAATATTTCAGTTTGCCACTCGTTCGATTCTTCGATTAGAATTGTATTCAATTACAAGATCTACCAAAAACCGAAAACCGTGTTGCTCATCTCTCAGGATCTCGTCAATTCTCGACTGAATACGATTCAGGAGTATTTGACAGAGAACCTTACTTCCTATGGACTGTAGGATGATACCTCACCAATTGTTGCAATCTACGGTTCAACCTCTCTGAAAAAACTTTATAATGACTCCTTTCTTCCAATCAGTCGGGCCACTTTCGGTTCCCAAATCTGATTCAAAATTTCATAGAGAAGCTTCCTCAAGGCCGAGGCACTGTATTTCAATAATTCAGGTTGTACGCCATCAATTCCGGCCGCTTTGCCGTTTTTTCAGGTTGCATAGTACTTTTTTCACTTCCAGTAGGCTAATGGGTTTCAACGTTGATTTCAAGATCGAAGAGCGGAACACCGGGCGGAGACTTCATGGGATTTATAGACGGACGAAAATTTAGTACTTCGTTGAAGTATTCTTTCCATCTGTTATCAATATCTTCGCTCCTCCTAAATAGTTCGCCAGTCTTTGTTTCAACAGCGAATGCCGGATGCCGGAAGTCGCCAGTAATCTCTTTGGTTACTCGATACACCGTTCTACTGTCGCCTTTGCTGGCAACCGCCTCAGCTTTGGCTGCTTTTGTCTCCAAAATGCAACGTCTGTCATTCCCTGTGGACCTCTTTACAGCTTTGTGGACTTGTTTGTTTTTGGGGCCTGAGTTGGTCTTTGCAGTGGGGGATGACGTTACTATCACAGCTGTCTTGCTGGATCTTTATTTCTTTTCTCTCTTGCACGAGTCTTGCATGAGCAATCGTTGATCCACTGTTCACTCTTCTTTTTCGCGCAGCCAACTGACTCTTCAGCGGCTCCCCTTACACGCTCCACAATTAAATTCTACTTCTCATCCACTGGAACACAGGTTTCATTGCATGTCAGGTTTCCAAACTTTTTAGAAAGGGCAACATAATATGCTTGCCTCACTTGTCTGTCCCGGAGCTTCTGAATGTCAAACACATTCATAGTCTCTTTGTGCTTGGTAATAGCCTTTAATTTTAGTTTAAAACTAGAAATCACTAGTTGGTGGTCTGAGTATGAATCGGCCCCACGAAAAGTACGTACATCTTCCAGACAACGTCTGTAACGTTTTCTAATAAGAGCGTGGTCAATTTGGTTCCGTGTAGTCCCTTCAGGTGAAGTCCATGTATATTTGTGAACACCACGATGAGGGAACCATGATCCTCCAACAGTTAGGCCATGGCTAGCGCAAAAAATCTATTAATCGGACTCCATTGTCATTTATCACACCAAGACCGTGCCAGCCAATCACTTCAGAGGCATAACTGCGGTCATTGACGACTTTAGAAATTACTACACAAAATGAGAATATCATGTTCAGGTACTGAGTTGACTAGATCATTTAATTTAAAATAAAACGCATCATTCACAGAATCATCAGCGTCATTCGTCAGAGCATAATCAGAAATAATTGTCATTTTCGACTGAGAACTAACGAAACGAGCTTTTAGCATCTTCTCATTTTTGGCATAAGTTTGAGCATCGATTTCTTAGCTGCTTTGCTCACAGATAAGGTAACTCCAGCTTCACACCTCCTCTCCTTTCCAGAGAACAAGACTTAATATCCATCAACATTCATGGAACCACAGCCTGTTAGTCTAGCTTCTGATAGAGCTGCTATCTCAACGTTATAGGACTGAAGGGTTTTAATTACACCCTCAATGCGGCAAGGCTGGGTATCTGGATTGATCGTTATAAGTAAAATATAGTAATAAGTGGTTACCCGGCCAGTTGAAAATTGCAAGTTATTTTTTTTTTCTTTTTTAACGATTGCCTTTGCATTTCAATTAAAAGCTGAATAGTTTAAAGCATATGTCCATCAATAAGCCCTTCTCTACTTGAGGTATTGAAAAAAAAAATGCATTTACCATCCTCCTTGTGTTAGAGCCTTCATCCTTGAAGACAGGAAAAAAAAATTTGAACTTGAGCGCTATGCCGTCAGTTAAGGAAAGCCTTATAGACAGCCCTTACGTACATAAGCATGTCAATTCAACTCAAGTTTTAATGTCACTCTATACTTTGACTTGAAAAGACTTGTTTCTTTATTAAATCTCTATTCCCTTTAATGTCATACCCAGGAATATGATATGATATTTCATTTATTAAAGAGAAAGAGTTCGGTGCATTTCCTTTTCAAAATAAAATGGAATTTTAGAGTTTTTGCTAAATAAGAATCAACCAAACTCTCCACTCATAACACTTAAGTTTGACTGTTTCTCGCCATACTTTGATATTTAAAAACTAACTTGTCGTTAAAACCAATATTTTAAAATAAGATAAGAGGCTATCCCCCCCCCTTAGCATCCACATCCCTGGCTTCGTCTCATATTCATGCATTTATAGTAGAGGGAGGTCAGAGGTTAAATGCTTGTTGATCTGAATATTCATCTGAAAGACCATGCCTTTGAAATTTTGAAAATATAGACCTAAAAATGCTCTTTTAAGGCCTTCGGCATCTTTCCCCTCCCCCTATAGAAATAATGTGGGCCACTACCGGGGCCTAATCCAGAGTGATGGGTTATTGGGTTTACTTCCTTTCCCTCGTCCCGAAACATGTAAAAACGTAACAAAAATACATTTCAAAAAATTTTGATGTAATTTTTAAAGATTTTTGTTAGCCACCCCCTGAATAAAATTTCCGAATGTGCCCGTGGCCTCCCCCCTAAAAGTTGATGCGCATCGATACAATACACTATATCCGTTAATTTTCTTTGATAACTGGTCTAAGATAACGGTTCTTTTTTTATGGATTGCATATACTTCTATTGACAAAGTAGTCCCCTTTACAGTGGTGGTTCTGGCCTCTCTTGCACCCAGGGAAAAATCGTGATAAGCCTCCCCCTCCCCCTGTCTCACACAGAATTTTCACACAAAATTTTATCAAAATTTTCATTTCCTAAAAAAACTATTTTCAATTCATTAATTAGTTAACGATTTATCTTTTAATAGTTTATTATTAAATTAAATTAATTATTTTAATTTAATTATTATTAAGATAATTTTTTAATTTATTTAATTAATTAATTAATAATGTATTAATTGTTTTAATTTATTAACTTCACCTTCTACTTTATTTGAATAATAATAAAAAAATATGAAAATTACAAAATGATTAGAGCTATGTGATTATTTACTTGAAATTGTACGCCCTTACAATTTCTACACCCAGAGCAAATTTTCCCCTCTGCCCGCCCCCTTCCCCCCGACAAAACCACATCTACCCGCTTATACTATGTCCTTTAAGGACGGGTTCAAGTTCTGGTGTCATCGATTATTTGGTTTGTGACAGGGGTGAGTGGCGTGACTCTGGCGTGACTCTTTTTAGCTCTAAATGGGTACCTAGAAAAGTCTTGGAAAGCCAGGAAGTGTTTCACAATTATTCCTGACTTAAGTGCTGTGATTAAAACGAACAGAAGTTATTACGTATATGAGGTGGGTCCCCCTCGTCGGTACCTCGCTCTTTACGCTAAAATTTGAATCTTGTCCCAATTTTTTAAGAATGACTCCTGAATCACAAAAGCCGTTTAATTAGAATAAATAGCTCTCTTTGAAAAGTACTAAAAAAATTTAGCGTAAAGAGCAAGGTACTGACGAAGGGGGACCCGCCTCATATACGTAATAATTTCTGTTTGTTTTAATTTTTAATGTTGCTCCTTACTTTCAGTTGAAAAAAACTTGTTTTTTTATTTAATTTCTGATTTTTTAAAAATAATACTGGGAAATCCGGCTCCCTCTTCATAGTAAAATTCCCTTCCCCATTGCGAAATTCCTCCAAGTAAAGATTCCCCCACGTAACCCCCGACCACCCACTAGAAAAATCCCCCCTGAAAACGTATGTATACTTCCAAATAACCAATACAATGGGCAAAGTTCATATATTGCAACCCTTCCCCCGGGGACAGTAGGGGGTTAAGTCATCCTCAAAGACATAGTTATTATATTTTTCAACTATGGTGAATAAAATTTTAATATCTCAAAATTTTGATCCGGTGACTTTTGGGAAAATGAGCGTGGGAGGCGGGCTAGATGCCCTCCAATATTTTTGGTGACACAAAAAGGGCACCAGACCTTTTGATTTCCGATCAAATGAGCCCTCTCCCGATCTTCTGCGATCGCTGGTTCGATATGATCACTCCTGGAGAAAAACAAAAAACAAACACGCATCTGTGATCTTTCTTCTGACAAAAAATGCAAAATTCCACATTTTTGTACATAGAAGCTTGAAACTTCTACAGTAGAGTTCTCTGGCATTCTGAATCTGATGGAATGATTTCCATTCAGATCACTTTATATTTTCGGGGCGTTCCCCCCCCCCCTTTTCATAAATTCGGCAAGTTTTCTCAGGCTCATACCATCTGATGGGTACCATCAAATTTGATGAATTCTACATATTTTGAATCAGCATCAAAATTCGATTTTTTTATGTATCTATTGTTATCGAAACTCTGTTTCTTAGAGTTTCGGTTACTATTGAGCCTCATCGCTCCTTACTAACAGTTTGTTACCACGAAACTATAAGTTCACAGGAATTTTTGCGTTTTTTTTGTCCGTTACCACGAACCGTTTGAAACGGAGATGAGCACCATCGGTTTCGACTGCTTTTTAACTTTTCTTATGCTGAAGGAGTGGGAGCCAAGAATGTGGACAATCCACGTGGATTTGGTAATGCAGCCTTGGACTTAATTTTAAGCGAAATTACTTTGTCTTTAAGTTTTCATTTCTTCACTCAGCATGAAAAACCGCCATTGGTTAACAATTTTAAAACTTGATTTTTGGACATCGGGCCTTCAAACTGTAACCAAAAAAGTTAGTTTTACCTTAAATGCCATTGGCCAGTGAATTAGGTACAAATCTAAATAACCAACATTAAGATCTTCAATAGATTTCTTGCAAGTAGGAGCTACTAAATCAGCTTGATGAAATGTATTCCAAAGCTGAAAAGAAGAAAAATACTCATTAGGCAAGACCTCTTGTCAATTTTACTGTACAAATTACTCATCATTTATTAATTGTCATAAATAACACTATGATATATTTTTATTGTGTTATACATAATACCCAAATATTAATATTATAGTGCATTTATTTTTTATGCATTAAATTTTTTTTTATGCATTAAAATTTTTTTTTTATGCACATAAAAAGTGCATTTATTTTTTTATGCATTAAAAAAATTTATATATTAAAACATTTGTTTTTATACTTGTATTTATTATGCTTAATTTATTTATTTTTATAAATACTAAAATTTTTATACGTAATGCCACATATCTTGCAAGAGCAACTAAATCAACTTGTTGGAATGTATCCCGAAGGGGAAAAAACCTAATTGGACTAAACCTAAAGTATATTAATTAGTTATTGTTTATCCATAATGAAAACAATCTGATACTATATTTATTATGTCGATATGTAACTGGCTATGTCTATACCTTTAAGATGAATCCGCTTCGCAGGATACCAGTTTATTTTTGTATATAATAAGCCTTGCTACCTTAGTTAGGGCGTGCGATCGACAAGACTTAGTAGTAAGGGCAAGACCAGGGTTGCCATAGTCCGGGATTAATCCCGGTTTTCCGGGATTTTTTTTGTGGTCCGGGATTTTCGGGATTTTTTGCTAAAAACCGGTATGTTTCGATAAAAAAGAGATTTTCAACGATTTTGGCTGATAGTCTACTATTTTTCTCTGTACGATATCACGAATATTCTCTGTTTTTGTTTGTTCCCTCTGGATTTGCGCTATTACACTGGGGCAACGATTTTTTCGTTCGGGATTTGACTTTGAAAATTCGATTCCAATGTAGCAACGAGCGGCAAATTCAAAACAAAGACATTTGCTAGAGTTCTTGACATCATTTTATGAGTCTGGAATGTATTCCAAAATCTAGGGCAGTGGAAGCGATAAATACCATCGGAAAACTTGTTATGCTCAGTAGAGCTCAGTTCCAGCGTCTTTTTATTTTGGTGTTTTGCAGATGAAACTTCAGGAAAAATTAGTTTTACAAAGTCATGACCAAATGATCTGCCAGCATTCTGTGATTTCCTTAGGTTGTAGAAAGTTTTTCAATATACGTAGTCGTACGTTTGTGCCGTTTAAAGAACGTACATCAATTGGTTCAAAAGATCGCTCTGATCGCTATCAGCGTATTCTCCAGATTTTTCTAATTGTTTTAGACACTTTCATGCACATGATGTTCCAAAGTTCTTTGTTTTAGACAGTATTAAAGTTCCAAACTTTGAAGATCGCAGATGAGTATTCAGATAAACGAAGAAAAATTGAAAATGTTTATCTGGATTTCGTTCTCTAAGAAGACTTAATGTTTATAGTTGTGCTAACCGAGCTTAGTTTGATTTACTGAAGCTTATTAGTCCAGTTTCTTAGGGTTGTCATTTGAGCTGTGATTACCGAAATGATTACTGAACCGGACCAATAAATATCTGAGAAACTAGTTATTTTTTTAGTTGGTTGCTTTAATTAGCTCTTTTTACTAATAGCTCGGTAGTAACAGTTTTTCTGACTGTTGCTTGAAAGTTTTCTTTTCAAATACCCAAATGCCGGCTTTAATACCAAGAAAGTTGGATACTAAGTACCCAGATTCGGGAAAGAGAGGTCTGTTTTTCTACCGGATTCTTTCGTGTGAAAGCAGCAGATTCCTTTTTTTATACAATGAAGAATCCGCGGATTGAATGTTTGAATGATATCGTTTTGATTTTTCTCAGATTTTAGTACGCTCGGAATCCAGGTTTTCTGGGTAGTGAAGCAGGACCTTGAGATTTCAAAAGGATGTTTTTGTAAGACGAATGATAGTTCCGCTGTCCGCTTCTTAATTGGCGAGACTTTCGCTAAATAGAAAAGCAGGTTTGGTAAGAGGGAAAGGGACGTGTGAAGAAGTGATAAAAGGCAACTTTTACCGCTTGCCAAGCCATATTGAATATTAGCGCTGTCAAATGTTGCGTAACCTAAAAAACTGTATTTGGGATTTCTTTCGAAAATTTGGGGATTTTTTTAAAGAAAAACCGGTGTTTTATTTTTTAGCTGGTGGCAACCCTGGGCAAGACTAAGGTAGAGAGAGAGAGAGAGAGAGAGAGAGAGAGAGAGAGAGAGAGAGAGAGAGAGAGAGAGAGAGAGAGAGAGAGAGAGAGAGAGAGAGAGAGAGAGAGAGAGAGAGAGAGAGAGAGAGAGAGAGAGAGAGAGAGAGAGAGAGAGAGAGAGAGAGAGAGAGAGAGAGAGAGAGAGAGAGAGCAGACCTCGCATACACTCTAACAGACCCTTTATACTCACCTAACTTTCTCGCCTGATACCCATTGATATCATTTCTTGATTCTATTGTTTAAGGTTCTATCTCAAAGACGGACCTTCTCGGTTTTTACTATTGCTGATCTGCTAATATTTTGCTACGTTTAAAGATTTTGTTTTTATTGGGGAAATTGGACTGCAACTTGTATTCACGTTTTGTGTGAGGTAAGAGGGGTTCTCCACTAAACCTAGTCTTAACTAAGAAAGAGAAGTTGCCTTAGAATAAAACATGCCTTAGAAAAAAAAGTTATTGGCTCAGCAATTTAGGAGTAAAAAATCGATTTTAGAAATGATTTATAGAATACAAAAATAATAAGAAATATTAATAGGAAAGGAGGGGAAAAGACAAATATTGAAGAAAACAAAAAAAATCTTACTATAAATCTTTTAAAGTATGTTTATTTTTCCAAAGAAAACATTTTTTTTTTTCATAGAGGGAAAATTAGAAAATCTGAGATACCTTGCTAACAACATAAAGTTCTTCTCTTTTCACAGTTCCGTCAGCAATTTTGGCTTTGATTGCAGCACCCACTTCTTTTTCATTTTCATACACCATAGCACAATCAATGTGGCGATAACCAACTTCAATAGCGTTTTTCACAGCCTGCTCTACCTCACCTGGAGTAGACTGGAAATGAAAAAGGCAAAAATTTGCATTATTATCAGAAAATAGTTCTTAGTTAATTCATTGCAAGATAGCCAAGGGTGGGCTTTCTAAACTTGAAATCCTTTACCCGTGAGGACGGGGGTAAGAGTCCTGGCGTTGCTGGTTATTTTATAGGGAAGTTGAGGGGGGTCAGTGGCGTGATTCTGTAAGCTCAGACAGAGCCTTCCCAGCTCTAAATGGGTATCAGCAGAAACCTGAGGAAGGTACACAGGAAGGGTGTGGTAAAGCCCAGGATGGCTGAAGAGCTGAAGGGCCCCCACCCCCATTCCACTTCCAGGATCAAGGGTCACGAAACGGAGATCAGTACCACCGGTAGGGACTGTAAAGTTCAATGCCGTGTTCTTTACCCTTTTTTTACAATTGGAGGATATAGTAATTATATGGTTCTTCACATTCCTTTTAAAGCAATAAATCTTACGCTCTTATATTTGAAATTCATGTATGTATTTACTGTCTTGATTATTCTTTTTTTTTTTTCATAATCTGGCTTTTTGCTTCACTTTTAAATTATTCCCCTTATTTTCATCTTCACTGCTCCAAAATTTCAATTTACATTTATGTCTAATAGTTATTAAATAAAAAAAAAAACAAGTTTGTTTAACTGAAAGTAAAGAGCGACGTTAAAACTTAAAACGAACAGAAATTATTCCGTATATGAAAGGGGCTGTCCCCTCCTCAACGCCTCGCTCTTTACTCTGAAGTTTCTTGTTGTTAAAAAAAAAAATAGAGTTGTGAGAAAGTCAAACTTTAGCGTAAAGAGCGAGGCATTGAGGAGGGGACAGCCCCTTTCATATACAGAATAATTTCTGTTGATTTTAAGTTTTAACGTCGCTCCTTACTTTCAGTTAAAAAAAAACTTGTTTTTTGTATTTAATTTTTGAACGTTTTTGAATTAATTCAGGTTTTGATTTTGGCTCACCGTACATGAATAATTAAAACAAAATTTTCATATTAATTTTACTTTTATTTGATTAAATGGCTTTCTCGAAACTTGTTTAATTTTATTTACGAACGTTTTTACTAGTAATAAGTATACGTAACTTACGAATTAACTTACGTAACGAACTTCTATTTTCATATTTTTAATACGTATATTAGGGGAATTTCCCCCTAGTCAATACCTTGCTCTTTACGCTAAAGTTCGAATTTTGTTCCAATTCTTTAAAAATGACCCCTTAATCACAAAGGCTGTTAAGTGGAATAAATAGCTCTTATGAAAGTGCTAGAAATCTTTGGCTTAAAGAGCGAGGTATTGACTAGGGGGTGAACCCAATCATATACGTAATATTTTCTGTTCGTTTTAAGTTTTGATGTTGCTCCTTAGTTTCAGTTGAAAAACTTGTTTTTATTTAATTTCTGACCTTCGTCCCCTGACCGGCTTCCCTGACCGGCGTCCCCTTCATAGCAATGTCCCTTCCCCCATGAAAACTTCCTCCATGGAAAGATCCTCCCACATAACCACCGACCCTCCCTCCTTCTACCAGAAACCCCCCCCCCTGAAAACTTCTGTATAATTCCCAATAACCAGTACTATATGTTAACATTGGGTAAAATTCATAACTTTCAGCCTTCCCCCCGGGGACTTTGGTAGATTAAGTCATCCTAAAAGACAAAGTTATCATATTTTCAACCATGCTGAACAAAATGGCTATCTCAAAACTTGGATCGAGTGACTTTGGGAAAAAATGAGCGTGGGGGGGGCCTAGTTGCCATATATTTTTTGGTCACTTAAAAAGAGCACTAGAACTTTTAATTTCCGTTCCAATGAGCCCTCCCACGATATTCTAGGACCACGGGGTTGATACGATCACCCCTGGGTAAAAAAACAACAAAAAAAAAAAAAAAAAATAAATAAATAAACACGCATCTGTGATCTTTCTTCTGGCAAAAAATGCAAAAATCCACATTTTTGCAGATAGGAGCTTGAAATATTTACAGTAGGGTTCTCTGATACGCTGAATCTGATGGTGTGATTTTCATTAAGGTTCTATAATTTTTAAGGGGTCGTTCCCCCTTTTTGTGAAAATCAGCCAAATTTTCTCAGGCGCGTGACTTTTGATGAGTAGGACTAAACTTGATGAAACTTATATTTTTGAAATCAACATTAAAATCTAATTCTTTTGATGTATCTATTGGTATCAAAATCCCGTTTTCTAGAGTTTTGGTTTCTATTGAGCTGGGTCGCTCCTTACTTACAGTTCTTTACCACGAACTGTTTGATAATGGATTATAAATATATTAATACCAAGTGAAATGGATTAATCTTTCATTTTGAAATTTCTTTCCAGTTTTCTAATTTTTGTCTTAATTTTTAGATGTAACATTAACTCTAGAGTGATTAGTATTTTTGCTAAAACGTCAAATCTACTTACAAGACAGCTTTTAAAATCCCATTAAGGTTTCAGGAGAGACACATGTCCAAGTTATTTAATGCTACTATTTCTGCTCCTACGACTTCAACTACAAACTCATTTGAGCGTTAAACCGTCCAGAGCTAAAAAACTAACGAAGCACTCATATTCCATCATACTATTTCTAAGGCTTCTGCTGTTACCACTCCCAATTCGTCCCTAAATGTTTTAATTTATTTTCATATCCTCATATCAACCCAATTTGGGGCGCTCAGTTTTTCTCGTACGACTTTATAGTTCGCCTTGGTCCTTCCGGAGAGATTACGGGAGTGTTTTAGATTTTAAATTCCCTGACCAGGAATTGGTATCGTCACTATATTTACCATCTGTGCTTAACAATGGTGTTCTCATGTGTGTCTGACTGGACTCCCATGTCGAAACAAGTCCATGGTCAGACACACAAGTTCGGACACAGAACTCTTGCTGAATCTGCATGTCAACGCCACAAACATGTGAACGCCACATAAAGACAACCATGAGCATGAATTAACTCATCTACAATAAGTAATCTGAAATCCTAGGCATAATTTAAGTCTCATTGCATATTACAAGATGTGTGTACCCTCCGCATATATTCCTGATCGAGGTATACCCTCCAGAGATAATCTCCACTATATACATTCAACGACGAAACGAGCCTGATTTTTGTCCCTGAAACTTTCGCCAATTCAAAATAAACGAAGTATGTCACTTCGAAGCGTGCAGAATTAAATTATTTGTATATGTATTTTGTTCATATTATTTACTGTAATATCGCGTTTCCTTTATTTTTAACATTGATCATTTTATGTCTGAGAAATTTTGTTTTTAAACAGTTTTTAACGTTCGTTCCTTTTTTAGGATTATAATCAGAATTTGTGATAGTCTTTCGAAATTAATAGTATCTTATCTAAGTCGAGAACTAACTTTTCACAAGTAACCAGTTGAAACAGTTTAGCAAAATAATCGAATTACATGTTTTGACTGAGGGACTTTTGCTAGACTTTATGATTATTTCAAATAGTTGCTTTGTCTTTTTTTTTAATTCTTTTTCCGTTTTTGAAACACCCTTCCATAACTGCGTTTTTCCAATACTATCTACACAAAATCTTCGTCCATAGCAAGTTAACTTGTAAGGTCAACAAGGTAGTCCCAGAAACCTGTTTGGTAGCAGTTGTGGGGGGGGGGGGGTGGAAGTTAAGTAAGCCTGCTAAGATATTCATTCCTTAGAAAAACACGTTAATGTGAACTTTTTAGGCCTGGTCCTTAGCAGTCGCCCGCTCTACTTAAAAATGAAAAGGTTCTGAGTATGCGTATGTTTGCATAAGAGTATGCCAATTTGGATATTCTTAAGAATTCCATACAATATATAATAAAATCAAAAGTAAATCTAAAAAACATGTGCTATATTAATAGAAGGAAAGAATATTATTCAAAAAGACAACGGAATAAACTGCCCACGGTAAACAATTAGCTGTCAACTCCTTAGAGGGTGGGTATTGCTGGAATAGCCCATACGAAATATAAAATAAAAGTGAAATTGAAGCTAAGACTGCTTGTGTTCTTAACGGAAGAGTGTTTTCCAAAAATACGTTGGTTTAGTTTGCCAAAGGTAATTAGCCAAGCTGTTATCCTTTTAAAACGTTTATCGCACTAGCTAAACAGCGTATCATTTTTCACGTTACCCCTCATCTTAGGCTCAGAACTTGATTTTTTGAAAATAAAAAATTAATCCAAATTTATATAAATAACAAATAACCGATGATTCACAGAATGAAAATCAAAAGCTAAAAATTCTGCCCAGCTGTGTATTTTTTTTTTGTTTTGTTTAAGTGTATATTATTATATTATCAAGAATTAGTTATAATAACAATAATTTTTTAAACGAGTAATTTTAAATTTTTTATAAATAAATTTTAATTATAATTTAATTATACAATATAACTATAATAACAATATTTTTAAATAAGAATTTTTAAATTTATTATAAACAAATTCAATGTTGTCTTTTATTATAGATGTAATAATATATTATATTTCACCAAAACACAGTTAGCCATTGACATCCTAAAACCATATGAATACAAAACAAATATGAATATAAAACCATATGAATACAAAAGTAAAAATAATTGTGGTTCAATGTTAATTTATACACAGTTTTAAAAAATATCACACTTATTACAGACTTACACAAACTTAAATTGTCAAAAAAACTGTTATTATAAAATGCGGTTGAAGAACGACCCAATATCCAAATATGTCCGTATAATTTTTTCTAAGAGAAAAAATAAAACAAAATATGTCAAATATGGGGAGTGGAAGGGGATTTGGCAAATTTTTGAAAAACAGAAATTTTTACGTCAAATTCTTTATTTTATGGTTACTATTAAAAATTACTGCGATTTTTTTATGTTTTTGGTCCTCAAAAGAAGGAGGGGAGGGGTAACTTTTTGCGTTTAGGTACCTATGTAATATTCAAAATTCTTTCACCTTCCAAGTCCCAAGTCCTAAAATAGGCACATCATAACCATTAATTTTGATAGTTGGTATGCTTTGAGTCATTTCCTTCAGTAGTCAGATTTCAGTAGAAAACAAGCAAGTTGGATTAACTTAACGAAATTACTGTGCCGAAGTCTTTGCAAGATTTGAAATTAATCTCAAAGACTGTATGTATATATGCAGTCTACGGTTATACTTACAGATGATAAGAAGAAATTGTGAAAGTTTTAATTCTGAAGTAGCACAAGTTTGCAAATTAGGCAAATATCAATAATATATGCAGAGTCAAAATAAACAAAAGTTGGTTCGCGTATTTGCATCATTTTTCTAGGTGAAGCTAATTCCGTATCAAATAATTCAAGTGACGAAGCCATTGGGGTCATTCTGAAGGCGATAAGCTACACAACATAAATTTCACAGGAGAGTAGAAGAGATATGCTTTATATTTTGTGACATTATTTATTAATATAAATAGCGTATTGCTAGGCGCATAAACATAAAATGAATATTCAGGATCTCGCCCCCCCCATCCCCAAGTGTTGATATTTTTAAAGTTTTCACAATAAATCCTTATAATTTCCAAATTATTAGCTTATTTTTTAAAGTTGCTCAATCAATATTCTTTATAATTTTCACAATAATATCTAATTATTTGTAATTTTTCTAATTTACCCCCGCCCGCCCCATCAAAGAATAGGTTCATGTGTACAAGCTATGTAAAGCCCAATTTTAACATTCAATTCTAGTACAATATTATTTAGACGATAAATTTACTTGTCAAGATAGATAGTTGTGGAACTGGCACAGTTTCTTTTTCCTCATTAATTAACTAAAAAAAAACTTTTTCCACAAAATAAGTTTTTCAAAGAAAAGTAAATAACTCCATTAAACAAAAAATGAACAAAAATAAAATCAAATCAAACAGTTCGTGGTAACGAACTGTAAGTAAAGAGCGACCCGGCTCAATGGTAACCAAAACTCTAAAAAACGGAATTTTGATACCAATAGGTACATCAAAAGAATTAGATTTTAATTCTGATTTCAAATATATAAGTCTCATCAAGTTTAATCTTACCCATCAAAAGTTACGCGCCTGAGAAAATTTGGCTGATTTTCGAAAGAAGGGGGAAAGACCCCCTAAAAGTTATAGAACCTTAATGAAAATCACACCATCATATTCAGCGTATCAGAGAACCCTACTGTAGAGGTTTCAAGCTCATATCTACAAAAATGTGGAATTTTTCATTTTTTGCCCGAAGAAAGATTTTTTGTTTTTTTTTTGTTTTTTTTTGTTTTTTTTCTTTTCCCCAGGGGTAATTGTATTGACCCAGTGGTCCTAGAATATCATAGGAGGGCTCATTGGAAAGGAAATTAAAAGTTCTAGTTCCCTTTTTAAGTGACCAAAAAAATGGAGGGCAACTAGGCCCCCTCCCACACTCATTTTTTCTCAAAGTCACCCAATTAAAATTTTGAGATAGCCATTTTGTTCAGCTTAGTCGACAATCTAATAAATGTGTCTTTTAGGGTGACTTAATCCCAGGGGAAGGGCTGCAAGTTATGAACTTTGCCCATTGCTTACATATTGTATTGGTTATTGGGAAGTATACAGGCATTTTCAGGAAGGTTTTTTTTCTGGTTGGGGGGGGGGGCTGGAGGAAGGGGTTACTCGGGAGAATATTTCCATGGAGGATGTTTCTTTGGGGTAGGGGAGATTTTATATGAAGGGGGCGCCGGATTTCCAAGCATTATTTAAAAAACGATCAGAAATTAAATTAAAAAACAACAAGTATTTTTTACTGAAAGTAAGAAGCAACATTGGAACTTAAAACGAACAGAAATTATTACGTATATGAGGGGGTTCTCCCCCAAGTTAATACCTCGCTCTTTACGCTACAGTTTTTTTTTAGTGCTTTCAAAAGTGCTATCTATTCTTATTAAATGGCCTTTGTGATTCAGGGGTTTGTGAATTAATTTTTTTTTTACTTTTAACGAGCGTGGTATTGACTAAGGGGAGAACCCCCTTATATACGTAATAACATATACGTAATAAAAAAAAACAATAAAAAAAACAACCAATACGGATCAATAGTAATCGATGATTCTAAATATATAAATTTTATTAAGTTTAGTATTACTCATTAAAGGCTACGAGCCTGAGAAAATTTACCTGATTTTTTAAAGAGGGGGGAAACATCCCCTACAAGTGAAAGAATTTTAATGAAAATCACACCGTCAGATTCAGCGTATCAGAAAACCCTATTACATAGGTTTCAAGCTCATATCTGTAAAAATCTGCAACTTTGTATTTTTTGCCAGAAGAACAATATACGAATATAGAAGTTCGTTACGTAAGTTAATTTGTAAATTACGCCAGAAGCAAATTTAGAGACAACCATTTAGCAAAAGAAAAGTAAAATTTTTATGCAAATTTTGTTTTCTTATTCAATGACGGTGAGCCAAAATAAAAGCTGCATTAACTAAAAAACGATCAGAAATTAAATAAAAAAACAAGTTTTTTAAACTGAAAGTAAGGAGTGACATTAAAACTTAAAACGAACAGTAATTATTCCGTATTTAAAAGGGGCTGTCCCCTCCTCAACACTTCGCTCTTTACGCTAAAGTTTGACTCTGTCTCACAACTTTATTTTTTAAACAAAAAAAAAAATTTAGCGTAAAGAGCGAGGCGTTGAGGAGGGGACAGCCCCTTTCGTATACGTAATAACTTCTGATCGTTATAAGTTTTAATGTCGCTCCTTACTTTCAGTTTAAAAAACTTGTTTTTTTATATAATAATCTACCAAGCGTGAAACTACCACAAATCAGCATCGATAAATAAATGAAACCCAAAACGAACAGAAATTACAATAAATATCCGAGTCAAAGTCAAAACGAGCAGGAATTGACATAAGTTGGGCTCAAAACCCCTATGCCTTCCCAAGGCCAGAACAAAATTTGCTCTTTACTGAATAAAATATAAATGTTTTTTACTTTTATAACTTAATAAATCAAATAATATTAACATTTTGATTACTAAATATCACTATATATATATATATATATATATATATATATATATATATATATATATATATATATATATATATATATATATTATATATATATATATATATATATATATATATATATATATATATATATATATATATATATATATATATATATATATATATATATATATATATATATATATATATATAAATATATATATATATATATATATATATATATATATATATATTATATATATATATATATATATATATATATATATATATATATATATATATATAATATATATATATATATATATATATATATATATATATATATATATATATATATATATATATATATATATTATATATATATATATATATATATATATATATATATATATATAATATATATATATATATATATATATATATATATATATATATATATATATATATAATATATATATATATATATATATATATATATATATATATATATATATATAATATATATATATTATATATATATATATATATATATATATATATATATATAATATATATATTATATATATATATATATATATATATATATATATATATATATATATATATATATATATATATATATATATATATATATATATATATATATATATATATATATATATATATTATATATATATATATATATATATATATATAATATATATATATATATATATATATATATATATATATATATATATATATATTATATATATATATATATATATATATATATATATATATATATATATATATATATATATATATATATATATATATATATATATATATATTAAACTGACAGTGCATATTCATTTGTGTTTAATAACCTTATATTCCCCTAGGGCTTAACTTACAACCTTTGCCCTGGGGGCTCTGGGGGGTTTGTCTTTCTGAAATACATAATTTCCAGAACTTTCAACTACGTTGAATAAAATGGCTATCTCTAAACTTTGATTGAATGTTTTTGGGGAAATGGTGGGCGTGAGAGAGGGTTTAATTACTCTCCACTCACTTTCGACTATTAAAAAGGGCAATTTCAATTTTCAATCAAATGAGCCCTTTTTGAAATCTCTACTACAACTTTCTATATAAACATTATATGCTCCCAGGGCAAAACTTATAACCCTTGCACTGAAGGCTCTGAGGGGGTTATCATCCTAAAAGACCTAATTTCCAGAACTTTCAACTACGTTGAACAAAATGATATCTCAAAATTTTGATTGGATGTATTTAGGAAAATGGTGGCGTGAGAGGGACGTTATTCACTCTCCAATCACTTTTAGCTATTAAAAATGGCACTAGACCTTTCAATTTCCAATTGAATGAGCCCTTTTGAAGTTTCTACGACAACGCTTTCAATAAAAACCTTTATATGCCTTCAGGGCATAACTTACAACCCTTTCCCTGAGGTTTGTGGGGGAGGAGGGGTTGTCATCCTTAAAGACCTAATTTCCAAAACTTTCAACTACGTTGAATAAAATGACTATCTAAACATTTGATTGGATGTGTTTGGGAAAAAGGTGGGCGTGAGAGGGGGGTTAGTATACCCCAGGGCATAACCCCTACCCTGAGGACTCTGGGGGGGGTGTCATCCTCAAAAACCTAATTTCCAGAACTTAAAACTACGCTGAACAAAATGGCTATCTCAAAATTTTGATTGGATGTGTTTGGGGAATTGCTGGGCGTGGAAGAGGTGTTAGCTGCCTTCCAATCACTTTCGACTATTAAAAAGGGCACAAGCCACTCCAATTTCTCATTGAATGAGCCCTTTTTGACGTTTCTACGACAATTTTTTCAATACGAAGTGCCCTGCTCTGAAGGCAAAAAACAATAAATAATACATTGTGCTAACATCGTTCTTATGTACCCCCAGGGCATAGCTTAAAACCCTTGCCCTGAGGGTTGCGGGAGAGTTTCCTCCTCAAAAATATTTTTTTTATTTGAAAATCAACTACGCTGAACAAAATGGCTATCTCAAAATTTTGATTGGATGTGTTTGGGGAATTGCTGGGCGTGGAAGAGGTGTTAGCTGCCTTCCAATCACTTTCGATTATTAAAAAGGGCACTAGCCATTCCAATTTCCAATCGAATGAACCCTTTTCGAAGTTTCTACGACAACTCCTTCGATACGAAGCGCCCTGGTATGGAAAAAAATAATACATTGTGCCAACATCGTTCTTTACTTAGGCACCGCCATTGCGCTGCCTATGAAAAAGGGCAATTTCAATTTCCAATCAAATGAGGCCTTTTTGAAATTTCTGCAACAACTTTTTGTATAAACCTTATATGCCCCCAGGGCATAACTTACAACCCTTGCACTGAGGGCTCTGAGGGTTTTATCATCCTAAAAGACATAATTTCCAGAACTTTCGACTACGTTGAACAAAATGAATATCTCAAAATTTTTATTGGATGTGTTTCGGAAAATCGTGGGCGTGAGAGGGGCTTTAGTCACTATCCAATCACTTTCAACTATTAAAAAAGGCATTATCCCTTTCAATTTCAAATTGAATGAGCCCTTTTGAAGTTTCTACGACAAAGTTTTCAGTAAAAACTTTATATGCCTCCGGGGCATAACTTACAACCCTTGCCTTGAGGGCTGTGGGGGGAGGTATTGTCATCCTTAAATACCTAATTTCCAAAACTTTCAACTTCGTTGAATAAAATGGCTATCTAAAGATTTTGATTGGATGTGTTTGAGGAAAAGGTTGGCGTGAGAGGGGGGTTAGTTGCCCTCAAACCACTTTCGACTATTAAAAAGGGCACTAGCCCTTTGAATTTCAAATCGAATGAGCCCCTTTTCAAGTTTCTACGACAAGGATTTCAATAAAAACCTTATATGCCCCCATGACATAACTTATAACCCTTGCCCTGAAGACTGTGGGGGGATTTTCCTGCTCAAAGGTATAATTTCCTGAACTTTGAACTGCGTGGGACAAAATGGCAATCTCAAAATTTGTATTAGGTGTGTTTGGGGATATATGGTGGGCGTAGAAGGGGTGTTAGTTGCCTTCCAATCACCTTTGACTCTTAAAAAGGGCACTAGCCATTTCAATTTCGGTTCGAATAAGCCCTTTTTGAAGTTTCTACAACAACGCGTTCTATCAAACCCTTATATGCCCCAAGGGCATAACTTACAACCATTTCCCTGAGGGCTGTGGGGGGGTTGTCATCCTCGAAGTCCTAATTTCCAGAACTTAAAACTATGTTGAATAAAATGCCTATCCCAAAATTTTGATTGGATGTGTTTGGAGAAAAGGTGGGCGTGAGAGGGGGGTTAGTCCCCTCCAATCACTTTCGACTATTAAAAAGGGCACTAGCCCTTTGAATTTCCAATCGAATTAGTTTGAAGTTTCTACGACAACGCCTTCTATGAAAACCTTATATTCCCCCAGGGCACAACTTACAACACTTGCCCTGAGGGCTGTGGGGGAGTGTCCTCCTCAAAAATATAATTTCTATCTGGAAATCAACTATAATTTCTATCAAAAATTCAACTACGCTGAACAAAATGGCTGTCTCAAAATTTTGATTGGATGTGTTTCGGGAAATGGTGGTCGTGGAAGGGGTGTCAGTCACCTTCCAATCACTTTTGACTATTAAAAAGGGCACAAGCCACTCCAGTTTCCAATTGAATGAGCCCTTTTAGAAGATTCTACGACAACTTCTTCAATACAAAGTGCCCTGCTCTAAAGGAAAAACATAATAAATAATACATTGTGCCAACATCGTTCTTATATGCCCCCAGGGCATAACTTAATACCCTTGCTCTGAGGGTTGTGGGGGAGTTTCCTCCTCAAAAATATATTTTATATCTGGAAATCAACTACGCTGAAACAAATGGCTATCTCAAAATATTAATTGGATGTGTTTAGGGGAATGGTGGGCGTGGAGGGGGGCTAGTTGCCCTCCAATCACTATCTACTATTAAAAAGGGCACTAGTCACTCCAATTTCCAATCGAATTTGCCCTTTTCGAAGTTTTATACGACAACTCCTTCGATACGAAGTGCCCTGGTATGGAAAAAACAAACAAAAAAACAAAAAAAAACAATACATTATGCCAACATCGGTCTTTACTTAGGCAGTGCGAATGGGCTGTCTATGATTAAATGACGTCTTTCATTTTTTTTTTTGTGTTTGGTACATTTTTCATGCAATTTGTGGTACATTTTGTTTTGAGGTGTTGGTAACACTGGTCTCCAGATAAAGATTCATTTCTTTGACAACTGAGGAAGAGAGCGCTACAAAGCTGTGTCCCGGGCTAAAGCAGGATGCAACAAATAAACTCTACTGCCGGAGAATATTGCTGGCAGAGAATAAGGTAGGCAATCTTAATTATCTTGAATAAGCAAGCAGAAATGGAGGGGAGCCAGATTCAGCCACTTCAAAATATTGCACATGAAAATCGCACATGAAAGTATCAAAATTGTAAGTATCAGGTGCGATTTACAGAAAACGATGTGTATTTCAAGTAATTTTGTTTTTATCTGCGATTAAATAAAAAAAACAAGTTTTTTCAACTGAAAGTAAGGAGCAACATTAAAACTTAAAACGGACAGAAATTATTACGTATATGAAGGGGGTTTCCCCCTACTCAACACCTCGCTCTTTACGGTAGTGTTTGAATTTTGTCCCAATTCTTTAAGAATGACTCCTGAAACATAAGGACTGTTTAATTAGAAAAATAAGACGCTTTTTTTAAAAGTGCTAAAAAACTTTAGCGTAAAAAGCAAGGTGTTGAGGAGGGGGCAACACCCTTCATATACGTAATGATTTCTGTTCGTTTTAAGTTTTGATGTTGCTTCTTACTTTCTGTTGAAAAAACTTGTTTTTTATTATTTCTGATCGTTTTTTAAATAATGCCAGGAAATCTGGACCCACCTCCACGGAGAATCCCCCTCCCAATGGGAATATCCTCTAGATATTTCAATACCGGTGAAAATTTACCCTGGAAAATTGCTCTTAACCACTCTGCGCGTAAAATTGAGACGGAAAAGAGAAAGCCAGACATATGTAATGGGATCAATTTTCAAAAACCCCAAAATCTCCCAATTTAAGTTACCCAAGTAAAATTATTCAAGTTACCAAGTAAGTAATTATACATTGTAATTATACCTTGTAACAAACATAGTAAGAATTTTTCCCACAGAAAATCCAATAAATAAATCCGCCCAGGTGTCGCCAATAAACGCTATAAATATCATTTTCACCAAATCTTATATGACAGCCAACGAATAATGTAATTTGAATCTTAGGAGCTCGAAAATACCAAACTGTCAAGAGAGTAAAATTTATAATACAAAAAAATAGTCACTCGAGATGCAAAATATATTTGTATAAGCTAATTGCATTGTTCTGGAAAATAAGTTTAGAACTAGCAATCTCAATGTAATTAAATCGTATTATCTTTTACCAATTTTCACAGAAATAAATTATAAGTCTTCTGAAAATCAAGAGACACCCTGCCGGGAAAATGTTAAAATATAAAACTTTGTTCGTTCGAAAAAATTCCAAAGTGATATTTTAAAAGTCATAAATTAAGTAACACCTGCTAGCAAAATGTTGCAGTGTAAAATTTTGAATTGTTAGAAAAATTCCAAAGTGATAGCTTAAAAGTCATAAACTTTAATTGAACCCAAGTAGCCCATTGGTGCAAGCCGGCCACATAATGATCTAGGACGAATAATGCAACCAATAGGAATTGTAAAATATACTTTTGGCAACGCCTAAACGTAACCCCCGGCAAAATTGCAGAGGATAGATAGTTAGGACATAGCAATTTTGCGCCAGTTTATTGTCAGTCTTTTTCAGTTTATTGTCAGTCTTTAGCAGTCTATTGTGAGTCTTTAGCAGTCTTTTTTGAGTCTTAGAGAAATGATACACTAGCCTAACTGAGGATTTTCTTATGATATGTGTGTCTATTCAAACTTTTTGACAGTACATTAACTTTTGTGTAGCATCGCTCCAGATGACAATTTTGTATCGGTGTTTTGTATTACAAGTGTGTTGATATATCCGAAGCTCTGCGACAATTATGTGAGTAGCAATAAATGCATTACTTTCTTATTTTATTTTCTCTATGTTAATATTTCTCAAGTTTGTTAGTCCTTGTGGCTCCACTCGCTCCTAAGGGAAACTGAAATTTATCAGTCTGATTTCGACTCAGTATGGCCGTTAACATAAGCTCCCTATACGCACTCCTAGTATAAGCTCCCCTCTCTGGAAGTTCAGCCTCCACTCAGGTAAGCCACACGCGAACTGTCAGCAAAGAGTTTAACTTAATTTCCCCATTAAATTAAACAGTTGATATAAGAACAAACAATTTTTATTGAGACTCCCTTATCAGAAGGTATTATTGAATAATAAAACCAGAATCCCCTTACACATTTAAAAAACCCCCCCCCCATTAGAATTGGCGCGGCCTGTAGTCTTAGAGAAATGATACACTAGCCTAACTGAGGATTTTCTTATGATATGTGTGTCTATTCAAACTTTTTGACAGTGCATTAACTTTTGTGTAGCATCGCTCCAGATGACAATTTTGTATCGGTGTTTTGTATTACAAGTGTGTTGATATATCCGAAGCTCTGCGACAATTATGTGAGTAGCAATAAATGCATTACTTTCTTATTTTATTTTCTCTATGTTAATGTTTCTCAAGTTTGTTAGTCCTTGTGGCTCCACTCGCTCCTAAGGGAAACTGAAATTTATCAGTCTGATTTCGACTCAGTATGGCCGTTAACATAAGCTCCCTATACGCACTCCTAGTATAAGCTCCCCTCTCTGGAAGTTCAGCCTCCACTCAGGTAAGCCACACGCGAACTGTCAGCAAAGAGTTTAACTTAATTTCCCCATTAAATTAAACAGTTGATATAAGAACAAACAATTTTTATTGAGACTCCCTTATCAGAAGGTATTATTGAATAATAAAACCAGAATCCCCTTACACATTTAAAAACCCCCCCATTAGAATTGGCGCGGCCTGTTTAAAGGAGCAAAAACACAAGGACAACATTGAAAAAAAAAGAAATTGTTGAGAAATATTACGCATGAGGAAAGTGTGCATGCATTAAAGTACCATTTTTCCGCATGCTTTGAAGGGTCATATTTTTTTTCTGCATGCTTTGAAGCGTCATAATTTGTGCATATTTTGAAAAACAATATTTTGTTAAACCTAAATCCCCCGAAAATAGTAGCAAAAAAAAATACATATAATTAAGAAGTATCGAATTTAAATAGTATCAAAATAAATAAAACCAGTACCGAATTTTAACCCAACAAAAAAAAAACAAATCAATATGTCGTTGAATCAAAACGAACAATTATTAAAGCAAAAATTCATTGCCAAAACAGTGGAAATTTCAAAATCGCTTCCTTCATATAACGGTGATGAAGACGTAGACGAATTTATTATTCAATTAAACCAATTCGTAGAAGTAACTCAAACGGACTTAAAATCATTAGTAGGCATGTTGTTAATGAGACTTAAGGGACAGGCATTAACATTCCTGAAACAAATAGAACAAACGATAGGGGAAGATAACAACCTCCCAATAAACTCAATCGGAAAATTGCTAAAAGCGTTCCGAGAAAGATTTGTTGAAACCAGTTCAACACACAAATTAAAGCATGGTACGGTATGTTTCGATGAAACACAAAATGTTAGGGAATACCTACACAAGGTAATGGTATCCATTGAGGCAAAATATGGAAAAGAATCGGGCCCTTTATACGATAAGATCGTACTTAATGCTTTCATGCAAGGATTAAGCCCCAAGCTATACCGAATGTTAATTTCAAAAAATATTCAAACATTAGAGCTAGCAGTTCAGGAGGTAGAGAGAATGATTGAAATTGACTCGATTGTGGCAAATCACAACAAGTCAAGAATAAATAATGTAGAAAATTCAACTCCGGGACAATCACGAGGGATTTCCCCAGGATTTTTACAAAGAGATAATTCACCCAAACCGAACCAAAATAGGTCTCCAGCCCCTACGAGGCAAAGAATAGTACGTTTTGTACCCACGGATACAACAAACTACGTACAGAACCCCCCAATTATATGCTATGCATGTAATAAGCAAGGACATATCGCCAGGGAATGCCGTACTAAAAACAAATATACATCAGCAACCCCAAGTTTTAATAATCGTTTGTTCGGGAGAACAAACACAAATGCCAATGGGTCAGGAAACTATAGAAATAACCCCCCACGTCTCCCATCGTTCCGCAACCCGTACCAACAAGGATTGGCATATTCGAATCCTTCCCAATATACGCCTCAACAACCCTATTCCAATCCCTCACCCAACCGACAAAATAATTATCGGTTCCCCAACGCAATCACGCGACAAAACATGTACCAATTTAATTCACGAACGGTGTATCCATCTAGATTTAACAGGAATACAACCGATAACAGAGGATATTTCTTCCCGCCGGGAAACGAAAGAAATTTTTCGTCAATACAAAATGAACAAATGCCGCGAGCCGTCGGCACAAGAAACTTTAACCCACGCAATAATACGTGGCAACCACGACAATCAAATGTCAACCAACTTGGAACTTCCCTAACAAGCGAGATTCCCACCGAACCCCAATCTCAAACGCCAACTTATCAGATAAGCGCACAGGGAAACGAATTAGGCCCCCAAGAAAATTAACCGGGACCCTGGAGGCCAATATTTTTTATAGGTCCCATCCAGTAATTGTACCTTCCTTAAGTGATAATGATGACATATTACCTATATTAAATAATTTTAGTGTTGCGAGTATTAATTTCAAAGCATTAATAGATTCAGGTGCATCTGTTAACATAATAAATTCGAATGTATTTGATAGACTCCCAATATATATTAAGCGACGGAAAAATTTCAATATCCCAAGTTTAACTAGTGTCACAGGTCATAGGCTGGAGGCTGTAGGCTCCATATGTTTAGATGTAACAAAAGACAATAAAATCTTTCCTACAAACTTCATAATCTGCAAAAATTTCCCATATGAAGCTATAATTGGTGCTAATTTTTTAAAATCTAATAAGGTGTTATTAGATATAGCAAATAACAGACTCGTGTATCCATACGATCCTATTCTCCAACGCGTGGAGAGAGGGGAAGCGACAGTAAATAGAATAAAGTCTTTTGTACCCTATCTCTCATCTCGTGGGAGAAATTCAAGCAGCAAATGGATCGAGTCAATAAAAGCAAAAATAGGGAAAATGCAGGAGTATAGACAAACAGAAATAAAAAAAAAAAAACCGAATTATGGACTGAAATAATAAATCTAAGTACTATTGTAAGGGGACAAGACTTGGATTTACCCTTACAACCAACCCCACAAGCGGAAGACCTGACGCAAGAAAGCGCTAATCTTAACCTAATAGAAAATGACTCGAAAGAAAAATACTATGGGTTCGCGGTACGTAAAACAAAAATCCCCCCAAACACTATGCAAAGAGTACAAATCTCTCAAATGGTCACCCCTGTAAATGACAATTCCGAAATTTGGTTCGCATCCCCGTGTAAAGAAATTCCAGAAAATCTGTTTTGTGAAGAACAGATCATTTCATACGAAAAAGGCGAAGGTTTTATTTGGTTAACTAACACACATGAAAACGATATGATTACATTGAAAAAAGGAACATGTCTCGTTGAAATACAAGTTATTTCTGAGCACGAGCTAAGCAAATGGAGAAACTCCAGGGAAAGCTTAGTTAATAGTGTTGGTGATAGGAATCCAAAGAATAACTACCCCCTAACAAAACCCCAATTTTTGGAAAAATTTAAATTAGATCATATCCAAAATACGCAATTAAAGGAAAAATTATGTGAATTGCTCTGGAATTTTAGAGATATTTTTCTACATGCGAGGAAGATATCGGGTTGATACCATTTTATCAACACTCTATCCAAACCACAGGGTTACCTGTAGCTAAACAGCCCTATCGCATTCCCCATCCCTACAAAGGCTGGTTAAAAAATAAAATCCGCGAATTAGAAAGAAACAACATTATACGGCCAAGCATAAGCCCGTATTCAGCCCCCGTTATACTAGTACCAAAAAAGAACAAGGACCTTAGGCTTGTAGTGGATTATAGAGCCTTAAATAAGCAGGTAGTTAGTGACAAATTTCCCCTGCCCCGAATTGATGAAATCCTAGACTCCATTTCAACCAAGAACAAAATTTTTACATCTCTTGACCTCACGCAAGGTTATCATCAGGTTAAGATAGCAGATAATGACGTCTATAAAACGGCCTTTTCGACAACGGAATGTGGCTCTTATGAATATTTGAGATTACCCTTTGGACTCAAGACCAGTTCAAGTGCATTATGTAGACCTCTGTTACACTTATTACGAGGAATAGAAAATATTATCCACTTTGTGGATGATGTTATTTGTGTGGGAGAAACACCAGAGGACCATTTAAACACATTAACCAAAGTTTTCGAAAAATTCAGAGAGGGTAATTTGAAATGTAGACCGGAAAAAGTAAATTTGTTTCAATCCGAAATAAAATTCTTAGGAATGATAGTGACCCAAGGTCAAATATCACCGGACCCTGAGAAGATAAAATGTGTAGAGAATCTTAAGCCGCCAAAAACTATAAAACAATTAAGAGGCATTATTGGTTTAACCAGTTATTTTAGAAAATTTATACGTAACTACGCCCAAATCGCAAAACCCCTAACAGATCTAACTAAAGGAAATTCCCAAAATGTTACCTGGTCTCAGGAAGCTCAAACTTCTTTGGACACTCTCAAGAAAGCTCTTACTTCTGAACCAATATTAGCGTTACCAGACTTTGAAAAAGGTACATTCGTGGTTACCACCGATGCTTCAGCTCTAGGTATCGGTGCAATCCTTTCCCAAATAATCCCCGTGGAAAACAACCCCGATCCCCAACAGGACCCCCCTCAATATATAGAGAAAGTCATATGCTATTCAAGCAGAACTCTAACCAAAGGCGAAAGTAGTTATTCAGCAACGCAATTGGAGTTACTATCTATAATTTACCACTTAGATAAATTCAGACATTATTTAGTAGGACGAAAATTTAAACTGCGCTCGGACCATAAAAGCTTACAGTACCTAAGCACATTCAAAAATCCAACCGGAATTTTAGCGCGATGGATAATGAAAATCCAGGATCTGGATTACGAATTTGAACACGTGACCGGTAAACAGAATGCCCCTTGCGATTACCTAAGTAGATACCCTGAGGATAACCCTTCAGATAATGAAACTAAACAAATAAATGCCATTAATCCCAGTAAACAAAAACAAAAGAAGAATATACCAAAAATCCTTACAGAAGAAAAAGGACCACGAGTAATTCCCTTATCCCTAGCCAATATTAAAAGAAACCAAGTTAAGGATGAAATGTGTTTGACTCTCATTAATTACTTTGTGAATTCTGATAATCTCCCTGACAAGTTCAAAGCCCTAAGACGGGAAATAGACAATTTTTATTATGACTTTGACGAAGAAATCCTTTGCAGGATAGTAACAGGCGAAACGAATAGAAATCAAACCTTAATAATCCCAGTGCTCCCCCAAAACTTAATAATACCTGCCTTTGAGTACTTCCATTCGGAAATAGGCGGACACTTAGGAATAACCAAGACATTACACAAGCTAAAACAATACTTTTATATTCCGTCGGCATTAACAAAACTCAAAGATTTTATAAGTACATGTGAAGCTTGTAACTTAAGAAAAAATCCACAAACGTACCCAAATCCCCCCTTGGGAAGAGTGCCAGTGGCAAGGTTCCCTTTCGACATCGTCTCATTTGACCTTTTTGGTACAAGTGGAGGATTACCTGTTTCTAATAGAGGTCATACTTGCATCCTCTCAGTAATAGACCATTTTACCGGCTTCACTTTTGCCAAAGCATTGAAAAATCAAGGCGCATATGCCACAAGTAAAGCCCTAGCAAAAATATTTTTGGAGTTTGGCGTTCCTCAACGGGTCATTAGCGACAATGGATCTAACTTCGTTTCTAAAGTAACGAAGGATTTAATGTGTTTCCTAAAAATAGAGAAACTAGTAACCTCTCCCTACCATCCCCAAGCTAATGGAAAAATCGAAAATAGGCACAAAATATTTTCCAATGTCTTGAGTATTTATACAAAGGACAATCGAAACGATTGGGATCAATATCTACCTTACTTAACTAATGTAATTAATACGGCATACTCGGAAGCGACTAAAGAAAGTCCATTTTTTCTTTTATTCGGACGTGATTTTAAAATACCATATCAAGAAATTATAGAATCAAGAGAATATTATAATAATACAGAGGACTACAAGCAAGATTTCATAAATAGAATGAGAAAAACCTATAAAATAGTTAGACAAGAGTTAGAAAAATGTAAAGTGAACCAAGAGTTGAGGAATGAATCCAAAATCAAGGGGAATATAAATTTTAAGGTAGGCGACTGCGTCTATTTAAAAAATGAAGCTAAACTGGAAGGCAAAAAACTTTCCAATAAATATTCAGGACCCTACAGAATAATCAAAAAATATGACAACGATTTTACCTTTAAAATGATAAGCCCGGAAAATGGGAGAACATATAAAGCACATGTTAGCCGTATAAAAGGTGCCAAATACCCCGTTAAGTGGGCACCCGAACCCTCATCTTCAGAATCATCAAACGCGGAAAATCAATTTCCTAAGTCCAGGCTATCCGAACTAAAACCCTTTAACTTTAAACAAAACTATTTTGAAAACAATAGCGAAGAGGAAGATTTTGAAGAATTTTTGGCCATGAAAAGCCTAGTCATCCCCAAAAGAAAACCCTTAATACCCGTGCCTGCAAGAACCCCAAAAAGCCCAGAAAGTTCATCCACAGAAAACTCGGAGCAAGAATTGGATTATACGCTATCGCCAAAAACCCAATTTTTCCCCGATAGAATTTCGACCCCATGTCCCCCCAAAAGATTTCCTGACGACATGGTATCTCCAGCAACCCCGATAGAAAGACCCTTATCGCTACAGGAGGAATTGAACAGAGCCGTGGAAACCCCAGGTGCAAAAAGGAGGAAGACTCCTCCTAGGGATACAAATACAAAAAGCTTGAGAGAGGCCATGGACATTGTAAATTATCCGATAAAAACAAGGCAAAGTACCTTGCCTTGGACACAGGAACACCCGGAAGATGAAAACTTGGGACAATACCATCACATAACGGTATCTAAAGTAAAACCCAAGGAATCTTACTCCTGGAAACAGACCCTACTACGAAATACACCTCACCCCCCGGAAGATATGGCATTCAAGCAATGGAGACAATCTCCAAAGGTATTTGACTCCTCCCACAGTTCCCAAGAATCTTTTAACTCCCCTGAAACAGGATTTCAACGCGAGGAAATGGAAAATAAACCCTCAACCTCAAAAGCAGACGAAATATATGAAGCAAGGGCAGGAGATACCCCTCAATCGCAAAGGACCGCCCCCGAAAGCCCAAATAATGAATCCTCAGATACTAGCTCTAATGAGTCCGACGATGAATCAGATCCTGACTACCCCCATAACGCACCAAAACAAAAACCGGCTTCTGCCGCGGCCCATGCGAAAGCCGCAAAATTAAAAGGTCAAAAATACCTACTAAAACAGTATAAGAAATTTGATCTGATCTCTATGGGAAAATCGAAAAAGAATAAAAAACAAGAAGGCGAACAGGAAGTTACAACGAAATCTGGCAGAATAAGCAAAAGGCCAGACAAATGGACATACATCTAGGAACAAAATACCCCAAAAACTTATATAGCAATATTAAATCGAAATGAACAATAAAAAAAAAAAAACCTTAAAACAAGGGTACATGAGTAGAATATTATAATGAAAAATACCCATGAAAGGTCAGAAGAAGTTAATAGTCAATTTTTCCAGACAAACTATATCCTGGCTTGGTAAAGAACCCCAAGGATAGAAGAAGAACAAGAATTGTTCAAACCATCCTCCAAAAAGAAAAAATACCTAGTGCAACCCCGTTACTGACAGAACAAATATGGATCAACTATTTCAAATACGATCAAAACTTCTCGACGACTCGGCACAATTAGTAGCAGAAAAATTGAAAATCGACAATATGATAGAAACCACACTTAAATCCCTTAGGGAAGTGAAGGCCTCCCAAGAAACAATGAACAAAAGAATAAATGAGATTTTAATAACTAAACAAATGGATAAGTTGGTTGAAACCCAGTTTATGGAAGTTAAAGAACAGACCGCCAAAATCCAAAATGAAATGGAATCAATAAGCGATGCCACGCTTTTCGAGGGATATAATTATCCCGATCAGATCCTAAAATTACAAGTATTATACGATAAAATGCAGGAAATTGGTAAAAAAGTACAAGATTATAGAAACAGTACTGTTCTGTCCGCGACAATGGCAGTACAAGAAGCCCTGGCACCCCAACGAGCAAAGATCCTAGACTTGCAGCATATGTACGATCATTTGAAAGCACAGAAAGAAATAATTCAGTTGCAACAGGACAGCTTAGAGAAACGACTAAAGGAGAACCATGCCAAAATCACCGAAGAACTTCAGAAACAAAGAGATTTCTGCTCAAACCTAGAAAAAATAGTTGCAACATACTTCACTGTCGAAATTGACCTACCCCTCAGTCCCCATTTGGAAAATCTTCTCACTAACACCTACAACGAAGGGTCATCCCAACCCGCATATTTTGCGATTCCAAATCAAGCCCGTCATCAGCACATAAGACCCCAAGTAAAAACTAATCAACAGAATCCTCCAGCGGATAATAATATAATTGTGAGGGCCCAGTACCATGACGCCCAAGAGAATGTTACTACGGGCCAAGATTCCTCAGAAATCTATGCACCACAAGGAACACCCAAAACCCAACCATTGCCAGAAGGTACAGAAAACTAAGAAATACCAGACATGAGAATAAATCAAAAAAAAAAGAGGTAAAAATTCTTTTTCGTCAAAATCCCCTTCTAATACATTAAAGTGACTACATTTTGTAGAATGTGATGTATACCGACAAAAAGTAGTAAATAACACAATATTCGAACGAAAACTCGTTAAACTAGATAATTATGTTTCCGCTAGACAGAACATAGTATTTCCTTAAAAAAAATAGATAAATAAATGCAGATTACAAATTCAATGGTAAAAAAAAAAATGCAATGAATAGCCATCCTTACATTACTAGGAATAGTTAAACAGCATTTCGGATACCCCCCCCCCCCAGAGTAGGTAAACCTGACGATCACAAGGGATCGCTTAATGAGGAGATTTACTTCAGGGCACGAGGATCAAATCCGTATCCTAGGTTCGGCCGTCTATCAATCCATAACCCCAGACCACTACATTCCAAAAATTGCTTTTAACTTAAAAAAAAAAAAAAAAATATTCGGATCGGCGCTTTAATAGATTCTACATCTTCACAAAATCAATTTTGTGGGATATTTATTTTTAATCATCATGCCAACGACATAATCAAATACGGAACTCCAAAATATACTAAATCTAATCACAAGAAAAGATGACCGGAAATAACCACCACCCAAACTTGCCGTATAGAATATAAAACGTCAAACAATTAAAAAAAAAATTTCAGTCAAAAATATATGTACGAGTTATTATTGTGTTAATTACCAAGCTAAAAGGCAATTAGGAAAACAGATAATTAACGGCAGTCTAATGATCAAACAGTTGGGTTTATGTGTATATGTACGTGCATATGTATGTATGCGTATGTGTATATAAATATATATGCGTATATATGTGTGAGGATAGTAATATGCGAGGCAAAATTTACCTGCACATAAGGGTGTAATGACTAACCTGGTCATAAGTACAGGGTTTTCTGTCAACTTACGTAACAGAAACAAGCCTAATTAATCTTTCAAAAATTATCCATGTAAGCCTAGTGATAAAAAAAAAGACTCTACAAAAAATTAACTAATTAAAAATAGCTATAAGTAAAATTGTATCTTTTCTAGGTAAAATAGCGAATATTTAATCAGCATATATGATTCGTGGCCTTTATCTGAGCCTTAAAATGAAGTCAATTACTTAAACAAACCCTACAAGTCGCTAAGAAAAAAAAAAATAAATAAATTCCCTTCTCGCCAATTTTACTAAGCAAATACCACTTCGGTCAATGTTAAAATAATTATGCGATTCAAATAACCCTTGTAAAGCGTTGATATGATAAGAAATTAACACCAATGATACCAGGTAGAAGCCATTAAGATTTATGGTAGCATAGTCAAGGTATCTAAGCGTAATAATCTCGAATTACGAAACTTTCCCTTTTCATTTCGTAATTAACAAAAAATTGCAGACCCGTGTACCATGTGTATTTTGAACTAATCGCATACCCATAACTGATAGTTCTTTCGTCTAAAAAAAAAAAAAACTAATAATTAACTAACGTTTATCAACGTTTATTAATAATAATTAACGTTTGATCATGTAGTGATTATAAATTGGTGTAACAAAAGCCGAACAAATAAAATACAATTCCATTTCGAAACCTAAATGAACAAAGGAAATTAATTGCTAAATAATTAATGCAAAACACAAGAGTAACCCTGAAAGGTAAAAATAAGCTAAAATTGTAAAATTTAAAATGCCGATCTGGTGCATAAATTTTGACCTATAGAGATGCGATAAATTGTTTAATAAGAGGCATATCCGCAGATACAAGTAAAACAACGAGAGCGGCGTAATTATTAAGTCATAAAAAATAGGCTCCTTGATAACCCTCAAAAAAAAACATATGAAAACCAAAAAGGGAGACTTTTATGATCGAACCTCCTAAACAATTTGTTTAGTTGAATTTTTGTAGTGGCGTAGTCGAACACTAATTAAGATATCTTTAAGCCAGGTGTGATAAAACCATGAATAAAATTAGTTCGACAAGTAATCACTGTAATCATTCGTGCAGATTAAACAATTTGAAAGACAAAATAAACCTTCCTTAAATCAAGAAATTATATAAAATAGTTAAAAAAAAATCGTAAGATATTGTACCTGCGAATAGCAAATAAGACAACTTAAGGCAAAAAAAAAGAAAAAGCATTGATTAATTTTATTTTTTTTTACTTGAGATGGCCCTCTATCTAGGAAGCGTCTTACTATCAAAAATAGTGATACCATGAACTTAATTTGTGGCCAATGTCTAAGCTAATTAAATAAGTAATTGTATAACTACCAACAAAAATAGCTTTATTACTGTACAGTGGCTAAGTGAAAGATAAAACAATCGCCAAAAAAATTATATCAATAATGTTAGCGGGAAATTATCTTAGAAGTGGCGGTACAATGGGAAATGGAACCGCATGGCTGAGATGGCAGAGAGTGGCGAGTCTTGCGATAAAACCATTCGCCGATGGTCCAAAGATCAGTTATACGCTATATGCCTATATGTAATAAAAAAAAAAAAAAAAAAAAAACGCGTATTGATTAAAATTTCAACTTTTGATGCCAACTATTGAGGATATGTTTCCCTAATAGATAACTGTTGTATCATAAGTTAAAATCGTAACTAACGAGAGCTAAGTAACACTTAGTTTTGCAATAATTAGCAAAAGCAGCAGAATGCTTGCAGCCGATAGGCAAGGAATAATATAACCACCAAAAACCGTAAAAATTTGCAGCAATAAATTCAACCAATTTTACCTTAAATAGAATTAAAGCATACAAATGAACCGCGCAATTAAAGTATAAAAGAATAACCTGTAAAAAAAAAATATAACAAAAAAAAAAACTTTCTCCTAGGCTAGACAATTTCTTAACTTGGAAAGATTTTGCAATTAGGCTGATAGCTATATGACGATAGCAGACATATTCTGCTTCTGATATGTGATTTAATTTCTGCAGGTTCTCACAATTGGTGCAAACCGCGTAACATACAGCTAGAGACGAACAAAACTAAATTAAACTAACATAGGTCCGTCGAAATACTCTAATGACCAAAATAATTCAGATGTAAAGCAATGCAAAAAATAACCAATTAATGCAAAAGGAAGAAAATCATTCCAAAAATTGACGATTAGTCACAAATACTCATATCACAAGACAGTATGTAATAACCTTCTACTAACCTTATAAGCCAGTTACGACCCCAGGTCTCTGCTAATCCTTAATTCCCCCAATACGTAATATGACGTGGTAAACCACATGTTATTCACAAAATTCAAACCTTGTGAAAAGCACAGTATTTAAGAGTTCGGAGAATGTGCACACACTAGTGAGCATATACTTAACTAAAATTGATATAACAAAACGAACATTTATACAAAGCATGAATAACTGAAGGGTAATTTCTAATGCAATTAAGTGAAAGCAGAAGCCATAAAATAGATTACAACACCTGTGAGGTAATTTAGCCCTTTGTTCGGACATACATTTCTAAGATCCTAAATCAACAAGGATAAATTATCAAACTTTCTCCATGAATCAAGCACTTACAGAAGGATAACCTACTAAAGATTATGGTGATAAAATACAAAGGAAAAAGAATTACAGATACTATAAGTAATGTTCTAATCAAAGTGATGAGCCCCCCCCCCTTTCAATCGTGCGGCATCTTAGTGGCATCAAAATTCGAAATCAAACGCAAATATATTTTAGTTTTAACTTGGGAATACAAAGAAACTAAATTCATATGGCTTATGACAAGCTACGAAACTTTTAAGTAATACCGCGCTGGATAGTAAATATCTCTACCACGTGGCGTTAACCCCGCCACAGGAGAGGGATGATTTGACACCTTAAAAGTAAATGAGTTACACTTCGACTCGCATTACTCCCATTAATCAAGGATATACAAGGCTGATGAAAGTGAAGGAATAGATACCTTAGCCACATCACAGCTAAATGAAATATAAAGATAAATAAAAGGCATTACAGCCTAGTAACTGAATTTTCGAAAAAAAAAAAAAAAAAAAAATATAAGACTGTATTTCAAAAAAAGGCCTTAACGAAGTTAATTGAAATTATGGATATTTTAAAAGATTGTTTAAAAAAAAAAAATTGTTGCCTCGTTGACTATAGATTACTTAGGAAATTTTTTTTTTTGTTGCAAATAAGGATTCAACAAGTATGGAAATTGGATGCCACATTAAGGTTATAACAGAGTTTCCCTCAACCTGATATATAGCATTAACTAGAATATACTAACGAACAATATAATACGACCCTTTACATAACTATTTAAGCCCAAAACCCCACTTTAACCAGGTAAAAGACACTTCAGCTAAAAGTCAGTAGTAGTACCCTATACGCTTCCAAGGGACAATAAAATTTTTTTTCTTCTCTCAAGAATTAATAAAAGCACAGTATACATAGCAATTCTAATTCATAAAAACAAAATAAAGTAACCATCAGCGGACAACACCATAAAATACCTTAAAATAGTATAGGAAAAACGACTCAAATATCCACATGACGTATAATAGTGAAAACGGATGGACCCCCAAGCATGGGAGGTTGGAGCCGAGGATGAGCGTGGTGTATATCATCCCACCACGCAAACACTTGACTCCCACCTTCTATTGAAAAAAAAAGATTACACATATTACTGAATGAGGGAGATACCAGACGTTATAGCACCTGTTGCTGACTTGGCTCGACTTCTTTTGGCGAGATTTTTTTTGTGAAATTTATCGAAACTGGAGGGATGTATTTTCCGTTTACCTGATATCTGATGCTCCATTGTCGGGTGAGTCGAAAATGCATCGTTCTATTGACTTGATTACGAGACTTAACTACACAACAAGAAATCGCTTGGCAAGTACTATAACTGCCTATTAGTCAAAATTCTTAAACAAATGGACCTTCACCCGTTGGTCAACTGTTGTGACCTATGGTGTGTTTTATTCCATTGGTCATTAGACTTGGATATGGAACTCTCACGAGAAGATCAACTAACCTCTCTATAAAAAGTGACCCGCAAGAATTACCCTAACTCATCACTACCACATGGAAATAATGAGACGAAAAAAAGTGGTAGTGCAAGAACACGAAATAAAGAAGACAACGAGGTTTGATATGTGGGGTATACGTTGGCATGGCGCGGGGACGCGAGTGATTAAGTTTCGTGTTCAGGTGCTATGCTGAGGTATCTCTTGCAGTATACAATTAAAAAAAAATGTGTCAAAAGATTAATGAAAGGGGCAACCCGCAGAAATGACCATACCTAGCCCCGACATTAGAAGAAACGTGACAAGGCAACGGATCATTCCAAAATATGAAATGAAAATGAACAGAAGCCCAATACGTGGGGAATGCCATAACTTTGTAAGCTTTTCTGTTGATTGTTTGGGAGAGGTGTGCGGAGTGAAGGTATCTCTTATGAAATACAACTAAAACAGAAAGAAGAATGCCATAAAAACTAGTAAAATTAACTATGCGATCTGCTAAAATTACCCTACATAACCCTCACAATTTGAAAATGTGATAAATCAAGTGACCATACGAGAATATGGAATAAAAATGGACAAAAATTCCGATGCGTGAGGAGAACGTTGACAGGGCACTGGAACTCTCATGAAAGGATCAAATCATCTATGAAAAGCGACCCGGAAGAATTACCCTACATTGATTTTACTACCACAACATTTACTATAACAAAAGTAACCACGCAAAAAACTACGAAGAAAACAAGCAAACAAGCCTCATACATGAGACATTGAGTCCGGAGAGTGGACGATTTTAGAACTAGTTTTCGAAGCTCAATTCAGGAATTGGTCCTGGAGGACTGGTTCCGGAGCTGAGCTTCGGAAATTACTTTCAGTCCCGACGTCTTGTTACTCTTTGAATCTATTCTTGGAGCAGTAGTTCCCTCTGCAAAGAACAACTTGTACCAAAAGGAATGTAAGAGCACTAGTGAAAATTAAATAACATAAAATTAAAAAAAAAGCCAAGTAAACAGCAAATATTACAATTAATCATCAAATTGATAGCGCTAAGTGACGCGCCGTGTAGCCAACTATTTATTTATCTTGATTATTTCATAATCATCATTATACCTTAAATCACCATAACCATTTTTGGAAATATGTTACTACTAAGTAATCACTTATTTCATAATTAATGATAAATTTTATATAAGAGCACGTTTACAGATACTGTGCGTGAAGACCTTCAACCACTGGTTAAGGGAATCGCCGAAACAAGCGACCATACGGTATGTTGCTTATATTAGCCTAAAATCTAGTAGAATAATCAGAAAAAACGTAACCATGATAAAATACCCAAGCAATCAACAATTAAATAATCGTAGACGAGAAAATGCAATCTTTTGGAACCTTAAGATAAGACATAGCATAGACAATATTAATGCTCCGTTAAGAGAATGGGGACTTGTCAACAATTTAATGAAAGAAGAGGAACTTATTAAAGCAGTAGAAAATCTTGACTGTCCAAAACTATATTATCTCCTAAAATCTCAAAGACAAGGCTGGAACAAAGAGTGATCCTAAGATTAACGGCAAGCCTAGTGCTTTATAATTTTAGTGCACGTGAGATGACAAGAACACTAGAGCACACTAGACGAAGTGCCAACCTGGCCTTCCGAATTTTAGTACAACATATCCCATCATCAATGAATAGCTCTTTGTCTGAATATATCGCCAACAATATTTGGTACGATCAAGATGATAATAATATAACTACAATTTGGCCCATTAAATTTCTCTCCATATTAATAGACCAAGGACATATGTTAAAAAGTGAAACCCTTCTTAAAATCTTGTACGTCAATTGTGTAAATAACACGTATCTAAATCCGATAAACCCTTCAATGGGAACCGCAATTTTTCAACTTACCCCAAGAGAATATAAAGACATAAAGAAAATAACCCTGAATTTCTTCCAAGAAGATGAAATTTTGGAAGAAAAATAGTCCCTGGGTTAGACGTAATCGTGCGTGAGCAACTATGTTGTTGCCAATCACACACAAATTTAAGTTTCTCTGTAGTAAAGATATTGAATGATCCATTGTCATTATCTCAGTTGTGCCGGAAAGTCATTCGTCAAAATATGCGAAGAAATGATATAACCGCCACTTTGGAAGGCCTGCACCTCCCAAACCAACTACTAGTGTATTTAATGTACCTAAATATACCCGAAAACGGTAAAAATGGTATAGTGTTTGAACTCCAATTTCTCAGCCCAAATGTTTCGTCATGGGAAAATTACCGACTTCTGGACATGCTTATATCTCCAAGTTCAAAGGCGGCACTGCCGGATGATGCACCCATATTGAAATTAAAACCCAACCTCAGTGGGAGAAACTGTGTATATAGATAATCTTGTTAAAATAAATGATGAAAGAACCCTATAATATTACCTGAAGTGTTATAACTATGAAAATCAATTATTATCATAATTTAAAAAAAAAATGCATTATAAACCAGTGTTGTATTGATATTTATGAACTATGAATTAGAATAAATATCACGAGATCTATGTACATTATCAATATATTGACAAGAAGGTAGTTTCTCAAAAGTTTCTATACTTTTAAGACTATAAAACGACCGCAAAGTCGTTAAACTAGAGTACGGAACTTTAGGGTAGCAACTATGTTTGAACACACAAATAGCCAGGTGCAAGGAGGCACCGGTGAAAAAGTAGTTCAACCTCAACCTGAAGTTACCTTGTTTTTCACTCAAAATTGGTTAGTATGAAGCTCAGATGACTCGAATTACGGTCGAATGAATAAGTACCCGATGTATTGAGGAAATGCCGGTGAAAAGGTAGTTTGACCTCGACCTAGAGTGTACCATGACTATAACCAATCTTGAAAAAGTTAATTAAACAAAAGTCAATAGAAACTACCTTCTTTTGGCCATTGTTCTGAAATGTTCTGAAAGGACAAAATAAAGGAATGGCCAAAGCAGTTATTGATACAGAGTTTACATGTATTAAACATGCCAAGAAAATGTTATATACTCAGCTGCAATGATCGTAGTGAATAAATCAAGGGAAAAAGTTTTCGCGAAAAAAAAAATGGAACGTCAAATACGATTTAAGATAATATGACGAAAAATCGTATAGTTTCGGAATACGATTGGCAATAAACCCAAATATCGATCCGTAACAGGAAAATTGCGAATAAAATACAATGCGAGAAAGGATTAGTACCTTCAATATATTTAGAAGCCATGTAGCTAACGATGTTAGCTGTTCGCGTAATAATGCAATCTATATTCAAAACCCTAAAGAATAAAATCAAAAAATTAGGAATAGATTACATTGCAAGATAAATTAACATATATTAATTTTAGAAATAGACAGGAAGGTGCGATTAACGAAGGCCATGATAATTTTCATTGTTCACGCAGTGGCCCAAGACGTCATAAGGCAGGGAATCATACCTAAGCATGGGAACTACCCCCAAAATAGTCATAATGCATGAGAAGTATGAGTTCTCCTATTCACAAGGAGACCGGAGATTATCAGATACGAGAAACCAATGTGGAGCGTCTTCAGCTTATTTCAAGTGGAATATTTAGTCATTTGCGATACTGGAGCTCATTGATTTCCCCAACCATGAGGATTTTGTTGATCCAAGTTATGGAAGAATTATGAGGCCACGGAGACAGGACCCGAAGAAAGATCACATTGAGCCAAATGAGACGCAGAACATAAACCCAGAACTCCCTGATAAACCTTAAGCAAAAAATAAGGGAGGACATAATCGAGCGAATGAGAGTAGAGGTCCTCATTCGTGCCATGTCCAGTCCCAAATTTTCACTTAATTTTTTATTGTGCAAGCCCATGCAGCTGCAAAAATATATTTCTTGGGCAGCGTGGACGCGCATAAACAGTAAAAGATTTGAAAAATTTATAGTAAATCGAGACCTCTAATAAAAACCACGTAATCTATCTTGAAAGTAGTAGCAGAATAGAAAATTAAATGCCAAAGTAGATGAGTGTTGAATAACATTTAAAAATGCATTGAATATAGAACATGTGTCAAACGCACATGGGTACATGTATACATATAGTCACCAAATCTTGAAAATCTTATAGTGTTATTTTTTGTAAACATAATCATTTGTCCTATAATAACTTTGCTTATATCACAGTAATCTAGTGATTGCTGCAACATGCATGTAATAGCACGAGAGTTGCCCTTAGTTGCTCTATCGTTGAGTTTAACTGTATCCATACTGAAATTGATATTATTCATATGTCTAATCACGACTATTATTTCAAAAATAGTCCCCACATGGTATTATGTAAATTATATATTATTGCTGTATGTGTTATAACTTGTGTAATTATAAAGAGCATATGATTCTGCCCAGATATTTATATTCTAGGACGCAGAGTAACCAGTGCAAATTAATTATTGGTGTACCAGCAGGCAACACGGATACAACCCAGTAGCATCTACTTTCATCATTCGTCAACCACCGACAAGTACTCACCAAGGAAATCCCTAAGACAATATCCTGATGACATTCCAAGTCACCCAAGCCTAGTACCAGGTAATCTTATCTCAAGCAATATTGGCAAACCAAGAACCTCACTTATATGTATACATCTGAATTAATAATTACCTAGGGAACCACCCCGACCGCAACGTCGTAAAACTACGTGGAGACCGTCGATAACTATCCTTAGACGGCAACGGCCTTAAGATTTAATGTTTGAAACACCAAGAATAATCCTAGAGTCAATCCTTCAAGGATCATGTATCTTAAGCCCCAAATCAGAGACAATATGTTGAACCAACATCAAAAGCTTAAGTTTTGACGCCATCCAATCATTATTAAAGGTCGCAAAACCTAACCATCCTCCATAAGAAGAAAAATCAAACATGATCAATTAATGGGAAATATAGACTGTACGTGATAAAATTTTTTTTCCCAAAACGAAGTGTTCGGAGAAGAGAAACAACCAGTTATTATTGTTCTAATCTTCATATTAAGCCCTCAATGATTGTAAATCATTTGACCGGGAATCAAAGACAATGCGTCGAGCCAAGGCCCTTAGATCAAGTTTTGATCCTGCCATAGTTAACATTAAATGTTGTAACACAGCCCATAGTCCAAGATATAGACTGAACGCGAACAATTTACGGGAAACACAAACTGTACGAGTAATAGATTTTCCCAAAAACAAAAGTGTCCAATAAAAGAAGAAATGAACGTGATCAATTTACGGAAAACACAGACTGTACGAGTATTAGATTTTCCGAGGATAAAAGTGTCCAAGAAGAACTAACCAACCAACGTTAAGATGCTCATTTCATGTAATCAATTCCCCAAGGGATATGTACCCAATAGACATTTCAACATTCCTGTGACGTCAAACCCGCGTATTTCATATGACAAACCATACACGAACGATTTTGTGCAATAGTCATGATTACGGACAATGTAAACGCTCATCCCAAGGAACAAGTGCCAGAAAACGAAACACCAAGAAGACAAACCATAAACAATTAGCCAACCTAATAATTAACTGAATGGAAGCCCAAAGTAAGAGTGATAACGTATGTGAGTATTATAGACACGTAGAATGATGAAGTAAGTGTGAAGCCTTATGTATCTAACTAGCAACTTTGATAAATATTGTTAAACTTATCAGAAAACAGATGAAAACCAGTGCAAGCTACCTTATCCCAGTGTTGCCATTAAACATTAAGTTAAAAAATGTTAAGGTGTAAAATTATTTTTTCCCTCCAAGCTATTTTTAGTTCAAGCATGTCAGTGTATTGTAGTTAGATGTTTTAGATGTAGTTAAAAATTTTTGATGTCAAATAACTATCGTACCAATATAACGTCAGGTGGAAGTATAAACTAGAATTAGAAGCAGCGAATATGTACCACGTTAATAATAAAGTAATTACAAAAGTGGAACTTTACTAGTTGGAGCCGTGTAGAAGTATAAGCACATCAGGTAACAAAAAAAATTTTAATATTAGGTGAAGGAATAATAATATAATTAAACCTATGTAGCATCAGGTGGAAGTATAGTCAAGTGTTAGAAAAGGCAAATATGTACCATTTTCAGTGATAATTTTCAATGATAAGATAAACGTATCAGGTGAAGGTAATTTTGATATTAGGTGGAGGAATGATAATTATCATGCTATCATATAATCTTATGTGTTAGTCATTAGAGACTCTTTGGCCCTTTCGCCAAATAGAGTGAGTAGGTGATGGACTTTAAAGTAATGTTGTCACATATATATATAGTCTAATAGAGCAATCGGAGATATGGAACAAAGATATAAATTTTGCCAAAGCAGAACTAATTCAAGTAATAAATAATAAGATAAATTCCTTAAAAAAAAAAATCAAAATTTGAAAGTGTAGAAAGAGTAGCTTAACACAACGATGAGGACATCGTTAAGAATGGGGAGGATGATATTTAATGGGATCAATTTTCAAAAACCCCAAAATCTCCCAATTTAAGTTACCCAAGTAAAATTATTCAAGTTACCAAGTAAGTAATTATACATTGTAATTATACCTTGTAACAAACATAGTAAGAATTTTTCCCACAGAAAATCCAATAAATAAATCCGCCCAGGTGTCGCCAATAAACGCTATAAATATCATTTTCACCAAATCTTATATGACAGCCAACGAATAATGTAATTTGAATCTTAGGAGCTCGAAAATACCAAACTGTCAAGAGAGTAAAATTTATAATACAAAAAAATAGTCACTCGAGATGCAAAATATATTTGTACAAGCTAATTGCATTGTTCTGGAAACTAAGTTTAGAACTAGCAATCTCAATGTAATTAAATCGTATTATCTTTTACCAATTTTCACAGAAATAAATTATAAGTCTTCTGAAAATCAAGAGACACCCTGCCGGGAAAATGTTAAAATATAAAACTTTGTTCGTTCGAAAAAATTCCAAAGTGATATTTTAAAAGTCATAAATTAAGTAACACCTGCTAGCAAAATGTTGCAGTGTAAAATTTTGAATTGTTAGAAAAATTCCAAAGTGATAGCTTAAAAGTCATAAACTTTAATTGAACCCAAGTAGCCCATTGGTGCAAGCCGGCCACATAATGATCTAGGACGAATAATGCAACCAATAGGAATTGTAAAATATACTTTTGGCAACGCCTAAACGTAACCCCCGGCAAAATTGCAGAGGATAGATAGTTAGGACATAGCAGTTTTGCGCCAGTCTATTGTCAGTCTTTTTGAGTTTATTGTCAGTCTTTTAGCAGTCTATTGTGAGTCTTTTAGCAGTCTTTTTTGAGTCTTAGAGAAATGATACACTAGCCTAACTGAGGATTTTCTTATGATATGTGTGTCTATTCAAACTTTTTGACAGTGCATTAACTTTTGTGTAGCATCGCTCCAGATGACAATTTTGTATCGGTGTTTTGTATTACAAGTGTGTTGATATATCCGAAGCTCTGCGACAATTATGTGAGTAGCAATAAATGCATTACTTTCTTATTTTATTTTCTCTATGTTAATGTTTCTCAAGTTTGTTAGTCCTTGTGGCTCCACTCGCTCCTAAGGGAAACTGAAATTTATCAGTCTGATTTCGACTCAGTATGGCCGTTAACATAAGCTCCCTATACGCACTCCTAGTATAAGCTCCCCTCTCTGGAAGTTCAGCCTCCACTCAGGTAAGCCACACGCGAACTGTCAGCAAAGAGTTTAACTTAATTTCCCCATTAAATTAAACAGTTGATATAAGAACAAAACAATTTTTATTGAGACTCCCTTATCAGAAGGTATTATTGAATAATAAAACCAGAATCCCCTTACACATTTAAAAACCCCCCCCCATTAGACATATAAAAAGAATTTTGTATAAGTATTCTGGCAAAGTCCACCAGTGTATAATTTCCCCTGACAAGTTCACTCCCTGGAAACTTCCCTCCCAATGGAATATTCACCCGTAGAAAAGCCCCCAGCAGAAAAATTGTCTCCCCCCCCACCCAAAAATGTACGCATACATCGCAATAACAAATACTATTCGTTAACAATGGGCACATTTTATAACTTAAAGACCTTTCCCCTGGGGTTGTGGGAAGGGGGGATGTTATACCAAAAGGCATAGTTATTAGGCCTTTCAACTATGATGAACAAAATACTTATCTCAAAATTTTGATCGGACAATTTTTTTGGAAAAATGGGGCAGAGGAGGGGGCCTAGCTGCCTTCCAATTTTTGGGTTTCTTATAAAGGGCACTAGAACTTTAATTTTAGTTAGAATGCACTTTTTTTAGTTAGAAATTCCGATATTCTAGGACCACTGGGTCAGTACGATTACCCTTGTGAAAAAAAACAAATAAACACGCATTCCTGATCTTTCTTCTGCCAAAAAAAATACAAAATTCCACATTTTCGCAAATAGAAGCTTGAAACCTCCATAGTAGGGTTCTCCAATACTCTGAATCTGATGGTGTGATTTTCATTAAGATCACTTGACTTTTAGAGGGTGTTCCCTTCTTTTCTTGAAAATAAGGCAAATTTTCTCAGGCTCGTAACCTTTCATGTGTAAAACTAATCTTAATGAAATTTAAATATTTGAAATCAGCATAAAAAGCCGATTCTTTTGATATAAATATTGGTATCAAAATTCCGATTTTTAGAGTTTCGGTTACTATTGAGCCGGGTCGCTCCTAATTTACAGTTCGTTACCACGAACTGCTTGAAAACCTCTCCAACAAAAAAAGAGATGACAAAAAAAGCCGGGACTACAAGAAAAACATTTTTTATAGAATACAAGGCCGTATCCAGGGGGGGGGGGTTAACCGGTTTGAACCCCCCCCCCCAAAAAAAAAAAAAAATTGACCGATTCGAAAATAAGTCAAAAATTAGTAAACCCCCCCTGAAAAAAAATCCTGGATCCGCCCTTGCTAGAATAATTACGTTTGTGACTTTCAATTGAATCTAAGGATTTTAGAAGGACAATTTTTTTCCAAGCTTTTCTTTTTGAATTTTGTTTCATCTAAATATTGATGTCTAAAAAAAATATTTTTTTAATGAACTTTGGAAATTTTTTAAAATAATCTTTATAATTCGCTGAATCAATATTTTGATCTGATAAATCAATAAAAGACCCGGCAATTGGTTATCAGTGTATTTCAATAGGAATTGTTCAAAAAGAAAAAGAAAATTTAAATTTGGATAAAATCTACTGCAGTATAATAAAACTAGATTTATGGTTCAAAATATGATGATATTCATTCATGGACGTCTCAGCAGAAACCAACAAAGAGAAAAATATCAATGAAAAAAAAAAACAACAAACGATACTGCGGCCAGTGGAGAGAAAACAAAAAGAGAGACAAATGCAAAACAACGCGGATATTTCGCCTGTATCACAAACAAGGCGCCTTTAGCACGAAAGACAGAAGAAGAACAAGATAAAAAAAAATCAAGTTAAAACTAAAAAACAATAAAACCACCACCAAACTAAAAAATATACAATTGGCGCAAACTTATCCACGTAGGGAAAAGGTGCTAATATGGAGTTACTTCAGTGAGAACACCAGAGCAACTGCGGAAAAATAAAAAAATGGAAATTACTTTAATTATTCTGTTGCGAAATAATCCTTTTATTGGCTATTATTGAAGCAATTCGTTTTGGTCTAGCAGGTAAAACAGTCCCCTGGTGATTATTTATAATCTTAATTCCCTTATTGACGGTTGATTCTCTCTTTAGAAGATTATCATAAAGTGGGTCAATATTTAAACTACCCGTGTCCCTATTTACTGAAAGGTTAGCAAAAATATGTTTTTTAATTTCAATGGCTTCTCTCGCCCACTGTGTATAACCCTTATCATTTGAAATAGCTAAGGCATCATCAAATTTTACAAAGTGATCTGGTTAAAACCAAATATGTTCTGCTAAAGCTGAAACAAAAGTTTCTGGAGGCTTGCTTAATTGTAAGGTTTTTCCTATTGAATATCGGTGTTCAATAAACCTTTCAACAAATTGTTGGTGAGTCCTACCAATATAGAACTTCCCACAAGAACACGGAATTTTATACACCCCACTTACTAAATTTCCCCGGGTTAAATCCTTACCAGTACTAAAGAAACTACCCATTGGCCTACACGATTGGAAACATGTATCAATACCAAATTTACTCAAAATCCGTGAAAGTTTCTCACCCAAACCAGGTACAAATGGCAATGAAATGAAACTTTTTGATACATTAAATCTAAAGACTGGGAAACCCCAATAACCCTACTATCATGTTTAACACGTCTATTTTCACTTATTTTTGTCAATGAACTTAATTGGGTAATTATTACAAAACAAAATATCCCTCAAGTATAACAATTCCGAATCCAGAAATTCCTGGGAACAAATTCTAAAGGCTCTATCCACTAGTGAAATTACAACCCCCCGTTTCACCGACAGAGGGTGGTAAGAATTAAAATTCAAATACCTATCATTGTGTGTAGGTTTTCTGCAAATCGAGAAAAGTAAATGAAGATCCCTTTTAATTAATAAATATCCAGAAAAGGTAATTTATTATTTTCCTCAAACTCAACTGTAAATTTAATATTATTGTCAAAACTATTTAAATGCTTACAAAATCGGTCTAAGGAGTCCAATCCATGTTTCCAAACGCAAACCACATCATCCATGAACCTACCCAAGAAACAAGGGGAGATTCTAAAACTGTGTATAGCGGAGGTTTCAATAGCATCTATGAAAAGATTTGCCAGTAAAGGAGAGAGAGAAGCCCCCATAGGTAACCCAAAAATTTCTCTATAAAAATCCCCTCTAAAACTAAAATAAAAAGAAAATTCATTTACTAGGATAATTAGTTTCATAATGACTTCAATATCCAAACTGGCTAAAGTCACATCTTGTATTAAATCAAAGTGTTTTTCTAATTTACTTTTTAAAATGTCCTCGCACCTTTTTAAATCATAATTTGAATACATGGACACAACATCGAAACTACAAAGAATTGAACTATCCTCCAACGTGAAATTTCTCAATTTATTAGCAAGATGAGTCGAATTTTTTAAATATAATCTTTGTGTTCCCAAAAGTGGACGCAATGCTGCCGACAACCATTTTCATAATTTTGAAACAGGTGACGGAAAAGTTGACACAATGGGGCGGAGAGGGGCTCCAGTCTTATGAATCTTAGGTAGACAATAGACAGTTTCTGGAGGCTTGCTTAATTGTAGGGTTTTTTCTATTGAATTTCGGTGTTCAATAAACCTTTCAACAAATTGTTGGTGAGTCTTACCAATATAGAACTTCCCACAAGAACACGGAATTTTATACACCCCATTTACTAAATTTCCCCGGGTTAAACCCTTACCAGTACTAAAGAAACTACCCATTGGGCTACACGATTGGAAACATGTATCAATACCAAATTTACGCAAATTCCGTGAAAGTTTCTCACCCAAACCAGGTGCATATGGCAATGAAATGAAACTTTTTAATACATCTAAATCTAAAGACTGAGAAACCCCAATAACCCTACTATCATGTTTAACACGTCTATTTTCAATTATTTTGTCAATGAACTTAATTGGGTAATTATTTATTCAAATTGTGATTTAAAAAGGTGCGAGGACATTTTAAAAAGTAAATTAGAAAAACACTTTGATTTAATACAAGATGTGACTTTAGCCAGTTTGGATATTGAAGTCATTATGAAATTTAATTATCCTAGTAAATGAATTTTATTTTTATTTGAGTTTTAGAGGGGAGTTTTTATAGACAAATTTTTGGGTTACCTATGGGGGCTTCTCTCTCTCCTTTATTGGCAAATCTTTTCATAGATGCTATTGAAACCTCCGCTATACACAGTTTTAGAATCTCCCCTTGTTTCTTGGTTAGGTTCATGGATGATGTGGTTTGCGTTTGGAAACATGGATTGGACTCCTTAGACCTATTTTGTAAGCATTTAAATAGTTTTGACAATAATATTAAATTTACAGTTGAGTTTGAGGAAAATAATAAATTACCTTTTCTGGATATTTTATTAATTAAAAGGGATCTCCATTTACTTTTCTCGATTTACAGAAAACCTACGCACAATGATAGGTATTTGAATTTTCATTCTTGCCACCCTATGTCGGTGAAACGGGGGGTTGTAATTTCACTAGTGGATAGAGCCTTTAGAATTTGTTCCCAGGGATTTCTGGATTCGGAATTGTTATACTTGAGGGATATTTTGTTTTGTAATAATTACCCAATTAAGTTCATTGACAAAATAATTGAAAATAGACGTGTTAAACATAATAGTAGGGTTATTGGGGTTTCTTAGTCTTTAGATTTAGATGTATCAAAAAGTTTAATTTCATTGCCATATGTACCTGGTTTGGGTGAGAAACTTTCACGGATTTTGCGTAAATTTGGTATTGATACATGTTTCCAATCGTGTAGGCCAATGGGTAGTTTCTTTAGTACTGGTAAGGGTTTAACTCGGGGAAATTTAGTAAGTGGGGTGTATAAAATTCCGTGTTCTTGTGGGAAGTTCTATATTGGTAAGACTCACCAACAATTTGTTGAAAGGTTTATTGAACACCGAAATTCAATAGAAAAAACCCTACAATTAAGGAAGCCTCCAGAAACTTTTGTTTCAGCTTTAGCAGAACATATTTGGTTTCAACCAGATCACTTTGTAAAATTTGATGAGGCCTTAGCTATTTCAAATGATAAGGGGTATACACAGTGGGCGAGAGAAACCATTGAAATTAAAAAACATATGTTTGCTAACCTTTCAATAAATAGGGACACGGGTAGTTCAAATATTGACCCACTTTATGATAATCTTCTAAAGAGAGAATCAACAGTCAATAAGGGAATTAAGATTATAAATAATCACCAGGGACTATTTTACCTGCTAGACCAAAACGAATTGCTTCAATAATAGCCAATAAAAGGATTATTTCGCAACAGAATAGTTGAAGTAATTTCCATTTTTTTTTTTATTTTTCCGCAGTTGCTCTGGTGTTCTCGCTGAAGTAACTCCATATTAGCATCTTTCCCTACGTGGATAAGTTTGCGCCAAATGTATATTTTTTTTAGTTTGGTGGTGTTTTTATTGTTTTTTTTTTGTTTTAACTTGATTTTTTTTTTTATCTTGTTCTTCTTCTGTCTTTCGTGCTGAAGACGCCTTGTTTGTGATACAGGCGAAATATCTGCGTTGTTTTGCATTTGTCTCTCTTTTTGTTTTCTCTCCACTGGCCGCAGTCTCGTTTGTTGTTGTTTTTTTTATTGAGATTTTTCTCTTTGTTGGTTTTTGTCATGGCTGGCCAGTTCGGCTTAAGATCTTTCATTAGTCTCAGCAGGCTTTGATTCTTCAGTTTTATCACAATAATAATCGACAAAGTGTTTAAAATATACTTTGTTTTCAGTAAAGTGCAAATAAATCTGGCTTTTAAATGGTTTGGGAGGGCGGTAGCCCCACTTCCATTTGAGATAACTTATGTTCATTTTAAGTTTGCCTCCATTATTCATTTTAATTTTGCTTATCTCAAGTTGTATTTAGTCATTCACAGTAATTTCTGTAGGTTTTTTACTTTCAATTGTTTTACGATTATTTCTTATTGTTATAGCTTCTATTATGGTTCTTTACTTTTTGCATTCACTCTTTACTTTAAACTTATTTTTTAGAAAATCTTTTAAAGCTAATTTCTGTCCGATTTTTACTTGAAGTTGTTTTATTATAGCCTAATTGTTGGAGAACTTGTAAGGTTTTCTTTTTTAGCTCTTTTACTTAAGAATTAAAATGTTTGGCTGTAAACTGCATTTTTGGCAACATTTGAATTTTTTTTTTTTGGCAACATTTGCATTTTTGGCAACATTTTTGGCAATATTTAAGTCAATATTACTGTGCAATAGTCCTTAAATATTTTTACTAAAAATTTTTGTAGTTGATATAGATTATAAATCATTATTTTTAACCATATGCATTGCAAGCCTGCATAATTTCTAGTCACTTATAAAGCTAAAGCCATCCTCATTCCCATCCTGTAGCCCCTTTGTAAAACATGTATTCTAATCCACCATTTCATTAAAATAATCTTTTTTGTTCTATTTTGTAGTAGCTTGTTCATTTATTAAAAAAAAATTGTCTTGTTGTATTCAAATAAATTTCGCAAATCAAGAATCAATACCGCTAGATTTGCTCCTTGTGTTTTTTTTTTTTTTTACCTTTATTGGGTTTCCGTCGATCCTCTAAATGCCATGTAATTTTCAGACGGATCAGCGATAAAATAAATCGAATCTTTCATGCTACGAATTGGCCAAACCAAATTTTCTTCATTTTTGGTCCTCATTGATTTTTGTCGTGTCTAGAAAAACAATTTTTGGCCTATCTTTGGTTGTCATGAATTGAAAACCAAATTTCTTTTTTAACATGTTCTTCTCTCGGGTTAGTTTTACCTAGTATATTCGCATAGTAAGTTGCTAGCCGATCAGAGACAAATAGGCTCAAATATATGTTGGCCTATTTCGGGCATTACGAATACATACAACGAATTTTTTTCAATGTTTTTGTTGTCTTAATTTAAACCCCGTTATCCCAGTCGAAGTTGAAATTGAATCCAAGTAGAGAAAACGAAATTGGTGTCAGGTGTCATATATCAATAAAACCAAACTTCAAAACATTTTGTCTTCAGTGAGGTTGAACTAGCCATATCTAAATGCCTTGTAAGTTTAAAGCCTATCAGAGACAGAACATATTTTGGGTTCATTTCCGGGAATCATGAAATGATACGGCCAAAATTACCTTCATAATTTTTTCTGCGTAAAGGTCCACATGGCCTTAGAATTTATAAATATAATTTTTGTGTCAAGTTGGGACATCTTTGGGCTTTAAGAGTATTTTAATCTTTTGTTCTGGAATGGTCAATAACGTTCAAATTCGACTAATTCCTTTTCATCAGGGTTGAACAGTGTTAAACAGGGTTCACAATATATTGTTCTGTTTACCTTACAACTCCACCGTGGATATATTCCAACTCAACAACGTTTTATAGCGCAACACTTTTAGAAGGTCAAACAAAAAACTAACACTCCTTCCCTCTCCCTTCCTCCAAGTCAATTTTGAATCTAGTTAGAACCTCTGAAACTTTTCAAAATATTGCAGATAAGCTACTTTGATATGCTACTGAAACCTCTCAACTTATCAGCTACTGAAACCTCTCAATCAAAATATTGCAGATAAGCTACTTTGATATGCTACTGAAACCTCTCAACCTATCAGCTACTGAAACCTCTCAATCAAAATATTTCAGATAAGCTACTTTAATATGCTACTGAAACCTCTAAAAATATTGCAGATAAGCTACTTTGATATGCTACTGAAACCTCTCAACCTATCAGCTACTGAAACCTCTCAATCAAAATATTGCAGATAAGCTACTTTGATATGCTACTGAAACCTCTCAACCTATCAGCTACTGAAACCTCTCAAAATATTGCAGATAAGCTACTTTGATATGCTACTGAAACCTCTCAACCTATCAGCTACTGAAACCTCTCAAAATATTGCAGATAAGCTACTTTGATATCATGGGTACTCAGATTGTCTTTCAGTAATCCCTACCACTTACCTAAGAATGGATTTTAAGTTCCATTAAGGCTTATTGTACGAATCTTTTTAGAGGATCGGAGATCAAACATTTTTACCCCTCCCTCCTAGGTGAATGAATGCAATGCTTTATTTGACAAAAAAAATCTTTTCAAACGTATAATAATCAAATGCTGTCCAATAGTCAATGGTCAAAATTACCGATAAATAATAGACCTTTATGGTGTAAGACAATACGATAACTGCACCATTTAAAACGTCAAATTCACTATCTAAACGTCAAAAGTGCACCAACCAAAAAAAGTACTGTCTTCAAAAACTATTTGTGCGTGTAACACTAAACAGATATATGAACTGCAAATTATGATGCAAAAATAGAAAATTTTGCGTAAAGGTCATCTTTTTTCCATAACGTACTAACTTCAACCGAAAAGACTACACAGTATGGTTGTCTTAGGTATAATCATTTGCTGTTATTTATGGAAACAATCCACTACAAATAGCACAAATGTACTGTCTTTAGCAACCCTTGTCTCTGTGAAAAGTTTCAGTAAAAGGAAAAATACTTTAAATGTATTTCTTGTGCAATTTCCAAAATATCCTAATAGTATTACCACCGGCAACTCCCTGAAGCCCCAAGCCAACTAAGACCAATACAGCTCCTTGTGTTCCTTCTCCATCCTTACATATTTAAAGCTTCGCTCTCTACCCAAAGTGGGTATCAGTTTCCTTGAAATTATTCTTATAGACCTAGAAACTAGAATTAAACCACATTTTTCGTATATCTTACTGTTTGACATACGGTCATTCAAACGAGTGCCTATATCTTCCCCAGACTTTCGAAGCACCTATGTTTGAACAGCCCAGGCTATTCTACTTTTGCATCAGCACTTCATCCACCATGTTTACTAATAACACTCTTCAGGTAGGTAGGACTATCCACCCGACTAAATTTCTAGTTATCTAAAACCCCCTCTTCACCCTTATTTATTCTTAGTCTAAAAGACTTAGTCTTCTTGAAGTTGATTTTCAAACCTATTCTTACACCCCAAACTCCCAAAAAGTAAAGCAACTCGTTTCGCTGATATTTTTATCTAGAGAATTCAAATTACCTGCAAAACCTAAATGAGTCTTAACCTCCTGTTTTCAACCATGCTCTTCTACAGTCTCTTTTGTGTTCCTCAGGACTAAGTCAATCAAAACAATCCACTTTAACGGGGACAGGACAAAACTCTGCTTAACTCTAATTCCGCACCGAATCAACCACCTTCCTCATTACCTACCTTAACCCCAGAATATGATTATTGTAAGTAGCACTAATCCCTTTAATATGCTTACCTACTTTACCATTTAAGGATAGAACCCGCACTAAAGCTATCAGTTGAATCAAATACATGTTCATAATCTATAAAAGTATGATATAAAGGGGTCTGATGGTTGAGACCAATCTTTAATCTAAGAGTGAAACTTTTGTCCGTATATCCTCTCCCGTATCTAAAATGACACAGATCTTCTCACAAAACTTCATGTGCAGCATCTCTTAGTCTAATAATTATCATCATGCAAAGTAAATATGCACAAAGCACACACATTTTTTAAAGGCACACACATTTGGCTTTTTTTTAAAAGCCAAAAAAAAACATGTTTTTTAAAGGCACACACATTTTCTCAGTAATCTATCTCTAACATTGCAATCAAGATATTTTTGTCATGCTATAGCGCCTGAAACCTTATTATTTTTCAATAATGTTTGTGCTGTCTGTAACTTTTCCTTCCAACATAAATTTGCCCTTTACTTCCACATTGTTGAAACAATTTCAATTTTTGCTGTATCATTTTCTACAACCTTATCGAGGTTGTACTCGAGCTTTTGTGACCATGCCGTTTTGTTCCCAGCTGGCCTTCACATCCTGTTTCGGCCAGGGGATATTAGCGATATTAGAATTATGTATTTCAGATATTGCAAGTTTTTATTGTATCTGCCTCGCAGATACAATAATAGAAAGATGATGCGGATTTTTGGCGCTCCGGATATTGTAAATTGTTTTGTCAGACAAAGTAGCCGTCTTCAAGAGAACATTTATGCTACTTTGGGTGTTAATCACCCACTTATCCGGGTAGCCACAGCGCATTGAGTGTAATATTTATTTATTGTGTTGTTGCTAAATGTATCTTTGTGGGTTTTTTTTTTTTTCTCTCTTTTCTTGTGTACTCCACTTCATTTTCTGTATAGTGGGTCAAAAATAAATTATTATTATTATTACATCTCCTTAATTCACACCTTAATGCCCTCTATTTCCCTAACTTTCTAATTATTCTCATAACATCAATCAGTCAGAACTTTCATGCACAAGCCCTTTATTTTCTCTGCCAAACTTGAACTAATCTACCTATTATTCCTAACTGTGTTTCTGATTTTCCTCTCTAAAACAAATGTAAATACAATATGAAGCCTAAGGACGGAATAGGGTAGAGTACAAACTGTGAAACAAATACAGCAGAGCAGAAAAAGGACTTAAGGATTTGTATTTTAAAAATATAGCTGATAAAAGCCAACAAACGTAAGAACAAATAATTTCTCTGACATATAGTGGATCTTGTTTATTTTGTTAAGTTGAATTTCACATTATAGTAGAAAACCAATTGCGAATAAACAGTGTAAAATATTGTAAAAAAAATTCGTAAGCAGAAAATAAACAGTGTAAAAAACAACAACAATAAACAGTAAAAAATAACAGTGTTGTGCAAATTCCAGAATGTGGTAAAAAAAAAAAAAATACAATGTGCCAAAGAAAACGTCACAAGAACATTTGCGTATTACGGAATATTGAACTCTCAGGTTGTGGAATTCTTCTTAAGGAGCGCTGTCTATTGCGTGTAAGACTTTCCAATTGATTAAATTAAATATTCCTAACAATTATAGTTACTGTTTGTTTTTTCTAGTTATCCAAGCTGAATACATCAAAACACACAGGGTTTTCAATACCTTTTTTGTCTACTGAATCAAGTTCAAGTTCCTGATCAGGGCCTTTTTTAAAGAAATATTCAATATCTTCCAAGGTTTTTCCTTTTGTTTCAGGAACAAACACAATGACAAAAACTGCTCCAACTGCAAGAATACAGGCATATAGCCAAAACGCACCATGGTCACCAATGCTTTTTTGGAGCTCTGGGAATGTCCTAACAACAACAAAGATAAGTAAATTGCTAGAAAAGTAGCCAATTGACCCCATGATATCTCTATATCTGACTGGTGATAATTCTGCAAGCATAATATAGGGAACAGAAGAATATCCCCCAGCGTAGGAAGTATAAAAAACTACCAGGGATGCGAAAGGTAGCCAAGAAATATGTTCAACTGATTCAGGTCCGTATGTGTCCTGAAAAAAAATATTAATATTAAGAATATGGGTGTTTTAAGTGATACACTCGATACACTGTTGATGTTTTTAAGAAGTTAAGCATTTCAACAGTAAGAATTTCAAAATTATTGTTTCACTGCATAGTTATTTTGTCTGGTTCTAAATTCCTCAAATCTGAAGTTCTCAACAAACAAGAAATTTGAAAAGGGTTTTTGTTTTTCAGGTTGAACTACAGTGCCCTGCAGAATCACTAAAATAATGTCACTGTTACTTGTACACAAAAGCACGTTTTTTTTTACTTTAAATAAATTTAGCTTAACTTAAAGTCCACTAAAATTCACAAACACTTTTGAAACATATAGATGGCTTTTGAGGAATGTTGTCATCTACTCTTTCTCTCCCAAGTAAATTCTATGGATGATCATTGCAAAGAGTATAGTCAACGTAAAAGAGCAGAAACTAGAACTAATGTCTACAAAAAAAAAACACCCACGCCATATAGTGTTTGGCATTTCTCGACATTTTTACAAGTTTTGTAATCACGTTTCTTTCAGAAACTGAGATAGAACACTTATTACTGCGCTAATTTTACCTATTACACCACTTAAACTAACTTTTCTTTCCTGTAATACTGAAACAATTGCAAAATAATGCCTCACGCTAGATGACCTGACAATTTTCTGTTGACAAAAGCACCAGTTCCCATTCTTTTAGGTTACCTATTGTCTTAGAGTCATTGCATAATCACAGAAACTTCCAAAACTTCTAGTACTGAAGGAAGATTATCAGTAACGAAATGATTATTTTAAATGGCAGTTTGTCAGTTTAAAAACTGATAACTGCCAGTTTCCCAGTTATATATAAAAAATATATATATATTTTAATCGGAATAGGGAACAAAATGTATTATTTTTACATCTAAAGCACTTTACCTTTCTTGGCCAAATAAACCGCCACGGAAGATATTTTCCCTATATATATATATATATATATATATATATATATATATATATATATATATATAATATATATTATATATATATATATATATATATATATATATATATATATATATATATATATATATATATATATATATATATATATAGATATATATATATATATATATATATATATATATATATATATATATATATTATATATATATATATATATATATATATATATAATATATATATATATATATATATATATATATATATAATATATATATATATATATATATATATATATATATATATATATATTATATATATATATATATATATATATATATATATATATATTATATATATATATATATATAATATATATATATATATATATATATATATATATATATATATATATATATATATATATATTCTTCTCTGTTTCAAAATCTCTTGAAAATACATTTCCAAATTTTTGAAAATTTTGCATAAGAGATGATTCAGTACGTTTCCAAGAGAGAAGGAAATTAATGTAAAAAATTATTTACTAAGACTATTTCCTTTTAAAAAAAAACTAATATCTTCCCCCCATGCTTTTTATTTATAATGAAATTGCACCTAAAATTAATAAAGATTCTTTTAGTCAAATTTTTCTAGTTCTGGACCCAGTGTTTACTTAATTTTTTAATTACTTTTTACGACCAAACAATTTATACATTATGCTGCTGGCCATTCTTCATAGCACCAGCTAGGGCAAATCCAGGTATATATGCTCCTCCCCCACAATATGACATTCAAAGGTTCATAAAGTTTTTGCTTCTCTTAAAACCATATTCAGGTTTCTTCGCACCCCACTCGAGCATTTACTACTCGAGCACTTTGCACCCCACTCGAGCATTTGCACCCACAACGTAGAAAATACTTGACAGCATTATTCCCTCGGCTTCAAGTGTTTTAACTTCAGCTCTAAGATTTATCTTTTTATCCCTCCAGACTCTTTTCAATATATTATTTATCGCTGTTAATTCTGGTCGTGGTGACTTGGTTTTTGTAACTTTATTTTGGAACTTACCCTCAAACTCTGAACTCTCAAGGCATTGAAAAACTAATTAGTTTCATTAATATCTTTTACTTGGGATGAAAAGAAGATGTTTTAATAAAAAGAAATTACCCTTAAGTAGAAGTATGTGCCAAGTGCTAACAGAGATATCTTTATGATAAGACCCGAAGTGAGCATTAGTGCTTTTCTGCCAAGACTGTCAATGAAGATTGAGACTATCAACACTGCCACTACCAAACACACTGCAAGTATTATTGTAGCAATCCCCACATCTATTGGGCTGTTTCCTTCTAGAATAGTAGCCTGAAAAATATATTAAAAGTAATTTTTGTCATTCGGAAATTGCTACTTATCTGCGAGCCAAAAAGGGGAAAAACTTCTGCGCGCATTTTGACATAAAAAGTAAATTTGAAACCTCTCTTTCAGCACTACTCCTGAGATTTTACAGATGTAATTATATATTGTATATATTATTATTATATATTATTATATTATTATAGTATATATTATTATTATAATTATTATATATCTGCTGAGATTTTACAGATGTAATTATATATTGTATATATTATTATTATATATTATTATATTATTATAGTATATATTATTATTATAATTATTATATATCTCCTGAGATATCTCCTGAGATGATTAACTTCGAAGTTGAACTCTAATATAATTTAACATGAAAACACAATAAATAATATTTAGCTTAGAGGTTAAAATAGCTCTTTAGGGGGCTCAGAATAAAAATTGTAATGTCAAATACAGGATAAATCGAAAGATTATTATTATATTAAGTTGTTCTATTTACGTGATCGGGACTAAAAAAAAAAAAAAAAAAAAGACAAGGAATGGTCATAAAATTTACAGTCTAATACAAAATATAATCAGTAATAGGAAATTAAGTATATGAATATAAGTAAGTAAATGATAATAGCAATAATAAAAAAAAACCTTGATTAAAACCTGAGATGCAATCATGACTGGCTTCTTATAGGGGTGATAATTAGTTGCGATCCTTTTGCAGTTACCTGTATGCACCTTCCTTTATTAGGGCTAGGGAAACTTCTTACAAAGCTGGAGTATGGTAGATCCCACAACTATTGGCCCCACGCTCTATATGAATTATTATGGTACTCAGTGACTTAAATTCACGGAAATTAGGGAGGGGATAAACATGTGTTTTCTGAAATCTAGGAGGGACACTTTTTGTAGTTATTTTCAATTTTTCAGCAAAATTGCCACAAAAAGTCTTTATCAAAATTTAGGGTGAGCAAAAATATTGTAGGGCATTTGTCCTCAAACTGACAACACTGGCATTACTTGTTCACCATGAAAATAGGTTCTTCTAATGATTCTACATCCTACAAAGAAATTGAGTAATAAAATAAAGGCCATTTCATGCAGTATTGAAGCTCAACAATTCAGAGCTGTTGAACCTTTCCTGGGTTTAACCGGGCCTCTTACTAATAGATCATCCGGAATCGTTCGAGTTAATTGCTTATGCGTTCACATGGGGGCCCATAGGCTGGATTTTAAGGGGGGACTTACCTGCTCTAATGGGCACTTACAACGCTGTATAATAGATAAATTAAAAAAAAAGTTTTTCCGAGGGAAGTAACGAGCGAAGTTGAAACTTAAAACGGACAAAAATTATTACTTCACAGCCTATTTGCCTATTTTCTTATATAAATCGGGTGATCTTGCTTTTGCTAGATTCGCAGGGTATCCTCTACGGGCCGTCAGAATTATAGACTCCATGAAGATTATATCAGGAGGTTAGAAATATTTGGTATATTGTTAAGGATCTCAATATCAGCAGACGGTAGCCGAGATTAGCCTACTTAATTTCGAATCTAATAAGAATGAAGCTTCGAAAAAAAAATGTTAAAAAAGCTTTTGACGAGCTGAATCTAATGTATGATAAGACAAAAAGGATTGATCAGTCCATTTCCATGGTTCTAAATATTGTAGCCGCTTAGAGCACAAGTGGTGTGAGTGAGACTAATGAAGTTGTAATGGCGTTAAACAATGGCGTTAAACAAAACCCAAATTTGGACCTGAAAACTACCATGTTAAATATACTCCTTGGAAAGATGGAACTCACCTTGGAAAATCACTTGGAAAGATCACTTGGAAAGATGGAACATTTTCCCAGGGGTGATCGTATCGATCCAGTAGTCCTAGAATATCATAAGAGGGCTTATTTGAACTAAAATTAAAACTTCTAGTGCCCTTTTTAAGTGACTGCAAAAATTGGAGGGAAACTTGGCCTCCTCCCATGCTCATTTTTTTCCCGAAGTCACCAATCAAAATTTTGAGACAGCCATTTTGTTCAGCATAGTCGAAAATCTAATAAATATGTCTTTGAGGATAACTTAATCCTCCACAGTTCCCGGGGGAACTGTGACGGGGGAACAAGATCCACTGGAAGTCACGAACTTTGCCCATTGTTTACATATACTATTGGTTAATGGGAAGTATAAAGACGTTTCAAGAGGGATTTTTTTCTGATGGGGGTGTCGGAGGAGGGGGTTACGGGGGAAGATCCTTCCATGGAGGATGTTTCCTTGGGGGAAGGGACATTTCTATGATGGGGGTGCTGGATTTCCCAGCATTATTTAAAAAACGATCAGAAATTAAATAAAAAAAAACTAGTTTTTTCAACTGAAAGTAAGGAGCAACATTAAAACTTAAAACAAACATAAATTATTACGTATGTGAGGGGGTTCGCCCCCTAGTCAATACCTCGCCCTTTTCGCTAAAGTTTTTTTTTTAATAGTTTCAAAGAGCTATCTATTCTAATTAACCGGCCTTTGTGATTCAGGGGTTTGTGATTCGAACAAAATTCGAACTTTAGCGTAAAAGGTATCGACTAGGGGGTAAACTCACTAATATACGTAATAAAACATACGAATATAGAAGTTCGTTACGTAAGTTAATTCATAAGTTATCTGTCTAAGGATTTAGTTTCGTTCCAATTAACTTCAATGAAAATTATGAATTTCAATAATAATTCTTTTTTATTACACGCCAGTTCTCGCAAGTCCTTGCTTCAGCTTGGGATTTTAATCCTTTGTTTACTTGAACATAATTTTACTTGTATTGGTCTCATGGGTACATTAATGCAGTGGAGCTCAATTGTTATACATATATATATATATATATATATATATATATATATATATATATATATATATATATATATATATATAATATATATATATATATATATATATATATATATATATATATTATATATATATATATATATATATATATATATTATATATATATATATATATAGTATATATATATATATATATATATATATATATATATATATATATATATATATATATATATATATATTCAAATATATATATATATACAAATAAAAACAAATATATATATATATATATATATTTTCAGAAACTATGTAGCAAGATTAATGATTTAAGGAAGTCACTAAATTTATCTGAAATTATTATCATCAATATGTTCAATAATATAAAATGTATACATCCCTTTCTTATTGATTAATTAAAAAAACTTTTTCCACAAATAAGTTTTTCAAAGAAAAGTAAAGAACTCCATTAAACCAAAAATGAGCAAAAATCAAATCAAATAATCTAATAAGCCTGAAACTACCACAAATCAGCATCGATAAATAAATGAAACCTAAAACGAACAGAGATTACAATAAATAACCGAGTCAAACTCAAAACGAGCAGAAATTAATATGAGTAGGGCTCAAAACCCCTATGCCTTCCCAAGGCCAGAACATAATTTGCACTTTACTGAAAAGATATAAATTTTTTTAGTTTTATAACTGTTACAAATCAAATAATATTAATATTTTGATTACTAAATATCAGTATATGTATATTAAACTGACAATACACATTCATTTATATATTAGACTGGCAACGCCCTTGATGGGCGTTTACTTCAATTGCAAAGTAACCCCTTAGATGTTTTTAGTATTATTAATAATTCTATTGGTCAAATTAAAAAGAAATTCTGTAAATATTTCCCAATCAATTACTAGTAACAATGTTTATAATTTAAAGTGGGCTGCTAGACGCGATGATAATTTTTTGGTCCTTCAACTCAATACTCAGATTCTATGTTCATCGATTGATCAGTTGAGACAGATAATTTTTGATGGGCGATCCGATGTTATCGAGTTATGTGAGGCTTTCCTTAACTCTAGCAGTGAAATGCTTTGGGATGTACCCGGTCACAAAATGGATCGACTAAATCGCAGGTGGTCTAGTAATGTATATGTCTGATGCTGTTCGAAGTGATCTGTGATGCTTCCCTATGCTGTTCGAAGCGATCTGTCAAGGAATGAAGAAGGAGTTTTTTGAATGCCAGTTTATTGAAATCAAATTACAAAATAAGGTTTTGATCATTAGTAATGTTTACAGATCTCCCAGTGGATCCGTCCCTTCTTTTCTTCTGGTCCTTGCTGAGGTCTTGGATTTAATAGGCAGACGTCCATGTGAACTTGTAATAATGGGGTTCTTTAACATAAATCTGATTGACATGGCTTCCTCTACTACGGTGGATTTTCTCTCAGATATGCTCGCTGCTGGGGTTCTACCAACAACCTGTATTCCGACACGTGTGACTGATACGTCAGCGTCTTTAATTGATAATATTTTGTCGGCTCTCAATTTGATCTGGAATTCTGCTGTAGTGATATTTCAGACCATTTTCCTGTACTTTCCAGCTTTAACCTTGAAAAAACATTGATTAGGGACACTCCAGCAACTGCTTCAGCTTCTTTTAGGTTGGGTCTGAATGAATTGATCCGCCTTAGATCCTATTTAGCTGAGAATACATGGAATATTTTTGGTGAGGATAATGATTTTTGTTCAAAGTTTGATTCCTTTTATGAGTCAGTGATGGAGTCTATTTTTGACGTATGTGCTCTGTCCCCTTCTACTTCAAGGTCAAAAAGATCTATTCCTCTTAACCCATGGATGACCCCTGGTCTTCTAAAAAGTGGAGAAGAAAAAATAATATTTGGAAAGCTTTTAAGTCAGCAAAGCCATCTTTGACTGCTGCACGTCTTCAGCAATTCAAACTCTACAGGAATGTTTTTAATTCCTTATGCCGGAAGGCCAAATTCCTTTATCATTCCAAAAAATTCTTGGATTGAGGAAAGGATATTCGAAAAACTTGGCAAGTGATCAATTCCGTCCTCAAAAGTTCTTCTCCGGCTGTTTATATCCCTCCAAGTCTTGTAGTTGGTGATGTGGTGGTCGAGGGTGTTCTATCTGTTCAAGAAGCATTTACATCATACTTTACCAATACTGGGAAAACGACTGCTTCTTCAGTCAGGTCCTCACAGTCACAACCAGATTACAAATCTTATCTTGGTCCGCCTTGTCTCAAATTGATGGTGTTATATACTGCTTCTGATGTTGAAGTAGCCAGGATTGTAAATAGCTTGAAGGGTCCTTTGTCGTCCGGCCCTCATTGTATTCCAACTATGGTAGTTAAGTTCATTCTTCCTTCAATTATTTCTCCATTGACGAAACTTATAAATCCTTCTTTTGAAAATGGCATTTTACCCAGTTCTCTTAAGCGCGCTAGAGTAATTGTTTTATATAAAGGTGAACCAAGAGGTGATCCATCCAATTATCGTCCTATATCTTTGCTGTCTGTTCTTAGCAATTTTTTTTTGAAAAGACCCTGCTTTCCCGTCTACTTGCTTTTCTAGAGGCTAAAAAATTTTTTCATGATTTTTGGTTTGTCTTCCGAGCTAAACATTCTATGGAACCTGCATGTGTAACTCTTTTAAAATTTCTCCACACCGCGATTGACTCTGGTTTGATTCCTTCTGCTATATTGATAGATGTCCGTAAGGCTTTTGACTCTTTAACTCATGAGATTCTGCTCTATGAGCTATCACACAACGGTGTAATAGGACAGGCTCATACTTGGTTTGATTTCTATTTGTCAGGTAGAACTATCTCCGTAGATTCCCTTTCCCGCTTTTCATCTGAAGTTGAGTTTGGTGTTCCTCAAGGCTCTGTTCTTGGACTGTTTCTGTTTTTGATTTATGTTAATGACTTTAGAGTTGCGCGGTTAAGAAATAAAAACCTACAGTTTTTCTGTCGCCTATGTCATCCTGAATCTTTCAATGCTAAAAGAAATCCATCGTTTTTCAAAGAATGTGGACACTCTCTTTGCTCTCGCTGATGACAGTACCATTTGTACTGTAGTAGGAACTGAGCCTGAGATGCTTCCCAAATTAGTTGATCTTTTCGAAAGAGTCGTTCTTTGGTTTGATGCAAATTGCCTTGCCCTAAATGTTGCTAACTCAATTTTCTTAATTTTTTCCCGTATTTCTCTGGCGTGCCCAGAGTTAACTAATATCCAGCTTTCAAGGGGCTCTCTCAGTGGACCTAAGAATCGATATGTCCGATTTCTCTCTATTCTTCTCGATGAAAACCTTTCATTCAAGCATCATATTGGACTAATTAATTTGAAGATCTCAAGCAGTCTTGGAATTTTGAGGAAGCTAAAACACATTTTTCCTGGATCAGTTTAAAAAATTCTGTTCCATTGCTTAAATGAGTCCTAGGTTTTTTATTGCCCTACAATATGGATGTCAACTTTCTCTTCTTTTTTGAAACCACTTTCTAAGTTATACGATAAGGCAAGAAGGGTTATACAGGAATCAAATTGTCCTACAACTAACCCAACTAGCCCATTACTTGATTTGCAGTCTCTCTACATTCTTACGTGCAGCGTCTTTCACTTTTCATCAACTTCATGGTGATGTTCCCACAGCCCTTCAAACTACTCCTTCTTTCATCACTGATAGATCCTTGCATCATCTTCGCAATTCAAGGAATATTAATATTTGATTTACTCCATCAGTGAGGTCTGACTTTAATTCATTAACTGCTTGTCATATCGTTTGGAATAGCCTACCTGAGTCAGCTCAGGAATGTCACTCGTTTGGTAGCTTCAAAAGAATTTTAAGAATTTTTTTTATGTCTTGATTTGTCATGTTTATATATACCTTTTTATAATTTTATTATTATTATTGGGGGGGGACGGTTGACCCTCGTCTGGGTTAGAAATGTTTGTTGTGAGGGGCATTGAGTTTGTTTAACATTTTTTGTGGCTTGGTTTCAAATATGTATTTGGAATCTGGTTTAATTCATTGGATTGTCCTAAATTTTTTTTCTTTTTTTTCTGGGGGGGGTCTCTTAAAATCGCTTTTTGTTTGGGTATTTGTCTTTTTTTTCTTTGTTTTGTTTTGTGTGTGAGTGTTGACTCTTTGAAAGGTTGAAATGCATATTGAAAATACTTTTCTTCTCTCTTTTTTTTTGAATATTGGTGTCATTTCTGTTTTTCTCCTGTTTTTTTTCCTGGCTATAGAGCCTTACGGGGGATTCTATGTTGAAGTATTTTTGTCGTAAATTTACTGGTTATATAAACTGATTGATTGAATTGATTGATTGATTTCAATGCATGAAAAAAAACTAGCACAAATAAACCAACTAATTACGTTTCCCTATGATTCTAGGACTATAGAAAAACTTTAATCCTGATGAGAAATCAAGGAGGGCTTGCACTATCCCAGAATTTTTGGAGATTTCTTCAAAATCTATGTGTCATCCCCAGAAAAAATTGGTTCCCCAAATCCCAAAAAATCACCCAATCACGATGACACCCCTATTGATTTATCAGTAGTGACTATCTCTGCAAAATATTACTTTGTGTACCATAATTCTTCACTTCTCTCTTGTTCGGTAATGTTCGTCTATTGTGATACTTTGCATATAAGCCAGACAGATACAATTGCAATATAAACAATTCTTCACATGTTGACAAAAGTATCGTCTTTATGAAATTAAAAAAAACTTTTTTTTTAACTGAAAGCGACATTAAAATTTAAAACGAACAGCAATTATTCCGTATATGAAAGAGACTGTCCCCTCCTCAACGGCTCGCTCTTTACACGAAAGCTTTTTATTGTTTTAAAAAGTAGAGGGGTGAAAACAGTCAAACTTTAGCGTAAAGAGCAAAACGTTGGGGAAGGGACAGCCCCTTTCATATACGGAATAATCGCCAGTTGTTTTAAGCTTTAATGTCGCTCCTTACTTTCAGTTAAAAAAAAACTAGTTTTTTAATTTAATTTCTAAACGTTTTTAAACTAGTACAGGTTCTGTTTTGCCTCACGGTGCATGAAAATTAAAATACTATTTGCATAATAATTTTGGCAGATTTATTCCGGATATGAAGGGTTGCCCCTCCTCAAAACTTTGCTCTTTACGCTAAAGCTGTTAGTACTTTTAAAAAAGCTTCCTATTCTAATTAAACAGCCCCTGTGTTTCAATTTTAGTAAGCAGTCAATTTTTAGCGTACAGACTATGGTATTAAAGAGGGGGTAACCCTTCATATATAGCATAATTTCTTTTCGTTTTCAAATAATGCCGGTAAATCTGGCTAACCCTCTATGAAATATACCCCTCCCCGTCACAGAAACCTCCTCGATGGAAGTTTCATCCAGAGTAAAGTGCCCCCCTCTTCAAATTCCTTCAAGACAGTTCCTTCCTCGCTGAGAATCCCCCCTCCTTTCCGTAAAATTGCTTGTGGACGATTCACCCTGAAAATTTCTCCTTGGCATTTTTTCATTGGAATAGGACTTTAATCTTTAATGGATTTCTCGATCACTCCGGAAATGCCTCCTTCCATGGAAATTATTTCCCAGAAAACATAACGCACGGAAAAAAAACCCGGATAATTCCCCCGGAACATGTCCATATAGAAAATTTAGCAAAGAGAATATAAGACAATTAAAATGAATTTCGTATAGTAAATCTGTCAAAAACCTTCAGTGTGACATATTCCCTAGAATATTCACTCATCAGAAATTTCCCTCCCAAAGGAAGATTCTCCCCTTGGAAATCCATCCCAAGCACCCCCCCCCCAAACAAAATGGCTGTATTCTTCCCAATAACAAATAATATATGTAAACAATGGACAAAGTTCACAACTTGCAGCCCTTCCCCCGGGGACTTTGGTGGGTCATTTTACACCTAAAGACAAAGTTATTAGATTTTTTTACTATGCTGAACAAAATAGCTATCACAAAATTTTGACTCTGGGAAAAAATGAGCGTGGGAGGGGGCCTAGTTGCCCTCCAATTTTTGCTCACTTAAAAAAGGCAATAGAACTTTTAATTTTCCGTTCAAATGAGCCTTCTCGCAATATTTTAGGACCACATGGTCGGTACGATCAACCCTGGGAAGAAAACAAAAACAAATGAACAAACACGCATCCGTGATCTTTGTTCTGGCAGAAAAAAAAATACAAAATTCCACATTTTGGCATATAGGAGCTTTAAATCTCTTCAAAAGGGTTGTCTGGTACGCTGAATCTGATAGTATGATTTTCATTAAGATTCTTTGACTTTTAGGGGGTATTTTCTCCCTTTCCGAAAATTAGGCAAATATTCTCAAGCTCGTGGTTTTTGGTGGGTAACACTAAACTTGATGAAATTTATATATTTGAAATCAGCATAAAAATCCAATTCTTTTGATGTATCTATTGGTATCAAAATTGGTATCCATTTTTTAGAGTTTTGGTTACTATTGAGCCGGCCCCTCCTTGTTTACAGTTCGGAAAGTTTGAAGGTTCAATTCAAAACTATTGATCATTCAAGCCTAATTTTTGGTAGATTTTTAGTTGAAAAGTTTTTAGTTTTAGTTAGTTTTCGCATAATCTTTTACTTTTAAGATGAGCATTTAAGAAACTTACTAAGAGGGTTTGGAGGGGGAGTATACGTGAGGGTTTCTTATAAACCTCTATTGAAAGGCTTTGGACCATAATTATTGCAATGGTGCCATTTTATGCTTCCAAACACTTCCACTTAAGAAGTAGCACCAAAAGTACCGTTTTTAGCGCTATATGTCACTTATGGATGGTAAAATTTATAAAAAGAATGTAGATATGAATCATAGCTTTAAAATGAGCCTTCCCAGGATATGCTTTAAAAAAAGAGTGCATCACATTTGGAAAAATAGTGGATCATCTGAAAAGTAATAATAAGAAGGGACAAACCATGATTGAAAAAAATCTAAGCAGGAATCGAACGCATGATAACCTAATTTGAAGTCTAGCGCTGTACTAACATAACCACGCCTCTAATTATCTAATTTAATATATTGGTGTTTCTACGACTTTAATTGTGTAGCTTATTAAGGGGGCCTGGAGGAGGAACATGTGGGAGGTGTCCTTGCAAACCTCCAATTAATAGTTTTGAATCATAATTACTACAATTATACCGTTTTATAATTTCAAGATTATCCACTTAAGAAGAGGCATCAAAAATGTTGTTTTCAGTGCTATATCTCACTTACGAACTGTATAATTGATAAAAAAAAACATAGATATGAGCAAAAGTTTTCAAATGAGCCATTAAACATCACTCTAAGAAATTCTGGTAGCCCACTAGCCCCAGCTTTTCCACTTGAGGCATGGCATAAAAAGGGCCGTTTTTAGTGTCACTTGAAACTTACATATAGTGCAATTTATACGAAGAACGTAAATATGAGCAATACTTTTTATATGATCTATCAAAAATATATCTTAGATTTTCTGGTAGCCCGCTATCCCCGTCCCTTGAGAAATGGCATAAAAAGTGCCCTTTTTCGTGTCATTAATTAAAAAAAACTTTCCGAAAAATAAGTTTTTCAAAGAAAAGTAAAGGTTTTCAAAGAAAAGAAAAGTAATTTTTTTTTATTCCATTATTTTTTTTATGGTGATGTGACACTTCTATTAAGCTGAAAAAAAATGTTTTCACTGTTTAATAACCTAAAACTGTAGAAGGAGTACCCTTTTATTACTTGAATGCAATCTACGGTCAGTTGTGTTTTGACATCGATGCAAGGGGGACTATGTATCAATTTAAAACTCCATTTATATCGTTTCTTTGCGGACCATCAATGTCTGGCAACACGACACTTTTAGCAAAAATAATTCAAAATCGTGATAAAAATGGGGGGAAGTCGCTTCACCTCTCCTTCTCTTCTTAACGAGTAGGGGGAGCTCTGGGAAATCCTAAAAAAAAGATAGTTTGTTTTTCATGAAAAAATATTGAATGAGAACCATCAGTCTTCATCAATAGGAGCCTGAATATGTACAAGAATATGTTTTAAAATTTAAACCAAAAGTGTCATTCTATTTTTCTGATGATTTAGAGATGTAAAAAAAAAAGTTGAAAAAAATGTCCAAAAAAAATGGTCACTACAAACATTATTTTTCTAATAGTAGAAGTCTCGACACACATATCTATATCATTCCCATTTTGAAGTTGGAAAATATTAAATGCGAATTTTTTATGTTTTAAGTATGTTTCATGTCATTCTAAGAGATGTAAAAAAAAGTTGGGGGGGTGCTTGAGGGAGAGGGGTAAAAGGGGGGAGGGAGGGGGTCGGAGGGGGTGTAGGGTGGGGGGATATTGGAAGGGGGTAGGACTTGGGGCCCAAGTATCAGAAGAAATTGTCTGTCTAGTATGCATCTCAAATCATCGTGGTATGCATATTCTCACGATGATGCCATAAAAATTTCCCGAAACAGGTCACTTCTAGCACCTATCAAAATCCAACTGATAAATCGAATGTGCTTGAACTTTTTCCAGTTCAATGGAATGAACTTGTTACGATATTGTGACGCTTAACATCAGTTGGGCAATGACCAAGAAACAATACATTGGATGTATTTCTAAAATCATAACATTTTGAATGCCTTGTTGGTTCAGTCGATTAAGGTGTCGTTCTTTTACCTTAGGAAATCACGGGTCTCACGTTCGATTCCTACATCAAACACAAATTTCATACAAAACAATGGGAAGATACTTAAAATGTAAAAAATCGTGCCAATTTTGAACTGAGAAAATAACTCATCGACAGAGTTTCTATACCCGTGTTGAAGGTTGAACATAAAAAAACAGACAGAATTTTGTAGCCATTAATTTCATTCAACCATGCCAGGAAATCAACCATCGATGTATGCATGATATGTGAACAGCCATGACTCTATCAAAACCATGAAATTTAATACAAATCGTTGTACTGTGAACAGCACGAATTTTCATGGTATGCTGATTATAATTACAACATAAAAAACCAACCAAAGATATGACTTTATAAGCGTAGTGTTTTTTATGATACATGTTAATGCCCTGTTGGAATGACTGCCCCGTCGGAAATATTGCTGCAGTAATTTCCTACCACCCCCGTTGGAGATATTGTTACAGCAATTTCCTACCACCCCCGTTGGAGATATTGTTACAGTAATTTCCTACGACCCCCGTTGGAGATATTGTTACAGTAATTTCCTACCACCCCCGTAGGAGATATTGCTACATCACTACTTATGTGGCTCCAATGTTTTATTATTATTATTTATTATTTTTCTCCAGCTTCATATGGAAAGGGTCGTCGTAAAAACTTCAAAGGGGGCTCATTCGATTGGAAGTCGAGAGTTCTAGTGCCCTTTTTAAGGTTCAAAAGTGATCGGAAGGCATCTAACACCCCTTCCACGCCTACCAGTTCCCCAAACTAATCCAATCAAAATTTTGAGATAACCATTTTGTTTAGCGCAGTTGCTTTCCTGATAGAAATTATCTTTTTTAGTAGGACATAATTGGTTATTTGGTTATCTCAAAATTTTTAGATAACCATTTAGTTTAGCGTAGTGGGTTTCCCGATATAAATTATGTTTTTTAGGAGGACACTCCCCCACTGCCCTCAGGGCAAGAGTTGCGAGTTATGCCCTGGGGCATATAAGGTTTTTATAGAAATCTTTGTCGTAGAAACTTCAAGAAGGACCTATTCGATTGGAATAAAAAGGGCTAGTACCCTTTTTAATAGTTGGAAGTGATTGGAGGGCATCTAACCATCCTCTCACGCCCACCTTTCCCCCAAACACGTCCAATCAAAATTTTGAGAAAGCCACTTTGTTCAACGTAGTTGAAAATTTAGGTCTTTGAGGAGAACAACCCCCACACATCCCTCAAGAAAAGGGTTGTAATTTATACCCTGGGGGCATACAAGGTTTTTGTAGAAAGTACTGTCATAAAAACTTCAGAAAGGGCTCATTGGATTGGAAATTTAAATGGCTAGTTCCCTTTTCAATAGGCGAAAGTGATTGGAAGGCAACTATCTCCCCTTCCAATGCATCAGATAAAAATTTGGAGATAGACATTTTGTTAAAAATAGTTCAAAGTTCCGATAACAAAAAATTCCAGTATCGATACAGCCCCACAGGGCCCGGGGATAGGCGTTGTAAGTTATGGCCTGGAGCATACATGGTTTTTATGGAAGGGATGCTCGTATAAACTTCCTAGTGGGCTGATTTGATTGGAAATTGAAAGTTGTAATTAACTTTTTAAGAGTCAAAAGTGATTGAAGGGCTGCTAGCCTCCCCCCACACTCCATTTTATTTTTTCACAGAGACACTTCAAATAGAAGGGCTCGTCGAATAAACTTCAAAGGGGGCTCATTCGATTAGAAATCGAGAATTCTAGTGCCCTTTTTAAGGGTTAAAAGTGATTGGAAGGCAACTAACACCCCTTCCACGCCCACCAGTTCCCCAAACACATCCAATCAAGATTTTGAGATAACTATTTTGTTTAGCGTAGTTGATTTCCAGATATAAATTATCTTTTTTAGAAGGACACTCCCCCACTGCGCTCGGGCAAGGATTGTGAGTTATGCCCGGGCATATAAGGGCATAAGGGCACATAGAGGACATATAAGATTTTTATAGACAGCTTTGTCGTAGAAACTTCAAAAAGAAGTTATTCGATTGGAATAAAAAGGAATAGTGCCCTTTTTAATAGTCGGAAGTGATTGGAGGGCATCTAACCCCCCTCTCACGCCCATCTTCCCCCAAACACATCCAATCAAAATTTTGAGATAGCCATTTTGTTCAACATAGTTGAAAATTCAGGAAATTTGGTCTTTGAGGATAACAACCACAACACAGCCCTCAGGGCAAGGGTTGTAAGTTATGCCCTGGGGGCATAGAAGGTTTGTATAGAAAGTGTTGTCGTAGTAGTATGTTAACTTATACTTCTATGGGTCCCCCGTACAAACAGTTTTTTCTGTTAATTTTGCAGGTCATTACACTCTTTGCCAGGGAATGACGCAATTTCAAAAGTTCAGTCTACTAGTCATCACACTTTGCCAAGAGGATTTGCGTAATTTCAAAGTTCAATGTCTTTTTTTAGTGGTAAACCAAAAACCGATGTCTCTTTTTACTCGCCAATTATTTTTGTATATATTCAGGTTTCATATTTGATTCTCCATCAGTTTTGAATAGTTTATATTCGAGATAGCATTACAGGCATTTTTTGTAAAAAGCATTTACATAGAAAAATGGATAATTCTAAGTAATTTTTGGTGAGTAAAAAATATTCTCATTATTATATTAAAAAGAAATTGTCTTGTCATTAAGTTAAGGAAGAAATTCTTTCCTTACACTAGAACTAAGGGTACTTATGTACTTAGAAGCCTGTTGTTTTTAGGAGCTGAAAAAACCTCTAATTCTCTTATAGGTTGAAATTTACGGTGTGATTTTTTATCGAGATCAATGGGTCTTTTAGATGTTTTTTTGAAAAAAGTGCTTAGCTTTCGATTGGTAATTTGGGATTAGAATAAAATGTTGATTTTTTAATGTATTAATTGTTACAAAAGCTTCCTTTTTATCAAGATCAATGACCCTTTTTCTAGGGGTGTTTTTGAAAATACTTCCAGGTCAGTCTGCAAAAAAAAAAAAAAAAAAAAAAAAAATTGTCTTGTCATTAAGTTAAGGAAGAAATTCTTTCCTTACACTGTGTGGTTACCTCTTTTAAAAATGTATTAATTGTTACAAAAGCTTCCTTTTTTATCAAGATCAGTGGCCTTTTTTAGGGAATGTTTTTGAAAAAGTGCTTAGCTTTCGATCAGTAATTTGGGGTTAGAATAAAATGATGATTCTTTTAATGTATTAATTGTTACAAAAGCTTCCTTTTTATTACAGTGTGATTTTTTTTTATCAAGATCAGTGTTTTTTTTTAGGGATGTTTTTTGAAAATACTTCCAGGCCAGTCTGCGTTGAAGAATCTCTTCCTGAAATTTAATGCGTTCAAAACCCTCACCCCCCCCCATTTCCTCAAAAATAAAATTTGTTACCTTATAACCCTATTTAATAAATAACATTGTTAGCTTAGCTATCCTTTTTATTTAACGGACCTTATTATCTCATAGGAGGGGGGGGGATTGACTGAGCCATGCTAATTAACTTTTCCACTTCTTAAATTTCTATTTATGTCTACATTTGATTGAAATCTGATAGTTTTACCTGACTGTCACATGCAATTCTTCTCCATATTGTTTAATAAGGAACGCAAATACTGCTTTTTAAGTTTGAATTTACAAATACAGTCACGGAAGCATGGACGTAGGAGGGGGGGGGGCGGAGGGAGGGAGGAGCAGTTTATAAAAGGTCCTCCATCTCACTATCAAAACCCCTGATTTTGAAATCAAGATGTTTTTTACACTACTTTAGATGTCTAACATAAACTGAATTATTTTCCAAAAACCCAAAATGCATTTTTGCTACATGCTAAATTTTTGTCTTTTTTTTAAAGGAAGAAGAGACGTGCAATAATCCCCCTTCTGAGAAGAAAGTGAGATATGGCGAACCTTCATTAATACAGACCGCAAGGGCGTCTGTTATCAAATTCGCTGGAAAAATTACACGCGATCTGGACCATCCATCGAGCACCCAACTTATAGTGACAGAGCCCTCTGACCCCCGCGTTAGCTCCATGGCAACTGGAAGGAAGTTGAAAAGGGAATGGGCTACTTTATACAATGTCTCAGCTCAGCCTACTGAGCTCGACCCCCTTCAAGTTTTGCAAAGGAGTTCAGATATAGAAGTCCAGTCAGAATTTGTAAGTATATACATAATTTTTTCTATCCCTATTTTCAAAAATAAGACAAAATTTTCTCAGGCGCATAGCTTTTGATGAGTTAAAAAACTTAAAATTTGTTTCTAAGCTATTTAATTTTCTTTCATTAACCTAATTAGCAATATATATATAAAGGAGTGCTTATACGCATTTCTATAAAAAAAAACTTACCTTGTAACTTCTAACCAAGATACATTCTAATGCAATAATTCCTTTTAAACAAAAAAAAAAACGATTTGGTATTTCACGGTCGGCAAGCCACCCTTAAACTGATATTATTGCGCTACAACCATTTGCATTGTATCAGATCGTCCCATCGCTTTGAATTGTAAATGGGTTTCCTGTGACAGGATGAAGGTTTTAGTAATCTCCAATTATGGGTTTCACATACGAAGAAAATATTATTATTTTGAACCAACTCAGGCAATTATTTTCGTTTTTGAAAGGTTCAAGAAAAGAATTTGAGACTGTTCTATTTGAACAGTGTTGTGAAGTCCGATACCCCCTCAACTCGGAAAGGGTATCGATCCTCCTACCTCGAAGGAAGCTCCCGGTTCCCAAGGGTTCTCCCCGGGGGGGGGGGGGGAGTTTGGGGAGGGGGGGGGGGGGCGGGGGAGCTCTAAAAAGGACCATCCAACATTTTAATTGTTGATATGGACGGAGAAAAAAGTTCTTCTCTCTTACAAGTATTTATTTAGCCCAGGTCGAAAAAATCCGTTGGCAAAAGACAGAGGAAAATACGGATTATTGAGAAAGTAACAACACCACCAACCTCCGACATATGGAGTTCGTGTCCTTTAACTGAAGCCGAGGAGCAAGTGTTCGTACAGCATACTGCGTCAGTCGAACAATGGTCAAATTTCATTAACAGTTATAATGAAGAGGCTCAAAGAATCGAATTGGACTCATATTTTGCGTTTTTATTTTAAAAAAAAATTTGGAATAAAACCATTAATTTTTTCTATCATTCTCTTGTTCTAACTTACCCTTCTAAGAATAAGACTACATTTTCCCGACAAAAAAAATATATTTTTTAACATGTTCAGTTGACATTATGAAAGACATAAGGCAATGTAACTTTTTTTTTCTTCTTCTTTTAATTGTTCAGGTGGTGGTGGGACAATGACTATGAGAAATTGACAAAGTTTATTAACTATAAAAAAAAATGGTTATTTTACATAAAAAATAAAACTTTTTTTTTCTACAGATTAAAAATATAGCACTCCCAGCGGCACCATTGAGTGATGATGCAAGTATATTTACAGAACCAATTCTGTCACCACCAGCAGAGTTCAGGGATGAACCTACACTGGTTCTAGATAATATGAAGTGGCATGAGGGATTCCTTAATGATGTTTTTGGGGAAATGGTCAGCCTGGAGGACTTAACTTGTGATATTGACATGCTTGAGGACCCAGAGTGGGCAGATAGTTTCATGCGTGAATATTTAGATGATGCTACAAGTAAATCTGAACTGGGTCCTCATAATGAAATTCCATCAGAGGACAATACAGGCTGGCTCGACCAATTGTCCCCAAACACCTTGGAATATGTACTAGGAGACCTCATGTCACATCCCCCCAATGTGATTGAACAGACTGGGAGTGGTGTTATTGACAATTCCCTGTCACCCTCCTCCACCATTCCACTTAATAGTAGTAGTAATACAACATCAGCTCATTTTTCCGGGGACATTTTTAATGAGAACTTTATAATTAGTGAATTGAGTCCTGAACAAACAGGGTCAGGACATGAAAACAGTACTACGTCCCCGGAATTGCCTGATTTTTATCTGTTAGAATCTGCTCTAGGTCATTTGCAAACATACAGGGTAGATTTTAGCCTTCCCGAGGAAAACGCTGGCATTATTTTAACTGACCCCGTGAAAAATCTCCATAGCTATATCGACAAAATTCGAGCGCAAATTGAGATTCAGATCCAGAAATGGGGAGGTCGAGGGGGAATTAAAGCATCAGTGAACCAAAAAGTTTATTTACAAAAGGGGACATCTGGGGACATTTTTTATTTTCATTTTTCGACAGGCAACCAGACTTTCTACCCAGGTCTAAACGAATTTGAAGACAATTTTTTCAACTGGTTAAATAAACTAATTTCAACTTTGGATACATTTAATGAGAGGGGGAGTGGTTCCACCATTTTATACATTGAACGCATGGATCTGAATCTCAGTAGATTTAAAAAAACTTTATTTTAAGGGGAGGGAAGGGTAAAAGAATTAAATGCCACCCAGATTTGTCGGCTACCAAAGGGGTTCAGGGTTTCAATTTTGACACAGGGCTGCAATGCTTTAAGTATGCATTTTTAGTGGCGGCCCATAAGACATTAAAAGATGAATCATCAATGAAAAATCTTGACAGACTTGCACGTAACGGTGGAAAAAATTTCCCTAAAGTAAATTTTGACTGTTTAGAGGGAAAATATCCGGTGTCCTTTAAAGAAATAAGCATATTCGAGAAAGCAAATGAAAATCTTGGGGTGGGGGTGGTTGTTCTCCAGTACGACACTGAATTTGTAGATGGGGGGAAAAAACCAAATAAAAAAGGGGTTTTGTACTCAGTGAGGACACCGATGGTGGAAAATATTAAAAATTGGGTATGGGTTATTTACCAGCCTCCCAAAGATGTAAATTCTTATGGTCATTTTTTCCCCGTTACTGCAATAAGTCGACTCCTATGTCAAGGCGTGAAGAAAGGTGAACGTTTCTATTGCCCCATGTGCCTTTCCCCATTCACATCTGAGCGAACGTTTTCAGATCACATGGGGCATTGCAAAATTCATGGAAATCAGAGAATAGAAATGCCGGTAGAAGGCAAAGACATTTTACAATTTAAAAATTTTCAAAATTCTCTTCTGCAATCTGATAAAATGTCTTTGGATTGTGAAACAAGACTGGTTGAGGTATCGGACCCATCAAGGCCAAATATAGTCAAGGAACACAAACTAGTTGCGTGTTCCTATGCACACGCACGTCGCGACGCCAACAATAAAATGCAATTGGAAGAGTTTTTTTGACTATGGACGAGGAGGGCAGTATGGAAAAGCTATTGGTTTCTTTAATAAAAACGGCAAACAGAGCAATTTCACGATTACGTCATACTAATTATCCGATGACATTGTCGGATAAAGAGCAACTGGCGTTGGAAAAGGGAACAATTTGCTGGGTGTGTAGGGGTGCCCTTGCCCCAAAAGACGCGGTGCAGGACCACAATCACCTTATTGACCCCAATTCAACGGGAAAAAGTAACTTTCGGGGGTGGGCTCACAATTCGTGTAATTTAAAAATTAAACAACAACTTTTTCTACCGGTTTTTATACATAACTCTAACTACGATCTAAAGTATGTGCTACCAGCATTGGCACATCTTCAAAGAAATGGAACAGTGGATGATGATGTATGGGTGATAGACAGCTTTACGTACAAAATCATACCTAAGTCATCGGAAAAGTTGCTTGTTTTGGAATTTATGTGGAAATTTGTTGAAGCCGGCGTTGAGTACACGAATAAAATTCGCTTTTTAGATTCCTACAGTTTTTTCCCAAATCATTGAGCGAATTATTTCAAGTGCAGAAAAACGATGACGGTTGCAATGCTTTCCCCCTTCTCAAGCAACAATTTCCAAATGATTTATATGATTTGTTAACGGTCAAGGGCATCTATCCTTATGATTATTATTGTTCCATGTCGAGATTCGCCGAGGAGACTATTCCTTGTATTGAATCGTTTTACGACAGTCTTCACGATCGTAGTTGCACCCCCGAGGAATACAGTTTTGCTAAAAAAGTTTGGGCAGAGGGAGGGTGTAAAAATGGATTTGACTACTGCATGCTGTATTTGTCGAGTGACGTGTTAACTTTGTTAGACATTATGTGTAAAAATACGGATAAAATCTATGAGGAGTTTAATCTTGATTTGGGGTATTATTTTTCTTCGCCTCATCTAGTGATGGACCTCATCCTGAAAATTAGTGGGGAAAAAATTGCGCTAATCACTGACATTGATCAGCATCTGTTCATCGAGAGGTCAATGAGGGGGATTTTGTTTTTCACGGAGACCGTATCTTGGAAACCGATCCAACAGGAGAGAAGACGGGGACAAAATCGAATGCAGTTTTCCTCGATATGAATTCTCTCTACCCCTCGGCCATGTCCCATTATGCACTACCTTGCGGCGACTATAAATGGCTCAATGACCCTCAAGCTCCCCATTTCCCCAACATTGACAGTGTTGAGGAGAATGGACCGGTTGGATGGTTTTTTGAAATTGATGGAGAGATACCAGTCGAGCTTCACGATTCAGTAAAGGATTTTGTTTTCCCATGTATCAATAGGGCGGGCCGCCGCCAGCGCGGGGGGCGCACCGTCACCAAAGTTATCTTTTTTTTTTTTTTTGGACTTAGAGCAGATTTTTTTTTTTTTTCAAGTGCCATCTCTAATTTAATGTTTTTTTTTCTCTATAAACAAAAAAAATGTGTTTTTTCTCTCTCTCTGTACCTATGTAAATGTTGCTGTTGTATTTTTTTTATTATAAATAAATTTTAAAAAAAAGTGTATTTTTTCAAGTGCTCTCTCTAATTTAATGTTTTTTTTTCTCTCTATAAATAAACAAAAAAAAAGTGTTTTTTTTTCTCTGTGTGTATACCTATGTAAATGTTGTTGTTGTTGTTGTATTTTTTATTATGAATAAATTTAAAAAAAGTGTATTTTTTTTTCAATGTATTGTTACTTTTTTATGTGCATATAATAAAAGAAAAAAATATGATTCTTTATTCGTCTTTGTCTTTGTCTTTTTCTTCTTCTTGAAGAACAGAGTAGTAGTAGGGAAAAAAAAATTATTTAGTCATTAGACAATTAGAGTCTACAGTTAGTTGTCCAGGTGAACTGTTGAAAGGAACATGTATCAATTTAAAACACCATTCAGATCGTTTCTGTGTGGGCCCTCAATGTCGGGCAAAACAACACTCTTAACTAAAATAACTAAAAATTGTGATAAAATGTTTGCGGAAAAGCCGAAAAAAATCTACTATTGCTATAGTATTTGGCAGGAGTCATACAATAAAATAAAAACAATTGCTGCCACCATCACCATGGGATCGATGCAGATACAGTTCATACAGGGACTTGATGTTTTCAACATTATTGAACCAAACTCTTGGCTGATCATTGACGATCTGGAAGAATCTATTGAACAATGGTCTCAGCAAATGCTGCAATTGTTCACTGTTCGCTCTCATCATGAACAGATTTCCGTTACTCTGGTTCTACACAATCTCTTTCATCAGAGCAAATGTATGCGAACACTTGCTTTGAACTGTACCTACTATATCATCTACAGAGTTGTTCGTGACTCTAGCTCGCTAATAACCCTCAATAAACAAATCTATCCAGGTGCCCCTAAATTTCTGCTCTCGGCATACAATCAGGCAACTAATAAACCCCACGGTTATATCCTGCTGGATCTTAATCAAAATACACCCGAGGATCTACGTGTAGTCACAGATATTTTCGACAATGAAATTACAGTATATCTCCCGGTGAACACTAAAAAGACCTATTAGTCGCTATCATGACACTGAAGAAACTACACGAAAATAGACATTTGTTTTCAGTTCTAAGCACTTCAAAACCTCAGCTTAGAAAAGCAATACTCAAACACGGTATTGACAATGATTTCATTAATCTAATATCTGAACTTTGTTTAAATTTGACCGAGGGTAATGTTCAACTACCAGAAGTAGTTAAGCAACAGGCAAAGCAACATCGTTCCATTGTACGTACATTGGCCTCTAAAAAGAAAGGAAAGAATTTTAAAAGGAAACGACTTCTTCAGGCGGGCGGTAGCTTTTTCACACTTTTACTGCCAATAATTGCAGGACTTGTAAACAGTTTTCTCTAGTGAGAATGGCAAAACCCTATAAATTGACTCCAATAGAACTCGCTCTCTCACCCGTCGAACACTTTGAGGACAATCTGAGTAAATTCCTCGACAATGAAACTATTGATGATGATAAAAAACAGATTTTACTTCAAGATGCACTTCGCCGAGTGGACAAACACTATTGATCAAAGCCCACTGCTGCTGCTGATCCCAAAAAAGAATCATCTTCTCAAGAGTCTCCTGCTGCTGCTGCTGGAACACAATTAAAGAAGGAGGAATTGGATTCAATTGTATTGAAAATTGGAAATCTAATGCCCCACTCATATCGTGAACAAAGTAAACGACTCCTAATCTATCTCTTGGAAAGTGATCAAATTCAAGTTGAGAGCAATGGGGAAAGGATTATAATTCAGGGCAAGAGCTATAATCTACTTGATTTAATGTATGACATGGTTACAAATCGTAAAGGACTATTATCATTTGACACTCGTCTATGCAACTTTCTAAATACATTAAACTTCCCCAAAAGTCTTATTGGCAATAGACAAATTCTAAAAAATCTAAATGAACGTGCATCATCATCATCAACATTAAAAGATGAACTTGAAGAAGAAGAAGATTTTAAATCAATTTTGGAAAATACTAGCACACCACTGATAGCTAGACAAAAGCGAAGACGTATCAAGTCAACGTCCCCACCACCACCATCAGCAGCAGCCAGTATACAAAAGGGTAGCGGACGTTACACAACGTGTTTACGTTCAAAATGGCTGAAGTTCTGAAAGGTGTTTATGAAAATATTGGCGAGGCGGGGAGTTTAAGTTCCCCCACAACTCTTTCCAAAGTCACAGGTGTTCGCACTAAAAGTGTACAAGACTATCTACAAAATGAACCAAGTTACACTCTGCATAGAAATCATAGACTTCGTGCCAATCAATATCGAAAAACTAAAGCCTTTTACCCATTGGATATAATGCAAGCAGATCTCCTGACTCTAGATGAGCTTCAAAGACGTCACAATACACCGTACAAGTACATTCTACTTGCAATCAGTGTTTTTAGTCGCTATGCATATGCAATTCCATTGCGATCAAAGAGAGGTGTTGAAGTTGCTCAGGCCATTGAAAGTATTCTCGAAAAGGATTCATATAAAAAAATTCAAACGGATCGCGGTAGTGAATTTGTTAATCCTCATGTTGCAAAAGTACTAGAGAAATATAGTACACTGCTCTATCATACGCACAGTCCTATAAAGGCTGCATTGGCCGAACGATTGATAAGAACTATTCGACTTTTAATTTCAAGATATTGTACATTGAAAAATACGCCGGCTTTTATTCATGATCTAGATAAAATCATGTTGATTTATAATCAACGACCTCATCGATCATTGTCCAACTCTACACCAACGGAAGTTCATCATTCGGATCATAATACAATTGACACCTTTCTTAAACAATATTCCAATGAATCAAAAGTCAAGAAGAAGAAAAATAAATTCAATGTTGGTGATACGGTTCGAATTAATAGAACAACTAATGTTTTTGAAAAGGGGAATTACTTGTGGTCCACTGAACTTTTTAAAGTGGCAAAAATCCTAGACACTAAACCCATAACTTATCGCCTGCGTGATACCAAAGATGAAGAGATTCTCGGCGGCTTTTATGACTATGAATTGCAAAAAGTTAAAAATGCTAGTGAAATCTATCAAATTGAAAAGATATTAAAGACACGTACTCGCGGGGGTAAGAAACAGTTACTTGTTCGCTGGCTAGGATACAACTCTGATTTTGATTCTTGGATTGGTGTTGAAGATATTGACAATGCCCAATGATTTCTATGTAACTTTCATGTCCAACGTTTCCGATCCTCTCTACAATGACTTGAATAGGACAAGTGATTTTTGGACAAAACTCTCCCCCGCCATCAAATTTGACGGTGCATATGAAGTGGCTCTTGTCGACTGTATTCTCAAAAATACCTATGACATCCTGAGAAAGGATCGTAAATATGAAATAAAAATACGACCGTTTGAATTCGGTGATGAAGGTGCAATGGCAACTTTTGACTCTAATCAGTACCCTATTGCTAACATCCCCTACAGGGAATACAATAACATGCATGAACTGTGTCGAGTTATCAACAAAAAAATTGCAAGTCGAAAAAAAGGCGGTTTCACTTTCAATTACTCAACGGAACAAAGGAGAATTTATATTACCAATCCATTTGAGAATGAAAGAATTTTCCTCAATGAGAATTTACGTGAGGTTCTTGGTTTTAAAAAACGTATTATTAAGACAGAAAATTTCAGTGGTAGTGACCATGTTATCTATGCAGACTATGCACCCAGCTTCTCCACGGACACTTGTATATTTCTCTACGCTTCATTTGTGGAAACATCTCGGGTTGGTAATTCAAATGTTCCCCTCCTACGAGTTCTTGAACGAAAAACCAATCAAGAACATGTTCACCACTACAATATAAAGCATCTTCAGTATATTCCCGTAAACACTTCCTATTTGGAACTCTGTCAGTTAACACTAAGAACTGAATTAGGTGATCCAATAGCAATTTCAAAAGGCTTAGCAGTGATTACATGTCATTTTCGACCCATTGTCAACGACAACGACGGTACAATAACCTAAAAAATGAACAATAGAAGAATTCCATTTGTCTGTCCCGATATTGACTGCTATGTTGGTGCTTTGAGTCCACGTCAAATAGGCAATGGATTGGACTACTACAAGGGGCGTACTACAATGTCTGTCTATGGTCTTGGTAGCTGGTTTGCTAGGCTATTTCGTTCTGCACTACCCCTTGCCAGAAAATATCTTGTACCTGCTGCATCAAATTTTGCTGCCTCCACACTACAGGACTGGGGGTCGGGCAAGAATTTCAAGGAGAGTGTTAAGGAAAATATTAGATCTTCAGCAAGAGCCGTTGGTGAACAATTAAAATCTAGACAAAATGGGGAGGGATTGAAAAGGATGCGTTCGCGTCATTCACTCATCAGTCTCCACCCAGGCAGGAAGCAAAGGACATCAACAAGGACTTTGAGAAATAAAACAACGAAGGCCAATAAGCAGCAGCAGCAGCACAAGAAGAAAAAGAAAAAGATTGTTAGATCAAAGAAGGATTTCTTCTCTTAAGATGACTTATCTCCCCCACAAGCAATCATATCCATCAATCAGTTCCTCATTGAATCTATTCAATGCTGAAAATGTTGATGTTAGTGTCAAGTATGGCTACTATGAACAATTTCACCCTCAACAACCCCTCTCGGAAAATATACACTTTCAAATATTTTCCAATGAAGACTATTTCATTGATTTGTCATCAACATTTATTGATTTAAATGTTGTGGTGAAGAAAAAGTCAGATAATACAACTCCAAATGCCGGCGATGGTCTCTCCTATGAAAACTGTATTCTACACAACCTATTCAAACAAATTAATGTATTTATTAATGGGACATTGGTGAGCACTAGCAATAATTTATCCAACTATGCAAGCTACATACAATTTATGATGATGACGCCAAAGGCGTACAAGGAGATGAGAGGACAATCATTGGGCTATGAATATCGAACAGGTGTTGATACTGACGGTGAGTTGACTACAGCAGTGACCCAGGAGTATCATCTAGTTGGAAAATTAAATCATGAGATATTCAATATATCCCAATGGCTACCCCCCAATGTCAAGATCGACATAAAGTTGCAGATGGCCCCATCGAATTTCATTTTGAGAAAAACACTTCCTGCAGCACCCGATGCAAATGTTATTATCACATCGGCAATTCTCCACGTTCGAAAACAACAAGTTATGAGCTCTGTTGCATTGGCAGTGGAAAAGCTAAGAGCCAATGGTAACAACATTAAACTTCTTGTCCCCCATACAATCACCAATCAACGTCACATTGCCACCGGTTCTCGTAGCTATAGCGATTCATCATTTATCAATGGAGAAATCCCATCAAAATTGGCTTTGGCCTTTGTGAAGAGTGGCAGTGCCGTTGGATCCTGGACTGAATCTCCCCATGATTTTAATTTTTTCGGTCTATCTAGTCTTGTGTGCAAAGTGAATGGTATTCCACTGTACACTCTATCATTTGACAAAAAATCCTATAGAACTCTGTACGAGTTGACCATGCAATCCCTAGATCATGACTCTCAACTATTTGAAAATGGAATAACCGATTCAATGTTTTCAAAAAATCATGGGGTTATTGTTTTGGACTTGTCAGGCACACAGGATATGAGCATAGTACGAACTGGGAATGTACGTTTAGAGTGTACATTTGCTGATGCTCTGACTGAGAGTATCACGCTAATATCACTGAGTCAATTTGAAACCTATTGGGAAATCACACCCGACGGCAGTGTTCTACTAGACCTTGCACCATGAACACAAATCAAATAATCAATGTATTTAGTATGGATCCATATATGTCCCAGTACAAGTCCTATTGCATACCCTCGGACTTCATTGAAAAAATTCCAAGTGTTAACAATACCCTAATCATTGTTAATAGCAGTCCGTCGACTTTGAAGACCGGCCATTGGCTATGCATCTTTCAAACAGCGAGGAATATTGAACTTTTTGATCCTCTTGGCCTATCGTATAAATTCTACGCTCCATACATCAGCAACTTTATTGAAAGCAGTGGGAAAACCATTATTCAAAATCAACGAAGAGTACAGGATTTAACAACTAAGACATGTGGCTTTCATGCACTACTCTTTTTCATGTTCAGATGTCGTGGCTACACCTACAAGCAGTTTCTCAACATCTACGTTGACTTACCTCAATTGAACGACTTTCTAGTGGAGAATATACTTACAAGTGTATTTAATATTGATTTTAGTGCCCTAAGAATAAAATGTTCTAAAGATGTATGTGAAATTGTTTATTAATAAAAAAAAAATTATATACATGATAAAACGACTTTTCTACTCTTTAGATTTCATCCACTACTAGGTATTTGTCGACAACAACTAGTGCAGGTAGATTATCTGAATTCACAGTGTACTGATCCTGATGTAGTGCAATGTCAGGGTCACATTTTCTACAGTAGAGTGTGACTTCACTCTTGTCATATCTCTTTGTATAGTCAATGATACTATTCGCATTCATTCTATAGAATTCACATGTTTCAATTTGCCTATTTGAAGCAATTTCACAAACAGTGTCCTCAAGTGTCGAATCACATTCCGTCACAGCCAAATAAAAATCAGTGGGCTTATAATCATAACACCCAGTGTCTTCACAACAATGACGTAGAAACCATATTCTCTTGTTGTTCCAACAGTTGAATCGTTGACCTGGTTCCTCCTCCCAGAACAATCTAAAACCACGACGATACCAATCTCGTAGCAATAAACTAAAATCACGGTTAGGATTCTTCCAATCATACCGGGATATGTACTCTCCCACTGCTTACATTTATCATAATGACAATTGGAGCATAGGTGGCCTCTAGGATGAGAGTCAAACACCTCTTCAAGACAGGAATTACAACCTTTAATTTGTACAGCATATCCTCTATGCAATTTACACGGGTTGCATAATCTATACTTTTCATCATACTCCTCAATCATTGTGCAATTCTCACATGATGACCAGCTGCCCTGTGTGTACATACATAACGGACATGTATGGAACATTTTGTCATGTGTTAACGCTCTCACTGCCACAATGAAACTGAGCTAGCAACATCAAAAAATTGTCTGAGATAGAGAGAGAGAGAGGAGTAAATCATCCTTGAGCACCATCTTTCTTATGAAAAAAGTCCTAAATTTCTAAAAACTAATGTTTAAAAGCATATCCACAATATCATTTTGTCGTGTCGTGATCAATATATCAATAAATTGTGTAAATGCATTTGGACCACGATGTAGAAGCTTCATACAATAGTCTAATGATGGAGAATCAGTTTTCATTATATCGATAAGCATTCCCCGAGAAAATATCTTCCTTTGAATAGACAACTCTAGAAAATCATCATCTAGAATCAAACGTTTTTCCATAAGAACTAGATTCCTCATGATTCGATCTTTCTCGAATCTATCCATTTTTTAGAGTCCTAACTCTCTCACAACCAACCTCAGACTAAACAGAATCTCATTTTTGTACTCTAGAAAATATACACATGTCTACTATAGAAAAAGAAAAAAAATACCATTGATTTAGAAACAGTTTTATTGAACATAATTACAATAATAATAATATTCACTGATGCATTTTGTTCTCATCAATATATTTCGATAGGACATCTAATGCTGACCGAAGTTTATTTATGTGGAGAATATTTACTTTTCCAGCAAAACACAGCTGCTCCTCCTGCTTAAATTTGCTTAATGATATCACGTATCTCGCATACATAATGTCCCATTCAAGACATAGTCTACAGCCAGCAGTTATTTCCACAGCCACATTGGGTACTCGTATATCGTTGCTGCTGCTGCTGTCGGTTCCATCATTAATCTCCAATAATGTAAATGCACCACTCATTTTTTTTTCTCCACTAATATCCTCTCAAATAAAAATAACTATTCTCTTTGAATTCAATTCTTTTACTAATATGAATTGTAAAGAAAACTATTCCTTTTATTCAAATCCTAATCACCAATCAAGTTATACTCGTTCCTCTTGGCAAAGAGTGTAATGACATGTTTACCTACCAGAAAAACCTGTTTGGTACGGGGGACCCATAGAAGTATAAGTTAACATACTACTTGTCGTAAAAACCTCAGAAAGGGCTCATTCGATTGGAAATTTAAATGGTTAGTTCCCTTTTTAATAGTCGAAATGATTGGAAGGCAACTATCTCCCCTTCCACGTCCACCATTTCCCTAAACACAACCAATCAAAAATTTTGTATAGCCATTTTGTTCAACGTTGTGGAAAGTTCTGGAAATTATATGTTTGAGCAGGATACTCCCCCCACAGTCTTAAGGGTGAGGGTTACAAGTTATACCCAGGGGGCATATATGGTTCTTACGGAAGGAATGCTCGTATGAACTGCAGAGAGGGCTCATTTGATTGGAAATTGAAAGTTCTAGTCCACTTCTTAAGCGTCAAAAGATATCAGAGGGTAACCAGATTCTCCCACCCCCTAAACCCTTTTTATCCAAATGCATACGATAAAAATTTTGAGATAGAAATTTTATTAAAAATAGTTCAAAGATCATAGAGCAAAATTTCCGCTGTCGACAAAACCCCCCTGGCCCGGGGGCAGGCGTTGTAAGTTATGCCCTGGGAGCATATATTGGTCTTATGGAAGGGATGCTCGTATTAGCTTCTAAGAGGGCTCATTTGATTGGAAAATGAAAGTTCTAGTTCACTTTTTAAGAGTCAAGAGAGATTGGAGGGCACCTAGCTCTCCCCCCTCCACGCTGTTGGAGGAATATATTGTTCTTATTGAAGGGATGCTCGTAAAAACTTCAGAGAGGGCTTATTTGATTGGAAATTGAAAGTTCAAGCTCACTTTTTAATAATCAAAAGAGATCCGAGGGCAACTAGCCCCACCACGCCTTCTTTTTCCAAACCTATCTGATGAATATTTTGATGAATATTTTTAACTTAATGGTTTAATGGTTCTTAAGAAAGGGATGCTGCATCGTATAAGCTTCATAGAGGGCTCACTTGGTCGGAAATTGAAAGTTCTAGTTCACTTTTGAAGAGTCTAGAGAGTTAATGGCAACTAGCCTCCCCCCCCACGCCCTTTTTACCCCAAACCCATCCGCTACAAATTGAAAAAGAAGAATCTGAAAATAAGGAACTCTCCCCGTGTTGATGCTGCAACGTACATCTGCTTAAATGGAGGAGTATTATAATATCAGTGTTCAATTTCAAGGAAAATATAAAATTATATACTCGGTGGAAATATAAATCAAATTAGATGCTAAATTTTCGTAAAAGTCTATGTGACTCTTTTTACTCAATTTAACACGTTTTTCATTAGGAAGATATAACAAATGTGAATAGGGTTTTTTATTTAACTAATGTTTGTAGTAATTCATAAAATAACAATAAAAGCAAAAGAAAATCGTCTAATGATAGTTGAAATAAATAATTATTTCCACCAAATTAAAATTTTCATTGAAGTGTTTATTCACGGATAAAAAAAAATCCGCATTTGATTGCCAATCGAAACCTTAGGAAGGATTTTGCTACATCTTATTCAAAATTGTTTTAGAAATTCTACATTTTAAAAAAAGCATGAAACTTCTCATCAAAGGCCTTGATATGTGCATTAAAGTTTCGAGACTCAAATTTTATAAAAATTCTTGAAAAATTCTAGATTGTTTAAAAAATCAGTATCAAAATTCTGATCAAGTGCTTTACAATATATTTTGTAATTAAATTTCACAACTTATATTATTATCTACTATAATTGAATATTTCCTGAAGCCTAAAACGCCATTCTTTAATATTTAGATTTTAGTAAAGTTTTTTTAATTGATGAAAAAATTCCACTTTAAAAAAAAAATTAATTGCGATCAAAAGCCTTATAATATACCCGAAAAATTTTAATACTCTAATTATTTTCATTTATATTAGTTGTGATCAAGGGCTTTATAATACACATTGTACTTGAATTTCACAATTCATATTAGTATCAATTATAATTGTATATTTTCTGAAAGATACAACGTCATTCTTTAATATTTAGATTTTATACAGTTTTTTAAAAATTGATAGAAAAATTCCACATTCTTAAAAGAAAAAACTGAAAATTGCCATTAAAGCCTTAAAATATACATAAGAAACTTTAAGACTCAAATTTTATCGATTATATTGGTATTTACTATGGTGGATATACTTTCTGATAGCTGTGATATCTTTCTTAACATTTAGATGAATATTTTGAGATAGACATTTTGTTAAAAGAAAGTTCAAAGGTCAGAAAAACCTGGTGTCAATAAAACCCCCCAGGGTCCCGGGGAAGGTGTTCTAAGTTATTCCCTAAGTGCATGTATAGTTCTTAAGAAAGTGAGGCTGCATCGTATAAGCTTCATAGAGGGCTCACTTAAACGGAAATTGAAAGTTCTAGTTCACTTTTGAAGAGTCTAGAGAGTTAATGGCAACTAGCCTCCCCCCACGCCCTTTTTACCCCAAACCCATCCGCTATAAATTTTGAGATAGCCAGTTAAACTTCAGAGAGGGCTCATTTGATTGAAAATTGTAAGTTCTAGTTCAATTTTTAAGAGTCAAAAGATATCCAAGGGCAACTAGCCTCCCCCGATAAAATTTTTATAATAGCCATTTCATTCAAAATAGTTCAAAGGTCAGATAAAATAAATTCCTGTGTCGTCGTGACGCCCCGGGGCCCGGAGGCAAGCGTTATGAGTAATGCTCTAGGGGCATATATAGTTCTTATGGAAGGGATGCTCTAATAAACTTCGAAGAGGGCTCATTTGGTGGGAAATTGAAATTTCTTGTTTCTTTTTAAGATTCAAAAGGGGCCGGAGGGCAACTAGCCCCCCCCCCCTCTCCACGCCCTAAATGCATCAGATAAAAATTTTGAGATAGTTATTTTGTTAGAAATAGTTCAAAGTTCAAATAGCAAAAGACTCCGGTGTCGACATAGCCCCCCAGGGCCCGGGGTTAGGCGTTGTAAGTTATGCCCTGGGGGCATATATGGTTGTTATGGAAGGGATGCTCCTATCAACTTCATAGAGGGCTCATTTGATGGGAAATTGAAAGTTTTAATTCACTTCGTAAGAGTCAAAAGCGATTCGAGAGCAGCTATCCTCCCCCACAGTCCATTTATTTTTTTCCAGAGGCGCTTCATATAGAAGGGGTCATCGTATAAAACTTCAAAGGGGGCTCATTTGTAAATAGCGACGAAAACCACACTCTCTTTCCATCATAAACAATAAGTAGAACGACAGAGAAATTTTTGTACAAGACAGTGGAACGCAACTTTAAATGCTCATTCGCTCATTCGAGTGCTAATTCGATTGGAAATCGAGAGTTCTAGTGCCCTTTTTAAGAGTCAAAACTGATCAAAGGGCAACTAGTCCCCCAAGCCCTTTTTCCCCAAATACGTATGATAAAAAATTTGAGGTAACTATTTTGTTAAAAATAGTTCAAAGATCATATAACAAAACTCCTTTACGTATGGCCATTTCGTCAAAAATAGTTCAAAGATCAGATGAAAAAACTCCTTTGTTGACACCCCCCCCCAGGGCAGGCGTTCCAAGTGTTACTCTGGGGGCATATATGGTTCTTATTGAAGGTATGTTAGTATAAACTTCGTAGAGGGCTCATATGATTGGAAATTGACAGTTCTCGTTCACTTTTTAAGAGTCAAAAGAGATCAGAGGGCAGTTAGCCCCCTCTCCATGCTGTATTTACCTAAAACCCATCTGATAATAACTTCGAGAGCCATTTTTTCAAAATAGTTCAAAGGTTAGATAACAAAACTCCAGTGTCGACACAACCCCCCAGAACCGGGGGGGCAGGCATTATAAGCTGTGTCCTGGGCCCGAAAGTTGTAAGTTGAAGACCATTCATAGCTAACATTATATCAAATAAGTGAAATTATAGGTATTTTATGACGTTTAAGAAGATTTATATCTGATATTAGAGTAAAATAGGTTTAATGGTAAGTTTTTCAAAATCGTAAAAAAAAACATTAAACCTAAGATGAGCAGAAATAAAGTTAAATAGTTTTTTCGAGTTAATGTTAAACTACCATAAATCACCAATGATAAGTAAACGAAACCCGAAACGAATAGAATCTACAATAAAAAACAGAGTTAAACTCAAAACGAGCAAAAACTAAGAGGAGTGCTGACAACCCCCGTGCCCTCTAAAGAACAGAACATAATTTGTGCTTTACTGAAAACAATCCTCATTTCAAGCTATGTGTTTTTATTTCTCGTAATATAAAAAAGAAAAAAAAATCACCTTCATAACCAAGATTACTGAACAAAAGCATTGAATGAGCATTTGCAGTTTAATATTTAAGCTGATATTCAATCCTGAAAGTCTTAATAGTTTTGGTCTTATTAAAGTTGAAAAAATGGAAAAATTTTTAAATTATTTTGTGTTCAGTAAAGTGTAAAGTTACTGAAAACAAACCCATTTAAAAGAAAAAATTGTGTTTTTTAGCTTTAACAAATCCAAAATTATTAAGACTTTCAGGAGTGAATTGCAGAATTAAATATTAAACTATGAATCCAAATTTATTTGTTTTATTCAGATTATCTTGGTTATGAAGGTGAAGCACGGGACAGTCATGATCGAAGTCGTAATTTTTTCAATTCTTCTAAGTACCAGAAAATTTCTTTTTTAGTTTATTTTTAAATGAAAAACTTAACAAGCCTAATTTTATTTTTAGAAATTTGTTAACCTAAAGCTTGGTTCACTACAACATCACATTGCCTAGCATTCACTAAAAAAGTAGTAAGATTTAGAAGTTACCGAGTTGTAGACCACTGCTCCGTATCCAGAAAACATTTGAAGAAACACCAAAGGTACGACAAGCAGCACAGGATGAAAAAAAAGCGGCACAAGTATCTCTCGAATATGAAATTTTGGCTTCGCAGCTTCTCTGTCACAATTCTCTTTTATTCTGAACAGCTCTTCTGATATATCAGTATCCCTGTCAATAAGACAGTGTAATTGGAATGTGTTGAGATCTTTGTGCAGAGAGAAATACGTGCAGAGAGAATATATATTGTACCAAGACAGTTTTCAGTCTTGCTGTCGGCCTAACTTTAGCATCCATGTGACACTTCAAAAAATTTATTCAAAATAGAAATTTCATAAAAATATGAAAAATCTGAATTTGGGATTTCAAGATTGGCTTTACCAGAGTTATTTTTGTGCTTAAGATACTGAGTTTTACGTCCCATCCAGCTTGGTAGGGATCAAACAACCCCTTTTGGTATATGTGTAAATAATAAGATCGTCACTAATTTGATCTAATTTTTGGCTTTACTTATATTTTTTCCCGAGTCTTTCAAAACTAAGGAAAGGTTGTTCATTTTTTGTCTAGCTTATTCGATTCAAATCTGTAAGTTTTGATTTTAGTACTTATTAAAATTTCTGTTAATTTCTGTAGGTGTCATTAACCGAATATTTTTTGGGAAAAATAAGCAGGTAGATTTATCGACAACCTAGCTATATATGTAGAAGTTAGTCTTTTTTTTTGTAATGACAGAGTTGCTGATATCAAATGTTAGATAGATGGCATTTCAGGATGATTATCTTGTTTGACTCATCTTTTGAATTTTGTTTATGCTATTTATATTGATTAAAACTCGATCAGGTTAATCAGGGCTCTTCTCTCTGATGTTACACATATTTTTTTTCTTTTTTTTTACAGACAGTGGTGATAAGAAGGATACTCCACCCACACGGGTCGGCTTGGATTGTTGCTTTCATTTAATTCCAAACGCTGATGAAAGTAACTACATATGTTACATTTAGATTGAAATATTTAGGAAATTAAACAAAGTAATAAAACAAAGTAATTAAAGATTCGATTAGATCTTTTAGGTTCGACCCGGGGATCAACTCCACTTTTATTCCTATGATGACTAGAGAAAAACTGAATGTTGTTTTATCATTTTTATTATCTTTATGTTTCGGCCAACTTTGTCTTTCACCCCTCTGTATCTGCATTAATGCTCCTTCTCCTCCACCACTAAATGTTATTCAAAACTTTAATATTAACTCTTCTTACCAACCTCTTCTTACCAACCTCCCACCTACTTTAAACCTTTTCTAATCATTTTTTCTCACCTCGATTGAAGACATTCATATTTTTAGTCAAAAATCTTTACTGTCATAAATTTCAAAATCCGAAATTATTTTTTTATTCAATTGATTTTGCAAACCTCCATACATTCTTCCTCCGACCCCCCCCCCCCCCCCTATTCATATTCTCACCGTTTGATGAAATATGAATGCAATTGAAGGTTCTTTTTATCAGAAGTTCTAGGTTCGTTTCTTTTTGTTTTTCTTGTTTTGTTTTTTTAATGTTTTTTCCAGGACCTAGAAGTTTAACAGTCAAGAAAATCATTATAGAAGAACATGGTGCTAGAAAAAGAGGGTTAAATTTTTTAGTTTCTTATCCCAAATTACATTTAATTTTATTATAATTAATCTTTTTAACTCCTCAAAATTGATTCTGAAGATACAGAACTAAAAAAACTGGTTACTTTTTTTATTTTATTTTAATTATCAATGTTCTTATCATAAATTGCAGATAAACAAACTTCTTTGTATATTTTTTGGCAATTTAATTGGTTTTGCAGTGACATTTAAGTCTTTATAGCACAAAATAGAACAGAAATATAAAAAGTTCAGAACCTACTGTCCACGGAGTCTTTTCAGGGCTTTTTGGGCATCATCCACCCTCCCTTTCTTCAAAAGCCAAACAGGAGACTCAGGATGAAACCACATTGACAAATATGCAATCGGAAATGCAAGCTGACAAAGTGTTAGAACCCTCCAATCCACAAATGCCCCAATGACGTAGCAGACAAGGATTCCAAGTGCCAGAGCGACGGAAGGAAGGCTTGAAACAGCTCCTCGCAGTTCTGGTGTAGCAATTTCACTGGTCTAAAATAAAAAAACGTCTTTTCTTGTATTTGGGTTTGTTTTTATCATTTTTTTTTGTGGCATAATACGACCACCAGGCTTAAGTTGAAAGTAATAGTCAACTGATTTGACAGTAATTTTTTTTAGTAGTTTGACAAGAAAAAAATTCATAGTAGCAGTGCGATAAAGTAAAAACAAAAATCTAGATAGGTTATTGAATGAAATTTGTAAATCGAGAAAAATGAAAGACACATACTCTGGCCAAAATTTACTCTACGATTTGGAGCTGTTTAGGCGTTTCCGATGTAATTTTGGAGTTTCAGATACAGCAAAGGAAGCCGTTTATTTCCATAGCCAAGGTCTTGTCTGAAATATAGTTGATTCCCCTTGTGCTTTGTTCTTATTGTTATTCCCCTCCCTCTTATACGACTGCATGTGTGGATTATAAATAAATAAATTGATTAATTAAGAGGAGTAAAAGAAAAAGAAAGAGAAACTTATAATATCAAATAGGAAAAATTTGAAAAAGAAGAATCTGAAAATAAGGAACCTCTCCCCGTGTTGATGCTGCAACATACATCTGCTTAAATGGAGGAGTGTTATAATATCAGTGTTCAATTCCAAGGAAAATATAACATTATATACTCGATGGAAGTATAAATGAAATTACATGCTAAATTTTTGTAAAAGTCTATGTTACTCTTTTTACTCAATTTAATACATTTTTCATTAGGAAGATACAACAAATGTAAATATGGTTTTTTATTTAACTAATGTTTGTAGTAATTTATAAAATAACAATAAAAGCAAAAGAAAATCGTCTAATGATAGTTGAAATAAATAATTATTTCTACCAAATTAAAATTTTCATTGAAGTGTTTATTCACGGATAAAAAATAAATCCGCATTTGATATATATATATATATATATATATATATATATATATATATATATATATATATATATATATATATATATATATATATATATTATATATATATATATATATATATATATATATATATATATATATATATATATATATATATATATATATATATATATATATATATATATATATATATATATATATATATATATATATATATATATATATATATATATATATATATAAACAAAAAATCGCGAAGAAAGGAAGAAAACGAGGACAATTAACAGCCAGTGAAAAAATGGAAAAATTATGCAAATATTTCGGTCAAGACCTCCGCTTGATCGTCCTCAGTGCAGAATAAAACTGATAAAAATATAAAAACCAAACCTTAAAATAAAAACACCAAACTAAAATTGGACGACCCTTTCCTAGTAACGGTGAAAGGGTGAAAGGGTTTCCTAGTAACCCTTTCACCGTTACTAGGAAAGGGTTTATAACTTTTATAACTTTAATAAAACAAATAATATTAACATTCAGATTACTAAATGTCAGTATATGTATATTAAACTGACAATGCACATTCATTTGTATTTTCTCAGTAAAGTGCAAATTTTGTTCTGGCCTTGGGAAGGCATAGGGGGTTTTGCGCCCAACTTATGTTAATTTCTGCTCGTTTGGAGTTTGACTTAGTTATTTATTGTAATTTCTGTTCGTTTTGGGTTTCATTTATTTATCGATGCTGACTTGTGGTAGTTTCGAGCTTGGTAGATTATTTGATTTTATTTTTACTCTTTTTTTGTTTAATGGAGCTCTTTACTTTTATTTGAAAAACTTATTTTGTAGAAAAAGTTTTTCTAATTAATTTCTGTTCGTTTTATATTGACATAGTCTTTTCAGGGGAAAAAAAATACTTTAAATCTTTTCGTTTTTTAAGACTTTATAGTTTGGCCTGCTATTTGTATGCTGAAGAAAAATTTTCAGCAATTTTTAACAACATACACCCTTTTAAAAATCAGGACACAAATAGTACTGTTTAATTTAGTTTCGTACCCCCTCTAGTTGACCTGAAATGGAAAACTTGACACCATTCGTAAAAAAATCTGTTTACTTTCTTTGATAGCTTGGATACACTCACGCTATTTTGATTTTGTTAAATTTTAAGAGCAGAAGTATCCCCGAAAGTTTAAACATAATACCCTCAGTCGTTCTTGGGATACTGCTGAGATGACTTATTGGGAATTAGCATTATCACAGTGCATTTTGATTTAATCTTAAGGCAACATTTAGTTTTTAAACATAATGGGCAAATGGGAGGGTGGGATTGGAAGGGGGACTAGTTGCCCTCCAATCACTTTTGACTATTAAAAAGGGCATCAGCCCTTTCTATTTTCAATCGAATGAGCATTTTGCGAAGTTCCCACGACAACTCATTTGATACGAAGTGCCCTGGTCTAAACAACAACAACAGCAAAAAATAATACATTATACCCACATCGATCTTTACTATAAAAATGTCAAGCCTTCCAATCACTTTCGACTATTAAAAACGGCACTAGGCCTTTCGATTTCAAATTGAATGAGCACTTTTGGAAGCGACAACGCTTTCTATAAACACCTTATATGCCCCAGGGCATAAATTACAACCCTTACCCTAAGGTCATTTTCAAAGACCTAATTTCCAGAACTTTCTACTACGTTGAACAAAATGACTATCTGAAAATTTTGATTTGATGTGTTTGGAGGAATGGTGGGCGTGAGAGGGAGATTAGTTACGCTCCAATCACTTTCGACTATTACAAAGGGCACTAGCCCTCTCAATTTCGATTTGAATGAGCCCCTTTTGAAGTTTTACCACAAATCTATCTATAGAATCTTATATGACTCCAGGGCATAAACTAATACCTTTGCCCTTGGGGCTCTCGGGGGTTTGTCATCCTTAAATAAATAACTTCCAGAACTTTCAACTATTTTGAACAAATTGGCTATCTCTAAACTTTGATTGAATATTTTTGGGGAAATGGTGGGCGTAAGAGGAGGGGTTAATTACTCTCCACTCACTCTCGACTATTAAAAACGGCAATTTCAATTTCCAATCAAATGAGCCCTTTTTGAAATTTCTATAACAACTTTCGATATAAACTTTAATGCCCCCAGGGCATCACTTACAACCCTTGAACTGAGGTTTCTAAATGTTATCATCCTAAAAGACCTAATTTCCAGAACTTTCAACTACGTTGAACAACATGGATATCTCAAAATTTTGATTGGATGTGTTTGGGAAAATGGTGGGCGTGAGAGGGACGTTAGCCGCTATCCAATCACTTTCAACTATTAAAAAAGGCACTAGCCCTTTCAATTTCCAATTGAATGAGCCCTTTTGAAGTTTCTACGACACCGCTTTCAATAAAAACTTTATATGCCCCCAGGGCATAATTTACGACCCTTGACCTGAGGGCTTTGGGGGGAGGGGTTGTCATCATTAAAGACTAATTTCCAAAACTTTCAACTACGTTGAATAAAATGGTTATTTAAAAATTTTGATTGGATGTGTTTGGGGAAAAGTTGGGAGTGAGATGGGGGGGGGGATAGTTGCCCCCAAATCACTTTCGACTATTAATAAGGGCACTAGCCCTTTGAATTTCAAATCGAATTACCCCTTTTTCAAGTTTCTACGACAAAGATTTCAATAAAAAAACTTATATGCCCCCAGGGCATAACTTATAATCCTTGCACTGAGGGTTGTGGGGGAGTGTCTGGGGAAAATGTGGGCGTAAAAGGGGGGTTAGTTGCCCTCAAATCACTTTCGACTATTAAAAAGGGTAATAGCAATTTGAATTTCAAATCGAATGAGCCCTTTTTCAAGTTACTACAACAAAGATTTCAGTAAAAAACATATCTCTATGTGTATTTATGTGTATTATCTGTATGTGTGTCGTCTCTCTGTGTGTGTCGTCTCTATGTGTGTTTCGTATCTGTGTGTGTGTCGCGTCTGTGTGTTTGTCATCGCTGTGTGTGTGTCGTCTCTGTGTGTGTGTCGTCTTTGTGTGTTTGTCGTCTCTGTGTGTGTGTGTCGTCTCTGTGTGTGTGTCGTCTCTGTGTGTGTGACGTCTCTGTGCGTGTCGTCTGTGTGTGTGTCTCGTCTCTGGTTTATGTTAGGTTAGGTTAGGGGGGTTAGTTGCCCTCAAATCACTTTCGACTATTAAAAAGGGTAGTAGCCATTTGAATTTCAAATCGAATGAGCCCTTTTTCAAGTTTCTACGAAAAAACTTCAATAAAAACCTTATATGCCCCCAGTGCATAACTTCTAATCCTTGCCCTGAGGGTTGTGGGGAGTGTCCTCCTCAAAAATATGTTTTCTATTTGGAAATCAACTACGCTGAACGAAATGGCTATCTCAAAATTTTTATTGGATGTGTTTGGGGGAAGGATGGGTGTGAGAGGGGGGGCTAGTTGCCCTCCAATCACTTTGACTATTAAAAAGGGCACTAGCACTTTGAATTTCCAATCGAATGAGCTTTTTTTGAAGTTTCTACGACAACTCCTTCTTTAAAACCTTATATACCTCGAGGGCATAACTTAAACCCTTGCCCTGTGGCTGTGGGGGAGTGTTCTCTTCAAAAACACATTTTCTATCTGGAAATTAACTACGCTGAATAAAATGGCTATCTCAAAATTTTGATTTCGATGTGTTTGGGGGAATGATGGGCGTTGGGGGGGGGGCTAGTTGCCCTCCAATCACTTTTGACTATTAAAAAGGGCACTAGCCATTCCAATTTCCAATCGAATGAGTCCTTTTCGAAGTTTCTACGACAACTCCTTCGATACGAAGTGCCCGGGTATGGAAAAAAAAAACACATTGTGCCCACATCACTCTTTACTTAGGCAGCGCTAGCGCGCTGCCTATGAAACATGAAAATCCAACTATTAAATTTTAGAATCAATTATGCAAAAACTGTTGGTATTAAAAACTCTGATTTCACTTTGGAACTAAGCAAAACAATAAAAAATTAAGCAGTAATAAAAATAAAAGGTAAAAATAGCAAAAGTCAGAACAAAACTAACTTTAAAAAATCAATACGCAGAAATTGCGGGCTATGATAACATTCTAAGCGCATTCTCAAATTTGTAGTATAAAGCCGCATTCGACCCATTTGAGTATCAAAATAACTTTCAGGAGCCAAAAAACTCTGCTTCTCAGTATTAAAAAGAAAAGCGAAGGAGATTTAAGTAACCTACATAAATTTGAGATGCCATTGTAGTTGAAATGTCAACCATACCAGTGAGAATTCTACCAATGAATATTTGAGTTGGACTGGTTGTAAGAACTGTTAAAAGGTGAGCCAAAATGTAAAATGGAGAAATGAGAAGCATTGTTCCTCGTCGTCCAACATAATTCGTTGAAACGAACGCCAAAACTGCGCCAATTGTTGACCCAATGGGTATGCCACTAACTGAAAACAATTAAAAATAAGTAATTAAGACTATTCATCTTGAACCAAATAATCGCAATTTAGCCGCAACAAGCTTCGTTTGATTGTGTAATTTTAACCTGTTTAAAAGAAAATCAAACCTTCCCAAAATGTGATTTTCCCGAAAAATTTATTAAAACTATGATTGAGTCACGCTTAAAGGAGAAATTAACTTCTTCATTGCTCAAAGAGGCTGAAACCTTTTTTTTATAACTTTTTAATTATATATTTTATGAATATTTAATTATTTGATTTTTTTTTTTTTTTGAATTTGAGCAGTTGAAAAGGGTTTTTAGAAAATGATGAAATAAAAGAAAAAAATAAAATGAAAAACTTTGTCTAAGTGTTGAGTGTATGTTTGTGTAAGATGATGTTCAGACAAAGTTTTTTATTTGGGCGTTTTTGAGGTATGAGAGAGAGTAATTTGGGAGGATGGGATTATAAGGTAAACAGAGGGATTTTGGAGGCAAATTAAAGTATTTTCTTGGAATTTGATAGTTGGTGCCACCGTGGAAGGGGTTCCCTATACCGGAAGGGCACCCTGCAAAGCGGCTAGGCAGATGTTGTATTAATGGTGGTTAATTGGTTGTAGAATGCCCCCAAATGAAATCTGTAAAGTATTAACTGCTCAAATTTATAGTTTGATTGTTATGATAATGTAAAGTTAAAAAAATTTGTAGGTTTTTTTTATTATTTTTTTTTTAGTGTAGGTGGTACATAAATGTAGTTACCAGTTTCGGAAATAAAGAAGTTAGTACCACTGAGAGGAGAGGAGGTGGGTTAAAAAAAAAAAAAAAAAAAAAAAAAAAAAAAAAAAAAAAAAAAAAAAAAAAAAAAAAAAAAAAAAAAAAAAAAAAGAGGCTGAAACCTTTTGATTAAATAAGAAAAACCTCTAAAAAATTGACGCTACACCAGCAACCCATAGCGCATTGAACTTGTTTTAACTGCTTCGTTTACAGGGAAATATAATATAATAATTAAAATCCAGAAACAGTATATTTCATAGTTATTAGCAGTTTCCCTGTGTAAACATTGAACAAAAACTTTTTTGAAAGTGCGTTGATCCGACTTGCTGATACAACTTGCTGAATTGAAAAAAAATATAAAAAAATGAAATATTTTGAAATTATACTTATCATGCTGAGCATAAATTCAATAATAAAATGTGGCTACAAAAAAATATACTGACTTTTTGACAACCAGGTTTATCAATACACGATCTTTTCCTATGAACTTTCGAAATAATTCTATAGCTCGTTTTATTTTGTTAATTAAAAAATTAATGGCTGAATAAATTGCCAACCAGGACTCTCGAAGATCAATACTGCCTTAACTTTGTTGAAGTAATGATTCTGGGCATGTTTTAATTCTAATAATAGTTTTCAAAATCATATATTATTGTAAATCTCGTTTTGCTCCTATGAAATTTTTTTCTGAGGACAGCTCTTAGATATAGGGCCAAAATATTCAATTTCTGTTGAAAAATTTGTTGTTTATTTAATTCTAACATCTTCTTGGCTTCTCTTAATTCTTTTCATACCTGAAAACCATTATTTTCTAAGATTTTTCTTAGATTGATTCTCTAAGATTCTTTGCAGTGTTGCCACATTGGCCGTAAAATATATAAACAGGAATTTGTGATTTTGCTTCTCAAAAAAAGAGAAAAATTCCACTTGGGTTTGAGCAAGTTTATCGTCTTAGAAATGTTTATTTTTATGATGGAAAGGCAGTGTGGCCTTCGCCATTATTTTGAGTGAACTTAGTTCATGAAGATGTTAATCCTTATTAGGATTCTTTTTTGTATCAGTATGAATTATGACTGTGCTGCCAAAAAATATTGGTCTTTGTGAAAAATTGTATCTTACTTCAACCCAGTAGTTTTCAACTCTTAAAATGGACATTAGAACTTTCACTTTCCAATGGAAAGAGCCCCCTCCCAAGCTTCTACCTCCACCCTTTCTATACGAAGCAGGTGGGAAAAAAGAATACATGGAAGCCACATCGTCCATTGTTAAATGCTACGAAATGAAGGAACATGATAGTATTGAATATCGTCCCTATCAAAAATATCATGTTTGTTATTTATAAAAACATAACTAAAGCGGTATTTTCTACTCATCCTCTTTTTCTTATATCTTAAATAATCTACAATAGATTATTGTAGAGCTACTGCTCCTATTTCCCATACTTGAAAATATTTTTTAAATCCTTAGGAAAAAATGTTTTTGTGTGAAGCTAGAAGAATTTTTTCTCACTTTGTTGTATAATTATGAAAATGTTCATTTATGAACATTTTCATTTAGTTGAAAGAACATTTTCAATTATGAACATTTCATGTAGCTTTGAGCGCGAAGATATAGCTTTATTATTATTCTATTATTGTAATTGAAAGAACATTTTCAATTATGAACATTTCATTTAGTTTTGAGCGCGAAGATATAGCTTTATTTGCCATTATGACATAGTTTATATTGCCTTACCTATCCAGTCTAGATCAGTTGCTGTTGCATTTACACTTAAATCATCCCGAATACTGGGACCTGCTGGAGATCCCCAACCGTCGTCATATCCCAGAGCAAAAGAGCCAACTGAAGCACAAGCAGCGACGAAAAACTGGAATTATAATAGAATCGGTTAATAAGGATCGAATGATACTAACTTTTGCAGCCACTGTGCGTCAGAAGATGGGTTTTCTGGCGAAGTAACTGAACCGAAAACCTCCGATTTTTTTCGGAGGATTTGAAAGTCAGTGGTGTACTGGAGAATTGCAAGGTATATTTATGAGCCTGAACACTCACTGAGAAAATGCGTTTTGTTTTTGACGCAGCAATTTTTGAAAAAATAATCTCTATAGTGGGAATTTCACTTTTTTCTGTGTAACAAATTTCCTGTAGACTTTTTGAGTTGTAAAATAGTTTCCATAAAGGAGGTAGAGTTAGGTTATATCGAATCACCCAAAATCCAGAAACATATAATCGAAGAATACTTGCCTTTTATGATAAATTTCTTTTCGACTTTTTGTTTTGTAAAATTTGGAATTTTAAACGCATTCCGACATCCGACAGTCCAACCTGATCACCGTTTCCAGGAGCAAAGTTGTCAACTTCGACTACCAATTAAATAAAAAAGCAAGTTTTTTTAACTGAAAGTAAGGAGCTACATTAAAACTTAAAACGTACAGAAAGTATTCCGTAAATGAAAAGGGATGTCCCATCCTCTATGCCTCGCTCTTTACGCTGAAGTTTTTACTTTTTTAAAAAGTAGAGTTATGACAAAGAGTCAAACTTTGGCGTAAAGAGAGAGGCGTTGAAGATGGGACAGCCCTTTTCATATACGGAATAATTTCTGTTCGAATCAAATTTTAATGTAGCTCCTTACTTTCAGTTAAAAAAAAAACTTGTTTTTTCATTTAATTTCTGAACATTTTTAAACTCATTCAGCTTCCAATTTAAAAATGAAAACAAAATTTGCATATTAATTTTCGCAGGTTTATTCCGTATATGAAGGGTTGCCCCCTCCTCAATTTTTTTTTAAGTCAAATTAATTGATTTAACATAAACATATACAAACAAATTTACAGCAGCCATCTACAAAACCCGAAGGTTTGTTTACGATGGTTGCAAATTTATTATTGTAAATCTCTACATCCACATAACAACCATACATACCTTGCTCTTTACGCTAAAGCTGATAGCACTTTAAAAAAAGCACTTTTTTCCTATCATAGATGCCTAAGTAAAGAACGATGTTGGCACAATGTATTATTTATGGTTTTTTTTTCTTTAGGCCAGGGCACTTCGTATCGAAGGAGTTGTCGTAAAAACTTCGAATAGGGCTCATTCGATTGGAAATTGGAGTGGCTTGTGCCCTTTTGGCTTGTGTTGAAAGTGATTAGAAGGCAACTAACAACCCTTCCACTCCCACCATTTCCCCAAACATATCCAATCAAAATTTTGAGATAGCAATTTTGTTCAGCGTAGTTGATTTCCAGATAGAAAGTATGTTTTGAGGGGGACACTCCCCCACAACCGTCAGGGAAAGGGTTTAAATTTATTCCCTGGGGGCATATAAGAACGATGTTGGCACAATGTATTATTTATTATTTTCTTGCTTTAGACCAGGGCACTTCGTATCTAAAAAGTTGTCGTAGAAACTTCGAAAAAGGCTCATTCAAATGGAAATTGGAGTGGCTTGGGCCCTTTTTAATAGTCAAAAGTGATTGAAAGGCATCTAACACCCTTTCCACGCCCCCTATTTCCCGAAACCCATCCAATCAAAATTTTGTGATAGCCATTTTGTTTAACGTAGTTGAAAGTTCTGGAAATTAGGTCTTTGAGCAGGACACTCCCCCCACAGTTTTCAGGGTGAGGGAAATAAGTTATGCCCCGGGGCATAAAAGATTTTTATTGAAATCTTTGTCGTAGAAACTTGAAAAAGGGCTCATTCGATTGGAAATTCAAAGGGCTAGGCCCTTTTTAATAGTTGAAAGTGATTTGAGGGTAACTAACCCTCGTCTCACGCCCACGTTTTCCCCAAACACATCCAATCAAAATTTTTAGATAGCCATTTTTATCAACGTAGTTGAAAGTTTTGGAAATTAGGTCCCACAGCCCTCAGGGCAAGGAATGGAGTTTTGCCCTTGGGGTATATAAGGTTTTTATGGATAGCGTTGTCGTAAAAACTTTAAAAGGGACCCATTCAATTGGAAATTGAGAGGGCTAGTGTCCTTTTTAATAGTCGAAAGTGATTGGAGGGTAACTAACCCCCTTCTCACGCCTATCATTCCCCCATACACATCCAATCAAAATTTTCAGATAGCTATTTTGTTCAACGTAGTATAAAGTTCTGGAAATTAGCTCTTTGAGAATGGCACCCCCCCTGCCCTCAGGGCAAGGGTTGTAAGCTATGCCCTGGGGGCATATAAGGTTTTTATTGAAAGCGTTGTCGTAGAAACTTCAAAAGGGCTCATTTGATCGGAAATTGAAAGGGCTAGTGCCGTTTTTAATAGGTGAAAGTGATTGGAGAGCAATTAACGCCCCTCTCACGTCCACATTTCCCCAAACACATAAAATCAAAATTTTGAGATAGCCATTTTGTTTAACGTAGTTGAAAGTTCTGGAATTAGGTCTTTGAGGATGACACTCCCCCTCACAGCCCTTAGGGTAAGGGTTGTAATTTATGCCCTGGGGGCATATAAGGTTTTCTAGATTGCTTTGTTTTAGAAACTCAAAAAAGGCTCATTCGATTGGAAATCGAAAGGCCCAGTGCCATTTTCAATAGTGGAAAGTGATTGGAATCATTTTTATAGTAAAGATTGATGTGGGTACAATGTATTATTTATTTTTTTTTTTTTAGATCAGGGCACTTCGTATCAAAGGATTTGCTGTAGGAACTTTGAAAAGGGCTCTTTCGAATGAAAATAGAAAGGGCTGATGCCCTTTTTAATATTTGAAAGTGATTGGACGGCAACTAATCCCCCTTTCCACGCCCACCCTTCCATTTGCCCACTATGTTTAAAAACTAAATGTTGTCTTAAGATTAAATCAAAATGCACTGTGTTAATGCTAATTCCCGATAAGGCATCTTAGCAGCACCCCAAGAACAACTGAGGGTATTATGTTTAAGCTTTCGGGGCTACTTCTGCACTTAAAATTTAACCAAATCAAAATAGCGTAGGTGTATCCAAGCTATCAAAGATATTAAACAGATTTTTTTTTGCGAATGGTATCAAGTTATCCATTTCAGGTCAACTAGAGGAGGTATGAAACTAAATTAAAGACTACCATTTGTGTCCAAATTTTTAAAAGGGTGTATTTTGTTAAAAATTGCTGGCAATTTTTCTCCAGCATACAAATAGCAGGTCAAACTATAAAGTCTTAAAAAAACGAAAATATTTTAAGTATTATTTTCTTTTTCCCTGAAAAGACTCTGCCAATATAAAACGAACAGAAATTAACTGAAAAAAAACTTTTTCCACAAAATAAGTTTTTTCGAAGAAAAGTAAAGAATTCCATTAAACCAAAAATGAGAAAAAATAAAATCAAATAATCTACCAAACGTGAAACTACCACAAATCAGCATCGATAAAAAATGAAACCCAAAACGAACAGAGATTACAACAAATAACCGAGTCAAACTCAAAACGAGCAGAAATTAACATGAGTTGGGCTCAAAACCCCTATGCCTTCCCAAGGCCAGAACATAATTTGCACTTTACTGAAAAAAAAATACAAATTAATTTGCATTGTCAGTTTAATATACATAAACTGATATTTAGTAATCAAAACGTTAATATTATTTGATGTATTAAAGTTATAAAAGTAAAAACATTTATATTTTTTCAGTAAAGTAAAAAATTATGTTCTGGCCTTGGGAAAGCATAGGGGTTTTGAGCCCAACTCATGTTAATTTCTGCTCGTTTTGAGTTTGACTCGGTTATTTGTTGTAATCTCTGTTCGTTTTGGGTTTCATTTTTTATCGATGCTGATTTGTGGTAGTTTCACGTTTGGTAGATTATTGGATTTTATTTTTTCTCATTTTTGGTTTATTGGAGTTCTTTACTTTTGTTCGAAAAACTTGTTTTAGGAAAAAGTTTTTTTTAATTAATCTAATTAAACAATCCCCGTGTTTCAGTAGCCGCTCTTAAAAAATTGGGACAAACAGCCAAACTTTAGCGTAAAGAGCTAGGTATTGTGGAGGGGGTAATCCTTCATAAATGAAATAATTTCTGTTCCTTTTTCAAATAATGCCGGTAAACCTGGCTCACCTTTTATGAAATATACCCCTCCCCCTCCCGAAAAACTCCTCCATGGAAATTTCATCTAACGTAAAGTGCACTCCCTCCCCCGGTCAAATTCCAAATTCCCTCCAGACAGTTCTATCCTCCCTGAGAATCTTCCCTCGACGATTCAGCCTGAAAATTCTCCTTTGCATTCTCTCATTTGAATAAGACTTTAATCTCTAATCGGTTTCTCGATCACTCCAGAAATGCCTCATTCCGTGGAAATTATTTCCCGGAAACCAAACACGTGGAAAATAGCACCTGGATTATTCTCCCAGAACATCTCCACATGACAAATCTGGCAAAAAGAATTTAGGACAATTAAAAAGAATTTCGTACATTAATTCTGTCAGTCCCCTCCCCCAGTGTAACATTTCCCCTGGATAATTCGTCCCCCATGAAATTTATCTCCCCAAGGCTCATTCTTCCTATAGAAATCCACCCTAAGCACACCCCCCGCCCCCAAAAAAATGTCTGTATACTTCCAATTTTACTGGTATATGGAAAATAAATCTATCTATCTATCTATCTATCTAAACAATGGGCAAATTTCATAAGTCACAGGTCTCTCCCCATGGACAGTGGGGGTCATTTTACACCTAAAGACGTAGTTATTTGATCTTTCAACTATACTGAACAAAATTCCTATCTCCAAATTTTGATCAGATACATTTAGGGAAAAATGGGCGTTGGAGGGGGCCCAGTTGCCCTCCAATCTTTTTGGTCAGTTAAAAGAACACTGGAACTTTTAATTTCCATTCGAATGCAATCTCTCTCGATCTCCTAGGACTATTATTTCAATACGATCACCCCTGGGAAAAAAAAAACAACAAATAAATTGTCTTCTGGCAAAAATCGTAAAATTCCACATTTTTGCCACATAGGAGCTTGAAGCTTCAACAGTAGGGTTCTCTGGTACACTAAATATGATGGCGTGATTTTCATTAAGATTTCTTTAATTTTAGGGGGTGTTCCCCCCTATTTCAAAAGCAGGACAAATTTTCTCAGGCTCGTAACTTTTGATGGGTAACAGTAAACTTGATGAATCTTATATATTTGGAATTAGCATAATAATTTGATTCTTTTGATATATCTACTGATATTAAAATTCTGCTTTTCAGAGTTTCGGGTACTATTGAGCCGAGTCACTCCTTACTAACAGTTCGTTACCATGAACTTTTTAACAATCACCATTTGATTTTCATTGACCGGATAGTAACAACTAAAGTTTTCAATGAAAAATTGCTCTAAAAGTTTTATTGCCAATTTTATAATCTGCTAGTTAGAAAAGATTATATTATTAAGCCATAAATTTTTTGAAATGCTGTTTGACTTCTTCAAAACTAGAAATATCAATATCTTATTGTTTAAAATAAGCCTGATTTTACAGACAGTACAGTAAAAATTTCATAAACGGTCAAAAATTAATGATTTGTTTGCAAGGCTTATGGCTGTGTGTTCTGTGCTAAATGAAAAATTGCTCTAAAAGTTTTATTGCCAATTTTATAATCTGCTAGTTAGAAAAGATTATATTATTAAGCCATAAATTTTTTGAAATGCTGTTTGACTTCTTCAAAACTAGAAATATCAATATCTTATTGTTTAAAATAAGCCTGATTTTACAGACAGTACAGTAAAAATTTCATAAACGGTCAAAAATTAATGATTTGTTTGCAAGGCTTATGGCTGTGTGTTCTGTGCTAAAGCTAGTTAGGAACTAAGTCTAATTTGCAGTTTTTGGAACTGCAACAGTATAAACGATTGTCTCAAATTTAAACAATTAAAAAATGCTAAACTTAAAGTTTAACCTCTTCTTTCCACCAAACTTAGAAAAGGGGCATTTGATCATGCAGAAGATTAGGGAATGACCTGGGACGCTGAGTGGACTGCCGTGGTTTTATAAAAAGTTTTATACCAGGATAGAATTATAATTTTTCTATTATAAAAATTATAATAGAAAATTTATAATTTATAAAAATTATAACTTGTATCATGTATAAGTTTGACCCAACCTATTTTTCATCGTAAATATCCCCAGAACCAATAAAGATTTGCTTCAATAACATCGATGTTATCTTTGTACCAATGTTTTCGTATGTGTTTGAAACATTTTTGTTATGTTATGCCTAATCCTTTTTCCGAGCCTATAATCACCTTTTTCTGAATTTTCAAATAAGCTTCTTTGTAAAAATAGGTAGAGCATTCAAAGACAATACATACCCCTTGGAAAAAAAGTTATGAATAGTAAGCATGTATAAGGTACGAAACTTACGCCTGAGGCATGAATACACAGTGCAGTTTCAAGGGGACATGCCTTACCACGGTCAGTCACCTATTACTACAGACGGTACATACCTTACCAGACAGGTTTCTGACGCAACACCCATTTTCTAGAGGGCCAATCAGAGAGAGCGGAGGCTACTCCAATATACGATAACTTGATTAGTAAGTGGATTCAAATATAAGGAGTGATTTTCAACGTGTTCAAAGGTTTTATTGGACTTTTCTGTAATATGGTCAACAGCCAAAGCTTTCGGCTATTAGCATTCAATGGTAGGTTTAATGATGGCATATGGGAATTAATTACTATCAACTATACAAAAAATGTGCACAGAAGTGTAACAGATTTGACGCCTACAAGAGACCTTGGTACAAGGTGTTCAATAGTTTAATGGGCTTTATATAAAAATGTGGGTTTCAGCCGCATGGGAAAATAATCATATTTTTTATATCATTTTGCATAAAAGCTAAATCAATTTGCGAAAAAAGGTATAGCATTTGCGAATTTTAGTGTATGAATGATCTTAATTGATTATTGAATAATAGGGGTTAGAATGATCTTAATTGGTGATTTTATTGTATGAAGGTGGTAAAAAAGGGTTAAACTGATTACCCGTTAAGGTAAGCCCGAAGGGGTTGTTAACTCATAGGCAATTTATTATAAATTTGGAATAGCATCAATCTATGGAAATGATTAACGATGATAAAATGACCTTGTGAGTTGACCTAGCTTTACTTCTCCGATGTGTTCTGTATAATACACAAGTGCCATTTGAACAGTGTTGTCATTATTAAATATGCTATAACATTCTAGTATACTAAAAAGTTGATACTAATAGAGATGTAGATGGCAAGAATAGAATTTTAATAAAGAAATTCAGAACAATCCTTAGAAATCCTTGCAAATTAAGAAGTGAGACAATTATAAGCATCAATCGTCAAGGATCGTAAGCACCAATGACCGTAACCACCAAGGACCTCAACCTCCAAAGGTCCCCTATCCTCAACTTCAAGGGGTCCATCCCTCCAACTTTCTTGGCCCCCTCCCCACTCCCCCCCATTTTACTTTTTTTTACTTTTTTTTGTTTTTTGCTTTTGAAGTTTTTTATTATTTTTTTAACATGCTATTTTTTTGATTTTTTTTACATGGCTTAGAGTGACATAAAACATAATTAAAACATATAAAAACCACATTTAATATTTTCGAAACTCAAAATGAGAATGGTATAGATATTTTAGTCGTGACTATTAGCCTACTATTAGAAAAATAAAGTTTGTACTAGCACTTTTTTTGGACTGAATTTTCTTATGCACTGAAATTGTTCAACTTTTTTTTATGTATCTTAAAATGAAAAAGTGAAAAGAAATTCAGAACAATCCTTAGAAATCCTTGCAAATTAAGTAGTGAGACAATTATGAGTATCAATCGCCAAGGATCGTAAGCACCAATGACCCTAACCACCAAGGACCTCAACCTCCAAAGGTCCCCTATCCTCAACCTCCAAGGGGTCCCTCCCTCCAACTTTCTTGGTCCCCTCTCCCCTCCTCCCATTTTATTTTTTTTACTTTTTTGTTTTTTTTTGAAGTTTTTTATTATTTTTTTTAACATGCTATCTTTTTAATTTTTTTTACATGGCTTAGAGTGACATAAAACTTACTTAAAACATATAAAAACCACATTTAATATTTTTGAAACTCAAAATGAGAATGGTATAGATATATTAGTCGTCACTATTACTATTAGAAAAATAAACTTTGCAATCATAGGCACTCATAGGCAATTTATTATAAATTTGGAATAGCATCAATCTATGGAAATGATTAATGATAATAAAATGACCTTGTGAGTTAACCTAGCTTTACTTCTCCGATGTGTTCTGTATAATACACAAGTACCATTTGAACAGTGTTGTCATTATAAAATATGCTATAACAATCTAGTATACTAAAAAGTTGATACTAATAGATATGTAGATGGCAAGAAAAGAATTTTCATAAGAAAATTCAGAACAATCCTTAGAAATCCTTGCAAATCAAGTAGTGAGACGATTATGAGTATGAATCGTCAAGGATCGTAAGCACCAATGACCCTAACCACCAAGGACCTCAACCTCCAAAGTTCCCCTATCCTCAACCTCCAAGGGGTCCATCCCTTAAACTTTCTTTGCCCCCTACTCCCCCCCTTTTTTACTTTTTTTTGTTTTTTTTTTTGCTTTTGAAGTTCTTTTATTATTTTTTTAACATGCGATTTTTTTTGAATTTTTTTTTACATGACTTATAGTGACGTAAAACATACTTAAAACATATAAAAACCACATGTAATATTTTCGAAACTCAAAATGAGAATGGTATAGATATTTTAGTCGTGACTAATACTATTAGAAAAATAATGTTTGTATCACAGTTCATATAATTATCCACTATGATCATTTTCTATCTCACCCATTATAAAAATCCGAACCGGGGTGCGAGTGCTCCGGAGAACGTTTTTGCAGATATAAACATAAGCGAAGTCAGATCTTTTCACGGGTAGACAAGTCAGACTGTGATCTAATCGGAAACAAGTGGAAACCCGCTATTACGAATAATGCACTTTGTTGGAAACAATCGGAAACGGACTAACCCGCATTCCCGCTAATGCAGATATAAGTGGGAGGAGCTTTTTGTTCGCACCGAGAACGAAGACCAGAAATGATCTGCGATAAGCTTACTGGATAATTATATGAACTGTGGTTTGTACTAGCACTTTTTTTGGACTGAATTTTTTTATGCACTGAAATTATTCAACTTTTTTTATGTATCTTAAAATGACATGAAATATGCTTGCGGCTCTACCAATAGTAATCCATGCTTGTTCATAGACACAATGCGGCTTTTCCGCTGGTACTCTATGATGGGTTATCGACACCACCTTGTTTATTGCATGCATTAAATCAGTATTTTTTACGCAGTGGAAAGATAAACCCATAACTAATATCTCTAAAAAAGTGAAAATGAAGCATTTTAAGAAAGTGTGTTCACATGATAATGTTATTGTAGCATTGAATGCTGACATGGAAAAGTATTTAAACTATGAAATAAGTGCAAGTGGTAGCACTATCGGAAACGTATGCTTGCGTTGTCATGACAGTAAAGAATTGAATTTCTTTGGAGTACCAAAAAAAATTCCATTGTACAAATGGTGGATATTCGAAAGTATCATTTCCAGAGAAGTTAGTACTCAAAGAGAACGCTAACATAAAAATAATAGTTGATGAAGAGGGTTATCTTCTTGCTAGTGCTACTTGTAACATACTACCGGTTGATAGAACCTATCGTCATCTTTTAGGTATTAACATTCAAATGAAAGCAAACGGGAAAAGAAAGGCCTACTCTTCTACTAATATCATAAACCATATCTTGTCTACATGCCGGAACTGTTACCTGTGTAAAAATAATGTGATAATAGACAGCGAAATTGCCAGAAAAATAAAAAGGGCATTGGCAGAAAATATAACTAAGGAATATAAAGATGAATCGATGAAAAACAAAGTGCCAGCAAACGTTACTAACATCATTGATCAACCAGTCAATGAACCAAATAATACCAAAGACGAAACGCATATTGAGCCTGTCGATGACACACCTGTAAAAAGTGTGTATGACTCAAAATGGAATAATGATTATTCTACTGATTACGAACTAAGAGAAGACAATAGCTACAATATCAAGAGAGAACATGGTGAACCATTTTATGGAACAGATTCAAAATGTTCAAAGCTGTTCATTGATATTAATAATGTATAATAATGTATCTACCATATATTTATATTAATATCATACCTGTCATTATTTCATTAAAAATATGTTATCTATTACTTTGTTAAATTTCCATTATTTCTAGGGTACGCTAGCAGATTCATAGAGCTTTTATTAGAAACTGAGATAGATGAACAGATACACATACAGAGAGAGTGAGAAACACATACAAATACATAGATTCGAAGATGCAAACCGACAAAGACAGACACTGGAACAAGCAGGCACCCACCTAGACACACTGGCTTAGAGAGTGAGACAGATAAAAACACATGCAAATATATAAATCTGACACACAAACCAGCAAAGACAGGCATTGAGATAAGCAAACAACCGCCCAGAAACGCAAGCAAAGGAAGTGAGAGAGATAAAAACACATGCAAATATTATAGATTCAGACATACAAACCAACAAAGAGAGGCTTTAAGATAGGGAAACACCCACCCAGATACATAAGCAAAGAGAGTGAGAGATTCAAAAACACATATAAATATATAGATTCAGACATACAAACCGACAAGGACAGGCACTGGGAGAAGCAAACATCCGCCCAGACACACATGCAAAGAGAGTGAGCGAGAAAAAACACATACAAACACATAGATTAAGACATACAAACCGACAAAGACAGGCACTGGAAGAAGCAAACATCCGCCCATGCACTTAGGCAAAGAGAGTGAGAGAGATAAAAACACAAGCAAATATATAGATTTTGACATACACACCAAAAAAGACAGGCGTTGAAATAAGCAAACACATGCCCAGACACATAAGCAAAGGAAGTGAGAGGGACAAAAAACAAATACAACTATACAGATTCAATCATAGAAATCGACAAAGACAAACACGAGGACAAGCAAACACCCACCCAGACACATAAGCAAAGAGAGTTAGAGAGACAAAAACAAATATAACTATGTACATTCAGACATAAAAACCGACAAAGACAGGCACTGAGATAAGCAATCATCCGCCCACACACATACGCAAAGAGAGTGAGAGAGACAAAAACACACACAAACTTATAGATTCAGATATACAAACCGACAAAGACAGGCACTGGGAGAAGCAAACATCCGCCCCCACACATAGGCAAAGAGAGTGAGAGAGATAAAAACACATGCAAATATATAGATTCAGATATAAAAACCAACAAAGACAGGCATTGAGATAAGCAAACACCCGCCCAGACACATAAGCAAAGGAAGTGAGAGACAAAAATACTTACAAATATATAGATTCAATCATAGAAATTGACAAAGACAAACACGAGGACAAGCAAACACCCACCCAGACACATATGCAAAGAGAGTGAGAGAGACAAAAACAAATACAACTATATACATTCAGACATAAAAACCGACAAAGACGTGCACTGGGAGAAGCAAACATCCGCCCAGACACATATGCAAAGAGAGTGAGAGAGACAAAAACACATACAAACACATAGATTCAGACATACAAACCGAAAAATACAGGCACTGGGAGAAGCAAACATCCGCCCACAAACACACACATGCAAAGAGAGTGAGAGAATAGATTCAGACACAAAAACTGACAAAGACAGTTACTGGGACATTCAAACATGCGCCCACACACACACAGGCAAAGAGAGTAAAACTATAGATTCAGACGTAAAAACCGACAAAGATAGACACTGTAAGAAGCAAACACCCACCCAGATTCACAAGGAAAGAGAGTGAGAGAGTCAAAAACGTATACAAATACATAGATTCAGACATACAAACCGACAAAGACAGGCGCTGGGAGAAGCAAACAACCACCCAGACACATAGGCAAAGAGAGTGAGAGAGATAAAACACGTTTAAATATATAGATTCAGACGTACAAACCGACAAAGACAGGCACTGGGAGAAGCAAACATCGGCCCAGACACATAGGCAAAGATAGTGAGAGAGTCAAAAACACATATAAATATATAGATTCTGACATACAAACCGACAAAGACAGGCACTGGAAGAAGCAAACATCGGCCCAGACACATAGGCAAAGATAGTGAGAGAGTCAAAAACACATATAAATATATAGATTCTGACATACAAACCGACAAAGACAGGCACTGGGAGAAGCAAACATCCGCCCAGACACATAGACAAAGAGAGTGAGAGAGATAAAAACATAGCAAATATATAGATTCAGACATACAAACCAACAATGACAGGCATTGAGATAGGCAAACACCCGCCCAGACACATAAGCAGAGTAAGTGAGAGAGACAAAAACACATATAAATATATAGATTCTGACATATAAACTGACAAAGACAGGCACTGAGATAAGCAAACACCCGCCCAGACACATAGGCCCAGAGAGTCAGAGAAACAAAAACAAATATAACTAAATAGATTCAATCATACAAACCGACAAAGACATGCACTGGGACAAGCAAACACCCAACCAGACACACAGGCAAAGAGAGTGAGAGTATGGATTCAGACGTACAAACCGACAAAGACAGGGACTAGGAGAGGCAAACACCCACCCAGATACATATATAGATTCAGACATACAAACTGACAAAGACAGGCACTGAGATAAGCAAACACCCGGCCAGACCCGCCCAGACACATAGACAAAGAGAGTGAGAGTAAAGATTCAGACGTACAAACCGACAAAGACAATTATTTGGAGAAGCAAACACCTACCCAGATACACAGGCAAAGAGAGTGAGAGAGACAAAAACACAAACAAATACATAGATTAAGAAATACAAACCGACAAAGAAAGGCACTGGGACAAGCAAAAATCCGGCCAGAAACACGGGCAAAAAGAGTGAGAGTATAGATTCAGACGTAAGAACCGACAAAGACAGACACTGAGAGAAGCAAACATCCACCCAGATACAAAGGCAAAGAGAGTGAGAGAGTCAAAAACGAATACAAATACATAGATTCAGACATACAAACTGACAAAGACAATCATTGGAAGAAGCAAACATCCACCAGACACACAGGCAAAGAGAGTGAGAGAGATAAAAACACATACAAATATATAGATTCAGACATACAAACCAACAAAGACAGCCATTGAGATAAGCAAACACCCGCCCAAACATACAAGCAAAGGAAGTGAGAGAGACAAAAACGCATACGAATATATAGATTCAGACATATAAACCGACAAAGACAGGCACTGAGATAAGCAAACACCCACCCAGAGACAAAGGCAAAGAGAGGAAGAGAGACAAAAACAAATGAAACTATATAGATTCAGACATACAAACCAACAAAGACAGGCACTGGGATAAGCAAACACCCGCCCGGAAACACAAGCAAAGAGAGTGAGAGTAGAGATTCAGACGTACAAACCGACAAAGACACACAGTGGCAGAAGAAAACACCCACCCAGATACACAGGCAGAGAGAGTGAGAGAGAAAAAACACATACAAATACATAGATTAAGACATACAAACCGACAAAGACAGGCACTGACAGAAGCAAATATCCGCGTAGAAACATAGGCAAAGAGAGTGAGAGAGACAAAAAAGCGTAAAAATATAAAGATTCGGACATACAAACTAACAATACAGGCACTGGGACAAGAAAACACCTGCCCTTAGACACATGCAAAGAGAGGGAGAGAGACAAAAAACACATACAAATACTTAGATTCAGACTACAAAACCGACAATAACAGGCACTGGGACTAGCAAACACCCGCCCAAAGACATAGGCAAAGAGAGTGAAAGAGAAAAAACGCATACAAATATATAGATTCAGACATACAAACCGACAAAGAAAGGTACTGGGACAAGAAAACACATGCCCAGAGACACATGCAAAGAGAGGGAGAGACAAAAAAAAACACATACAAATACTTAGATTCAGACTACAAACCGACAGTGACAGGCACTGGGACTAGAAAACACCCGCCCAAACACATACAAATATATATATTCAGACATACAAACCGACAAAGACAGGCACTGGGACAAGAAAACACCTGCCCTTAGACACATGCAAAGATAGGGAGAGAGACAAAAAAAAACAAATACAAATACTTAGATTCAGACTACAAACCGACAATGACAGGCACTGGGACTAGCAAACACCCGCCCAGACACACAGGTAAAGAGTGTGAGAGAGACAAAAACACATGTAAATATCAATCAGACACACGGGTATAGTGAGAGAGACATGCAAAAAAAAAGTTAGGTTTACTTAAGTTCACTTTCACCTGTTCATTACCTTAACTGCTGCTACCTTTACAGTCAAAAATGAATAGAACTTGGATCTTATGAATGTTATCTGATGTATCCAATAAGCTCACTTACCGCGGTAAGTGAGCTTAAATTAACCTAAATTTTTGCATGTCTCTCTCACTATACCCGTGTGTCCGAAGGAATGTGCTACCTATCACTATAGGTGTAAAAATGGCAGCAGTTAAGGTAGTGAATAGGTGAAAGTGTTTTTATCTCTCTCACTCTCTTTGACTATGTGTCTGGGTGGATGTTTGTTTACCCCAACGCCTGTCTTTGTCGGTTTGTCTGTCTAAATCTATGTATTTGTTTGCGTTTTCGACTCTCTCACTCTCTTTACCTTTGTATCTTGGCGGGTGTTTGCTTCTCTCAGTATCTGTCTTTGTCGGTTTTAACGTTTGAATCCATACTTTAACTCTCTTTGCTTGTGAATCTGGGTGGGTGTTTGCTTCTCTCAGTGTCTGTCTTTATTAGTTTTTACGTCTGAATCTATACTCTCACTCTCTTTGCCCGTGTTTCTGGCCGGATGTTTGCTTGTCCCAATGCCTGTCTTTGTCGGTTTGTATGTCTTAATCTATGTATTTGTATGTGTTTTTGTCTCTCTCACTCTCTTTGCCTGTGTATCTGGGTAGGTATTTGCTTCTCCCAATGTTTGTCTTTGTCGGTTTGTACGTCTGTATCTTTACTCTCACTCTGGGCGGGTCTGGCCGGGTGTTTGCTTGTCTCAGGGCCCGTCTTTGTCAGTTTGTATGTCTGAATCTATATATGTATCTGGGTGGGTGTTTGCTTCTCCTAGTCCCTGTCTTTGTCGGTTTGTGCGTCTGAACTCAAAGTCTCACTCTCTTTGCCTGTGTGTCTGGGCGGGTGTTTGCTTGTCCCAGTGTATGTGTTTGTCGGTTTGTATGATTGAATCTATATAGTTATATTTTGTTTTTGTCTCACTCACTGTCTTTTCCTATGTGTCTGGGCGGATGCTTGCTTCTCCCAGTGCCTGTCTTTGTCGGTTTGTATGTCAGAATCTATATATTTATATGTGTTTTTTTCTCTCTCACATCCTCTGCTTATGTGTATGGGCGGATGTTTGCCTATCTCAATGCCTGTTATTTTTGGTTTGTATGTCTGAATCTATATATTTGCATTTGTTTTTATCTCACTCACTGTCTTTTCCTATGTGTCTGGGCGGATGCTTGCTTCTCCCAGTGCCTGTCTTTGTCGGTTTGTATGTCAGAATCTATATATTTATATGTGTTTTTTGACTCTCTCACTCTCTTTGCCTATGTGTCTGGGAGGATGTTTGCTTCTCCCAGTGCCTGTCTTTGTTGGTTTGTATGTCAGAATCTATATATTTCTATGGGATTTTGACTCTCTCACTCTCTTTGCTTATGTGTCCGGGCGGGTGTTTGCCTATCTCAAAGCCTGTCTTTGTTGGTTTGTATGTCTGAATCTATATATTTATATGTGTTTTTTATCTCTCTCACTCTCTTTGCCTATTTGTCTGGATGGATATTTGCTTCTCCCATTGCCTGTCTTTGTCGGTTTGTATGTCTGAATCTATGTATTTGTGTACGTTTTTGACTCTCTCACTCTCTTTGCTGGTGAATCTGGGTGGGTGTTTGCTTCTCACAGTGTCTTTTTTTGTCAGTTTTTACGTCTTAATCTATAGTCTCATTCTCTTTTCCTGTGTGAGTGTGGGCGGATGTTTGCGTGTCCCAGTCCCTGTCTTTGTCGGTTTTTTGCGTCTGCATCTATTCTCTCACTCTCTTTGCCTGTGTGTGTGTGTGTGTGTGTGTGTGTGGGCGGCTGTTGCTTCTCCAAGTGCCTGTCTTTGTCAGTTTGTATGTCTGAATCTATGTGTTTGTATGTGTTTTAGTCTCTCTCACTCTCTTTGCATATGTGTCTTGGCGGATGTTTGCTTCTCCCAGTGCATGTTTTTGTCAGTTTGTATGTCTGAATCTATATTGTTGTATTTGTTTTTGTGTCTCTCACTCTCTTTGTATATGTGTCTGGGTGGGTGTTTGCTTGTCCTCGTGTTTGTCTTTGTCAATTTCTATTATTGAATCTATATATTTGTTTATATCTTTGTCTCTCTCACTTCCTTTGCTTATGTGTCTGGGCGGTTGTTTCCTTATCTCAACTCCTCTCTTTGTTGGTTTGTATGTCTGAATCTATATATTTGCCTATGTGTGTGGTCGGATGTTTGCTTCTCCCATTGCCTTTCTTTGTCGGTTTGTATGTCTGAATCTATGTGTTTGTATGTGTTTTTGTCTCTCTCACTCTCTTTGCATATGTGTCTTGGCGGATGTTTGCTTCTCCCAGTGCCTGTCTTTGTCGGTTTGTATGTCAGAATCTATATAGTTGTATTTGTTTTTGTCTCTCTCACTCTCTTTGCATATGTATCAGGGCGGGTATTTGCTCATCTCAAAGCCTGCCTTTGTTGGTATGTATGTCAAAATCTATATATTTGCATGTGTTTTTATCTCTCTCACTCTCTTTGCCTATGTGTGTTAGCGGATGTTTGCTTCTCCCAGAGCCTGTCTTTGTCAGTTTTTATGTCTTAATCTATGTGTTTGTAGGTGTTTTTGTCTCTCTCAATCTCTTAGCATATGTGTTTGGGCGGATGTTTGCTTCTCCCAGTGCCTGTCTTTGTCGGTTTGTATGTCAGAATCTATATATTTATTTGTGTTTAAGACTCTCTCACTCTCTTTGCTTATGTATCTGGGCGGGTGTTTGCCTATCTCAAAGCCTGTCTTTGTTGGTTTGTATATCTAAATCTATATATTTGCATATGTTTTATCTCTCTTGCTTCCTTTGCTTGTGTGTCTGGGCGGTTGTTTGCTTATCTAAATGCCTGTCTTTATTGGTTTGTATGTCAAATTCTGTATATTTGCATGTGTTTTTATCTCTCTCAATCTCTAAGCCAGTGTGTCTGGGTGGGTGTCTGCTTGTTCCAGTGTCGGTCTTTGTCAGTTTGCATGTTCGAATCTATGTATTTGTGTGTGTTTCTCACTCTCTCTGTATGTGTATCTGTTAACCTATCTCAGTGTCTAATAAAAGCTCTATGAATCTGCTAGCGTACCCTAGAAATAATAGAAATATAACAAAGTACTAGATAAAATATTTTTAATGATACAATGGCATGTATGATATTAATATAAATATATGGTAGATACATTATTATACATTACTAAAATCAATGAACAACTTTGGATATTTTGAATCTGTTCCATAAAATGGTTCACAATGTTCTCTCTTGATACTGTAGCTATTGTCTTTTCTTAGTTCGCAATCAGTAGAATAATCATTATTCCATTTTGAGTCATACACAATTTTTACAGGTGAGTCATCGACAGACTCAATATGCGTTTCGTCTTTGATATTATTTGGTTCATTGACTGTTTGATCAATGATGTTAGTAACGTTTGCTGGCACTTTGTTTTTCATCGATTCATCTTTATATTCCTTAGTGATATTTTCTGCCAATGCCCTTTTTATTTTTCTGGCAATTTTGCTGTCTATTGTCACATTATTTTTAAACAGGTAACAGTTCGTAGAGAAGATATGGTTTATGATATTAGAAGAAGAGTATGCCTTTCTTTTCCCCTTTGCTTTCATTTGAATGCTAATACCTAAAAGATTATGATAGGTTCTATCAACCTGTAGTATGTTACCAGAAGCACTAGCAAGAAGATACCCCTCTTCATCAACTATTATTTTTGTGTTAGCGTTCTCTTTGAGTATTAACTTCTCTGGAAATGATACTTTCGCATATCCACCATTTGTACAATTGAATTTTTTTGGTACTCGAAAGAAATTTAATTCCTTACTGTCATGACAACGCACGCATACGTTTTCCGATAGTGCTACCACTTGTACTTATTTCATAGTTTAAATACTTCTCCATGTCAGCATTCAATACTACAATAACGCTATCATTTGAACATATTTTCTTAAAATGCTTCATCTTCACTTTTTTTAGATATATTAGTTATGTGTTTATCGTCCAACTGCGTAAAAAATACTAATTTAATGCATGCAATAAACTAGGTGGTGTCGATAACCCATCATAGAGTACCAGTGGGAAGGCTGCATCATGCCTATGAACATGCGTGGAGCACTATTGGTAGAGCCGCAAGCATATTTTATGTCATTTTAAGATACATTAAAAAAAAGTTGAATAATTTCAGTGCATAAAAAAATTCAGTCAAAAAAAAAGTGCTAGTACAAACTTTATTTTTCTAATAGTAATAGTCACGACTAAAATATCTATACCATTCTCATTTTGAGTTTCAAAAATATTAAATACGGTTTTTATATATTTTAATTATGTTTCATGTCACTCTAAGCCATGTAAAAAAAATAAAAAATAGTATGTTAAAAAATAAAAAAAACTTCAAAAACAAAAAACAAAAAAAAAGCAAAAAAAAATAAAATGGGAGGAGGGGAGGGGGCCAAGAAAGTTGGAGGAATGGACCCCTTGGAGGTTGAGGATGGGGGAACATTGGAGGTTGAGGTTCTTGGTGGTTAGGGCCATTGGTGCTTACGATCCTTGACGATTGATACTCATAATTGTCTCACTACTTAATTTGCAAGGATTTCTAAGGATTATTCTGAATTTCTTTATTAAAATTGTTTTCTTGCTATCTACATCTCTATCAGTATCAACTTTTTAGTATACTAGAATGTTATAGCATATTTAATAATGACAACACTGTTCGAATGGCACTTGTGTATTATACAGAACACATCGGAGAAGTAAAGCTAGGTCAACTCACAAGGTCATTTTATCATCGTTAATCATTTCCATAGATTGATGCTATTCCAAATTTATAATAAATTGCCTATGAGTTAACAACCCCTTCGGGCTTACCTTAACTGGTAATCAGTTTAACCCTTTTTTACCACATTCATACAATCCAATCACCAATTAAGATCAATCTCACCCCTATTATTCAATAATCAATTAAGACCATTCATGCACTCCAATTCGCAAATGCTATATCTTTTTTCGCAAATTGAGTTAACTTTTACGCAAAATGATATAAAATACATGATTATTTTCCCATCCGACTGAAACCCGCATTTTTATATAAAGTCGATTAAACTATTGAACACCTTGTACAAAGGTCTCTTGTAGGCGTCAAATCTGTTACACTTCTGTGCACATTCTTTGTATAGTTGATAGTAATTAATTCCCTTATGCCATCATTAAACCTACCATTGAATGCTAATAGCCGAAAGCTTTGGCTGTTGACCATATTACAGAAAAGTCCAATAAACCTTTGAACACGTTGAAAATCACTCCTTATAGTTGAATCCAATTACTAATCAAGTTATCGTATATTGGAGTAGCCTCCGCTCTCTCTGATTGGCCCCCTAGAAAATGGGTGTTGCCTCAGAAACCTGTCTGGTAAGGTATGTACCGTCTGTATTAATAGGTGACTGACCGTGGTAAGGCATGTCCCCTTGGAACTGCACTGTATATTCATGCCTCAGGCGTAAGTTTCGTACCTTATACATGCTTACTACTGTTATGAGGTCAAAGCGTAACATTTGAATAACACTCCAGACTGGATCGATTCGGGACATATTTGAAATTGCTGGATGTCTTGGTTTACTTAAAAAAAGATCGATGCCAGATTTTGAAAAACTAACTTTGAGATTTGTTCGTTAGCCAGGAGACTGGCTATATGTTTATGCTGGAATTTGTTTTGCGGAAAAATGGTATAAATGAGGCCATCCATCGAGAATATTGGCCTTTGTTCACCTTTTTTTTGTCTCTGAGGTTCTATTTGTTGGGTTTTATTAGCTGAACGTGGTTAAATTCTTCACATCTGAATTCTGCTATAGCTAAATTCGATTTTTTGATACCTGGGTAGGGCCTCCTTGAATCTAAAGCCGAAGCCAAAGCTTCTAATTTCGTTACGCTTGAAATTTAAAGGTATATAGAAACGGGGGCGTCGATTGCCAATTTCTGTGCTCAGGAAATCCAGTGAAGTGACACAGATAACATGATATTGCCTCCATGCACGCAGGGTACCAGTGAAAAAAATCAGTTGCTAAAATCATTATGCTGGGAAATAGTAGTCAATTGTATATCTAGACGAAAATGGAAGACAGATATTCGTTGATATTTTACCTCCATCCCCCACCAAGAGCCAGAATGTAAAGCCACCAGATATTAAACATTCAAAACGTATCAATGGTAGTTCTACGTATATTGGGAGATATCACCGTGGCATCTATTTCATTTGCTGATTTACACAAGGTAATGGCAGTAGCAAGTTACTATTCCCATTTTAGATACCTCTAGGTATCGAAACTAGCAAGCTGCTGTCCGAATTTAGATCCAAAAGAGTACCTCGCTACCTTGGGTAGCGAGGGTCCAATTTTAGTGGGAACCTCGCAATTTTTTCCTGCTTTCTGTTTCAAGTTCTCAATTTATGACTGTAGAATGTACTTACAGTTTTATTTGTCTGAATAAAAGAAGTTTGCAATTCATGTAAGCTCCTTGGAGCAGGTAGAGATGCCAGTATAGGAGTTTGCTTTAAAGAAAGCCACATATTTAGAGGAGAGACAGATGAGCTCCTCAAAATCCTGAAGAGCAGGAAGTATCGTCAAGATCTAAACATTTAAAGGGATAGTAGGTAAGGGATTAAATAATGCCCCTTTTAAGCCTTGCGGTAGCACCATTTCGCAGGCAGGGGTCACATCCCCTAGATTTTGAAAAATACCTCGTTATTTATATGCAATAGCTTTTTTTGTATTTTAGCTTTGCGCTATATCGGATCAGTAGGACAAGCTTATTGGTGCTTTATAGATAGATGGATTTATTCACTGGAATAAATAATCAGCTTTGCGATTATCATTCTATTTTATATTGATAATCGATTCGTTTTTCACAGCTATTAAATGGTTCTGTTACTTTTGACGAGCTTGCTCTGAATCATTCCATCCTGTCACGTACGCAGGGGGAGTGGGGAGCTCCCCCCCACCCCACCGAAATCTCACAATTTCTTTTTATTTTCCCATAATTTTCTGATACTTCTCACAAAATAAGGGGTTTGAAGGAATTGGGCCCCCCCGAAACAAATTCCTGCGTACGTGCCTTCATCTTCTTCAAGCAGTGAAGTCGCCACTAACCCCTGATTTAGGTATGTTTGCTCAAGTTTATTCTCTGTTGCTGTATATCTTCACTGAAATAAAAAGAAGAAAGTTTATACTCCCTACTCCACCCCTCGCCATATATTCATCAATTGGCACCCATGACTCTTAACACTGGATAAATACAGATTCTCAAAAAAGTGACCAATCCCAAGCCAGGTATTTATGGTAGGTGCGCCCTCACAATAACAGTACATTGAAATAGTGGAAGATTACTTAGTTTTGCTTAAACTACCATATTAGCATGATCCTGTATGCTTGTGGGGTCCTTGGGCAACCACCCGTTGACCTTATGCATTAACACCAGTTCTGTTCTCTAATACTTTCTATTTTGCTGTGAAGTTGAAAAGTTCCTAACATCCAATACAGTTTATAAGAACATGTTCTCTCCGAATCACTGCAAAACGAAAACTGATTTCAATGATGCTCTCTCGGATTATTGATTTGTAGTGACGAGGATTGGCATCAGGCAAAAGTTAAGTAAGTGAAAATAGTTCAATGATTATTCTCAACGTATCAAACTTCAACACCTACTAAAATTTACAATTATGAAGGAGGATACATCAAGAAAAGGCAGTCATTGATTTTTAACCCCCCGTGTATGATGATAAAAATATTTAGTTAAAAATGGAATTTAAATATATAAGAGAAACAAAGGCCTATTGTCCAGAGCCCTACGAGAAGCCAGGTTGGGTTTCTATGAAAATCCCAGTGAAGTTAGTTAGATTTCGCAATATTTCAAAGGATTATAGTTCCTGACCTATATATGAAACCTTTGCTTAATCTTTTAACCTAGTTTCTGGACATTTACATAAGTTTTTACGGCTTATGATTTACGGACAGGATTAATCGAAGCAATTTGGTTTCATAAGTGGAATAAGGGATTATGATTTAAGGACTATATTACTGTAAGTGAAAATGATTGATCCTGGAATTTGGGAAAGATAAACTTTTTTATAATCCAGTGTTGAATTTCATACAGAAAAATCTCGAACAAGGGATTTCCCACGATTCGATTAAAGATCATGCTTTGGATTTTTTTTCGGCTACTGATGTGTTAGATGCGAGAAAGCTTTTTCTCCAGAAAGCGTTTCCGAGGGAAGTTCCACCCAGGCGAGTTGGTAACAACGCCCAACGAAAAATTATTGCCGATATTATTGCAGCGTTTGAAAGATGAGAGTCTGAAGATATAGATGTGCCAGACTTCGTGATAAGGAACGCGAGTGAAATCCCGATAATTCCCGCATCGGCATATTCCATGCTTAGTAGTAACGTAAACGCCTGTTTTAATGAATTACGCGCTTTGTCAGAAAAGCTTCTAACCCAGCCGCCTTCCCCCCCCACCCCTGCCGCTCCCCCTTTAGTTGAAGATAAACCTACATATGCAGTAATTGTGAAAAATGTTCCTACCGATTTAAGTGATCCTGGTTTGCGAAAAGATAAATTGAATACGCTTGAAGGTCATGAAGGGATTTTAAGTCTAAAATCTGATAATCTGAATAAAAAGTGGATCGTAGTTACTCAAGATAGGCAGTCAGCCGTATCCCTTACCACCTCAGCCTCTAAGAGCCTACCTAATGTTCAAACCAAGGTCCTTGATAAAAAAAGCACTTGGTATTGTTCGGGGTATCCCTGAAAATGTATCAGAATCATCTCCAAAGGAAAGCATACCGGGATTAGTACGTGCTATTAAAATAGGACATTCAAAATGTTTTCGTTTGGAATTTCTGGATCAGTTAGCACTGAAAAATGCAATTAACCGACTTGGATATGAGCTTTTTCGTGTTGAAATCTACCAAGAATTACCGCTTCATTGTTTCCGGTGCCAAGGGGTAGATCACACTCTTACTAGATGCCCACGTTCTCCTGATTTACCAAAATGTTTCCCGCTGTGCTGGGGCTCATGAAAACACCACGGACAACCTTTGCTCAGTTGCTCCTCAGTGCGCCAATTGCGGAGGAAATCATGTTTCTTATAGTTTAAAATGCTCGGTACTGAGAAATGCGCTTGCCAAGACAACATGATGACTTCTCCTACAGCCTTAAGTTTTGTTTCTCTGAACATTAATGGTACTAAAGATAAGGATCTGCAAATCGACGAGCTGCTAAAGTTTGATGTTTTATTCCTACAGGATCATCTACTTTCCAAAGTTAATACGAACAGTTTAAGGCGATCTGCTACACATGATATATTTATTCGAGAAGCAAAAAAGACCCGCGGTCGCCCTTCCGGCGGCACCGTTATCTTCATTCGGTCGGGATATCAGCCTATGCAAATTTAATCTGATGCTAATGTTCTAGCAATCCAGTGTAATAACATGGCTTTTGTAAATGTGTATCTCCCATGCAATCATCGAAATACTCAGTCATTTACTGCTTTTGCTAAAGCTTGCCACAAACTGAAATCTCTTTTCATAAAATTTGCAGATAAAAATGTTGATTGGATCTTAGCCGGGGATATGAATACTGACATATTGACCTCATCTGATCGATCTGAACTCCTGCTAGATTCTCTGCCAAGTGTCTATCATGTCGCTGCTAAGAACCTGGCTTATACTTACATTCATAATCGAGGCTCCGTTAAATCCAACCTCGACCATATTATTGTGTCTAAGTCCGGTCTAATTAAATCCGAGGTGTTTGTTGATGAAGATAAAATCAATGATGACCGTCTCCCTATTTCGTGCCTAGTTGAGCCTCCTGATGTTCAAGCCCAATTTAAGGGTCCCCATTCAAAATGGTATCAAAAGCCCAATTGGAATCGGATAAACGTTGAGATGTATATTACTACTTTATGCACTCTACTCTAAACTATTAAGTTCCGTTTCACTTGCTCCAGACTTCGATAAAGTGCCCTGATTCTAAGGAAGACCTAAATTCGTATTATTACCAGATAGTGGCATGTCTAAAGTCGGCCACAAAAGTTGCAGTTCCGATTGAGCACATGCGTTCTGGGTCTCGCAAGCCCCTGTGGAATATACATCCGGAAGTGAAAAAAGTAAAGAACCGCGCAAAGTTTTGGTTGCGATTGTGGAACGCTTGCGATCGACCCTCCTCCGGTGCTGTGTTTACAGTCAAGCAAAAAACGAAGAAAGAATACAAATCTTGCTTACGTAATGCAAGGCTCAACGCGTGGGACGCTCCAAATAGTAAAATGACTTGGAATAGAGTTATCAATAGCAGTAAGTGTTCTCCCCCACCTCAGTCGGAATTAAACCTTATGAATTTTGTGCGCCATTATATTGACATATTTTCCGTATTTAATCAGTGTGTTCAGAAACATTTTTCTAATCTACTTAGTTCGGTCCTGCCAGTGTCTGTTTGTCAATATAGAGTCCCTGCGATAAGTATGAGTGATTTACATTGGGCGCTGAAGAAAGTAAAAAGATCAGATTCTCCTGATTGTGATGGCCTATGCTTTAGGAATTTTGCTTATGATTGCCCATTATTGTTGAACCACCTGCAGTTATTATTCCAGATTTGTATAGCTCAATCTCTGGTTCCTGATAGTTTTCTTTCCGGTAGTGTCACGCCTATACTTAAACGTGGTAAAGATCCAGATTCATGCTCGAATTATAGACCGATTACTGTATCTTGCTTTATGAGTAAGATTTTTGAGTATGTCCTTTTGCCTGAAATAACTTCTAAGTGCGATTTTTCGTCTTTTCAACTAGGATTTAGAAGAGGGGTTGGTTGCCCCAGGCGCATCATGTGCTCAGCCGGTTGTTAAAGGAAGCTTTTGCCCAGAAGCGTTCATTGTATTGCTGCACAGTAGACATTTCCGGGGCTTTTGATAATGTTGTTCACGCCCAGGCCTTGCATTCCCTTGCTTGTTCCGGAGTCAATTATTCAGTTATTTCTACATTGCGATATTGGTATGATAATTCTTATGTGCGTATTAAGTGGCTGTCAAATACTTCTGATTCGGTAGCTGTTAGGAAAGGCGTTAGACAGGGAGGAGTTTTATCTCCTTATATATTTAAATGTGTCCTCGCTACTTGTTTAAAACATCTATCTCCTACTGTGTTTTTTCGTGATATTGGTGTAAGTTATATTGCATACGCCGACGATGTCCTTTTAGTTAGTTTTTCTCGTCGAGGGCTGGCTCAGAACTTCCGTAAGCTGTCTTCTCTACTTAGTGATATTGGCCTATCTGTTAATATGGGAAAGTGTGAGTTTATGTGTTTTAATAGTAGCATTTCTGTATCTCCATTAAACCTCGGTTCGATTTCATTACCTTGTTTGGATAAAGTCAAGTGGCTTGGTATATCGTTTTGCCCGTCCATTTCCGAAACTTGCTCTGAGTTGGTTACTAATGCATTAAATAATATTCGTGTGTCATATGGTAAGATATCTCCAAATAGAGGGCGTTATAACCGTAAGGGCCTAGCTCGGCTTTATAATAGTTTTTGCTCTCCAGGAGTAAATTTTCTATCTGGATTCCACCACTTACTGAGGAAAAAAGATTTACGGAGACTTAGAAGTGGTTACTTTAGATATTGTAAATATCTGATGTATTTACCCGGCCGTTTTAAAAATAGAAATATTGTATCCCGTTATGGTGTCATTGATGCTTGCGCGCGACTGGCCAGTGTGTCTTCTAATATGATTATGAATACTAGTAATGTTGTTTCTGTCACTGACCCCTTAGTTTGTTTTTTCATCGTGATATCGGTTAATTTGTATTTTTTTTGTTGTTGTTTGATTTCGTAATGATGTTGTTATTTTTTCTTTTATATTTTCCATTACTCCGCAGTGTCATTTATAATGTTCATATGTGGGTCATAAATAAATTATTATTATTATTAATGTCTATGTGTATATAGTTTGGTGCATGCTTTATGTTTCATGTGTGCATAGGTGTTTTTTGGTTTTTCTCTTTTTTTAATCTCCAGCATTTTGATTGGGGGGCAAGAGGGGTTCATATCCGGATAGTCAAGGGGAATAAGCTGTATAATATTTGTTCCAACTTACTGGGTGGGAGCAACTGCCCCTCCCCCTTGCCCCCCCCCCCCCCCCAAAAAAAAAAACGACGCACCTGCTACTTAGCCTTATAGCAAATCTTAAAAAAATGTGCCGTTAAAAATTTACAGATGTTGAATTATTCCAAAATATTCATTAATTTAGTTTAAAGTAGCCTAGCACTCAAGACTCTATGCGCTGCCTCCGTTATAAAAGAAAGCATGGCTAAGTCGTATCTTTAACAAAATGCCTGGATTTCTGCATTTTCTGAACATTCTTAAATAAAAATATTAAATTAATACACCAGACTGTTTAGGAAAATTTATTATCTGTATCTAGTGGTGTGGAAATTCTTCTCAGCAATATTTTTCTGGCGGACTCTCTGTGGGGGGGGGGCAAAGCTATAAGTCACAGGAGTTTCAAAAAATGAATTATTGGTTTTTAATTTAAGTTGTATCATCTAATAGTCCGAGCAAACAAGCAGAGATTCGGTTCAATAGTAGCCGAAACTTTAAAAAAATGGAAATTTTAACAACAATAGATGCATCAAAAGAATTGATAATATCCTGATTCCAAATGTAGGCAATTCATTAAGTTCAATGTTAATCATCAAAAGCAACGAGCCAGAGAAAATTTTCCTGGTTTTTTAAAGAAAGGACCGAGAAGAACGGACCGAGCATGCGTGACAATGTCTTTTTTCCTGGGGTGATTGTGTCGAACCAATGGTCCTAGATAATCAAGAGGGCTCATTCGAACGGATATTAAAAGTTGTAGTGCCCCTTTAAAGTGACCTAAAATATTGAAGGGCAACTAGCCCCCGTAGAAATATTGAGATAGCCATTTGATTCGACATAGTTGAACGGTCTAATTAATGTGCCTATAGGGATGAAATAACCCCCCCCCCCTCCGTAGTCTCTTGGGACAGGGTTGTTTTTCCACAATTTTCCCATGGTTCCCATATAGTATTTGCTATTGAGAAATATGCAGAATTCATTTTTTTGGAGGGGGGGGATTTATGTGGGTGGAGGGGAAAGACTTTCTAAGGGGAGAAATTTACTTAGGGAGGAAGTTTTTGGGGGTTTCAGGAAATTATTCACAGGGGAGGGAAGGGGATTTCCTAGCATGACTTTAAGAATGACCTGGAATAAAAAAACATAAGTTTTTTCATCCCAAAGTAAGGAGCAATATCAAAACTGAAAACGGACATATATCATTTCGTATATGAGGAGGGCTGTCTTTTCCTCAACTCTCGCTCTGTACGTTGAAGACTGGCTTTTTGTCAGAATTCTTTAAAGAAGACTGCTAAAACACAAGGGCCGTTGAATTTGAATGAGAAGTATTGTTAAAGAGCTTTAAGACTTTAGCGTCGAGAATAAGGGCTGAGGAAGGGGCAGCCCCGCCTTATACGCAATAGTTTCTGTTCGTTTTAAGTTTTAACGTTGCTTCTCACTTTCAGTGGAAAAACTTGTTTCATTCAAGTTAATAAAATCTCAAAATAAAACCAATTGCTAATGAATTTCAGACTTCTGCCACTTTACTCTGCTCTATACTAAGATTAACTGATAAAACCAAGTGTCTTCAAATCTATAGCCTTTTATGATGATTTACTAAAACAAAAACAAGCTTTTTTAACTGAAAGTAAGGAGCGACATTAGAACTTAAAACGAACAAAAATTATTCCGTATATGAAAGGGGCTGTCCCCTCCTCAAAGCCTCGCTCTTTACGCTAAGGTTTTTTACTGTTTTAAAAAATAAAGTTGTGAGACCGAGTCAAACTTTAGCGTAAAGAGCGAGGCGTTGAGGAGGGGACAGCCCCTTTCATATACGGAATAATTTCTGTTCGTTTTAAGTTTTAATGTCGCTCCTTACTTTCAGTTAAAAAAAAACTTGTTTTTTTTTAGTTAATTTCTGAACGTTTTTGAATTAATGCAGCTTTTATTTTGGCTCACCGTACATGAATAATTAAAACGAAATTCACATATTAATTTTCTTTTTTTGGCTAATTGGTTTTCTCGAAATTTTGTTCTGACGTAACTTACGAATTAATTTACGTAACAAATTTTTATATTCGTTAGTTTTTTATTACGTATATTATGGAGTTCGCTCCCTAGTCAATACCTCGCTCTTTACACTAAAGTTCGAATTTTGTTCGAATCACAAACCCCTGAATCACAAAGGCCGGTTAATTAGAATAGATAGCTCTTTTGAAAGCACTAAAAAAAACAAAAATTTTAGCGTAAAGAGCGAGGTATTGACTAGGGGGTGAACCCCCCCATATACGTAATAATTTTTGTTCGTATTAAGTTTTAATGTTACTCCTGACTTTCAGTTGAAAAAAATATTGTTTTTTTATTTAATTTCTGATCGTTTTTTAAATATGCTGGGAAATCTGGCGCCCCCTTCATAGAAATGTCCCTTCCCCCAAGGAAATATCTTCCATGGAAAGATCCTGCCCCGTAACCCCTAATCTGACCCTGACCCCCACTACAAAAAAAATTCCTCCTGAAAACGCCTGTATACTTCCTAACAACCAATACTATATGTAAACAATGGGTAAAGTTTATAACTTGCAGCCCTTCCCCCAGGAACTTTGGGGGATTAAGTCATCATCAATAACATATTAATAAGATTTTTTGACTATGCTGAACAAAATGGCTATCTTTAAATTTTGATTGGGTGATTTCGGGAAAAAATGAGCGTGGGAGGGGGCCAAGTTGCCCTCCAATTTTTTGGTCACTTAAAAAGGGTACTAGAACTTTTAATTTCCGTTCGAATGAGTCCTCTCACGATATTCTAGGACTACTGGATCGATAAGATCACCCGTGGGAAAAAAAATAATAATAACAATAATAAAAATAAACACGCATCCGTGATCTTTCTTCTGGCAAAAAAGAAAAAATTCCACCATTTTTGGCATATAGGAGCTTGAAACCTCTACAGTAGGGTTCTCTGATACGCTGAATCTGACAGTGTGATTCTCATTAAAGTTCTATGACTTTTAGGGGTTGTTTTCTCCTTTTTTCGAAAATAGGGCAAATTTTCTCAGGCACGTAACTTTTGATGGGTAGGACTAAACTTGATGAAACTTATATATTTGAAATCAGCATAAGAATCTGATTTTTCTGATGCATCTATTGGTATCAAAATTCCGTTTTTTAGAGTTTCGGTTACTATTGAGCTGGGTCGCTCCTTACTTATAGTTCGTTACCGTGAACTGTTTGAAATACGAATTAAATAAGCACATAAGCAATGCGCTACGTAAGTACACCAACTAAGAAAAGTATCTAAAACAAGTATTTAGCACAAATTTCTAATTCCATTAAATTCCATTTACTTCTAGAATTTTCTACTTTTTAAGAAAAAAGGACTAAAGAGAAACCGGATTGTTACTTTAGATTTCGTAAATTGGTGTTGTTTCTTCCTCATTGGACAAGAAAACCGGTTTCTAATTAATAAATTACCTGTTCCTGATATCAAACAGTTCGTGGTAACGAACTGTAAGTAAGGACCGACCCGGCTCAATGGTAACCGAAACTGTAGAAAACAAAATTTTGATACCAATAGATACATCAAAAGAATCAGATTTTAATGCTGATTTCAAATATGTAAGCCTAATCAAGTTTTATTCCTACTTATCAAAGTTAGGCGCCTGAGAAAAAATGGCAGATTTTCGAAAAAAGGGGGAAAGACCCCCTAAAAATTATAGAACATTAATGAAAATCACACCATAATATTCAGCGTATCAGAGAACCCTACTGCAGAATTTTCAAGCTCCTATCTACAAAAATGTGGAATTTTGCTTTTTTTTTCCAGAAGAAAGATCATGGATGTGCGTGTTTATTTGTTTGTTTTTTTTTTGTTTTTTTTTTTTTTCCATGGGTGATCGTATCGACCCAGTGGTCCTAGAATATCCTGGGAGGGCTCATCGGAATGGAAACTAAAAGTTCTAGTGCTCTTTTTAAGTGACAAAAAAAATAGAGGGCAACTAGGCCCCCTCCCACGCTCATGTTTTTCCCAAAGTCACCCGATCAAAATTTTGAGATAGCCATTTTATTCAGCATGGTCGAAAATACGATAACTATGTCTTTTAGGATGACTTATTTCCCTGAAGTCCCCGGGGGGAGGGCTGAAAGCTATGAACTTTACCCAATGTTAACATATAGTATTGGTTATTGTGGAAGTATACAGACGTTTTCAAGGGGGATTTTTTTCTGGTAGTGAGGGGTGGGGAGTGGGTCGGGGGTTAAGTGGGAGTTCAATGAAGGAAGTTTTCATGGGGGAAGAGACATTGCTATGAAAGGGGTGCCGGATTTCCCAGCATTATTTAAAAAAACAGATCAGAAATTTATAATTAAAAAAAAACAAGTTTTTCAACTGAAAGTAAGGAGCAACATCAAAACATAAAACGACAGAAAACATTACGTATATGATTGGGTTCACCCCCTAGTCAATACCTCGCTCTTTAAGCCAAAGATTATTTAGTACTTTCATAAGAGCTATTTATTCTAATTAACGGTATTTGTGATTAAGGGGTCATTTTTAAAGAATTTGAACAAAATTCGAACTTTAGCTAAGAGAGCAGGGTATTGACTAGGGGGTGAACCCTCTAATATACATATTAAAAATATATGAATTTAGAAATTCGTTACGTAAGTTAATTCGTAAGTTACGTATATTTATTACTAATAAAAACGTTGGTAAAAAAAATTAAACAGGTTTCGGGAAAACCATTTAACCAAATAAAAGTAAAATTAATATTCAAATTTGTTTTAATTGTTCATATACGGTGAGCCGAAATCAAAACCTGCATTAATTCAAAAACGTTCAAAAATTAAATTAAAAAACAAGTTTTTTTTAACTGAAAGTAAGGAACGACGTTAAAACTTAAAACGAACAGAAATTATTCCGTATATGAAAGAGGTTGTCCCCTCCTCAACGCCTTGCTCTTTACGCTAAAGTTTGACTTTCTCACAACACTATTATTTTTAAACAATGAAAAACTTTAGCGTAAAGAGCGAGGCGTTGAGGAGGGGACAGCCCCTTTCATATACGGAATAATTTCTGTACGTTTTAAGTTTGAACGTCGTTCCTTACTTTCAATTAAAAAAAAACTTTTTTTTTTTTTATTTAATTACAGTAAAATTGGAGGTAGCCTGCTACACAGAAAGCTTTCAAATACCACTTGCATCCATATTTCTCCACACCACCACCTTATCAGGTTTTTTCATTCGTAAGTTATTTTGCCTTTTTTTGTTTGTTTGTTTATTTTTTTTCTCTCTTTTGTTACTCCATGTTTTTTAAGTATTGCAAAGAATGAGTAAAATTAAATAATAATTAAACAGTTCGTGGTAACGAACTGTAAGCAAGGAGCAACCTGGCTCAATAGTAACCGAAACTCTAAAAAAACAGAATTATGATACAAAAGACTACGTCAAAAGAATTGGATTTTTATGCTGATTTTGAGTATATAAGTTTCATCAAGTTTAGCCTTACCCACCAAAAGTTACGAGCCTGGGAAAATTTGCCTTATTTTCGAAAAGAAGGGTTAAACCCTCCTAAAAGTCATAGAATCTTAATGAAAATCACACCATCAGATTCAGCATATCAGAGAACTCTACTGTAGAGGTTTCAAGCTCCTATCTACAAAAATGTTGAATTTTATGTTTTTTGCCAGAAGAAAGAACACGGATGCGTGTTTATTTGATGTTTTTTCTTGTATGTCTTTCCCAAGGATGATCGTATCAACCCAGTGGTCCTAGAATGTCGCGAGAGGGCTTATTCAAACGGAAATTAAAAGTTCTAGTGCCCTTTTAAAATGACCAAAAAAATTGAAGGGCAACTAGGCCCCCTCCCACGCTCATTTTTTTGCCAAAGTCACCGGATCAAAATTTTGAGACAGCTATTTTGTTCGGCATTGTCAAAAAATCTAAAAACTATGTTTTTTAAGGACGACTTAATCCCCCACAGTCCCCGGGGGAAGGGCCTCAAGTTATGAACTTTGTTACGTGGGAGGATCTTTCCACGGAGGAATTTTTCATGGGGGAAGAGAATTTCCATGAAGGGGGCGCTGGATTTTCCAGCATTGCTTAAAAAATAATCAGAAATTAAATAAGTAAAGACAAGTTTTTTTCAATTGAAAGTAAGGAACAACATTAAGACTTCAAACGAACCGAAATTATTACGTATACGAGGGGGTTCGTCCCCTCCTTAATACCTTGCTCTTTAGGCTAAAGTATTATTAGTAATTTCAAAAGAGCTATTTCTTCTAATTAAACAGCCATTCTGATTTTGGGGTCAATCTTAAAGAATTGGAGCAAAATTTGAACTTAAGAGTAAAGAGCGAGGTATTGACGAGAGGGTGAATCCCCTCATATACACGTATATTTATTACTAATAAAAAAGTTCGTAAATAAAATAAAAAAGGTCTAGTGCCCTTTTTAAGTAACCAAAAAATTGGAGGGCGGCTAGGCCTCCTACCCCACCCCTTTTTTCTCAGAATCGTCTGATGAAAATTTTGAGAAAGCCATTTAGCCAAAAAAAGTAAACACATTCTAAGACCACACTGGCTATACATGATGTATGAAAACAAGAGAGGAAAGGAAATTGTAAATGAAAAATCCAATCAAATAGGTGAGAAAATGAGGATTTTGTCAGCCAGTGGCAAAATATGAAGACGAAGAACAAGCAAATATTTCGACAAGGACCTCCGCTAAGTCGTCTTCAGTGCTAAAAAAAAAACAATCAAACAAAATCTAACCTTCCGAAGTGAATCTTGCTAGAGCAGAATATGCACTGAATAAAAAAAAACCAGCCAGAAATAAATGAAAGAAACAATCACCAAATTGTTTGAATAAGTATCCGCTGGCTGGCAATACACTTCGCCATTCTGCAACTTCAATATTCAATATTCATTCATTGAACTTCAATATTCATTCAACTTCAATATTCATTAGGTATGCGGACAGGTTGTCTTAAATTAGACTGGGCGAAAGTATTAATTGGGTCTTTTGAAATTACATAAAGCATAAGACTTTTATGAGGAAATGAAGCTGAGGCTCTTTCCCAGTTTTTGTAGTTTTTTGTGGTTTTTAAGTTTTGAGTTTAAATGAGTAAGAAGTAAATGAGAAGGAAAACAACAAATCGACATTTCATAATTGTTTGGAATCTTAAGATACTAATTATATTATTCCGTATATTATAAAAAAAGCTTCACCGATCTTAACGGCGTACCTCATTACTTCACACTAACAAAAAATTGTAGTGTTTTTCAAACAATCTTAGCTTTTGGAAATAGAAATATTTTATATTTTAAACTTTTATAGTAGAAAAATAAATAATTTCTGCACAGTATATTTGTTATGTGATGTTGCAACTTCTTCATTGCTCTTTTATCAGCGCATAGTATAGCAACGGTCCGATTACACAACTTATATACAGCCCCTAATAAAGCTCTTTGGAAATATAATATAAATATAATTAGAACATAAAAATGGAGGAGATAAAACAAATTTTTCTCTTTGGAAAACATTTAAAATGTAGCTTTTTTATATTTCCGGTTATAGACAGGTGCCTTATAACTGGTAACCAAAATGTCATACTATTGTTCTAATTAATAGGTTTAATGACCTTGCTTTGCGTTAGAAAATAGGCTGTCAAGGGTATCAGTCCAAAAATGGCGTCTGTTTCTTCAAATTATTTCTACTTATTCCATATAAATTTTCTTTTTTCGGCATCTCAAACCTTTTTTTTCTATTTTATCTTACAGCATAATTAAATTCTATATTATTATCAGAACGATATCTCACTTTCTCCATCTAACGTCTTATTTACTGTTATATCTTCATATAATTACATTTATTTTATTATGTGAAGGGTTTCTTTTTTTTAAGCATCACAACCTTTTTTGCTTCTATTCCATGGTAACAAAGATTTTAGTAGAAATAAATGCCTTAGGTCCAAAAATTCAGCCTAGACAAGATCAGCATATCTACAAATTAGTATTAATTAGTCTTAAATTTTATCACAATCACCAAGAATTGCAAACTTTTGACTTTTCCCGAAAGCAGTTGCTCCATTGTTCAAGTTTTAAAACTATTTTTGAATATTTCAAAGTTTTGCTATATATTACTTTCAATATTGAAAAAATAAATTTTTTTTCAATATTTAATAATTTAAATGTTTAAACATTTAAAATATTGGAGCGTCAAATAGCATTTTAAATACCTTTTCCGAAAAGACACGACAAGAATGTTCCCCAGCATGACAGTTGCTTACTATACGTTATGAATTCTGGCTCACGAATCGAATTTTGATTCCTCCAACTCAATCTATTTAAAGTCTCCTTCTTTACACCCTCCCATTAAGCTCCCATTCCCCTTAAATCTTTCCTTACAACATCCTCCCACCTCATTCGGAGACGACCTGCTTTTTGGTTGGTCCTAGATGTTTGGCCGAAAAGGACGATATTTGGTAATTTGTCATCCTTCATCCGCAGAACATGTTCTATCCATTTCAACCTTTCCCTCATTATAGCCCTAAAAAGCAGAGAACATCAATTTTCGTACTGCATACTGTTTGAAATAACTCAGTCAGACAGGTACCCAAAAATCTTAATGCAATAAAAGAGATTGATGTGAGTAAAGAATTTTTCTTAAAAAAAAAAACAAGAAATAAATTCATAATGGTACAGAGAAGCAACTTTTAAGTCTCATTGTACCTAATTCCGGACAGAATTTGAATTTCGTTTCGGCAGCTGGATTTTATGTCACCAGATGAGAAACATGTCTGCATGTTAACGATATTTAATTCATCACTGTTTCGGATCACTGTTGAAAATGCACCTCTTTCGCTGAAAACATTTCTTTCCCCTTGTGAATTTGTAGTCCTTGTCAACTGAATTTTTGTAGTAAACAAAACTCTAGATAACGGAAAATCTGAAGTCAATATATATGTCAAATGAGACAAGACCAGTTACTTGATCATACACTTAGGTTTTCTCCAATGAAATACCAAAGGCCACAATCTGGGAAATATGTTAAGCTGGGTAAATGAAACTCATTGGAATGAATCTAATTAATATTTAATTAGAAATTAATGAAATTAGTAATTGATTTCGCTAATCTCTACTGTCTTCATTCCCGAGAATATATTTGGACTAATCCTGTAACATAGTTGCTAAAAGGGATAGTTCTCCCTTACTTTGGATTTTTTTTGCTTTGTCAGAGGCAACGCTGTAGCGTTGCCTATAGTAAAGGCCATACGGCTCCAATGTTTTATTATTTATTATTTTTTTCCCAGAGGCACTTCATATGGAAGGGGTCGTCGCAGAAGCTTCAAAGGGGGCTCATTCGATTGAATATCGAGAGTTCTAGTGCCCTTTTAATAGTCAAAAATGATTGGAGGGCAACTAGCCCCCCCCCACGCCCATCACTCCCCCAAACACATCCAATCAAAATTTTGAGACAGCCATTTTGTTCAGCGTAGTTGATTTCCAAAAAGAAAATATATATTTGAGGAGGATACTCCCCCACAACCCTCAGGGCAAGAGTTTTAAGTTATGCCCAGGGAGCATATAAGGTTTTTATAGAAGGCGTTGTCGTAGAAACTTCAAAACAGGCTCATTCGATTGGAAATTAAAGAGCTAGTGCCCTTTTAAATAGTCGAAAGTGATTGGAATATAACTAGCCCCCTCCCCCCACGCCCATCATTTCCCCAAACACATCCAATCAAAGTTTTGAGATAGCCGTTTTGTTCAGCGTAGTTGATTTCCGGATAGAAAATATATTTTGAGGAGGACACTCCCCCACAACCCTCAGGGCAAGGGTTTTAAGTTATGCCCTGGGGCATATAAGGTTTTTATAGAAGGCGTTGTCATAGAAACTTCAAAACAGGCTCATTCGATTGGAGATTAAAGGGCTAGTGCCCTTTTTAAAAGTCGAAAATGATTGGAGGGCAACTAGCCCCCCCCCTCAACGCCCATTTTTCCCCCAAACACATCCAATCGAAATTTTGAGATAGCCATTTTGTTCAGCGTAGTTGATTTCCAAACATAAAATATATTTTTGAGGAGGATGCTCCCCCACAACCCTTAGGGCAAGGGTTTGAAGTTATGCCTTGGGGGCATATAAGGTTTTTATTGAAGGCGTTGTCGTAGAAACTTCAAATCATGCTCATTCAATTGGAAATTAAAGGGCTAGTGCCCTTTTTAATAGTCGAAAGTGATTGGAGTGCAACTAGCCCCCTTCCCCCTCCGCACGCCCATCATTTCCCCAAACACATCCAATCAAAATTTTCAGATATCCATTTTGTTCAGCGTAGTTGATTTTCACATAGAAAACATGTTTTTTAGGAGGACAATCCCCCACAACCCTCAGGGCAAGGGTTTTAAGTTATGCCCTGGGGGCATATAAGGTTTTTATAGAAGGCGTTGTCATAGAAACTTCAAAAAGGCTCATTCAATTGAAAATTCAAAGGAATAGTGCCCTTTTTAATAGTCAAAAGTGATTGGAGGGCAACTACCCCCCCCCTTCGTCCATCATTCCCCCAAACACATCCAAACAAAATTTTGAGATAGCCATTTCGTTCAGCGTAGTTGATTTCCAGATTGAAAACATATTTTTGAGGAGGACACTCCCCCACAACCCTCAGGGCAAGGGTTTTAAGTTATACCCTGGTGCATATAAGGTTTTTATAGAAGGCGTTGTCGTAGAAACTTCATAACAGATTCAATAGATTGGAAATTAAAGGGCTAGTGCCCTTTTTAATAGTCAAAAGTGATTGGAGGGCAACTAGCCCCCCCCCCCCTCACGCCCATCATTTCCCCAAACACATCCTATCAAACTTTTGAGATAGCCATTTTGTTCAGTGTAGTTGATTTTCAGATAGAAAATATGTTTTTGAGGAGGACACTCCCCCACAACCCTCAGGGCAAAAGTTTTAAGTTATGCCCTGGGGGCATATAAGGTTTTTTATAGAAGGCGTTGTCGTAGAAACTTCAAAACAGGCACATTCAATTGGAAATTCAAAGGGCTAGTGCCTTTTTTAATAGTCAAAAGTGATTGGAGGGCAACTAGCCCCCCCCCCCTGCCCATCATTCCCCCAAACACATCCAATCAAAATTTTGAGATAGCCATTTTGTTCAGCGTAGATGATTTCCAGATAGAAAATATGTTTTTAAAGAGGACACTCCCCCACAACCCTCAGGGCAAGGGTTTTAAGTTATGCCCTGGGGGCATAATAGGTTTTAATAGAAGGCGGTGTCGTAGAAACTTCAAAAAAGGCTCATTCGATTGGAAATTCCGAGGGCTAGTGCCCTTTGTAATGGTCGAAAGTGATTTGAGGGCAACTAACCCCCCTCTCACGCCCGCCTTTTCCCCCGAACACACCCAATCCAAATTTTAAGACATCCATTTTATTAAACGTAGTTTTAAGTTCTGGAAATTAGGTCTTTGAAGATTACAACTCCCCCAAAGCCCTCAGGGCAAGGGTTGTAATTTAAGGATTCTCCGAATCCTTCATATTATTTCTTATGGAAGGGATGCTCGTATAAACTTTAGAGAGGGCTCATTTGATCGAAAATTGAAAGTTCTTGTTCACTTTTTAAGAGTCAAAAGAGATTGAAGGGCAACTAGCCCCTATCCCTCCTCCACGCCCTAAATGCATCAGATAAAATTTTGAGATAGACATTTTGTTAAAATAGTTCAAAGTTCTGATAACACAGAACTCCGGTGTTGACACAGTCCACCTGGGCCCCAGGGGTAGGCGTTGTAAGTTATGCGCTGGGGCATAACTTGTTAAGGGGGGTTTATAACTTATGGGAAGGGGTTTTGTATGGGAAGAACAGATAGGAAATCTATTATAATTATCCAATTATAAGGTTAAAATACATACTCTGTGATAGATGCAAAATTGCTTTGGCACACAAATTCCTAGTAAGGTCAATTCCAAACAGTCGTGATCCCTTTGTGTCAGTAAGTGAAATGGTCTAAACCTCCTTATTGGAGCTATTTTTTCAATCCATTTATTGTTGTCAATCGCTGTCCACAAGTTATGCAAGCTGTCTATTGTTCATGTGTAAGGTTTTTATCAAAGAGGTAATCGTATAGACTTTGAAAAAAGCCTCATTCGATTTAAATTGAAAGTTCTAGATCCGTTTTTTAAAGTCAAGAATAATTACCCTCCCCCATGCCATAAAAAGTACCCCCCCCCCATGCCATAAAAACTTGAAACTTTTTGCAATCAAAAACGAACAAAAATTAATTAAAAAAACTTTCCGAAAAATAAGTTTTTCAAAGAAAAGTAAAGGCATTTTCAAACTTAAGCTCAGGAGATACAAATACCTGTTAAAATTCAAACTCAAAACGACCAGAAATTACTATTAAAGAATAAATGAAACCCAAAATGAACAGAAATTAAATAAACAATCATAGCAAAAAACATACAACAAGTAATAATATAAATGAATAAATTTATCTTAAAGCGAGTAATGCTTAGATTGAATATAAAAATCAAGCTTAAAACGAAAACAAACATTTTGCTATTAAAGTATAAATGAAACTAAAAACGAACAGAAATTAAATAAACAATCAATGCGAACAAACATACAATATATATTAATGTAAATGAATAAATAAATCTTAAAACAAGTGAAACTTAAATTGAACATGCAAATCAAGTTTGAATCGAATAAAAATAACTACAAACAAGAGTTTGGGTATCGTCTCACTGCAGAAGCCTAAAACCTACTGCGTCATTGGCGCTTTGCTGAAAACGAATTATATTACAAATGTCTTCTTTTGTACTTAATATTGAAAATAAATATTAAAATTACAGTAAAATTTTGAACTGATGAGCTTTTAGCATTTAATATCATTATGCATCAAATATTCAGTTTAATTTATTAGTTCTTTTCAAGATTGGTCAAGACAAATATAGTTTCACTGCAAGCAAAATTTGGATACTGCCCCCTTCTTTAACTGTAAAAACCTAAAGCCTTCTGCGTCATTGGTGCTTCACTGAAAACGAATTACTCGTATATTACAAATTTATTATTTTCCAGTTCTTACAGCATTGAAAATGAAAATAAAAATTACAGTGAAAAAAAATCTTGAACTGATGGATCTTTCAACAATTAATATTATTATATATCTAATATTCAATTTGATTTTGTTTATACTTTCCAAGACTGTTCAAGACTCATATAGTTTTGCCTTTTTTTTTAAATCTACCATTTTTTGTAACTAATCGTGTTAGTTTGTTATGAAAACATTCTATGGCTTCTAGGCATTTCTATTTGAGCGGAAAACTGCACCTCAAACTTTGTGGAACATCATGAAACACCAAAATATAAATAATGTCAAGTTTCGGAGTGTTTCACCACTCGCAAGCAAGTGCCATTGGTATTTTTGAATCCGTATGGTCAATTTAGGGGGTGGAGGGTAAGCTAATTCTCGTAGCGGCCCCATTCCGTCGTAGTATGGTTCACATTTTCAACACCTGGCGTCCGGACTATCATATAATCCGCCAAGCATACAACTACCCCAAATCAGTATCAATAAATAAATGAAACCCAAAACGAACAAAAATTAAAATAAATATTAGAGTCAAACTCAAAACGAGCATAAATTAATGTGAGTAGGGTTCAAAACCCCTATGCTTTCTAAAAGCCAGAATATAATCTGAACATTACTGAAAAAAAAATCAAATGAGTTTACTGAAAAAAATGTGCATTGTCAATTTGATATACATATGCTGATATTCATTCCCTAAAATCTTAATTAATTTTTTGTTTCTTAAAGTTACAGAAATGAAAATATTTCAAAGAATTGTTTTCAGTAAAGCGCCAATGACGCAGTAGGTTTTAGGCTTCTGCAGTGAGACGATACCCAAATTCTTGTTGGTAGTTATTTTTATTCGATTCAAACTTGATTTGCATATTCAATTTAAGTTTCACTTTTTCTAAGATTTACTTATTCATTTACATTAATCTATATTGTATGTTTGTTCGCATTGATTGTTTATTTAATTTTTGTTCGTTTTAAGTTTCATTTATACTTTAATAGCAAAATATTTGTTTTCGTTTTAAGCTTGATTTTCATATTCAATCTAAGCATTACTCGCTTTAAGATCTATTTATTCATTTATATTATTACTTGTTGTATGTTTTTTCTATGATTGTTTATTTAATTTCTGTTCGTTTTGGGTTTCATTTATTCTTTAATAGTAATTTCTGGTCGTTTTGAGTTTGAATTTTAACAGGTATTTGTATCTCCTGAGCTTTAGTTTAAAATGGCCTTTACTTTTCTTTGAAAAACTTATTTTTCGGAATTTTTTTTTTTTAATTAATAACATAAAAGACTGTATTCACATGTTCATTGCAAGAAAATATAGAGAGGTGGGAAGGGGTATCATGAGTGTCGCCCGGGAATTTCCCAGTGGGAGGGGGCACAAGGGCTACCAGGAGCTTTGCTTTCACCAAGACTTAAATGGAGTTATTTCTCATTTTCCTATTTATATACATTCTTTTGTCTACTTTTTCTCCCGAGGGAATTGCTCTCCTCCCCCTAGCTCCACTGTCAGAGTTACTGGCGTACATCCCTGTGCAGAAACATACCGTGCAGAAGTTTTTATTGTTTTAAAAAATAGAGTTGTGAGAAAGAGCTTAACTTTAGCGTAAAAAGCGAGGCGTTGAGGAGGGGTCAGCCCCTCCTCAACGAATAATTTCTGTTCGTTTTAAGTTTTAATGTCGCTCCTTACTTTCAGTTAAAAAAATTGTTTTTTTTATTTAATTTTGGAACGTTTTTGAATTAATGCAGGTTTTGATTTTGGCTCACCGTACATGAACAATTAAACAAAATTTGCATATTAGTTTTACATTTATTTGGTTAAATGGCTTTCTCGAAAGTTGTTTAATTTTATTTACGAACGTTTTTATTAGTAATAAATATACGTAACTTACGAATTAACTTGCGTAACGAACTTCTATATTTATATATTTTTAATAAGTATATTAGGGGGCTCGTCCCCTAGTCAATACCTCGCTCTATACGCTAAAGTTCGAATTTTGTTCCAATTCTTTAAAAATGACCTCTTAATCACAAAGGCCGTTAATTAGAATAAATAACTGTTATGAAAGTACTAAAAAATCTTTGACTTAAAGAGCGAGGTATTGACTAGGGGGTGAACCTTATCATATAAGTAATAGTTTCTGTTTGTTTTAAGTTTTGATGTTGCTTCTAACTTCGAATTGAAAAACTTGTTTTTTTTATATATTTAACTTCTGATCTTTTTTTTAAATAATGCTGAGAAATCCGGCGCCCTCTTCATATCAATGTCTTTTCCCCCATCAAACTTTTCTCCGTGGAAAGATTCTCCCACATAACCCCCGATCTACCCCGCACTACCAGAAAAAATTTCCCCTGAAAATGTCTGTATACTTCCCAATAACCAATACTAAATATAAACATTGGGTAAAGTTCATAACTTTCAGCCCTCTCCCGGGGACTTTGGGGGACTAAGTCATCCTAAAAGACATAGTTATTAATTTTTCGACCGTGCTGAACAAAATGGCTATCTCAAAATTTTGATCGGGTGACTTTGGAAAAAAATGAGCATGGGAGGGGGCCTAGTTGACCTCCATTTTTTGGTTGGTTTTTACAGTAGGGTTCTCTGATACGCTGAATCTGATGGTGTTATTTTCATTAAGGTTGAAAAACTTTTAGGGGGTCTTTCCGCCTTTTTCGAAAATCAGGCACATTTTCTCATGCGCGTAACTTTTGATGGGTAAGACTAAACTTGATAAAACTTATATATTTGGGATCAGCATTAAAATCTGATTCTTTTGATGTATCTACTGGTATCAAAATTGGTATCTGTTTTTTAGACTTTCGGTTACTATTGAGCCGGGTCGCTGCTTACTTACAGTTACCACGAACTATTTGATCAGATAGCTTTCAGGGCTGATCTAGATCAATCCCCGTAAACTCAACGAAAAAAAAGGTATACGGGTAAGTTAGTAAACTATTCATCGCGTTCCGCAAAAGCAGGGGGATTTCCCAGTCTTTGGGGCTTCTACAGTAACATTCCATAGTATGGTAATGAATAGACAGTAGTGAAAAAATTCTTACTTGCCAAAACACGTTCCTGAATTCCATTGGACTTGGGGACTTAGACATTTTCTAAGTCCTTATTCTGTCTTCACATCTGAGGAATAAATGAGAAACTATGCAACGCGTCAGGGCGTTATAATTGTATATCAATCTTCACTGATATCAACGGCAAGCCAAATTACTTCTTGTAAATAAATATTATAATCATATTTATACAATTGCAAGATTTATTGTAGACATCAAAATAATTAGTGTTTGTAACTTTTTATGGTAGAAAATAAAAATTTCTGTTAAAAAGATTGTGTTATCGTAAATTTATTGCACTTATTTTAGTGCATGCTGTCAATATGATGATAACTTATTTACAGCCAACTCTTGGGCTCTCCGGAAATACAAGATATTGGGGTACAAGTGTATAAGAACGGAGAAGGGAAAAAAAAAACAGAAAACCAACAAAAAATAAAAAAGTTTGACCCGCATGTACAACTGGAGCAGTTTTGGATCAGTTTCAGTGGAGAATGAGGGTTCAAATTAAGGGGACTTCAGGGGACAAACAAACAAAGAATAGCCCAAGTCAAAATTAACCAAAAGCAAAAAAAAATTTACGTTTTAAGTAAAAAAAAAAATGACGTTTCGGTCACAATATATGTAACGGCAAAATCTATTTACGCTGATTCAGAATACGCCAAACATATTAATTATAAAGTTGCTCATTATAGCTATTAGCACATAAAAATTTACATTTTGAAATAGGAGTTAAACTCCCCCAAAAATAGGTACTATCATAATGGAAGTTATTCGATGATATTCAGCACGTTTGACATACCTAAAGCTAAAATCCCAAAATTAAAGAGATTTCTTATTTTTTTTATGAATTCAATGAATATTTGGATGATCTCAGAATTAACCTCTAATTTTCTAATCCGCTAAGTCAGTGGTTTTAAACTTATTTAGACACTGTACCCCTTTTTATCCACAAAATATTTTAGGCAGCGCTTCTCAGTTATTGCTATTACCACTGCTCTAAGTGTTGAGTTAAGGTGATTGCTGCGTTTTTGTCCTTTTATTGCAGAGACGATAGTTGATTCTGGATAATTATTAAATAGAAAAACAAGTTTTTTTAACTGAAAGTAAGGAGCGACATTAAAACTTAAAACGAACAGAAATTATTCCGTATATGAAAGGGGCTGTCCCCACCTCAACGCCTTGCTCTTTACGCTAAAGTTTTTTATTGTTTAAAAAAAATAGAGTTGTGAGAAAGTCAAACTTTAGCGTAAAGAGCAAGGCGTTGAGGAGGGGACAGCCCCTTTCATATACGGAATAATTTCTGTTCGTTTTAAGTTTTAATGTCGCTCCTTACTTTCAGTTAAAAAAACTTGTTTTTTTTTATTTAATTTTTGAACGTTTTTGAATAAATACAGGTTTTGATCTTGGCTCACAGTGCATGAATAATTAAAACAAAATTTTCATATTAATTTACTTTTATTTGGTTAAATGGCTTTCTCGAAACTTGTTTCATTTTATTTACGAACGTTTTTATTAGTAATAAATATACGTAACTTACGAATTAATTTACGTAACGAACTTCTTAATTCATATATTTTTAATACGTATATTAGGGGGTTTGCCCCCTAGTCAATACCTTGCTCTTTAAGCGAAAGTTCGAATTTTGTTCCAATTCTTTAAAACTGACCGCTTAATCACAAAGGCCGTTAATTAGAATAAATAGCTCTTATGAAAGTACTAAAAAATCTCTGGCTTAAAGAGTGAGGTATTGACTAGGGGGTTAACCCAATCATATATGTAATATTTTCTGTTCGTTTAAAGTTTTGATGTTGCTGCTGTTGCAGTTGAAAAACTTGTTTTTTTATATTTAATTTATGATCTTTTTTTTAAATAATGCTGGGAAGTCCGGCGTCCCCTTCATAGCAATGTCCATTCCCCCATGAAAACTTCCTTCATGGAAAGATCCTCCCACATAACCCCCGACCCCTCCCCCCCCCCCACTACCAGGAAAAATCACCCCTGAAAACGTCTGTACTGTATGAAATGCTGAACAAAATGGATATCTCAAAATTTTGATCAGGTGACTTTGAGAAAAAATGAGCGTGGGAGGGGGCCTAGTTGCCCTCCATTTTTTTGGTCACTTAAAAAGGGCACTAGAACTTTTAATTTCCATTCCACTGAGCCCTCCCATGATATTCTAGGACCACTTGGTCGATACGATCACCCCTGGGGAAAAAAAAACAAACAAATAAACACACACCCGTGATCTTTCTTCTGGCAAAAAATGTAAAATTCCACATTTTTGTAGATAGGAGCTTGAAACCTCTACAGTAGGGTTCTCTGATGTGCAGAATATGATGGTGTGATTTTCATTAAGGTTTTATAACTTTTAGGGGGTCTTTCCCCCTTTTTTCGAACATTAGCCAAATTTTCTCAGGCGCGTAACTTTTGATGGGTAAACTTGATGAAACTTATATATTTGAAATCAGCATTACAATTTGATTCTTTTGATGTATCTATTTGTATCAAAATATCGAAACTCCGTTTCCTAGAGTTTCGGTTACCATTGAGCCGGGTCCCAATAACCAATACTATATGTTAACATTGGGTAAAGTTCATAACTTTCAGCCCTCCCCCTGGGGGCTTTGAGGAATTAAGTCATCCTAAAAGACATAGTTATAATATTTTAGACCATGCTGAACAAAATGCCTATCTCAAAATTTTGATCGGGTGACTTTGGGAAAAAAATGAGCGTGGGAGGGGGCCTAGTTGCCCTTCATTTTTTTTGGTCACTTAAAAAGGACACTAGAACTTTTAATTTCCGTTCCAATGAGCCCTCCCACGATATTCTAGGACCACTGGGTCAATACGATCACCCCTGGGGAAAAGAAAAAAAAAAAAAAACAAAAAAAAACAAAAAAACAAATAAACACGCATCCGTGATCTTTCTTCTGGCAAAAATTAGAAAATTTCACATTTTTGTAGATAGGAGCTTGAAACCTCTACAGTAGGGTTCTCTGATACGCTAAATATGATGGTGGGATTTTCATTAAGGTTCTATAACTTTTAGGGGGTCTTTCCCCCTTTTTTCGAAAGTCAGCCAAATTTTCTCAGGCGCGTAACTTTTGATAGGTAAAATTAAACTTGATGAAACTTATATATTTGAAATCAGCATTACAATCTGATTCTTTTGATGTATCTATTGATATCAAAATTCCGTTTTTTAGAGTTTCGGTTACCATTGAGCCGGGTCGCTCCTTACTTACAGTTCGTTACCACGAACTGTTTGATACTTCACTTCGAAAAGCGTATATACTAATTGAGTTCTTTTTCTCCAAGAATTGTTGCGTCAAGTTTGAGAGGGTGATAGCCCTCCTTGCATTTAGGGTAACCGTGTAGAGAGAGAGAGAGAGAGAGAGAGAGAGAGAGAGAGAGAGAGAGAGAGAGAGAGAGAGAGAGAGAGAGAGAAAGAGAGAGAGAGAGTTGCTTTTAGATATTGTGCTTTACTTTGTGTATGCAGAAGTTCCAGACAGTTTTTGTTTCCTAAGCATTCTGGTTACTCGTGTCCATATGTTTTGATCCTGCTGTTTGCTTGAAAAAATGAACAAAAACGGTTAATATAGTATATTGAATTATGGAAATAATCACAAAGATAACAGCACTTCGAAAAAAGGACCTGCCCTAAAGACAGCTTCCTTTACGTTTGTGGCTAGCAAACGTAACACAGTAGGTTTTAGTTTTCTGCAGTGAGACGATACCCAAACTCTTGTTTGTAGTTATTTTTATTTGATTCAAACTTGATTTGCATATTCAATTTAAGTTTCACTCGTTTTAAGATTTATTTATTCATTTACATTAATATATATTGTATATTTGTTCGCATTGATTGTTTATTTAATTTCTGTTCGTTTTAAGTTTCATTTATACTTTAATAGCAAAATATTTGTTTTCGTTTTAAGCTTGATTTTCATGTTCAATCTAAGCATTACTCGCTTTAAGATCTATTTATTCATTTATATTATTACTTGTTGTAGGTTTTTTGCTATGATTGTTTATTTAATTTCTGTTCGTTTTGGGTTTCATTTATTCTTTAATAGGGTCGTTTTGAGTTTGAATTTTGATAAGTATTTGTATCTCCTGAGCTTAAGTTTAAAATGGCCTTTACTTTTCTTTGAAAACTTTTTTTTCTGAAAGTTTTTTTAATTAATTTTTGTTCGTTTTTGATTGCAAAAAGTTTCAAATTTTTATGGCAAGGGGGGGGGGGTACTTACTGTCCGATTATTCTTGACTTTAAAAACAAATAGCGACGAAGACCCCACTGCCTTTCAATCATAAACAAATAAGTAGAACAACAGGAAAATTTTTATGCAAGACAGTGGAACGCAACTTTAAATGAATATTTCGACCCTATATCCAAGGGCCGTCCTCAGCAAAACAGACGAAGAAAATAAAAACACTAAAAAAGAAACTTACATTAAAATTCAATCATAATGATTGAATTTTAATGTAAGTTTCTTTTATACTGTTTTTATTCTCTTCGTCTGTTTTGCTGAGGACGGCCCTTGGATATACGGTCGAAATATTCATTTAAAGTTGCGTTCCACTGTCTTGTATAGAAATTTCCCTGTTGTTCTACTTATTTGTTTATGACTTTAAAAACGGATCTAGAACTTTCAATTTAAATCGAATGAGGCTTTTTTCAAAGTATATACGATTACCTCTTTGATAAAACCTTATATATGAACAATAGACAGCTTGCATAACTTGTGGACAGCTATTGACAACAATGAATGGATTGAAAAAATAGCTCCAATAAGGGGGTTTAGACCATTTTACTTGCTGACACAAAGGGATCTCGACTGTTTGGAATTGACCTTAATAGGAATTTGTGTGCCAAAGCAATTTTGCATCTATCACAGAGTTTGTATTTTAACCTTTTAATTGGATAATTATAATAGATTTCCTATGTGTTCTTCCCATAGAAAACCCCTTCCCATAAGTTATAACCCCCCTTAATAATTTATGCCCCAGGGCATAACTTACAACGCCTACCCCTGGGCCCTGGTGGGCTGTGTCGACACCGGGGTTTTTTGTTATCAGAACTTTGAACTATTTTAACAAAATGTCTATCTAGAAATTTTTATCTAATACATTTAGGGCGTGGAGGAGGGAGAGGGGCTAGTTGCCCTTCAATCTCTTTTGACTCTTAAAAAGTGAAAGAGAACTTTCAATTTTCAATCAAATGAGCCCTCTCTAAAGTTTATACGAGCATCCCTTCCATAAGAAATAATATGAAGGATTCGGAGAATCCTTAAATTACAACCCTTGCCCTGAGGGCTTTGGGGGAGTTGTCATCCTCAAAGACCAAATTTCCAGAACTTAAAACTATGTTTAATAAAATGGCTGTCATAAAATTTTGATTGGATGTGTTTGGGGAAAAGGTGGGCGTGAGAGGGGGGTTAGTTGCCCTCAAATCACTTTGGACTATTACAGAGGGCATTAGCCCTCGGAATTTCCAATCGAATGAGCCTTTTTTGAAGTTTCTAAGACACCGCCTTCTATAAAAACCTTATATGCCCCCAGGGTATAACTTAAAACCCTTGACCTGAGGGTTGTGGGGGATTGTCCTCCTCAAAAACATATTTTCTATCTAGAAATCAACTACGCTGAACAAAATGGCTGTCACAAAATTTTGATTGGATGTGTTTGGTAGAATGATGGGCGTGGGGGGGGCTAGTCACCCTCCAATCACTTTCGACTATTAAAAAGGGCACTAGCCCTTTGAATTTCCAATTGAATGTGCCTGTTTTGAAGTTTCTACGACAATGCCTTCTATAAAAACCTTATATGCCCCCAGGGCATAATTTAAAACTCTTGCCCTGAGGGTTGTGGGGGAGAGTCCTCCTCAAAAACATATTTTCTATCTGGGAATCAACTACACTGAACAAATTTTCTATCTCAAAAGTTTTATTGGATGTGTTTAGGGAAATGATGGGCGTGGGGGGGGGGGGCAAGTTACCCTCCAATCACTTTCGACTATTAAAAAGGGCACTAGCCCTTTAATTTCCAATCGAAGGAGTCTGTTTTGAAGTTTCTACGACAACGCCTTCTATAAAAACCTTACATGCCCCCAGGGCATAACTTAAAACCCTTGCCCTGAGGGTTGTGGGGGAGTGGCCTCCTCAAAAATATATTTTCTATCTGGAAATCAACTACGCTGAACAAAATGGCTATCTGAAAATTTTGATTGGATGTGTTTGGGGAAATGATGGGCGTGGGGGGGGGGGAGGGGGCTAGTTACACTCCAATCACTATCGAATATTAAAAAGGGCACTAGCCGTTTAATTTCCAATCGAATGAGCATGTTTTTAAGTTTCTACGACAACTCCTTCTATGAAAACCTTATATGCTCCCAGAGCATAACTTAAAACGCTTGCCCTGAGGTTTATGGGGGAGTATCCTCAAAAATATATTTTCTATTTGGAAATCAACTACGCTGAACAAAATGGCTATCTCAAAATTTTGATTGGATGTGTTTGGGGGAATGATGGCAGTGGGGGGGGGGGGCTAGTTGCCCTCCAATCATTTTCGACTATTAAAAAGGGCACTAGCCCTTTAATTTCCAAGCGAATGACCCTGTTTTGAAGTTTCTACGACAACGCCTTCTATAAAAACCTTATATGCCTCCAGGGCATAACATAAAACTCTTGCTCTGAGGGTGCTGGGGGAGTGTCCTCCTCAAAAACATATTTTCTCTCTAGGAATCAACTACACTGAACAAAATGGCTATCTCAAAAGTTTGATTGGATGTGTTTGGGGAAATGATGGGCGTGGGGGGGCTAGTTGCCCTCCAGTCACTTTCGACTATTAAAGAGGGCACTATCCCTTTAATTTCCAATCGAATGAGCCTGTTTTGAAGTTTCTACGACAACGCCTTCTATAAAAACCTTATATGCCCCCAGGGCATAACTTAAAACCCTTGCCCTGAGGGTTTGGGGGGAGTGGCCTCCTCAAAAATATATTTTCAATCTGGAAAACAACTACGTTGAACAAAAATGGCTATCTCAAAATTTTGGTTGGATGTTTTTGGGGGAATGATGGGCGTAGGGGGGGGGGGGCTAGTTGCCCTACAATCACTTTTGACTATTAAAAAGGGCACTATCCCTTTGAATTTCCAATCGAATGAGCCTTTTTTGAAGTTTTTATGACAACGCCTTCTATAAAAACCTTATATGTCCCAAGGGCATAACTTAAAACCCTTGCCCGGAGGGTTGTAGGGGATTGTCCTCCTCAAAAACATATTTTCTATCTGAAAATCAATTACGCTGAACAAAATGGCTATCTCAAAATATTGATTGGATGTGTTTGGGGGAATAATGGGCGTGGGGGGGGCTAGTTGCCCTCCAATCACTTTTGACTATTAAAAAGGGAACTATCCCTTTGAATTTCCAATCGAATGAGCCTTTTTTGAAGTTTCTACGACAACGCATTCTATAAAAACCTTATATGCCCCCAGGGCATATCTTAAAACCCTTGCCATGAAGGTTCTTGGGGAGTGTCCTCCTCAAAAACATATTTTCTATCTGGAAATCAACTACGCTGAACAAAATGGCTATCAAAATTTTAAATGGATGTGTTTGGGGAAATGATGGGCGTGGGGGGGGGGGGGGGCTAGTTGCACACCAATCACTTTCGACTATTAAGAAGGGCACTAGCCCTTTAATTTCCAATCGAATGAGCCTGTTTTGAAGTTTCTACGACAACGCCTTCTATAAAAATACTTTATATGCCCCCAGGGGGCATATAGTTACACTCCAATTACTTTCGACTATTAAAAAGGGCACTAGCCCTTTAATTTCCAATCGAATGAGCATGTTTTGAAGTTTCTACGACAACGCCTTCTATAAAAACCTTATATGCCCCCAGAACATAACTTAAAACACTTGCCCTGAGGTTTGTGGGGGAGTATCCTCCTCAAAAATATATATTCTATTTGGAAAGCAACTACGCTGAACAAAATGGCTATCTCAAAATTTTGATTGGATGTGTTTGAGGGAATTATGGGCGTTGGGGGGGGGGGGGCTAGTTGCCCTCCAATCATTTTCGACTATTAAAAAGGGCACTAGCCCTTTAATTTCCAATCGAATGAGCCTGTTTTGAAGTTTCTACGACAACACCTTCTATAAAAACCTTATATGCCCCCAGGGCATAACTTAAAACCCTTGCCCTGAGGGTTGTGGGGGTAGGTCCTCCTCAAAAATATATTTTCTGTCTGGAAATCAACTACGCTGAACAAAATAGCTATCTCAAAATTTTGATTGGATGTATTTGGGGAAATGATGGGCGTGGGGGGAGGGGGGTAGTTACACTCCAGTCACTTTCGAATATTAAAAAGGGCACTAGCTCTTTAATTTCCAATCGAATGATTGGAAAGTGGCCTCCTCAAAAATATATTTTCAATCTGGAAATCAACTACGTTGAACAAAATGGCTATCTCAAAATTTTGATTGGATGTGTTTGGGGGAATGATGGGCGTGGGGGGGGGGCTAGTTGCCCTCCAATCATTTTTGACTATTAAAAAGGGCACTAGAACTCTCGATTTCCAATTGAATGAGCCCCCTTTGAAGCTTTTACGATGACCCCTTCCATATGAAGTGTCTCTGGTGAAAAAAAATAATAAATAATAAAACATTGGAGCCGTATGGCCTTTACTATAAGCAGCGCTACAGCGTTGCCTCTGATAGATCAATCCCCGTAACGTAAGCAAGGAGGAAAGTATATGGGTAAGTTTGACAACTAACCGTCTGGTTCAGCAAACACAGGAAAGATTTACCAGTCTTCGGGGATTCTAGAGAAAGAAGGGCAAGTACGGTAATGACTAGTCAATAGTGAAACCATTCTTACTTGCCAATATACGTTCTTGAATTCCATCGGGCTTGAAGACCTAGCCATTTTCTAAGTACTTATTCTGTCTTCGCAACTAAGAAATAAATGAGAAACTATATAACGCGTTAGCACATTATAATTATATTTCTATCTCCACTGATGTCAACAGCAAGCCAAATTACTTCTTGGAAATAAATTTTATAATCATATTTAACAATTGCAACATTTTTTGTAGATTTCGAAATATTTAATATTTGTAACTTTTTATGGCAGAAAATAAAACAAAAAATTAAAAAGATTACGTTATCGTAAATCTATTGTACTTATTTTATTGTATGCTTCCAATATGATACTTACTTATTTACAGCCTATATTTAAACTCTATGGAAATACGAAATCTTAGGATCCGAATGTAGAAGGACGGAGGAACAGAAAAACAAATAATTTTCCACACTGCAGTTTATTTAGAAACGAATTATGCATTAAACTCTTTGCAGAATTTCAGCAAAAAACTTTAAGCCATTTCTCGTTTCTGAAATCTCTCTTTCTCTTTTCAGTTTTTGTCAAACCTCAGCTGTTGATCAAACAGTTCGTGGTAACGAACTGTAAGTAAGGAGCGACCCGGCTCAATGGTAACCGAAACTCTAAGAAACGGAATTTTGATACCAATAGATACATCAAAAGAATCAAATTTTAATTCTGATTTCAAATATATAAGTTTCATCAAGTTTAATCTTACCTATCAAAAGTTACGCACCTGAGAAAATTTGGCTGATTTTCGAAAAAAGGGGGAAAGACCCCCTAAAAGTTATAGAACCTTAATGAAAATCACACCATCATATTCAGCGTATCATAGAACTCTACTGTAGAGGTTTCAAGCTCCTATCTACAAAAATGTGGAATTTTCCATTTTTTGCCAGAAGAAAGATCACGGATGCTTGTTTATTTGTTTTTTTTCTTTCTTTCTTTTTTTTTCTTTTCCCCAGGGGTGATCTTATCGACCAGTGGTCCTAGAATATCGTGGGAGGGCTCGTTGGAACGGAAATTAAAAGTTCTAGTGCTCTTTTTAAGTGACCAAAAAAAATGGAGGGCAACTAGGCCCCCTCCCACGCTCATTTTTTCCAAAAGTCACCCGATCAAAATTTTGAGATAGCCATTTTGTTCAGCATGGTCAAAAATATTATAACTAAGTCTTTTAGGATGACTTAATCCCTCGAAGCTCCCAGGGGGAGGGCTGAAAGTTATGAACTTTACCCAATGTTAACATATAGTATTGGTTATTGGGAAGTATACAGACGTTTTCAGGGGGATTTTTTCTGGTAGTGGGGGGTGGGGTTGGGTCGGGGGTTATATGGGAGGATCTTTTCATGAAAGAAGTTTTCATGGGGGAAGGGACATTGCTATGAAGGGGGCGCCGGATTTCCCATCATTATTTAAAAAAAAATCAGAAATTAAATATAAAAAAACAAGTTTTTCAACTGAAAGTAAGGAGCAACATCAAAACTTAAAACGAAAGAAAAATATTAGCTATATGATTGGGTTCACCTTCTAGTCAATGCCTCGCTCTTTACGCCAAAGATTTTTTAATACTTTCATAAGAGCTATTTATTCTAATTAACGGCCTTTGTGATTAAGGGCTCATTTTTAAAGAATTGGAACAAAATTCGAACTTTAGCTTAAAGAGCAAGGTATTGACTAGGGGGCAAACCCCCTAATATACGTATTAAAAATATATGAATATAGAAGTTAATTACGTAAGTTAATTCTTAAGTTACGTATATTTATTAGTAGTAAGGCAATAGGGAATCCAGCCAGTGATTGCGTAATATGACTTACCACGGGGCAGTCACCTATGGATCCGACGAGTGATTGCATAATATGCCTTACCAGGGTCAGTCACCTATTACTACGAACGGTACATGTCTTACCAGACGGGTTTCTAAGGTAACACCCATTTTTTGGGGGTCAATCGGAGAGAGAGCGGTGGTTACTCCATATACAGTAACTTGATTAGTAGGTTTTTTTTAAAAAACTTGGCAATGTATAGTGTACTCAAGCATTTTTTGAGAGTTTGATTACATGCCTTACCAGACGGGTTTCTAAGGTGACACCCATTTTTTTGGGGTCAAACAGAGAGAGAGCGGTGGTTACTCCATATACAGTAACTTGATTAGTAGTTTTTTTTTAAACTTGGCAACGTATAATGTACTCAAGCAAAAACCCTATAAAATGTTCATACACTACATTCCAATTTTCATTATGTTTTAACACATTGATAATAGTACACTACATATTATTAACTTTGAAAACAATGGATTCGTCAATTTTCAATGTGAGTACACTTTCATTCTTTATTTCCCCAAAAAAATAAAAAAAATAAAAAAAAACGTTTTACTAGTAAATTCAAATTTCAGGGGGACTTAGCCCCTGACAAAGAACCACAAACAAGCGCTAGTATAGTAAAAACGCGTACCTAAGGGGTAAAATATAAATTAAACATACACACAACACGTGAACTTGACCGAGCCCTCCATTTTGAAACATATTAGAATCATAAAGTAATATAAAAACAACCTTAAAAGGAACTACCTTCAAGTCATTGTAAACCTAAACCAAATAAATAAGAGGGCAAAAGCTCCCAGACTTTAAGACAGAGCAGTAACAATTAACACCAAATAACAAAAGGAAATATCATTGAATAATTAATACTGTTATAAAGACATGCAGACAGAAGCGCCACACATTCTTATTCACAAAAGAATTAACGCAAAGAAAAAACAAATAAAACCCGCGGCTTAAAATACATTGAAATTTGCGCTATCTAAGCCACATGTTTTGGCCCGTGAACTCAACCTTGAAAAAAAAATAAATAAAAAAAAAACGTTTTACTAGTCAATTCAAATTTCAGGGGGGACTTAGCCCCCTCCCCTCCAACAATGGAACAATGCCACATTCTGTGTGTTTTTATCTTTATTTGATGGGTATTCAAAAGCGTGGACATCTGTTAAATAAATGGTTCTTGTATGCGCGATTCAAGAGTTTCTTTTTATGGCCAAATTAAACGAGACGTATTTGATGAAAGCAAAAAGGGTTTAACAGATGATTAAGTGGCTTTTATAAAAATTTAAGACAGGAAAGGGGTCAATGTATCAATTCTAGCATGTTCATTGTAAGGTGAAAAAACAAACTATTTCTTCATTAAGGAATTTGTGTATTAAGTTGGAACTTTCAGAGAGTGCTTAAAAAGGGAGGTTGAGTTGCACGAGGGTTCAGTTAAAGGGGGTATAGTTACATGGGGGTCGAGGGCAATTTATCTTTAAAAGAGGGCTTATTATTACATTATTACATTTTTCTTCTTTTTTAAGGTGGAGGAAGATTCTTGCAATTACCCCCCTCCGAAAAAGAAACCAAGATGGAACGAAGCCACATTGATGCAAGCTGCAAGGCCCTCCATCATCAAATATGCTGGTTCAATTATACATGCTCTGGACCAGCCAATGACCACGCAACTTTTAATGCCAGGAGCCTCTCACGCCAGTGTTAGCTCTGCGCAAACCTCTTCGCAACCTGGGAGGAAATTAAAAAGAGAGTGGGCGGCTTCTCATAATGCCTCAGCCCAGTCTACTCAAGATCGTGAGGTTGACCCCCTTCATGCTTTGCCAGGGACTTCAGGTGTAGAAGCCCAGTCAGAATTTGTAAATATATATATAATTTTTTTTCTTTCAAATATTTTCAAAAATAAGGTAAATTTTCTCAAGCGCATAACTTTTGATGAGTAAAACTTAAATTTGTTTCTAAACTATTCTATAATAATCCTATTTCATTTTCTTTCATTAACCAAATTAGCAGTATATAAAGGAATGCTTATAACACTGAAGTGGCAAATAGCTTATCAGACATTTCTATAAAACCTTACCTGTAACTTCTCTTTTAAGCAAGATGTTTTCCAATGTAATAATCCATTATTTCTTTAAACAAACTAACTATATAAACAAATCACTATTTCTCAGTTGACAACTATTCTTAAACTGGGATATGTTTTTGCACTAAGCTTTTGCGTGTATCCGGTTCTTATCAAATGTCCCATCAGGACGGTTGAATTTTTAATCCGACAGATATAATTTGAATTTTAATCGCTCCTTGCAAAGTGGGGTTTCATATAACAGGATGTTTATCTTCGATAAGATATTAACACAGGAAAAAAGGTTTTTTAATAATTTCCAAATATGTCATCGCAGTGATGTCAAAAAACATTAATTGGGCGAAACCGTTTTTGGTCATTTCAAGCAATTATTTCGACGAAACAGTTAGGGACATTTTAAAAGATGTTTTCGAAAAGAATTTGAGGCTGAAACTCTAGGGTCGTTATAATACACAAGTTCTATTTGAACAGTGTTGTGAAGTCCGATATCCCAACTCGAAAGGGCTTCAATCCTCCTACCCCGAAGGAAGCTCCCGGTTCCCAAAGATCCTCCCCGGGGGCTCTAAAAAGGACCATCCGGCATTTTAATTGCACTTTAATTGTTGGTTTTTGCACTAAGCTTTTGCGTGTATCCGGTTCTTATCAAATGTCCCATCAGGACGGTTGAATTTTTAATCCGACAGATATAATTTGAATTTTAATCGCTCCTTGCAAAGTGGGGTTTCATATAACAGGATGTTTATCTTCGATAAGATATTAACACAGGGAAAAAGGGTTTTTAATAATTTCCAATTATGTCATCGCAGTGATGTCAAAAAACAATAATTGGGCGAAACCGTTTTTGGTCATTTCAAGCAATTATTTCGACGAAACAGTTAGGGACATTTTAAAAGATGTTTTCGAAAAGAATTTGAGGCTGAAACTCTAGGGTCGTTATAATACACAAGTTCCATTTGAACAGTGTTGAGAAGTCCGATATCCCAACTCGAAAGGGCTTCGATCCTCCTACCCCGAAGGAAGCTCCCGGTTCCCAAAGGTCCTCCCCGGGGGCTCTAAAAAGGACCATCCGGCATTTTAATTGCACTTTAATTGTTGATATGGAAGGAGAAAAAAAGTTCTTCTCTCTTACAATGATTTATTTAGTCCAGGTCAACTACGTCCAGCACTTCAAACAAATCCGTTGCCAAAAGACGTAGGAAAATTCGGATTGTTGAGAATGTTGCACCAACACCAGCAACCGATGTATGGGCTTCGTGTCCATTAACCGAAGGTGAAGAGCAAGGATTCATACAGCATACTGCATCGGTTGAACGATGGTCGGATTTTATTGAGAGTTATATTCAAGAGGGTCAAGCACTAGAGTTGGACCCCTATTTTGCGTTTTTATTCTGAAAATGTTTGGAATAAAACCATTAGTTTTATATATCATTCTCTTGTTGTAACTTATCCTCTAAGAATAAAGCTTCATTTTCCTGAAAAACAATATATATTTTTAACATGTTCAGTTGTCATTATGAAAGACGCATGCCAATGTAACTTTTTTTTCTTCTTCTTTTAATTGTTCAGGTGGTGGGACAATGAAAATGAAAAATTGACATAGTTTATTAACTTTATAAAAATAATGGTTATTTTACATAAAAAATTAAACTTTTTTTTCTACAGATTAATGATATAGCACCACCGCCACCATTGAGTGATGAAATAACTGAATTTACAGGACCAGTTCTTTCACCACCAACGGAGTTCAGTGATGAACCTACATTAGTTCTAGAGAATATGGAGTGGCATAGGGGTTTCCTTAATGATGTTTTTGGGGAAATGGCTAGCCTAGACGACTTAACCTGTGATATTGACATGCTTGAGGATCCAGGGTGGGCAGATAGTTTTATGCGTGAGCATTTAGGAGATGTTACTAGTGCATCTGAACCGGGTCCTCATAACGAAATTCCACCACAGGACAATACAGGCTGGCTCGACCAATTGTCACCAAACACCTTGGAATATGTACTAGGGGACTGCCTCATGCCATCTCCAACCAATTTTATTGAACAGACTGGGAGTGGTGGTCATGTTATTGACAATTCCCTGTCACCCTCCACCATTCCACTTAATGATATAGCTAGTACTAGTAGTAATACAACAACAACAACAACACCAGTACCCCCTCTTCCAGATTTTTTTCTGTCCAACTCTGCCTTGCACCACACATTGGTCTACAGCGCCAAATTCGGTGACCCCTTCAACTCTCTAATGTCGGGGGATATAATAACAGATCCCTCGGCCATTACACATTCATATACTGATAAGATTCGAGCCATTCTTGAACAACAAATGAGGGTGTGGGGAGTGGGGTCAGTTTAAAAGCATCAATAGCACTAAAAATATTTTTTTTAAATGAAAATGCGGGTGAGATGTATTCAAAATACTTGCACACAGAGATGTTGGCAATTCACCCGCATTTATCAAATTATGGGGAGGTTTTTCTAAATTGGGCTAATAGTATTCAAAGTAAGTGGGAAAATTATAACGAGGGGGGTAGTGGATCTGTGGTTTTATTTATTGAAAGTTTAAATGTTAATATATGTAGGTTTAAAAAGGATTTTATTGTAAGAGGAGGAGCGGGGAATATTGAAATAAAATATCATTCAGATTTAGAGGGGTCTAAGGGGGTACAACGAATCTGTTTCGATACGAGGCTGCAGTGTTTTAAGTATGCATTTTTAATTGCAGCATACAGACCACTTCAAAAAGATGCATCTAACAAAAAGTTGGATAAAATGGCAGTTAATGGTAGGGAGGGTTCAAAGTTCCCAAAAGTAGATTTTAATTGTTTAAATGGTCAATTTCCCGTGACACTAAAAGGAATAGATATTTTTGAGCGGGCTAATGCACATTTAAAGATTGGTGTCACGGTGTTACAGTATGAAACAGAATTTGAAGAGGGTCAGCGTTCCGATAAGAAGGGTGTATTATTTCCAGTGCGAGCTCCTTCAATTGAATCAGTAAGAACATTGGGTTGGCTTCTATACACCCCACCCACAGACTCCGATTCAATTGGTCATTTCAATCCAATTACGGATATTAGTAGGGTTCTAAGTCAGGGTAAAAAGCGGGATGGTGTGTGTTATTACTGTCCAACATGTCTCTCAAGATTTCGCTATGATTTAAAGTTAAAGCATCACATGAAACACTATAAACGTCATGGTACCAGGCTGTGGAGACGGTAAGCGGAGATAGAGCGATCTTACGTTTTAAAAATTTTCAAAACACGCTCCTGCAGAGCAATAAGATCGCTTTAGACTGCGAAGCTAAACTGACAGACGTGTGCGATCCGTCAAATTCAAATCGTGTTAAAATACATGAAGCCATAGGGGTCTCTTACGCTCACGCGCAACGAGATTCCAATAATACCATGCAAGTGCTGGATGTAGTTGAGATGTTGAGTGACGGTGAAGACTGCATGCGCTCGGCATTGGTCAGTCTAATCAAAAGAGCGAACGGTGCAATTTTGCGCCTTCGTTATACAAACTATCCTATACTCCTATCACCAGATGACATAGTGGCCATTAAAAATCGTAAAATGTGTTGGGTTTGCAAGGGAGAATTTGATGATGGTGTTGGGAATGGGGGGAGGAGGAAGGTGATCGACCATGATCATTTGTGGCAGGAAATTACATCGGGAGGGAGTAACTTTAGAGGGGTAGCACATCAGTCATGCAATTTAAACGTTAGACAACAATATTTCGTACCTGTTTTTATACACAATTCCAATTACGACTTAAAGTTTGTTCTTCCGGCGTTGGCCCGCATTGCCAAGGGTGGAGTTGTAGATGACGCATGGATAGATGGTTCTTTTTCATATAATATCATACCCAAATCATCGGAGAAGCTACTGCTGCTAGAATTCATGTGGAAAACAGTTGAGAAGGGTAACACGTGCCTGAATAAAATCCGTTTTTTAGACTCTTTCAGCTTCTTCCCCAAATCTTTAAGTCAATTGATTCAGGTACAGAAAAGTGACAATTTTGATAGCTTCCCCTCCTCAAACAGCGCTTCCCCGATGATGAAATGTATGATTTATTAACGTGTAAGGGTATATATCCATATGATTATTACAACTCTGGCTCGAGGCTAGATGAGGTGTCACTACCGCCCATTGAAGCTTTTTACAATTCTCTTACTGAGAGTGAGTGCACCACTAGCGACTACGAATTTGCTAAGAGGGTTCGGGTAAAGGGCGGATGTAAAAATGGGTGGGATTATTGTAAACTTTACTTGGCCAGTGACGTACTCACTCTTCTGGACATTGTGTGCAAAAATACGGATAAAATCTATGGGGAATTTGGGTTGGATTTAGGTTATTATTTTTCCACTCCTCATTTGGTGATGGACTTGATACTTAAAATCAGCAAAGAAGAAATAGGTCTGATCGCCGATGTGGATCAGCATCTGTTTGTAGAGAGATCAATGAGGGGTGGGTATGTTTTTCACGGGGATCGTATCATGAAAACTGATCAGAGTGGACAGCACACCGATGAAAAGTCGGACGCAGTTTTTTTGGATATGAATTCTCTTTACCCATCGGCAATGTCTCACTACTGTTTGCCGTGTGGCAATTATAAATGGCTTGACAATCCGTGTGCTTCGAATTTCCCCGACATTGCCAGTGTTGAGGAGAATGGGGCACAGGCATGGTTTTTTGAAATTGACGGTGAAATACCCATGGAAATCCATGACTCGGTAAAAGACTTTGTTTTTCCGTGCATAAATAGACCGGTGGGTAGGGACTCTCTGAGCCCCTACAATTTATCTTTAGTAGAGGACGGGAGTATGCACTGGGTACCTTCAAAATAAAAACTAATTGCCGATCTCAACCCGAAACAGAATATCGTTGTTCATCACGTGCTATTGAAATGGATGGTGTCCAATTGTTTCAAGGTCACAAAGATTCATAGAGCCCTCTAATTTGATCAAAAGCCTTACATGAAAACGTTTATTGACACCTTTGTCAGTAAGCGTTCACAAGCGAAAACGAAAGTTGAAAAAGAAGTCTATAAACTCATTTTGAACTCAGCTTTCGGTAAAATGTGCGAGAACGTACGCCACAGAAGTCGATGTGACATTGTAACCAACCCCAAAGATTGTGCTCGAATCATTGCGGATCCAAACTTCACATCGTTCACAATCATAGACTCTAATATGGTGCTCCTACATCGCAAGAAAAGAAACATTGTATTAAATAAAAATATTGCAGGCGGAAGTGCAATAACTGAAATATCCAAGAAACTCATGTTGTCATTTTATTATAATGTATGCAAGGTACAGTGGCCGATTGAGGGACAAGTTCAAGTGTATTACGGGGACACTGATTCACTCCTGTTAAAAGTCAAAACTGAAAATCTATTGAATGATTTGGAAAATGGCGAGTACATTAGCTCACGAATGGACTACACTAATTGGGACGAATCCCTCTACCCAGAGCTAGTGAAACGCCAGGCCCCAAATCAATTGTTAATGTTAAAATCTGAAACGGGTAGCGATCTGATATCCAGTGGTGTGTTTCCTGGTCCGAAGGTATACTGTGTGGAAACGCACGGCAAGGATATCAAACAAGTTTGCAAGGGGGTACCTATACATTTTGTAAAAAATAATTTCGACATGAGCGTGTATAGAAACAGTGTGGAACGTAGTTTAGTGCCAAGGGCGAAAGTCATGGCGATTCGCTCTTTACAATTTAAAAACTACACAGTTAGAGTTGAGAAAAACGCCATGTCTGCCATATCGGACAAAGTCTATGTACTTGAGGATGGTGTGAAGGTACTACCACACGGTCATTATTTAATTTCAGACCGAGTTGAATGTGTAGAGTACAGAAAACAACTCGGTCTAGAAAAATTAACTTAAATTCATTAAAAAAAAAGTATAAATTGGGTGGGAGGTTTTTTTTGGGTAATTAGGTGTTTTTTTAAATTCTTTTTTTCTTTATCACAAACAATTTTCAATGTATGTGTGTGTGCAAGGCAGATCAATTTCCACTATTTAATGCCAGCCCCGGCCCGGGCCCGCCGCAGTGGGCCCTCCGATTCCCGGCACCCGGTGCTTCCCGGCCCGCCCCCGGCCGCCGCAGCGGCCACCCCCGGGGGGAGGGGGGATCCCAAAATTTAAAATGCTGTAAATAAAAGTGATATTATTATTTCAAGTGCTTTATTCTAATAAATGTTGTATTTTTCTATAAATAAATAAACAAAAAAAAGTGTATTTATTTAAGTGTTTTTCTCTCTGCCTATGTAAATGTTGTATTTTTAATTATAAATAAATTAAAAAAAGTGTATTTATTTAAGTGTTTTTTCTTTGCTATGTAAATGTTGTATTTTTTATTATAAATAAATTTTAAAAAAGTGTATTTTTTCATGTTTAATGTGCTTTCAATGTAATATTTTTTAAAAGTATTGTTAGTTTTTTATGTATATAATAAAAGAAAATATGATTCTTTATTCGTCTTCTTCTTCTTATTATTATTATTCTTGAACGGAGTAGTAGTAGTAATAGGAAAATTATTTAGTCATTAGACAGCCATAGTCTACAGTTAGTTGTCTAGGTGAACTGTTGAAGGGAACATGTATCAATTTAAAACACCATTCAGATCGTTTCTGTGTGGACTGTCAATGTCAGGCAAAACAACACTCTTAACTAGAATAATTAAAAATTGCGATAAAATGTTTGTGGAAAAGCCGAAAAAAATCTACTATTGTTACAGTATTTGGCAGGAGTCATACGATAAAATAAAAGCAATTGCTGCCACCACCATGGGATTGGTGCAGATACAATTCATACAGGGACTTGATGTTTTCAGCATTTTTGAACCAAACTCTTGGCTGATCATTGACGATCTGGCTGAATCTATTGAACAATGGTCCCAGGAAATGCTACAACTGTTCACTGTTCGCTGTCATCATGAACAGATTTCCGTTACTCTGGTTCTACACAATCTCTTTCATCAGAGCAAATGTATGCGAACACTTGCATTGAACTGCACCTACTATATCATCTACAGAGTTGTTCGTGATTCTAGCTCACTAATAACTCTCAATAAACAAATCTATCCAGGCGCACCCAAATTTCTGCTCTCAGCATACAATCAGGCAACTAATAAACCCTACGGCTACATCCTATTGGATCTTAATCAAAATACACCCGAGGATCTGCGTGTAGTCACAGATATTTTTGACAATGAAATTACAGTATATCTCCCCGTGAACACTAAAAAGACCTATTAGTTGCTATCATGACACTGAAGAAACTACATGAAAATAGACATCTGTTTTCAGTTCTAAGCACTTCCAAACCTCCGCTTAGAAAAGCCATACTCAAACATGGTATTGACAATGATTTCATTAATCTAATATCTGAACTTTGTTTAAATTTGACCGAGGGTAATGTTCAACTGCCAGAAGTAGTTAAGCAACAGGCAAAGCAACATCGTTCCATTGTACGTACATTGGCCTCTAAAAAGAAAGGAAAGAATTTAAAAAGAAAAGACTTCTTCAGGCGGGCGGTAGCTTTTTCACACTTTTACTGCCAATAATTGCAGGACTTGTAAACAGTTTTCTCTAGAGAGAGAGAATGGCAAAACCCTATAAATTGACTCCAATAGAACTCGCTCTCTCACCCGTGGAACACTTTGAGAACAATCTGAGTAAATTCCTTGACAATGAGAATATTGAGGATGATAAAAAACTGCTTTTACTTCAAGATGCACTTCGCCGAGTGGACAAACATAAGTCCTATCGTGTGAAGGCCACTGCTGCTGCTGCTATTGATCACAAAAAAGAATCATCTCCTCAGGATTCTGATGGAACACAATTAAAGAAGGAGGAATTGGATTCAATTGTAATGAAAATTGGAAATCTAATGCCCCACTCATATCGTGAACAAAGTAAACGACTCCTAACCTATCTCATGGAAAGTGGTCAAGATCATATTCAAGTTGAGAACAATGGGAAAGGGATTATAATTCAGGGCAAGAGCTATAATCTACTTGATTTAATCTATGATATGGTTACAAATCGTAAAGGACTATTATCATTTGACGCTCATCTATACAACTTTCTAAATACATTAAACTTCCCCAAAAGTCTTATTAGCAATAGACAAATTCTAAAAAAATTAAATGAACATGCATCATTGTCACACACCACCACCACCATTAAAATATGAAGAAGAAGAAGATTTTAAATCAATTTTGGAAAATACTAGCACACCACTGATAGCTAGACAAAAGCGAAGACGTATCAAGTCAACGTCACCACCACCACCACCACCACCAACCGCCAGTATACAAAAGGGTAGTGGACGTTACACAACGTGTTTACGTTCAAAATGGTTGAAGTTCTGAAAGGTGTTTATGAAAATATTGGTGAGGTGGGGAGTTTAAGTTCACCCACCACTCTTTCCAAGGTCACTGGTGTTCACACTAAAAGTGTACAAGACTATCTACAAAATGAATCAAGTTACACTCTGCATAGAAATCATAGACTTCGTGCTAATCAATATCGAAAAACTAAAGCCTTTTACCCACTGCATATAATGCAAGCAGATCTCCTGACTCTAGATGAGGTTCAACGACGTCACAATACACCGTACAAGTACATTCTACTTGCAATCAGTGTTTTTAGTCGCTATGCATATGCCATTCCATTGCGATCAAAGAGAGGCGTTGAAGTTGCTCAGGCCATTGAAAGTATTCTCGAACAGGATTCATATAAAAAAATTCAAACGGATCGTGGTAGTGAATTTGTTAATCCCCATGTTGCAAAAGTACTAGTAAAATATAGTACACTGCTCTATCATAGTCATAGTCCTATAAAGGCTGCATTGGCCGAACGATTGATAAGAACTATTCGACTTTTAATTTCAAGATATTGTACATTGAAAAATACACCGGCTTTTATTCATGATTTAGATAAAATCATGTTGATTTATAATCAACGACCTCATCGATCATTGTCCAACTCTACGCCAACGGAAGTTCATCATTCTGATCATGATACAATTGACACCTTTCTTAAACAGTATTCCAATGAAACGATTGTCAAGAAGAAAAATAAATTCAATGTTGGTGATACTGTTCGAATTAATAGGACAACTAATGTTTTTGAAAAGGGGAATTACTTGTGGTCCACCGAACTTTTTAAAGTGGCAAAAATCCTAGACACTAAACCCATAACTTATCGTTTGCGCGATACCAAAGATGAAGAGATTCTCGGCGGCTTTTATGACTATGAACTACAAAAAGTTAAAAATAATAGTGAAATCTATCAAATTGAAAAGATATTAAAGACTCGTACTCGCAGGGGTAGGAAACAGTTACTTGTTCGGTGGCTAGGATACAACTCTGATTTTGATTCTTGGATCGGTGTTGAAGATATTGACAATGCCCAATGATTTTTATGTAACTTTTATGTCCAATGTTTCCGATCCTCTCTACAACGACTTGAATACGACAAGTGATTTTTGGACAAAACTCTCCCCCGCCATCAAATTTGACGGTGCGTATGAAGTGGCTCTTGTCGACTGTATTCTCAAAAATACCTATGACATCCTGAGAAAGGATCGTGAATATGAAATAAAAATTAGACCCATGATTGGCCACTCATTAGCGATCAACATGATGATTGGCCACTCGTTAACGATCGAGAAAAAATTGAAAAGATCAATTCATTTGAATATCCATATGTTGTATTACCCTACGAGGAGCTCACCTGTATGAATGATTTATGTCGTTCTATTAATAAAAGAATTTCCACTCGTAAAAAAGGAGCTTTTCATTTCAACTATTCAAAGGAGGAGGGCAAGATCTACATTAGTTCACCTATTGCCAGCGAAAAGGTTATTCTCAATGATAATCTAAAGGATGTTCTTGGCTTTAAGCTCAATATAATCAACTGTAAAAGTGCCGGAAACACTAATTTCATTTTTGCTGACTACCCACCTGCCTTCTCCACAGACACTTGTATATTTCTCTACGCTTCGTTTGTGGAAACATCGAGAGTCGGTAATTCAAATGTTCCCCTCCTACGAGTTCTTGAACGAAAAACCAATCAAGAGCATATTCATCACTACAATATAAAGCATCTTCAGTATATTCCCGTAAACACTTCCTATTTGGAACTCTGTCAGTTAACACTAAAAACTGAATTAGGTGATCCCCTAGCAATTTCAAAAGGCTTAGCAGTGATTACATGTCATTTTCGACCCATTGTCGGCGACAGCACAATCACCTAAAATGAACAATAGAAGAATTCCATTTGTCTGCCCCGATATCGATTGCTATGTTGGTGCTTTGAGTCCACGTCAAATAGGCAATGGATTGGACTACTACAAGGGTCGTACTACAATGTCTGGCTACGGTCTTGGTAGCTGGTTTGCTAGGCTATTTCGTTCTGCACTACCCCTTGCCAGAAAATATCTTGTACCTGCTGCATCAAATTTTGCTGCCTCCACACTACAGGACTGGGGGTCGGGCAAGAATTTCAAGGAGAGTGTTAAGGAAAATATTAGATCTTCAGCAAGAGCCGTTGGTGAGCAATTAAAATCTCGACAAAATGGGGAGGGATTGAAAAGGATGCGTGCACGTCATTCACTCATCAGTCTCCACCCAGGCGGGAAGCGAAGGACATCAACAAGGACTTTGAGGAATAAAACAAGGAAGACCAATAAGCAGAAGAAGAAAAAGAAAAAGATTGTTAGATCAAAGAAGGATTTCTTCTCTTAAGATGACTTATCTCCCCCACAAGGAATCATATCCATCAATTAGTTCCTCATTGAATCTATTCAATGCTGAAAATGTTGATGTCAGTGTCAAGTATGGCTACTATGAACAATTTCACCCCCAACAACCCCTCTCGGAAAATATACACTTTCAAATATTTTCCAATGAAGACTATTTCATTGATTTGTCATCAACATTTATTGATTTAAATGTTGCGGTGAAGAAAAAGTCAGATAATACAACTCCAAATGCTGGTGATGGTCTCTCCTACGAGAACTGTATTCTACACAACCTATTCAAACAAATTAATGTATTCATTAATGGAACATTGGTGAGCACTAGCAATAATTTATCCAACTATGCAAGCTACATACAATTTATGATGATGACACCAAAGGCATACAAGGAGTTGAGAGGACAATCATTGGGCTATGAATATCGATCAGGTGTTGATACTGACGGTGAGTTGACTACTGCAGTGACCCAAGAGTATCATCTGGTTGGAAAATTAAATCATGAGATATTCAATATATCCCAATGGTTACCCCCCAATGTTAAGATTGACATAAAGTTACAGATGGCCCATCGAATTTCATTTTGAGAAAAACACTTCCTGCAGCACCCGATGCAAATGTAATTATCACATCTGCAATTCTCCACGTCCGAAAACAACAAGTTAGGAGCTCTGTTGCATTGGCAGTGGAAAAGCTAAGAGCCAATGGTAACAACATTAAACTTCTTGTCCCCCATACGATCACCAATCAACGTCACATTGCCACCGGCTCTCGTAGCTATAGCGATTCATCATTTATCAATGGAGAAATCCCATCAAAATTGGCTTTGGCCTTTGTAAAGAGTGGCAGTGCTGTTGGATCCTGGACTGAATCCCCCATGATTTTAATTTTTTCAGTCTATCTAGCCTTGTGTGCAAAGTGAATGGTATTCCACTGTACACTCTATCTTTTGACAAAAAATCCTATAGAACTCTGTACGAGTTGACCATGCAATCCCTAGATCATGACTCTCAACTATTTGAAAATGGAATAACCAATTCAATGTTTTCAAAAAATCATGGGGTAATTGTTTTGGACTTGTCGGGGACTCAGGATATGAGCATAGTACGAACAGGGAATGTACGTTTAGAGTGTACATTTGCCGATGCTCTGACTGAGAGTATCACACTAATATCACTGAGTCAATTTGAAACCTATTGGGAAATCACACCCGACGGCAGTGTTCTACTAGACCTAGCACCATGAACACAAACCAAATAATCAACGTATTTAGTATGGATCCATACATGTCCCAGTACAAGTCCTATTGCATACCTTCGGACTTCATTGAAAAAATTCCAAGTGTTAACAATACCTTAATCATTGTTAATAGCAGTCCATCGACTTTGAAGACCGGCCATTGGCTATGCATCTTTCAAACAACGAAGAATATTGAATTTTTTGATCCTCTTGGCCTATCATATAAATTCTACACGCCATACATCAGCAACTTTATTGAAAGCAGTGGGAAAACCATTATTCAAAATCAACGAAGAGTACAGGATTTAACAACTAAGACATGTGGCTTTCATGCACTACTCTTTTTCATGTTCAGATGTCGTGGCTACACCTACAAGCAGTTTCTCAACATCTACGTTGACTTACCTCGATTGAACGACTTTCTAGTGGAAAATATACTTACAAGCGTATTTAATATTGATTTTAGTGCCCTACGAATAAAATGTTCTAAAAATGTATGTGAAATTGTTTATTAATAAAAATTTATATACATGATAAAACGACTTTTCTACTCTTTAGATTTCATCTTCTACTAGTATAGGTATTTGTCGACAACAACTAGTGCAGGTAGATTATCTGAATTCACAGTGTACTGATCCTGATGTACTGCAATGTCAGGGTCACATTTTCTACAATAGAGTGTGACTTCACTCTTGTCATATCTCTTTGTATAGTCAATGATACTATTCTCATCATTCTATAGAATTCACATGTTTCAATTTGCTTATTTGAAGCAATTTCACAAACAGTGCCCTCAAGTGTCGAATCACATTCCGTCACAGCCAAATAAAAATCAGTGGGCTTATAATCATAACACCCATTGTCTTCACAACGATGACGTAGAAACCATATTCTTTTGCTGTTCCAACAGTTGAATCGTTGACCCGGCTCCTCCTCCCAGAACAATCTAAAACCACGACGATACCAATCTCGTAGCAATAAACTAAAATCACGGTTAGGATTCTTTCCAATCATACCCGGATATGTATTCTCCCACTGATTACATTTATCATAATGGCAATTGGAGCATAGGTGGCCTCTAGGATGAGAGTCACACACCTCTTCAAGACAGGAATTACAACCTTTAATTTGTACAGCATATCCTTTATGCAATTTACACGGGTTGCATAATCTACACTTTTCATCATACTCATCAATCATTGTGCAATTCTCACATGATGATGACCAGCTGCCCAGTGTGTACATACATAGGGGACATGTATGGAACATTTTTTCCTGTGTTGACACTCTCACTGCCACAATGAAACTGAGCTAGCAACAACAAAAATTGTCTGAGATAAGAGAGAGGAGTAAATCATCCTTGAGCACCATCTTTCTCATGAAAAAAAAGTCCTAAATTTCTAAACTAATGTTTAAAAGCATATCCACAATATCATTTTGCCGTGTCGTGATCAATATATCAGTAAATTGTGTAAATGCATCTGGACCACGATGTAGAAGCTTCATACAATAGTCTAATGATGGAGAATCAGTTTTCATTATATCGACAAGCATTCCCCGAGAAATTATCTTCCTTTGAACAGACAGCTCTAGAAAATCATCATCTAGAATCAAATGTTTTTCCATAAACACTAGATTCCCCAAGATTCGCTCTTTCTCAAATCTATCCATTTTTTAGAGTCCTAACACTCTCACAACCAACTTCAGACTAACCAGAATTTCTTTTTGTACTCTAGAAAATATACGCTAATCTACTATAGAAAGAACAATACCTTTGATTTAGAAACAATTTTATTGAACATAGTTACAATAATAATATTCACTGATGCATTTTGTTCTCATCAATATATTTCGATAGGACATCTAATGCTGACCGAAGTTTATTTATATGGAGAATATTCACTTTTCCAGCAAAACATAGTTGCTCCTCCTGCTTAAACTTGCTTAATGATATCACGTATCTAGCATACATACTGTCCCATTCAAGGCATAGTCTACAGCCAGCGGTTATTTCCACAGCCACATTGGGTACTCGTATATCATTGCTGCTGTCGGTTCCATCATTAATCTCCAATAATGTAAATGCACCACTCATTTTTTCTACACTAATATCCTCTCAAATAAACTATTCTCTCTGAATTCAATTCTCTTACTAATATGAAGTACAATGAAAATTACTCCTTATATTTGAATCCAATTACTAATCAAGTTACTGTATATGGAGTAACCACCGCTCTCTCTCCGATTGACCCCAAAAAAATGGGTGTTACCTTAGAAATCCGTCTGGTAAGACATGTACCGTTCGTAGTAATAGGTGACTGACCCTGGTAAGGCATATTATGCAATCACTCGTCGGATCCATAGGTGACTGCCCCGTGGTAAGTCATATTACGCAATCACTGGCTGGATTCCCTATTGCCTTACTACTTTTATTACTAATAAAAACGTTCGTAAATAAAATTCAACAAGTTTCGAGAAAGCCATTTAACCAAATAAAAGTAAAATTAATATGCAAATTTCGTTTTAATTATTCATGCACGGTGAGCCAAAATCAAAACCTGCATTAATTAAAAAATGTTCACAAATGAAATAAGAAAAAAACAAGTTTTTTTTAACTTAAACTCAGGAACGACGTTAAAACTTAAAACGAACAGAGATTATTCCGTATATGAAAGGGGCTGTCCCCTCCTCAACGCCTCGCTCTTTACGCTAAAGTTTGACTTTCTCACAACTAAATTTTTTTTAAACAATAAAATTTTGTTTTAATTGCAAATTTTTTTAATCAACTTTAACGAAATTCACACCATCAGATTCAGCTTATCAACGAACATTATTAAAGAAGCTTCAAACTCCTATCTGCAAAAATGTGGAATTTTACATTTTTAATTAACTTTAACGAAAATTATACCATCACATTCAGCTTATCAGAGAACCCTATTAAAGAAGTTTCACGCTCCTATCTGCAAAAAGGTGGAAATTTTCATTTTTTGCTCGAAGAAAGATCACGATGCGTGCCCTCCAAAAAATGGAGGGCAGCTAGGCCCCCTCCCACGCTCATTTTTTTTCTCAAAGTCACCCAATTAAAATTTTGAGATAGCTATTTTTTTCAGCATAGTCAAAAATCTAATAAATATGTCTTTTAGGATGACTTAATCCCCCACAGTTCCCAGGGGAAGGGCTGCAAGATATGAACTTTGCCCATTGCTTACATATTGTATTGGTTATTGGGAAGTATACAGACATTTTCAGGAAGGATTTTTTTCTGGTGGGGGGGGATGGAGGAGGGGGTTACTCGGGAGAATCTTTCCGTGGAGGATGTTTCTTTGGGGTAAGGGACATTTCTATGAAGGGTGCGCCGGATTTCCAAGCATTATTTAAGAAAAGATCAGAAATTAAATAAAAAAAACAAGTTTTTTCAACTGAAAGTAAGAAGCAACATTAGAACTTAAAACGAACAAAAATTATTACGTATATGAGGGGGTTCTCCCCCAAGGCAATACCTCGCTCTTTACGCTGCAGTTTTTTTAGTTCTTTCAAAAGAGCTATCCATTCTAATTAAACGGCCTTTGTGATTCAGGGGTTTGTGAATTAAATTTTTTTTAACTTTTAACGAAAAGAGCATGATATTGACTAAGGGGAGATTCCCGTCATATACGTAATAAAAAAAACAAGCGATACGGCTCAATAGTAATCGAAACTTTTAAAAACGGAATTTTGATTTTAATAAATGTATCAAAATAATGGGCTTCTAATGCTGATTTTAAATATATAAATTTTATTAAGTTTAGTATTACTCATCAAAGGCTACGAGCCTGAGAAAAATTTACCTGATTTTTTAAAGAGGGAGGAAACATCCCCTACAAGTGAAAGAATTTTAATGAAAATCCCACCGTCAGATTCAGCGTATCAGAAAACCCTATTACATAGGTTTCAAGCTCATATCTGCAAAAATCTGCAACTATATCTGCAACGTATTTTTTGCCAGAAGAAAAATATACGAATATAGAAGTTCGTTAAGTAAGTTAATTTGTAAATTACGTCGGAACCAAATTTAGAGACAGCCATTTAGCAAAAGAAGAGTAAAATTTTTATGCAAATTTTGTTTACTTACTCAATGAGCCAAAATAAAAGCTGCATTAACTAAAAAACGATCAGAAATTAAATAAAAAAAAACAAGTTTTTAAAACTGAAAGTAAGGAGCGACATTAAAACTTAAACCGAACGGAAATTATTCCGTATATGAAAGGGGCTGTCCCCTCCTCAACGCCTCGCTCTTTACGCTAAAGTTTAACTCTGTCTCACAACTTTATTTTTTAAAACAATAAAAAATTTTAGCGTAAAGAGCGAGGCGTTGAGGAGGGGACAGCCCCTTTCATATACGGAATAATTTCTGTTCGTTTTAAGTTTTAATGTCGCTCCTTACTTTCAGCTTAAAAAAATTGTTTTTTTTTTATTTAATCAAATAATAGCTCTGAGAAAGTACACTACAAAAAATAAAAATAAAGAAATATATCTTATTTCACCCACTTGTTCACATGAAGTCATTTTGGAAACAGTAGGCTATCAGTGGTAAACGGAATGGACAAATCCGTCTGAACAACAAAAACCACTAGCTTATTCGACCATTTTTGGAAACTAAGTTTATGAAAACTAAACCATTTTTGGAAACTAAAGCTACCTTTTAGAAATAGCTCGTATTAAAAAGAAATTACTTATTCTTAATTTCGCTTTGTTAGGTAATCTGTAATGCAAACCTCTTTGTAGGTTTTCTCCCTTTTCATGCACAATTTCTTGTGATAACATTTCTTTTATCGGTAATTTAAAATTAATTATCTTTGCACATTTTATGCATGTATTCTTTTCAAAATTTTGTTTTTTAAGATTTTCGGTGTCTTTTGAAACATGTTGTTTACATTTTCATTCCACGGATAAGAAGTAAAAAACACAATATTTATTTCATGCTAAAAATATTTCTAGAATAATAGGGGAGTTTATCTCTCCCCTTAGCACCCATATTAAATTTTTAATCCAACTATAGTCTTCCGAATAAAGGGAGAGTAAGTCTCTCTCCATATCATAGACAGCACAATGGGGCTGCCTAAGTAAAAAGCCATGTGATTACATGTATTATTATTTTATTATGATTTTTTCTGACAAAGGCATTTCGTATAGAAGGAACTGCTATTGAAACTCCGAAGGAAGCTTATTTCATTAAATCGAAAGTTCTAGCGCCCTTTTTAAGATTTAAAAGTGATCGGAGTGTAACCAGCCCCCATCCCACGCCTATCAAATCCCCAAACACATCCAATCAAAATTTTTGGATAACCTTTTTGTTCAGCATAGTTGATAGGTCGAGTAACTGCGTCTCTTGAGATGTCAATCCCTCCATAGCCCTCATGACAAGGCCTGTAAGTTATGCAATTTGCCCAATGTTTACATATAGTATTTGTTATTGAGAAAGGTGTGCATGTTTTTGACCTTCAGCATCCAAAAAGACAAAGGGAATTCAGGTGAACCTTTTAGAGAGCCTTTCCACGAAATGATAGGGGGGTGATCAATCATAGGTGGCGCAATAGCGCTGCGTAAGTAAAGAACGATGTTGGCACAATATATTATTTTTTTCCAGACCAGGGCACTTCGTATCGAAGCAGTTGTCGTAGAAACTTTGAAAAGGGCTCATTCGATTGGAAATTGGAATGGCTAGTGCCCTTTTTAATAGTCAAAAATGATTGGAAGGCAACTAACACCCCTTCCACGCCCACCATTTACCCAAACACATCCAATCAAAATTTTGAGATAGCCATTTTGTTCATCGTAGTTGACTTTCAGATAGAAATTATATTTCTGAGGAGGACACTCCCCCCACAGCTCGCAGGGCAAGGTTTGTAAGTTATGCTCTGGGGGCATATAAGGTTTTTATAGAAAGTTTTGTCGTAGAAACTTCAAAAAGGGCTCATTCGATCGGAAATTCAAAGGGCTAGTGCCCTTTTTAATAGTCGAAAGTAATTGGAGGGCAACTAACCCGCCTCTCACGCCCACCTATTCCCTAAACACATCCAATCAAAACTTTGAGATAGCCATTTTGATCAACGTAGTTGAAAGTTCTGGAAACTAGGTCTTTGAGGATGACCCCCCCTCCCCCCCCACATCCCTCAGGGCAAGGATTGTAAGTTATGCCCTGGGGGCATATAGGGTTTTTATAGAAAGCTTTGTCGTAAAAACTTCAAAAATGACTCATTCCATTGGAAATTGAAATGGCTAGTGCCCTTTTCAATAGTCGAAAGTGATTGGAGGGCAACTAACCCGCCTCTCAGGCCCAACTTTTCCCCAAACACATCCAATCAAAATTTTGAGATAGCCATTTTGTTCAACGTAGTTGAAAGTTCTGAAAACTAGGTCTTTGAGGATGACAACCACCCCCCCCCCCCCACCATATCCCTCAGGTCAAGGGTTGTAAGTTATGGCCTGGGGGCATATAAGGTTTTTATAGAAAACGTTGTCGTAGAAACATCAAAAAGGACTCATTCGATTGGAAATTCAAATGGCTATTGCCCTTTTTAGTAGTTGAAAGTGATTGGAAGGCAACTAACACCCCTTTCACGCCATTCATCACACCATTTCCCCAAACACAGCAAATCAAAGTTTTGAGACAGCCATTTTGTTCACCGCAGTTGAAAGTTCTGGACATTAGATCTTTGACCAGGACACTCCCCCCACGGTCTTCAGGGCAAGGGTTATAAGCTTTACCCTGGGGGCATATAAGGCTTTTATTGAAAGGTTTGTCGTAGAAACTTGAAAAAGGGCTCATTAGATTGGAAATTCAAAGGGCTAGTGCCCTTTATAATAGTCGAAAGTTGTTGGAGGGCAGCTAACCCCCCTCTCACACCCACCATTTCCCCAAACACATACAATGAAAATTTTGAGATAGCCATTTTGTTCAAAATTGTTGAAAGTTCTGGAAATTAGGTATTTGAGAATGACAACCACCCCAAACACCTCAGGGCAAGGGTTTTAAGTTATGCCCTGGGGGCATTTAAGTTTTTTATAGAAAGTTTTTGATCGAAACTTCAAAAAGGGCTCATTCGATTGGAAATTCAAAGGGCTAGTGGCCTTTTTAATAGTCGAAAGTGATTGGAGGGGAACCAACACCTCTCTAACACCCACCATTTTCCCAAACACATCCAATCAAAATCTAGAGATAGACATTTTGTTCAACGTCATTGAAAGATCCAGAAATTATGTCTTTGAGAATGTAACTCCCCCTACAGCCCTCAGGACAAGGTTTCTAAGTTATGCCATGGGGGCATATAAGGTTTTTATAGAAAGTGTTGTCATAAAACTTGAAAAGGGCTCACTTGATTGGAAATTGAAAGGGCTAGTGCCCTTTTTAATAGTTGAAAGTAATTGGAGGGCAACTAGCCACCCCCCCCCCCTTTCTGACACCCACCATTTCTCCCAGCAGATGCAATCAAAGTTTTGAGAAATTCTTTTTGTTCACCGTAGTTAAAAGTTCCGATAACCTAAATAATTTCTGATACCGCACTGGATAATCATGATAAAACGAAAAAACACAAAAAAAGAAAAAAACGTGGACTATACAAGCCAGTGATAAATATGGATTAAAATGCAAATATTTTTGTCAAGACCTCCGCTTGACCGTCCTCTGTGCAAGATAATAACATAAAAATTACTAATAAAAATCCAAGGATACTATAAAAAAATGTAAATATAACTTAAATGTCACCTTCGAAAATTCTAATAAAATGCAGAACTATGTTAACAGCGGCAAAGATAAAACGAGCCCTATTATGGGCAGTGGTGTTTATAGGGTTCCATGTTCTTACGGCTGTTTTTATGTTGGAAGAACCCACCAACAATTGGGGGAGAGATTTTTGGAACATAGGTCCTCAATCGACAAAGCTATTGAGCTATGCCAAAGGCCTGAGATTTTTGATTCCGCCTTGGCTCAGCATGTGTATGACAACCCACACCATTTCGTTTTATTCGATAACACCTCCATTGACCCATGTTAAAGGTCTCATCCAAGTTTTTAGGGAGGCAGTCGAGATAAAAAAAGGAAAAGTAGATTCACCAAAAGGTTGCTCTCAATAGAGACGCGGGAGAAACCTATTTAAGCCCCATTTGTAATGAACTAATTAATTCTGATCGTTTTTACTTAAATAAAAAAAAAAAAAAATCACATTTTGCAACCTAACCTAATCGGTGATTATGTTTTACCTGGAAAGGGTTTAGCTCTTAAAAATGCTCTGTATAAATAAAAAAATTGAATTCCCATTCAGTACTGTATTTTTTCATTCAGTTAACCTTTCGCCGTTACATGGAAAGGGTCTTCAAATTTTAGTTGTGCTTTGTTTTAAGTTTTGATTTTTTTTTTTTTTTATAGTATCCTTGGATTTTTATTAGTAATTTTTATATTATTATCTTGCACTAAGGACGGTCAAGCGGAGGTCCTGACCGAAATATTTGAATTTTAGTCCATATTTTTCACTGGCTTGTATAATCCTCGCTTTTCTCTTTTTTACTATTTTTTCGTTTGTTCTGATAACCCCCTCAGAGCCCTCAGGGCAAGGGCTGTAAGTTTTACCCTGGGGGCATATAAGGTTTTTATAGAAAGTCTTGAAAGTGTCGTAGAAACTTCAAAAAAAGCTCATTTGATTGGAAATTGAAAGGGCTACTGCCCTTTTTAATAGTGAAAAGTGATTGGAGAGCAACTAACCCCATCTCACGCCCACCATTTCCTCAAACCCATCCAATTTAAATTTTATGATAGGCATTTTCTTAAACGTAGTTGAAAGTTCTGAAAATTATGATTTTGAGGATGAACCCCCCCCCCCCTCCCCAAACCCCTTAGGGCAAGGTGAGTTGTGCCCTGGAGGCATATAAGGTTTTTAAAGAAAGCGTTTCCATAGAGACTTCAAAAAGGGCTCCATCGATTGGAAATTCAAAGGGCTAGCGCCCTTTTTAATAGTCGACAGTAATTGAAGGGCAGCTAACCTCCCTCTCACGCCCACAATTTCCCCAAACACATCCAATCAAAATTTTGAGACAGCCATTTTGTTCATCGTAGATGAAAGTTCTGGAAATTTGGTTTTTGAGGATGGCAACCAAATCCCCCCCCCCCCACAGCCTTCAAGCCAATGGTTGTAAGGTGTGCCCTGGGGGTATATAAGGTTTCTTATAGAAAATATTATCGTAGAAAACTGAAAGGGCTAGTGCCCTTTTTAATAGGCTAGTCGAAACTGATTGGAGGGCAACTAACCCCCCTCTAACGCCCACCATTTCCCCAAACACATCCAATCAAAATTTTTAGATAGCTATTTTTTTCAACGTAGTTGAAAGTTCTGGATATTATGTCTTTGAGGATGATAAACCCCCCCCCCCACACACACACCCCTCAGGGCAAGGTTTGTGAGTTATGCCCTGGGTGCAAATAAGGTTTTTATAGAAAAAATTCTTTTAATTGTTTTCACTTTTATAACTTTATGAATTCAAATATTAATTAAGATTTTAAGGAATAAATATCAGTATATATATATTAAACTGACAATGCACATTCTTTTCAGTAAATTCATTTTAATATTTTTCAGTAAAGTACAAATTATATTCTGGCTTTTTGAAAGCATAGGGTTTAGAACCCTACTCAGATTAATTTCTGCTCGTTTTCAGTTTGAATTATTTTAATTTCTGTTTGTTTTGGGTTTCCTTTATTTATTGATACTGATTTGTGGTATTTGTATGCTTGGTAGATTATTTGATTCAGTTTTGTTCATTTTTGGTTTAATTAATTAAAAAAAACTTTTTCCACAAAATAAGTTTTTCAAAGAAAAGTAAAGAACTCCATTAAACAAAAATGAGCAAAAATAAAATCAAATAATCTACCAAGCGTGAAACTACCACAAACCAGCATCGATAAATAAATGAAACCCAAAACAAACAGAAATTACAATAAATAACCGAGTCAAACTCAAAACGAGCAGAAATTAACATAAGTTGGGCACAAAACCCCTATGCCTTCCCAAGGCCGGAATAAAATTTGCACTTTACTGAAAAAAATATAAATGTTTTTACTTTTATAACTTTAATAAATCAAATAATGTTAACATTTGATTACTAAATATCAGTATATGTATATTAAACTGCAAATGCACATTCATTTGTATTTTTTCAGTAGAGTGGAAATTTTGTTCTGGCCTTTGGAATGCATAGGGGTTTTGTGCCCAACATATATTAATTTCTGCTCGTTTTGAGTTTGAATCGGTTGTTTATTGCAATTTCTGTTCGTTTTGGGTTTCATTTATTTATCACTTTCGACTATTAAAAAGGGCACTAGCCCTTTGAATTTCCAATCATATTAGCCTCTTTTGAAGTTTCTACGACAATGCCTTCTATAAGAACCTTATTGGCCCCCAGGGCATAATTTAAAACCCTTGCCCTGAGGGTTGTGGGAGAGCTTTCTCCTCAAAAAACATATTTTCTATCTGGAAATCAGCTACGCTGAACAAAATGGCTATCTTAAAATTTTAATTGAATTTGTTTGGGGGAATGATGGGCGTGGGGGGCTTGTTGCCCTCCAAACACATTCGACTATTAAAAAGGGCCCTAGAACTCTCGATTTCCAATCGAATGAGCCCCTTTTGAAGTCTCTACGACGACCCCTTCCATATGAAGTGTCATGCTATAAAGTAAAAAAATAATATATGGTACATTGTGCCAACATTGTTCTTATATACCCTCAGGGCATGACTTAAAACCCTTGCCCCGAGGGTTGTGGGGGAGTATCCTCCTTAAAAAGATATTTTTTATCATGAAATCAACTACGCTAAACAAAATGGCTATCTCAAAATTTTGATTAGATGTGTTTGAGCGAATGATGGGTATGGGGGGGGGCTAGTTGCCCTCCAATCACTTTCGACTATTAAAAAGGGCACTAGCCACCCCATTTTCCAATCGAATGAGTCCTTTTAGAAGTTTCTACGACAACTCCTTGGATACGAAGTGCCTATCGAAGAAAGAAGAAAAAAAAACACATTGTGGCCCCATCGTTCTTTACTTAGGCAGCGCTAGCGCGCTGCCTATGATAGAGTTCTCCAATTTTTTTTATGAAAAACTTATTTTTTGCAAATTTTTTTTTGATTAATTGAATAAAAATGGCGATATTCTCACGACCCTACTACTACTAATTCTACTACTACTACTACTATTATTACTACTACTACTACTACTACTACCACTGCAGCCACTAAAACTTCTGCTTCTGTAGCGAGTACTATCGAGGCTGAGGATTTTGAAGTAAAATTTTTTGGAAATATTGTGGGTACAGTTGAAAGGCCCTTCACTCCAACAAATTTAATGTACTAGCTTACAATTTATTTCGTTCTATTCCCTTTAAATGTTAATGATAGCTTGCTCCTACCCCGTCCCTGCTTTTGATTCCGCCTGAGATTCCGCCTTTCAGCTATGGGACAAAAAGATCGCTAAAGACTTTTCCATGTATTCGATTTTTCCCTTTTGACTGCTGTCCAAGGAGGAATTTTATCTTTCGATTCAAATTTTAGTTTCTACCAGTGCTTCACTATAGTAAGAAGCCCCGACACATTTATTTCAGATTTCTTCAAATAAAGCCTTTATGACTCAACATATAAGTTTTTTTTTTAGCAATTCAGAGCTCTTATTTTGAATTTCAGAAACAAAAGCCGTTTCATTTTTTCAAATCCTCTCTTTTTCATATTTTAGTATTCTGAAATGCTTAGTCTCATATATCTGCAAATAAACCTTTAAAATTCAACAAATTTAGAATTTTAACAATTTAGAAGTCTTATTTCTTAAATGTCGACAAAGAAAGATTCTCATTTTATTAATCTCAAAATTCTTAGAAATTTTGGGACTCCAAGACTTATAATTTATATTTCTGCAACTAAAGCATTTTTAATTCAGCAAGTTCCTATCTTAAGCGATTTAGGGTTCTTATTTTTACAAGACATTAGTACTTTAAGAGTTCACAGTCTTTTTAAATAATTCAACAGTTCTTAGGCCAGTTTTCGCAATTTTACAATTCAAATTCTTCAAATTCTAAGATTTTTTACAGATTTACCATTTTCCCATTTCTACAACTTTCAATTCATATATTTTTCGCAACTTACTAAATCTCCACTTAAAAAAAAAAATCCCGAAATTGTTAGATCCAATTTTCAAATTTTCTTTTCAGCACTCATAACCAATTTTACACTTCTAATATATTTATATTTTGACAACTCAGTGCCTTAACAGTTTCAGAAACTCAAGAAACTCAAGTGTTCTTTTCAAATTTCTACATTTCCATACTTAATTTCTATAATTTTACAACCCAAATTCTTAAAATTTCCTGAATTTCAGTTTTTTCTAAGCTTCTCAGATCATAAACTTATATTTCACACCTTAGCAACTCAAAGCCTTCATATTACGAGAAATATTGGAAATTTCACATTTTCACACATCTAACTCTTATAATTATTTTATTTTGATACCTTTATACTTTCAAGAATACCAATTTCTTCTATACTTCCACAGTTCTTAGACTTAATTTCAAAATTTAATTTTAATTAAAAATTAATTTTAAACTCAAATCCTTCAAATTTAAAGAATATTAATAGATTTCACATTCTCACACTTCAAATACATTCAATTTTACATTTCGACAACACAATACTTTCATTTAATCTGAAAAATTTGGAACTAAACGATTTTTTATATCTATTTTCCATGGTTTTAAGAAGTCAAATCCTTCTATTTTCAAGAATTTTAACAAGTTTCACCTATAGCTTTTATGTTTGGGCTAGTTTTTACATTGGGCTTTCATACTAATATTAATTTAGGTAAATTTAGGTTAAGCTGACGCATCAACTTCTGAGTTGAAGGTAATGTTTTGATTTGTCAAATTGTGAAAACTAATTCTAAGATTTGTTGAAATTTGAAAAAGGTTGATATTCTTTAAAGTGTGTAAGTTTGTGTTCTCCAAACATAAGAATTACAAGCCCTGCGAGTTTGAAAATTTGAAATTTGATATGATAATTGAAATTTAAAGGCTTCGAATTGCAAAATTGTGAAAAATAGGTCTAAGATTTACGCAGTTTTGAAAAAAGATTACTGAATTGTGATGGTATGTTGTTGTCTAAAAATGAAATTTAAAAGTGTTAGAAGTGCGGAAATGTCAAATGTGTAAAATTTTCGAAACGTGGTGGCTTTGAGTTGTCAAAGTGTGAAAATTGTGTCTCTGGCTTGTCGAGTTTTGGAAAAAAAGAGAGGTTCTTGAAATTTAAAGGTTTGGAATTGTCAAATTAAGATTGAGATTCTTGTATGTATAAATGCATTTGCGTTGCCCGAATATAAAAATTACGTAAAGAGTACGGTATTGTTGAATTTTTCAACATTATTGAAACTAGAAGATTTTGAGTTGTCAAGTTGTTGAACTAGATCTAAGAATTGTATAAATTTTAAAATGGTTGAAATTTTTTGAAGTTTGAAGTTTGAAATTTTTTGTTGTCCTAAAATAATGAACGAATTTTATTTGTAACCTGCCATGCAACAAGAGAATAATAGGTGCAGTAAACGAAAAAAAGAAAAAAAAACTAATAAAAACTTTATATAAACATACAAAAGAACATTCAGCAAACAGCACTGTAGATCAAGTATGCAAAATTGCAGATTCAGGATCAGAAAGACAGCTTAGAGGTTTTGCAAAAGAATTATCTTTGAGCTCCGCCATCTGAATTATAATATTTCGTAATTCATACTCATTCTCCAAGCAAGTAATTTCTAGTGTAAGGAGAAAGTCTAGTCAGAGGAGAAACTTAAAATACTTTAAAGAAGCTGATCTAATCTTTAGTTTCTCCGTATTAGATAGCCCTTTCCACATTACTGAAGCATAATAAATAACAGTAAAGCAACTTCCGATAAAGATGTGACAAAAATTTTGTAATGTTTGTCTCTAAGCTTCATTAAATAAAAAAGCAAAACAAGTTTTTTCAACTAAAAGTAAAGAGCAATATTAAAACTTAAAACGAACAGAAATTATTAAATATATGTGGGGTTACCCTCTCCTCAACACCTCGCTCTTCACGCTACAGCTTTTCGGCACTTTAAAAAAAAAAAGTTACTTATTGGTCTAATTAAACGATCCTTGTGTTTCAGGGGTAATTTTTTAAATTCTGCACGTTTTAAGTTTTAATGTTGCTCCTTACTTTCAGTTTAAAAAACTTGTTTTTTTTCATTTAATTTCTGATTGTTTCCTAAATAACGCCAGGACACCTGGCTCCACCTCCACAGAAAAATCCCCCTCCCCAGAGAAATATCCTCTGGACAGTTCAATCCTGGTGAAAATTTACCCCGGACAAATACCCTTAACATCTCCACGCGTAAAATTGAATCGGTAAAGAGAAAGCAATACATATAAAGAAAATTCTTATAGGAATTCTGACAAATTCACCCAGTGTAAAATGTCTCCTGAAAAGTTCATCCCCTGACAAATTCCCTCTCGAGGGAAAATTCTCCCCATGCAAAATCCTCCCAGTAAAGAATTCGTCTTCCCCTCCCCACCTAAAAAATGTATGCATACTTCCCAATAACAAATAAAACAATGAGAAATTTTTTTAACTTAAAAACCTTTCCTCAGGGGCTGTAGGGGGTTGTTATATCTCCAAAGACGTAGTTATTGGGCCTTTCAACTATGCTGAACAAAAAGCCTATCTCAAAATTTTGATCGGACGATTTCTGGAAAAAGGTGGCGTAGGAGGGGGCCTAGTTGCCCTCCAATGTCTTTGGTCACTTAAAAAGGCACCAAAACTTTTCATTTCCGATAGAATGAGCACTCTCCTTACATTCTAGGCCTACTGGATTGATACGGTCACACCTGGGAAAAAAAATTAATAAAAATGAATAAACACGCATCCCTGATCTTTCTCCTTGCAAAGATTACAAACTTCCACGTTTTGGCAGATATGAGCTTGAAACATATACAGTAGGATTATTTGATACGCTGAATCTAATAGTTATTGGGCCTTTCAACTATGCTGAACAAAAAGCCTATCTCAAAATTTTGATCGGACGATTTCTGGAAAAAGGTGGCGTAGGAGGGGGCCTAGTTGCCCTCCAATGTCTTTGGTCACTTAAAAAGGCACCAAAACTTTTCATTTCCGATAGAATGAGCACTCTCCTTACATTCTAGGCCTACTGGATTGATACGGTCACACCTGGGAAAAAAAATTAATAAAAATGAATAAACACGCATCCCTGATCTTTCTCCTTGCAAAGATTACAAACTTCCACGTTTTGGCAGATATGAGCTTGAAACATATACAGTAGGATTATTTGATACGCTGAATCTAATGGTGTGATTTTCATTAAAATCATATGACTTTAAGGGGGCCTTTCCCCCTTTTTTGAAAATCAGAGAAATTTTATTAGGCTCGTAGTTTTTGATGGGTAAGAGTAAACTCAATGAAACTTACATATTTGGAATCAACATAATAATCCAATTCTTTTGAGTATATCTATTGGTATCAAAATTTCATTTTTTTAGAGTTTCGGTTATCATTGAGCCGAGTCACTCCTTACTTACAGTTCGTTACCACGATTACCCAACAAAATCCAAGCAGAGATCATTAAAAAATGGATCTTTTTTCTGCGTTACCAACAGTATTTTATTCATAAAACTGTCAGTTTCATGAAATGTAATTAGACGAATAGAAAAAGTTTTTCAACTAAAGTAAGGAGCAATTTTAAAATTTAGAACAAATATAAATTACTCTGTATGTAAGGGGGGACTGCTCCCTTCTTAACACTTTGTCCATAAAACAAAAGTTTTTTAGCGCTTTGCAAAATCTTTTTTTTCTTCCAATTGCAAATTTTCTTAAGAAATTCCGAAAAAAAATCGCAGTAAAGAGTAAAGAGCTAAGGAGGAGACAGAACCCTTCATATAAGGAATAATCTGTTCAAATAGGTTTCAAATCTGTTCCTTGCTTTCAGTTAAGAACACTTTTTTTATTTAATTTCTGATTTTTTTTTCCAAATCATACCCAGGCCTAACTAACATATAATGTGAGGTACCTGTCCCTTAAATCCTTGGTTAATTGCTTTTAAAATATTTAAATCAATACTTGTACGTTGATTAGTACCATCCTGCGTTTAAATTTGCAATATCAATTTTAGATAAAATTTGAATATACTTAAAAAAGTGGCAATGAATCCAGTCAAAATTTTGAGATAGCCATTTTGTTCAGCGTAGTTGATTTCCAAATAGAAATTATGTTTTTGAGGAGGACCCTCCCCCGCAGCCCTCTGGGCAATGGTTGTAAGTTATGAACTGGGGGCATATAAGATTTTTATAGAAAGCGTTGTCGTAGAAACTTCAAAAAAGGCTCATTCGATTAGAAATTCAAAAGGCTAGTGTCCTTTTCAATAGTCAAAAGTGATTGGAGGGCAACTAACCCCCCTCTCTCACCAGCCTTTTCCCAAAACGCATCAAATAAAAATTTTCAGATAGCCATTTTGTTCAACGTGGTTGAAAGTTCTGAAAATTCGGTCTTTGAGGATGAACCTCCCCCCCCCCCTACAGCCCCCAGGGGAAACATTTTGTTCAACGTAGTTAAAAGTTATGAAAATTAGGTCTTTGAGGATGAAACCCCCCGCCACCACGGCCCCAAGGGCAAGAGTTATAAGTTATGCCCTGGGGGCACATAAGGTTTTCATAGAAAGCGTTATCGTAGAAACTTCAAAAGGGGCTCATTCGATTGGAAATTGAACTGGCTAGCTCCCTTTTTAATAGTCGAAAGTAATGGGAAGGCAACTAACACCCCTTCCACGCCCAAAGTTTATCCAAACACATCCAATAAAAATTTTGAGATTGACATTTTGTTCAACGTTGTTGAAAGTTCTGGAAATTAGGTCTTTAAGGATGATAGCCCCCTCAGGGCCCTCAGGGCAAGGGCTATAAGTTATACCCCGGTGTATATAAGATTTTTATTGAAGGCTTTGTCGTAGAAACTTGAAAAATTGCGCATTCGATTGGAAAGTCAAAGGGCTAGTGCCCTTTTTAGTAGTCGAAAGTGATTGAAGGGCAACTAACCACCCTCTCACGCCCACCGTTTCCCCAAACACATACAATCAAAATTTTTAGATAGCCATTTTGTTCAACGTAGTTGTAAGTATTGGAAATTAGGCTTTTAAGGAAGACACCCCCCCCCCCCCTCAGCCCTCAGGGCAAGGGTTGTAAGTTATACCTTGGGGGCATATAAGGATTTTATAGAAAACATTGTCGTAGAAACTTCAAAAAGGGCTCATTCCTTTGGGAATTGAAATGGCTAGTGACCGTTTTAATAGTCGAAAGTAATTGGACGGCAACTAAACCCTCTCATGCTTACCATTTTCCCAAAAACATACAATCAAAATTTTGAGATAGCAATTTTTTTTAACTTGGTTGAAAGTTCTGGAAATTATGTCTTTGAGGATGACACCCCTCCTCCTCCCCACAAACAGCCCTCAGGGCAAGGGTTGTAAGTTATACCCTAGGGAAAATGAGGTTTTTATAGAAGACGTTGTTATAAAACTTCAAAAAGGGCTCATTCAATTGGAAATTAAAAGGGTTAGTGCCTTTTTAATAGTTGAAAGTAATTGAAGGGTAACTAACCCCCCTCTCACGCCCACCATTTCCCCAAACACATCCAATCAAAATTTTGAGATATTCATTTTGTTTAACGTGGTTAAAAGTTCTGGAAATTAGGTCTTTTTGGATGACAACCCTCCTAAGAGCCCTCAGGGTAAAGGTTGTAAGTTATACCCTAGGGGCACATAAGCTTTTATAGAAAGTTTTATCATAGAAACTTCAAAAAGGGCTCATTTGATTGGAAATTAAAAGGGCTAGTGCCCTTTTTATTAGTCGAAAGTGAATGGAGAGCAACTAACCCACCTCTCACGCCCACCAATTCCCCAAACACATTGAATTAAAATTTTGAGATAGCCATTTTGTTCAACGTAGTTGAAAGCTCTGGAAATAAGGTTTTTGGGGATAACAACCCCCCCCCCAGTCCTCAGGGTAGGGGTTGTAAGTTATGCCCTGGGGGCATATAAGGTTTTTTATAGAACGCGTTGTCGTAGAAACTTCAAAAAGGGCTCATTTGATTGGAAATTGAAATGGCTAGTGCCCTTTTTAATATTCGAAAGTGAGTGGAAGGCAACTAACACCCCTTCTACACCCACCATTTATCCAAACACATCCAATAAAAATTTTGAGATAATCATTTTGTTCAACGTTGTTGAAAGTTCCAGATATTAGGTCTTTAAGGATGATAACCCCTTCAGAGCCCTTAGGGCAATGGTTATAAGTTATACCCAGGGGGTATGAAAGGTTTTTATTGAAAGCTTTGTCGTAGAAACTTGAAAAATTGCGCATTCAATTCGAAATTCAAAGTGCTAGTGCCCTTTTTAGTTATTGGAGGGCAACTAACCACCCTCTCAAGCCCACCGTTTCCCCAAACACATACAATCGAAAATTTTAGATAGCCATTTTGTTCAACGTAGTTGAAAGTATTGGAAATTAGGTCTTTAAGGAAGACAACCCCCCCCCCCCCATAGGAAAAGGGTTGTAAGTTATACCCTGGGGCATATAAGGTTTTTACAGAAAGCGTTGTCGTAGAAACTTCAAAAAGGGCTCATTCCATTGGAAATTGAAATGGCTAGTGGCCTTTTTAATAGCCGAAAGTAAGTGGAGGGCAACTAACCCCTCTCTCAGACTTACCATTTTCCCTAACACATACAATCAAAATTTTGAGATAGCCATTTTTTTCAAATTAGTTGAAGTTCTGGAAATTATGTCTTTGAGGATGGCAACCCCCCTCCCCCCACAGCCCTCAGGGCAAGGATTGTAAGTTATACCAGAGGACAAATGAGGTTTTTATCAAAAGCGTTGTCATACAACTTCAAAAGGGCTCATTCAATTGGAAATTAAATGGGCTAGTGCCCTTTTTAATAGTTGAAAGTAATTGAAGGGCAACTTACCCCCCTCTCACGCCCACCATTTCCCCAAACACATCCAATCAAAATTTTGAGATATTCATTTTGTTCAACGTGGTTAAAAGTTCTGGGAATTAGGTCTTTTAGGATTACAACCCCCCTAAGAGCCCTCAGGGTAAAGGTTGTAAGTTATACCCTAGGGGCATGTAAGGTTTTTATAGAAAGTTTTGTCTTAGAAACTTCAAAAAGGACTCATTTGATTGGAAATTAAAAGGGCTAGTGCCCTTTTTATTAGTCGAAAGTGAATGCAGAGCAACTAACCCCCTCTCACGCCCACCATTTCCTAGAACACATTGAATTAAAATTTTGAGATAGCCATTTTGTTCAACGTAGTTGAAAGTACTGAAAATTATGATTTTGAGGATGACAAACCCCCCAAATCCCACAGGGAAAGGGTTGTAAGTTTTACCCTGGGGGCATATAAGGTTTTTATAGAAATAATTTTCGTAGAAACTTTAAAAGGGATCATTTGATTGGAAATTGAAAGGGCAATTGTCCTTTTTAATACTTGAAAGTGATTGGAGGGCAACAAGCCCCCCTCTCAAGATCACCCTTTCCCCAAACACATCATAGCATAATTTTGAGATAGCCATTTTGTTCAACGTAGATGAAAATCCTGGAAATTAGGTTTTTGAGGATGACACTCCCCCCAGAGCCCTCAGGGCTAAGGTTGTTAGTTATGCTACGGGGTATATACGGTTTTTTATAGAAAATGTTGTCGTAGAAACTTAAAAAGAGGCTCATTAAATTGGAAATTAGAAGAGCTAGTGCTCTTTTTATTAGGCAAATTGAAACTGATTGGAGGTCAACTAACCTCCCTCTCATGCCCACCATTTCCTCAAACACATCCTTATGAAAATTTTGAGATAGCCATTTTTTTCAACGTAGTTGAAAGTTCTGTATATTATGTGTTTGAGGATGATCAACCCTCCCCCCCCCACCTCAAACCCCTCAGGGCAAGGGTTGTAAGCTATGTGCTGGGGGCATATAAGGTTTTTATAGAGTGTTGTCATAGAAACTTCTAAAACTTCGAAGGGCTTTATAGAACGCGTTATCCTAGAAATTTCAAAAAGGGCTCATTTGATTGGAAATTGAAAGCGCTAGTGCCCTATTTAATAGTCGAAAGTAATTGGAGGCCAACTAACGCCCCACTGAAGCCTACCATTTCCCCCAACACATCCAATTAAAATTTTGAGATTGACGTTTTGTTCAATGTAGTTGAAAGTTGTGGAAATTAGGTCTTTGCAAGCGTTGTCGTAGAAACTTCGAAAAGGACTCATACAATTGGTAATTGAGAGGGCTAGTACCTTATTAATAGTCAATTGTGATTGGATGGCGAATCCCCCCCCCCCTCCCCGCCCCGTTCATACCCATCATTTCCCCAAACACTTCCGATCAACAGAATATAACAGAATAACAGAATATAAGCCAGAATATAATTTGTACTTTACTGAAAAAAATCTCTTTTAAATGTCTTCGCTTATAACTTTAAGAAAACAAATATTAATTAAGATTTTAAGAAATAAATATCAGCATGTATATATTAAACCGACAATCCACGTTTTTTCAATAAACTCATTTGAATTTTTTCAGTAAAGTACAAATTATATTCTGGGTTTTAGAAAGCATAGGGTTTAGAACCGTACTCAGATTAATTTCTCCACGCTTTGAGTTTGACTTATTCTAATTTCTGTTTGTTTTTGGGTTTCATTTCTTTATCGATTCTGATTTGGGGTAGTTATACTTACTCCTACGTAAAAATAAACTTACTCCTACGAAAAATAGCCTAATAGGGAAGAAATATATTCCCTGTCACCTAACCACCACTGCCATTTTGGCGTCTTACCCCCCCCCCCTCCTCGAAAATGTTCTGCCGGCACCCTTGGTCACAATACGGGGAATAGATTTTAGTTAAAGCTCGTCGTGAATATTTTCCACAGTTTGGTACAATTTTCGCATTTCCAATGTTCAAATTTTCTTTAATATCTCTCAGAACCTGGAATCGCAAAAACGGGAGTGTAAAACAAATACATATCCCTTACCATCGTAAACTCAATATCATGTGGACATAACTAGCATTGGGCCCACTTCTTTAGATCTTTTATTATTTTTCTTTGTAGTAAAATACAATCAACAGTGTTTGAAGGTTACAAGGATAAATAAAAAAAATCGTTAGGAAATTGATCTCTGAAATTTTCTCTTTATTTATAAGTATCTTAGAAGTCCACGAAATCGCAAATAATTGTTTTTGAAGAGTAGGATGATAAGTCTGTAAACAACCAACAGAACTGCTGGAAGCCATGGCCATTACAATGGTTGAATATGGATCTGAAATGTGGATCAAACAGTTCGTGGTAACGAACTGTAAGTAAGGAGCGACCCGGCTCAATGGTAACCGAAACTCTAGAAAACGGGTTTTTGATACCAATAGATATATCAAAAGAATCAGATTTCAATGCTGATTTCAAATATATAACTTTCATCAAGTTTAGTGCTACCCATCAAAGTTACGCGCCTGAGAAAATTTGGCTGATTTTCGAAAAAAGGGGGAAAGACCCCCTAAAAGTTATAGAACCTTAATGAAAATCACACCAACATATTCAGCGTATCAGAGAACCCTACTGTAGAGGTTTCAAGCTCCTATCTACAAAAATGTGGAATTTTCCATTTTTTGCCAGAAGAAAGATCACGGATGCGTGTTTATTTGTTTGTTTTTGTTTTTTTTTTTTTTCCCCAGGGGTGATCGTATCGACCCAGTGGTCCTAGAATATCGTGGGAGGGCTCATTGGAACGGAAATTAAAAGTTCTAGTGCCCTTTTTAAGTGACCAAAAAAATGGAGGGCAACTAGGCCCCCTCCCACGCTCATTTTTTTCCCAAAGTCACCCGATCAAAATTTTGAGATAGCCATTTTGTTCATCATGGTCGAAAATATGATAAATATGTCTTTTAGGATGACTTAATCCCTCGAAGCCCCCAGGGGGAGGGCTGAAAGTTATGAACTTTACTCAATGTTAACATATAGTATTGGTTATTGGGAAGTATACAGACTTTTTCAGAGGAGATTTTTTCTGGTAGGTGGGGGAAGGAGAGGGTCGGGGGCTATATGGAAGGATCTTTCCATGAAGGAAGTTTTCATGGGGGAAGGGAAATTGCCATGAAGCGGGCGCCGGACTTGCCAGCATTATTTATTGGTTATTGGGAAGTATACAACCATTTTCAGGAAGGATTTTTTCTGGAGGGGGGGGGGGCTAGAGGAGGGGATTACTCTGGAGAATATTTCCGTGGAGGATGTTTCTTTGGGGTAAGGGACATTTCTATGAAGGGGGCGCCGGATTTCCAAGCATTATTTAAGAAACGATCAGAAGTTAAATAAAAAAACAAGTTTTTTCAACTGAAATGTAAGAAGGAATATTAGAACTTAAAACGAACAGAAATTATAACGTATGTGAGGGGGTTCTCCCCCAAGTCAATACCTCGCTCTTTACGCTACAGTTTTTTTTTTTAGTGCTTTCAAAAGAGCTATCTATTCTAATTAAACGGCCTTTGTGATTCAGGGGTTTGTGAATCCAATTTTTTTTTAACTTTTAACGTAAAGAGCGTGGTATTGACTAAGGGGAGAACCACTTCATATAAGTAATAACATATACGTAATAAAAAAAAAACAATAAAAAAACAAGCGATAGGGCTCAATAGTAATCGAAACTTTTAAAAACGAAATTTTGATGTCAATAAATGTATCAAAAGAATGTGTTTATAATGCTGATCCTAAATATATAAATTTTATTAAGTTTAGTATTACTCATCAAAGGCTACGAGCCTGAGAAAATTTACTCGATTTTTTAAAGAGGGGGGAAACATCCCCTACAAGTGAAAGAATTTTAATGAAAATCACACCGTCAGATTCAGCGTATCAGAAAACCCTATTACATAGGTTTCAAGCTCATATCTGCAAAAATCTGCAACTTTGTATTTTTTGCCAGAAGAAAAATATACGAATATAGAAGTTAGTTACGTAAGTTAATTTGTAAAGACATCCATTTAGCAAAAGAAAAGTAAAATTTTTATGCAAATAAAAGCTGCATTAACTAAAAAACGATCAGAAATTAAATAAAAAAAAACAAGTTTTTTAAACTGAAAGTAAGGAGCGACATTAAAACTTAAAACGAACAGAAATTATTCCGTATATGAAAGGGGCTGTCCCCTCCTCAACGCCTCGCTCTTTACGCTAAAGTTTTTTATTGTTTTAAAAAATAAAGTTGTGAGACAGAGTCAAACTTTAGCGTAAAGAGCGAGGCGTTGAGGAGGGGACAGCCCCTTTCATATACGGAATAATTTCTGTTCGTTTTAAGTTTTAATGTCGCTCCTTACTTTCAGTTTAAAAAACTTGTTTTTTTTATTTAATGTTTCAAAAGGCTGAGGAGGATTTGTTAAATATTTTCCGAAGGAACTGTCTAAGCAAAGTTTTAAGTAACCGTTTAATTGACAGTATATCATACAACAAGCTGAACGAAAAATGCGGTTCGATCTTATTTTTTAGAACTAAATGAAAGAAATGTTAAGATAGCTAGGCCACGTTTTACAGAGGAAGGATGACAGATTGCCATATCATGTGTACACAAATTTTATTTCGATAGGGGGGAGGGGATCTTAAAATGCAGGTGAATCATACACAAATGCAGAAAGTTTTGAGAAGATTAGCAAATACATTCAGATTTAAAGTAGAGGGTATGGGTTCAAACTCCTTCCTGATTGCGCAGGTGCCTGAATTACATGCTTATTATCTTTTTTCATTTTTAATTTGATACACAAGCAGAAAGGGTGGGAAAAAACAGGTGTTTATTCAGGAAAAATCATCACGTTACGAGAGTCACCGTCTAAATACGAGAGTTCATGTCTTGTATTTGCAGTGCTGCGTTGCTGAATCACCTGAATCATTAACGCATCATTCAGGAATTGCAGAATCATCAGATCTTGCATAAACACGATGTCGATCGTTTTTTTAAACTAGATTTGAGGCACAGGAAGAAGAGCGACTAAAATTTCCAAGTTATTTTGTACTGTAGAACCATGATTTAGGTTTGTTATTTTGTTAGGTTTCTTTTTATTGTGTGTTGCAACTACATTAAATAATTAGTTAAATTAATATAAAGAAAAAAAAGTTATAAATGTAAAGGATATCACTTATTCCCTTTAGGCAAACGTAAGTTATTCCTATTCGCCCCAATGTAAAGAAAACGAAAAATAAGTTTAACAATCTAACATAACAGTTTTATTCAAATTGTCTGGGTAGTAATAGATGTCATTGATTGTTTGGTTCGCAAACTTACGTATGTTCTATTACAGTATCGGTTTTCCATAGCCCGTTGGAAGTTACAATGGTCTTCAACTCTATTAATTCTAAAGCATTAAAAGAGAGAAAGGTGACATTTGATGAACCGAAATTGATCATTATTTAATATTTATTATCTGAATTGTAAGTTTTAAAAATAACCTTTCTATCCAAGACAGGGGCCGATCCCCCCCCCCCCTCGGGGAGTCTCTCGTGACAAGTACAAATGTTTTCTCAGTACATTATAAATTTAATATATATATATATATATATATATATATATTATATATATATATATATATATATATATATAGTATATATATATATATATATATATATATATATATATATATATATTATATATATATATATATATATATATATATATATAATATATATATATATATATATATATATATATATATATATATATATATATATATATATATATATATATATATATATATATATATATATATATATATATCATCATATATATATATATATATATATATATATATATATATATATATATATATATATATATATATATATATATATATATATATATATATATATATATATATATATATATCATCATCATATATATATATATATATATATATATATATATATATATATATATATAAACATATATATATATATATATATATATATATATATATATATATATATATATATATATATATATATATATATATATATATGTATATATATGTATATATATATATATATATATATATATATATATATATATATATATATATATATATATATATATATATATATATATATATATATATAATATATATATATATATATATATATATATATATATATATATATATATATATATGTTTCAGATCTATCTCATATGGAGGGGGTAGTCGCAGAAACCTTGGAGAGCGCTAATTGGGTTGGAAATTGGAAGTTCTTATGGCCTTATTAAGAGTCAATAGGGATTGGAGGGGAAAATCCTATCTCTTGCTCTTTTTACTACCTTCCGTAAACTTCAAGGACATTTGATCAAAATTTCGAAATATTCACTTTGTTCAAAATAGTCGGAAGGTCCAACAAAAATGCCTAATATGATATAGCTCCGACAGGTCCTGGGCCAAGGGCCGTGAATATAGCAAATTCTTAGTTGTTAGCCATGTCTCCTATAATCAACAAGAGGGTTTGTCCAATGTATCGGTAACGGCTAAGGGCATTAAATTGATACTTTGAGGGAATGTTGAGGGTGATACTGAATTAAATCAAAAGACACCATGTGAATCACGATAAACAAATGGGTGTATCTGCACTATCTCGGGAACAACTGTGGGTAAAGCTCTTAAGGACAGTGGAGATATATCAAACAGTTCGTGGTAAGAAACTGTAAGTAAGGAGCGACTCGGCTCAAAAGTAACCAAAACTCTAAGAAACGGATTTTTGATATTAATAGATACATCAAAATATTTGGCTTATTATACTGATTCCAAAAATATAAGATTAATGCCTGAATAATTTGCCAGATTTTGGAAAAAAGGGGAAAACACCCCCTAAAAGTCAAGAAATCTTAAAGAAAATCAGACCATCAAATTCAACGTAGTAGACAACCTTTATGTAAAAGTTTCAAGCTCCAATCTGCAAAAATGTGGAAATTTATTTTTTGCCAGAAGAAAGATCTTGGATGCATGTTTGTTTGTTTTTTTATCCATGGGTGATCGCATCGAACCAATAGTCCTAGAATATTGTGAAATTTCTCATTCGAATGGAAACTAAAAGTTTTAGTGCCTTTTTTAAGCAACTAAAAAGATTAGGGAGCAACTAACCTCTCCCATCCCCCTTTTTTTCCTCAAAGTCGACAGGTCAAAATTTTCAAAATTTTGAGATAGCCATTTCGGTCAGCATGGTTGAAAAGTCCAGTAACTATGCCTTTGGGGATAAAATGACCCTCAAAAGTCCCTTTGGAAAGGTTTGTAACTTTTAAGTTATTGATTTTGCCCATTGTTTACGTATAGCATGTTTTATTGGTAAGTAAACAGACACTTTTGGGGAGGGGGGTAAATTTTCTGCTATGGGGATTTTACCCGCGGGGGATGGGGATGAGTTTTCCAGGGGAAAGTTTGCAATGGGGAAATTTGCCAGAATTCATATTAGCCAGATTTTTTTTTTTTTGGTACTGGTGACGCCCAAGTTTATGTCCGTTTGGTTCTTTGGTTCCCTTCCCCTTGTCAATATGTTCTTTTTTAAGCCTTTTTAACGCTATTTTTATCTCAATCTTTTTTTTGGTTTTGTTTTAGTTTTTACCTTTTTAACTTCTTTGCATTTGACGCTTTTTTTTACAAATGAATGGCTTTGCCTTTCTGATATTGTTGCTTTGGCATTGTTTAGCCAGCTTTTTAGTTGTTGTGCTATTTTGATGATTTTTTTATGACTCCAAAATGTGAATTCGGCCCTTCGGGGCTTGTGATAGCCATTTTTTGAAATAAGTATCTTATCCTATCTTATCTATACAAAATTATTTTTACTTGTCTTACTTCATCTTCGCTGACTCAATTTTACATGTGGAGATGTTAAGGAAAATCGTCCAGGGTAAATTTTTACCGGGTTCCATTTGTCTTGAGCAGCTTTCCATAGGGAAGGGGGGAGATTTTACACGGGAGAAATTCTCCATAGGGGAGTTTTCCACGGAATAAATTTTCCATAGGGAATTTTCTGCAGAAGCAACTTTCTGCTAAAGGGCGGGGGGGAGGCTATTTGCGGGAAAACTTTTCCACAGAGGAGGGAATTTCCGGCATGATTTTAAAGACAATCAGAAATTGAAGTCTTTTTCAAATGAAAGTGCGTTAATAAAAATTTGTCACCTGGAATTATCCGCAAGAAATTTTCCGAGTGGAATTTTCAGCTAGAATGGAACTGTCGGGAGGGGGGGGGGGTATCCCTGGGAATGGAGGCAGCTGGTATTTTACGCGGAAAGAAATTTCTATGGAGAAATTTTCCTTAGGGTTAAGGAGTTTTCCGTGAAGGGGAGCCGTATTTCCTGGTATTATTTAAAAACCATCAGAAATTAAATAAAAGAAACAAGTTATTATCAACTGAAAGTAAGTAGCAACATCAAAACCTAAAATGAACATCAATTATTTCAGTAGAAGGGGAGGTGCTACTCCCATTGCCCACCCCTGCTGCCACCTATAACTTTTTTGCACCCCAAATATGGGCATAGAGTCCCTAGAGAGAACACGTGGTTAATGGGGTCAATGACCTCTTTCTCCAGGTGTGTTTTTGGGACGCTCTCAGCGAATGTTATGATCCAGAAATAGTATTTGTTGTTGTTGCTCTCGCCAAATGCTATGAGGTTCCCGGAAACAGTTAGATCACGTGCTTCCTTCTCAGCCAATCAGCGAGTCGGTTGCATCCCCCTTCTCAGCCAATCAGAGACCTGCTTACATATGATTTTCCCCGTTACATAACAATTCGCCCTTGAGATTTCGTATATAACGGGCATGCAATGTGATTCAATTATCAGAAAGTAAAGTAACCTGACAATGGATAGAACAATTAACATAATTGATGAGCTTGAGGCCTTTGCAGCCGCAATTAGCAATGTAAGTGCATTTTTATTTTCAAACGAATTTTCCTTGGACATCCTCCAGGATATTCAGCTAAAACGTAAATATATTCCTTTACCCCCCCCCATTGTTTTACAATCAAATTCTCGCAAAAAGAAATACCATTTCGATAAATTCCTTCCCTCTATATTTCCAGCTAAATCCCCCCCCACCATTGTTTTACAATCAAATTCTCGCAAAAAGAAATAATTATCCTTCCTTCTATATTTCCAGCTAAAGCGATAACTGACTTCTGTCAATTTTTAATGAAAATGCCGCTCTGTTTTGACACAAGACTCCAATGTGAGACCTATAATTAGCTATCACCCTTTCCGGCTTACAAACGCGGTCAACGGAACTATTCTTCCGTCAAATTAGAACGATTTTAGGCAATAATTAAGCTAGGCCTATGCAACCTGTATAGAAGTAGAGAAACAAGTTATTTTCGAATTAGGGTCTAACAATATCCCCTCCCTCCCCCATTGTCTTACAACCCCAAATTCTCGCAAAAAGAAATACCATTTTGATAAATTCCTTCCCTCTATATTTCCAGCTAAATCCCCCCCCCCTCCCCCCACAATACAAACTCACTAGAAAACATAAAATATATTCATTTTACCCTAAACCCATCCCCTTTGTTTTCTACAAACAAAACTCTCGCAAAAAGAAATACATTTTCTCAAATTTATTCTTTCTCTGTGACACCCGTTGTTATTAGCCCGCTCTGGTTTGACACAAGGCTCTCCGGCGAGGTTAAAATTAGCTGTCACCCTTTTTCCTATGTGTTTACGAACGCGGCAGCCAAAGTCAAAAGGAACTGTTTCTCCGTCAAAATTAAAACACTTTGAGGCAATTGTAATAATTAGGCGCAGACGCAATGCGCTATTTTGAAGAAGTGAAACAGATTATTTTCAAGCTTTCTTTCGATAAAGTTTCCTTTATATTCCCGGGAGGGGAGCGTGAATCCAGAATTTTTTGCTGGGGGGGGGGGGGGGTAGCACTTTTAATAGTGACAAAATAGAAATGAAAGATTGTTTTTACCATAATTGTTTTCAGCTTCAGTGTCTAACCATTTCTCTTTGATATTTTAGTGATTTTAGCTATAGCATTTGAATAAAAGGTAGTAAGATATATTCTTTTTGATATGCCTTTCGCTTGAATATATCGCAAGATTAACTCAATGAGAGGGATTGCTTAATTTTCCTAAATTTGGGGCCGGGAGGGGAGCGTGAATCCAGGATTTTTGCTGGGGAGGGGGTTAGCACTTTTAATAGTGACAAAATAGAAATGAAAAGATAATTGTTTCTTACTTCAGTGTCTAACCATTTAGCGATTTTAGCTATAACAATTTTCCTAAATTTAGGGGAGGGGGCGTGAATGCGTGATTTTTGTTGGGGGGGGGGTTAGCACTTTTAATAGTGACAAAATAGAAATGAAAATTGCTTCTTACCTTAATTGCTTCTTCGTCATTTAGTGATTTTAGCTATAACATTTGAATAAAAGGTAGTAAGATATGCCTTTCGATTGAATAAAATGCATGATTAACTCAATGAGAGGGTAGACTTAGGGTGGGTTAATTTTCCTAAATTTAGGGGGAGAGAATATGGTTTTTTTTGCTTTACTAAAATGAGATAAATACTTTTCTAAACAAAATTATAGTTAATAACTTTCTTTCTTTAAAATAAAGGGGGAAATTATTTTGATTTGATTTTTTCTTTTCTTCTTTAAGGCCAATTATGAAGAATGCGTGCCCCCTTCTTCCAAGAAAGCCAGAGAGGGTGAGACAGCCCCATCAGTGCCAGCCCCAATGCAGCCAGACAGAAAACTTAAGAGAGAGTGGGCGGATAACTACAATGCCGAAGCTACGCAAGATCGTGAAATAGCCGGCCCAGCCGCGCAAGAACATAGCGCTGCCGCCCCGCCCGCCCTCCAACACGCACTACCTGGTCCTTCGGGTACCCAAGTCCAGCCGAGATATAAAAATGTAAGCATTTTTTCCTACCTATCTATTTCTTCCAATTTTTAGTCTTTTTCAATCCCAATATAAACTTATCTCTGCGAGATATTAACTCCTCACCCCCCAACCATTGTTTTCTCTGCTCCCCCTCCCTCAGAGATATCTAAATATAATTTTTTTTGCAAAGAAACCGCTCTTTTCTAATCTTTGCTATCGCTTCGATATCTCATAAGCGAATATTTTTAGGTAATTTCTATTAATAATCACCGCCTTTGAAACTCAAAATGCTATTTTTTCTAATCTTTACTATTTTCTCTGTTGCTATCACATATATTTTTAGGCACCTTTGAAACTGAATGCTATTTTTCACGTAATTTTGAGAGAGAGAGATTATCCCATCTGTCACACATCAGCGTTCTAATTTACACTGAATATTTCTATCGCGCCAAAGATTTTAGTGAGGGGAAAGCGACTTAACGGTTCTCGACATTTTGAAGTTCAAACTCATTCATCTAACCTCCATAATTAAACTCATGTGTTTACTGAACCTGTAGGGAATTAGAAATATTTCAACTTTTGAAGGGCATTATGTAAATGCGGACTGGGAAGAGCTGTGGGAGGCGTTGCATGAAGCGCTACGGGCTCAAGAAGCGCCACGGGTCAGGGAAGCGCCACAGGATGCGCTGCGGGCCTGAGAAGCGCTACAGGATGCGCTGCGGGCCAGGGAAGCGCCGCAGGATGCCCTGTTGGCCAGAGAAGCACCACAAGGATGCACTGTGGCTCCGAAAAGCGCCGAAAAAAAAAAATAAATAAAATTAGTAGGGGTGATTTGAACACTTTGAAAATAAGCTATTTTTTGAACAAAATCAAATTGCAGCCTTCTATGTAAAGCGGCATTTTAGATTGTATTTATCTTATATTAAGTTGGATTTTCTTTCAGTTGAATTAACCAAATGCTACTACTACTACTACTACTACTAAGCGCCGACTTTAAATAATAATTCAAATTTTAAAAGCAGTAGGGGTGATTTGAACACTTTGAAAATAAGCTATTTTTTCATTTATAGATTGGATTGGTCCCCTACTCTCCGTCCAGTGAAGAAGAGGAAGAACCAATTCTAACACCACCAGCGGAGTTTCAAGACAATGACTGGCACAGTATCATTGAAGTACCTGATAATATTGATGAGTTTTTTGCTGATTTTTTTAAAGTAGATAGTAGCACAGTTGAGCTGGTAGACTTGAGCCCGAATACTTTACAAATTTTAGATGATTTTACAGGGAACCCTCCTCCCACTGATTACCCACTTCAAACAACTGAAGTGGACATAGCCCAAGTATTGTTGAACAACTGGGGGGAGGGGGTACATCTTTCCCCGATTTTCAATTGTCGAATACATTATTAAATAATATAGTTGTTTTCACTGCAACGTTTGGGGATCCTTTTAATACACTTATGGGGGGAAATTTTGTTTTTGACCCTGTAGAAATTGTGCATGCCTATGTAGAAAAAATTCGTGCACTACTGGAGAAACAAATTCAATTGTGGGGGGGTAGGGATTCAATTAAGGTCTCCATTGTTTTAAAGGTTTTTTATTTGAATGAGGGGAAAAGTGAGGTTTACTATCATTATATACATTCCGAGATGCGCATAATTTATCCAAATTTGGAAAATTTTGAGGGAGTTTCTTGTGAGTGGGTAGGACAAATTATAGCGCATCTCGAGAACTATAACGAAAATGGGAGTGGGTCTGTAGTTTTATTTATTGAAAATTTAAGCGTTAATATTTGTAAATTTAAGAAAGATTTTATTTTAAGAGGGGGGGCTGGGTATGAAAGGGATACAGTTTTAAATTATAATCCAGATCTAGAGGGTTGTCGTTGGGTCCAGAAGATCTGTTTTGAAACAGATCAAAAGTGTTTCAAGTATGCTTTCCTCATATCAGCATTCGAGCCTCTAGCTCGGGACGCTACCAAGAAGAATTTAGATTACTGGGCTGTACATGGGAAGGACGGGTCCGATTTCCCAGTTGTAGATTTTCATGTTTAGAGGGCAAATACCCAGTAACGCTAAGATCTATTGACATTTTTGAAAGGGCTAATGCTCATTTAAATATTGGCGTTACTGTGGTACAATACGAAACAGAATTTGAAGATGGGACTCGTTCAAAAAAGAAGGGGGTGGTCTTCCCCGTAAGGGGCCCGTCAGTTGATTTGGTTAAACACTGGGTTTGGTTGCTTTACACACCACCTAGTGAACCGAATGCAATCGGTCATTTTAACCCTATCACTGACATTAGTAGAGTTCTGGGGGGTGGTAAGCATAGGGGGACCCGTTTCTACTGTCCAACATGCTTGTCACAATTCCGTAGTGATATGAAACTACGGGATCACATGAAGCATTGTAGACAGCATGGATATCAGACAGTGGAAACGGTTTCAGGGGATAGGTCCATTCTACGTTTTAAAAATTTTCAAAATACACTTCTCCAATGCAACAAAATACCTTTGGACTGTGAAGCTAAGCTGGTGGAGGTGAATGACCCCAATATCCAAACCGAGTCAAAGAACATCAGGCCATTGCAGTGTCCTACGCTCATGCGCAAAGAGACAATTCTAACACCATGCGGTTGTTAGAAATAGTAGAAACATTGGATGAGGGGCCCGAGTGCATGGTCAAGGCACTGACTAAACTGATTGGCACGGCTAATGGTGCTATTTCTCGTTTGAGAAATACCCATTATCCAATGGTGCTGTCTGCAGAGGATCGTCTCGCGATTAAAAATCAAAAAATATGTTGGGTATGTAAGGGGAGAGTTTGTAGAGGAGGATAAGGGGACTAAAGGGAAAAGAGGGGGGAGGGGGAAAGTTAGAGACCATGACCATTTGTGGCAGGAAATATCCTCGGGGGGTAGTAATTTTAGGGGGGTTGCGCATCAATCGTGTAATTTAAATGTTAGCCAGCAGTTTTTTATCCCAGTTTTTATTCACAATTCTAATTATGACTTAAAATTTATTTTACCGGCACTGGCACGTATGCACAGGGAGGGAGGGGGAGTAGATAGTCCATGGGTGAATAGTTCATTTACTACAACACTATTCCCAAATCGGCCGAGAAGTTATTGCTTCTCGAACTGAAATGGCAGGTAGTGGATAATGAGCGTACGTGCTGGAATAAAATCAGGTTTTTAGATTCTTTTAGTTTTTTCCCCAAATCCTTAAGTCAACTAATTCAAGTGCAGAAAAGCGACAATTTTGATAGCTTTCCCTTGCTTAAACAGCACTTTCCAGACAGTGAAATGTATGACCTGTTGACCTGCAAAGGAATATACGCATACGACTATTACTGTTCTGGCACTCACTTAAGCGAGGAGAAACTACCTCCAATTGAAGCTTTTCACAATTCACTGACCAACAGTGAATGCACAGCCGAGGATTATGAGTTTGCCAAGAAGGTGTGGTCCAAGGGGGATTGTAAAAATGGGTGGGATTATTGTAGACTGTACTTGGCCAGTGACGTTCTAACTCTGTTGGATATAGTCTGTAAGAATACAGACCAGATCTATTCAGAGTTCGGGTTAGATATAGGCTATTATTTTTCCACACCCCATTTAGTAATGGATTTAATTTTAAAAATTAGCAGGCAGGAAATAGGCCTAATCACCGATGTAGATCAGCACCTTTTTGTAGAGCGTTCAATGAGGGGAGGGTATGTTTTTCATGGGGACCGCGTCTTATCAACCGATCCGAGCGGACAAAGCACCGGTGCAAAGTCAAATGCAGTGTTCTTGGACATGAACTCATTGTACCCCTCGGCAATGTCCCACTACTCTTTGCCGTGTGGGAACTATCAATGGCTTGAGAATCCTTGTGAGTTCCCCGACATTACCACCGTCGAGGACAATGGGCCACAAGGATGGTTCTTTGAAGTTGACGGTCACATTCCGCTGGCGCTTCACGACTCAGTCAAAGATTTTGTCTTTCCCTGTATCAATCGACCCGTGAGCAGGGACTCTCTGAGCCCCTACAATCGATCATTGGTTGAGGATATGGGGATGCATTGGACTCCCTCTAAACAGAAACTGATTGCTGATTTGGACCCTAAAGAGAATATCGTTGTTCACCATGTGCTTTTGCACTGGATGGTGAGCAATGGTTTCAAGATCACCAAAATACATAGGGTCCTGCAGTTCAATCAGCGACCCTACTTGAAAACGTTTATCGACACCTTTGTCGATAAACGTTCTAGGGCAAATTCAAAGGTGGAGAAGGAATTGTACAAGCTCATCCTAAATTCAGCGTTTGGCAAAATGTGTGAAAGCGTACGTAATAGATCTCGCTGTGACGTCGTGACTGACCCTCTAGAGTGTGCACGAATTATTGCCGACCCCAATTTTACATCATTCACGAGCATAGAGGCCGGCATGGTTCTTCTACACAGGCGAAAGCGAAATGTAGTACTGAACAAGAATATAGCAGGCGGCAGTTCAGTACTAGAAATTTCAAAAAAGCTCATGTTGTCGTTCTTTTACAATGTGTGCAAGGTGCAATGGCCACGGGAGGGGGAGGTTCAAGTTTACTATGGGGATACAGATTCTCTGCTGTTAAAGGTAAATGGGACTGAAGATTTATTGGGTGATTTGCAAAATGGGGTGCACATCAGCTCGCGGATGGATTTCACCAACTGGAATCCATCTCTCTACCCCGAGCTGGTGAAACGTCAAGCCCCCAACCAACTATTAATGTTAAAATCAGAGACGGGGAGTGATTTGATATCCAGGGGGGTGTTCCCGGGTCCCAAAGTTTATTGCGTGGAAACTCATAGTGGGGAAGAAAAGAAGGCGTGTAAAGGGGTGCCTACACATTTTGTAAAGAGCAATTTCAACATGAGCGTGTACAGAGACTGTGTAGAAAGTAGCCTAGTGCCAAGAGCACAAGTGCTTGCAATTCGCTCTCTACAGTATAGAAATTATACTGTGAGAGTGGAAAAGAATGCAATGTCATGTATATCTGACAAGGTCTATGTGCTCGAGAATGGTGTGACTGTCCTACCTCATGGCCACTACCGTATTTCAGACCGAGTTGAATGCATAGACTATCGTAATCAACTTGGTCTGGATAAATTAACCTAATCTGACTAACCACTCAACCTTTCTTAAATTAACTAACCCAATCTCACTACCTAACCTAACCACTGACCCAACTAACCGCAGTAGCAGTGACGACAACTTCTTTTTCCACGCGCCCGGGGAGTGGGACCCTTCCGCGGCAACCATGGGTGTTGGGTCCCCTCGCACGGCCTTCCCCGGGCCGGGGGGGGGCCTACCTTTAAATTCACTGTAATGTTCAACTGTGCTAGTTTTCCAAGTGTATTTTGTTGTACAAAAAGTGTTGTATAGAAAAGTGTTGTACAAAGATGTTGTATAGAAAAGTGTTGTACAGAAAAGTGTTAATGTACAAAAGTGTTGTACAGAAAAGTGTTTAAAGACAATAAGTGTTTATTATAAAGTGTTATCATTGCCGAGTTCATGTTGAACAAATAGACTTTTCATGTTGAACAAGTGTTATCATATTGCTGTAATAAATGTTGCCATGAAATAATGTTTTTGTTGTTCTTGAATAGATAGATCTATGGGAAAATTACTACTTATTCATTGAGCACATATGATTTACAGTTAGTCACAGTCCGACTGTTGTCAACAGCATGTATCAATTTAAAACACCCTTCAGATCGTTTCTGTGTGGTCCCTCAATGTCGGGGAAAACAACACTTTTAGCTAAAATAATTCAAAATTGTGATAAAATGTTTTTGGAAAAACCGAAAAAAATCTACTATTGCTATAGTATTTGGCAAGAGTCCTATGATAAAATAAAAGCTATTGCCACAACCATACCAATACAATTCATACGGGGACTTGATGTTTTCAATAGTATTGAACCGAACTCGTGGTTGATTATTGATGATTTGGCTGAATCCATTGAACAGTTCTCACAGGAAATGCTACAATTGTTCACCGTTCGCTCCCACCATGAACACATTTCCGTAACTCTGGTTCTACACAATCTGTTTCATCAGAGCAAATGTATGCGAACCCTTGCTTTGAATTGTACTATCTATATTATCTATCGAGTCGTTCGTGATTCTAGCTCACTCATAACTCTCAATAAGCAGATATACCCCGGCGCTCCAAAATTTCTGTTGTCAGCGTACACTCAGGCGACTAGCAAGCCCTACGGTTACATTTTGCTGGATCTTAATCAGAGCACGCCCGAGGATCTTCGTGTAGTCACCGACATTTTCAACAATGAAATTACAGTATATCTTCCGGTGAACAGTAGAAAAGGCTATTAGTCGCCATTATGACACTGAAGAAACTACACGAACAACGACATTTATTTTCCGTTTTAAGCACTTCAAAACCATTGCTTAGGAAGGCTATACTCAAACATGGGGTTGACAATGATTTCATTAATCTAATATCTGAACTTTGTTTAAATTTAACTGAGGGCAATGTTCAACTGCCAGAAGGTGTTAGACAACAGACAAAGCAACATCGTTCCACTGTACGTGCCTTGGCTTGTAAAAACAAGGGAAACAAATTTAAAAGAAAACGGCTCCTTCAAGCAGGCGGTAGCTTTTTCACACTTTTACTGCCAATAATCGCAGGACTTGTAAACAGTTTTCTCTAGAGAATGGCAAAACCTTATAAATTGACACCATTTGAACTTGTCCTCTCGCCCATCGAACATTTTGAAGACAATCTAAGCAAATTCATTAATGATGAGAATATTGCCGATGACAAAAAACTGCTTTTACTTCAAGATGCATTGCGACGTGTGGACAAACATAAACCTTATCGTGAGAGACCCGTCGCCGATCTCTCTAAACAAGAAACATCTCCTCAAGATTCTGCACAATCAAAGGAGAAGGAATTGAATTCGATTGTATTGAAAATTGGAAACCTATTGCCACTCACCTATCGAGAACAGAGTAAAAGAGTATTATCTTATCTCATGTTGGAATCTGGCGATCAAGTTCAAGTCGACAGCGCAGGGAAACGAATTATAATTCAGGGAAAAAGTTATAATCTAGTTGATTTAATTTGTGATATGGTGACGAATCGTAAAGGACTCTTATCCTTTGACGATAATCTATACACATTTCTGTGTGTATCAAACTTTCCCAAAAGTCTTATTGGCAATAAGCAAATTCTAAAGAAACTAAGAGAATATAGTCCTCCAACAACACCATTTAAAAAAGAAGAAGAAGATTCAATATTTGAAGATACTAGCACTACTGATTTTACAACACCTGTGGTTGCTAGTCAAAAGCGAAGACGAATTGATTCGCCCACCAGTGTGCAAAAGGGGAGTGGACATTACACTACGTGTTTACGTTCAAAATGGATGAAGTTTTGAAAGGTGTCTATAAAAATATTGGCGAAGCGGGAAGTTTAAGTTCTCCCAAAACGCTTTCCAAAGTCTCCGGCACCACATTGAAAAATGCAAAAGAGTATCTAGAAACTGAACCGAGTTACACACTACATCGGAATCACAGACTTCGCAGTAAACAATATCGACAAACTAAAGCCTTTTTCCCTCTGCATATAATGCAAATGGATCTTTTAACTTTAGACGCAGTTCAACGGCGTCACAATGCACCCTACAAATATATTCTGGTGGCAATCAGTGTCTTTAGTCACTATGCCTATGCCATTCCACTGCGATCAAAGAGAGGTGTTGAAGTTGCTCGGGCCATTGAAAGTATTCTAGAACAGGATTCATATAGAAAAATTCAATCGGATCGTGGCAGTGAATTTGTTAATCCCCATGTGCAAAAGGTTCTTTTGAAATATAATACAACACTCTATCATAGTCACAGTCCGATAAAGGCTGCATTGGCCGAACGATTAATAAGAACGATTCGTCTATTAATTTCAAGATATTGCACATTGAAAAATACATCTGCTTTTATTCACGATTTAGATAAAATCATGTTGATTTATAATCAACGACCACATCGATCTCTGTCCAACTCTACACCAAGGGATGTTCACTACAGTGAAAATACGTTTGATGCTTTTCTAAAGCAATACTCCAATGGCAATGAGAAGAAAAAGAAGAAGAAATTCAATGTTGGTGATACTGTTCGAATTAATAGAACCACCAATATTTTTGAAAAGGGGAATTATTTATGGAGCACCGAACTTTTTAAAGTGTCCAAAATTCTAGACACCGAACCCACGACATATCGACTGCGAGACACCAAAGATGATGAGATTCTCGGCGGTTTTTATGAATATGAACTGCAAAAAGTTAGAAACACTAGTGAAATTTATCAAATTGAAAAGATATTAAAGAGTCGTACACGCCATGGCAAGAAACAGTTGCTTGTTCGCTGGCTAGGATACAACTCAGATTTTGATTCTTGGGTCAGTGCTGAAGATATTGACAATGCCCAATGATTTCTATGTGACTTTCATGTCCAATGTTTCTGATCCTCTCTACAACGACTTGAATAGAACAAGTGATTTTTGGACGAAACTCTCCCCCACCATCAAATTCGACGGAAAGTATGAAGTGGCTCTTGTCGACTGTATTCTCAAAAATACCTATGACATCCTGAGAAAGGATCGTAAATATGATATAAAAATTAGACCCTATGATTGGCCGCCACCACCGGGTGATCAAGAACAAATTCAAAAAATCAATTGGTTGGATTATCCATATATTGAATTACCCTACGAGGAACTCACCTGTATGAATGATTTATGTCGTTCTATTAATAAAAGAATTTCCGCTCGTAAAAAAGGAGCTTTTCATTTCAACTATTCAAAGGAGGAGGGCAAGATCTACATTAGTTCACCTATTGCCAGTGAAAAGGTTATTCTCAACGATAATCTAAAGGATGTTCTTGGCTTTAAGCTCAATATAATCAATGGTAAAAGTGCCGGAAACACTAATTTCATTTTTGCTGACTACCCGCCTGCCTTCACCACAGACACTTGTATATTTCTCTATGCTTCATTTGTGGAAACATCTCGGGTTGGTAACTCAAATGTTCCCCTCCTACGAGTTCTTGAACGAAAAACCAATCAAGAACATATTCATCACTACAATATAAAGCATCTTCAGTATATTCCCGTAAACACTTCCTATTTGGAACTCTGTCAGTTAACACTAAGAACCGAATTGGGTGATCCCATAGCAATTTCAAAAGGTTTGGCTGTGATTACATGCCATTTTCGACCCATCGTTCAACAGCAAGATGTCTAATAGAAAAGTGGTATTCACTTGTCCTGATATTGACTGCTATGTTAATACTCTTGGCCCAAGACAACAGGGCAATGGAATGGACTATTACAAGGGTCGCTCGTCAATGTCTGGCTATGGTCTTGGCAGCTGGTTTGCTAAGCTGTTTCGCTCTTCGCTACCACTGGCTAGAAAATATCTTGTACCGGCTGCGACAGATTTTGCATCCTCTACACTATACGATTGGGGCTCTGGCAAGGATTTTAAAAAAAGTGCTACGGAAAATCTTAGGTCCAGCGCACGAACCCTTGGCGAGAAATTAAAACAGAATGGCAAAGGTTTAAAAAGGTCAAGAAACAACGCATCACTCATCAGTCTCTACTCAGGTCGGAAACGAAAGACATCCCTTTTGTCAAAGAAAAGAAGGAAAAAGCCGACACGTAGTGTAACCAGAAGGCCCAGGAAGAAAATTGTTAGATCGAAACTAGATTTCTTCTCTTAAGATGTCCTACCTGCCGCATAAGGATTCTCAACCTTCAATCACCGCCTCATTGAATCTATTCAATGCCGAAAATGTTGATGTGAGTGTCAAGCATGGATACTATGAACAATTTTATCCACTACAACCCCTCTCCGATAATATCCACTTTCAAATTTATTCCAATGAAGACTACTTCATAGATTTGTCATCCACATTTATAGATTTACAAATGAAAGTCCGGAAATCCGATAATACAATGCCAATTCGGGCCGATGGGATATCCTATGAAAATTGTATACTACATAATTTATTTCGTCAAATTAGTGTCTACATCAACGGTACGCTGGTGAGCACAAGCAACAATCTCTCCAACTATGCAAGCTATATGCAATTCATGCTGATGACACCCAAGTCATACAAGGAATTGAGAGGTGCCTCCAATGGATATGAATATATTACTAATACTGATAGTACAGATGCACTTAAAAATGCTACAACTAGTGAATTACATCTAGTTGGAAAAATATATCATGAAATATTTAATATACCCCAATGGCTGCCGCCTAATGTTAAAGTGGATATAAAATTGACGCTTGCACCTTCCAATTTCATATTGAGAAAAGAACTTGCTGGCAATCCCGATGTAAGTCTCTCCCTCACCTCAGCAATACTACATGTACGCAAACAACAGGTCATGAGTTCTGTTGCTTTGGCCGTGGAAAAACTGAGAGCCAATGGCAACAATATTAAACTACTTGTTCCTCATACAATCACCAATCAACGTCATATTGCCGTGGGGTCACGCACCTTCACCGATTCATCCTTTATCAATGGCGAAATCCCCTCGAAATTGGCTTTGGCATTTGTAAAGAGCGCCAGTGCAATAGGATCATGGACTGAATGTCCACATAAATTCGAGATGTTTGGACTTTCATCTCTTGTGTGCAAAGTAAACGGTATCCCACTCTACAATCTATCTTTTGATAAATCCTATAGAACATTGTATGAGTTGACCATGCAAACCCTAGATCATGATTCGCAACTATTTGAAAATGGTATAACCGAAGATATGTTTGCTAAAACACATGGTATCATTGTATTGGATTTGTCTGGCACACAGGATATGAGTATAGTACGTACGGGGACTGTACGTTTAGAGTGTACATTTGCCGACCCATTGGCTGAGAGTATTGCCCTAATCTCACTAAATCAATATGAAACCTATTGGGAAATCACTCCCGAAGGTAGTGTTCTACTAGACTTGGCGCCATGAACACCAGTCAAATAATCAGTGTATTTAATATGGACCCCTACATGTCCCAGTACAAATCCTATTGTCTACCCTCAGACTATCTAGGAAAAATTAAAAGCTGCGAACAATACCTTGATTATTGTTAATAGCAGTCCATCGACTGTGCTGACGGGTCATTGGCTGTGCATCTATCAAACAACGAAGACGATTGAATTTTTTGGTCCTCTTGGTCTACCCTATACATTCTACACACCTCACATCAGCAACTATATTGAGAGCAGTGGGAAAACTATTATTCAAAATCGAAAGAGGGTGCAGGATCTAACGACTAAAAGCTGTGGCTTCCACGCACTACTATATTTTGTGTTCCGATGTCGTGGCTATACTTACAAGCAGTTTCTCCACATTTATGGTGACAATCCACGTCTGAACGACTTTCTAGTGGAAAATATACTTACAAGTGTATTTAATATTGATTTCAGTGCCCTAAGAGTAAAGTGCTTAAAAAATGTTTGTGAATTTGTTTATTAATAAAATGTATATATATACAACAATGTCTTTAAATCTCCACTTTTAGATTTCTTCATCTTCGATGTATAGGCAACTGTCGTGAACCACTAATGCTGGTAAATCATTTGGATTCACTGTATATTGATCTTGATTGATTGCAAAGTCAGGGTCACATTTTCTACAGTACAATGTAACTTCACTCTTGTCATATCTCTTTGTATAGTCAATGATACTATTTGCATTCATATTATGAAATTCACGAGTTTCAATCTGTCTATTTGAAGCAATATCACATACAGTGTTTTCAAGTGGTGAATCACATTCGGTAACTGCCAAATAAAAATCACTTGGTTTATAGTCATAGTAGGCAGTGTCATCACAGCGATGACGTAGAAACCAGATTGTCTTGTTACCCCAACAGTTGAATCGTAGACCAGATTCCTCTTCCCAGAATAATTTAAATCCGCGACGATACCAATCTCGTAGAAATAAACTAAAATCACGTTTAGGATTCTTTCCGATCATAGCGGGGTAAGTATTCTCCCACTGATCACATTTATCATTGTGACAATTGGAGCACAGGTGCCCTCTAGGATGAGAGTCACACACCTCTTCAAGACATGAATTACATCCTTTAATTTGTACTGCATAGCCTCTATGTAATTTACAAGGATTACATAATTTACACTTTTCACTATAGTCATCTATAATTGTACAATTCTCACATTGAGTCCAACTGCCAAGAGTGTACAAGCACAATGGACATATATAGAACATTTTTTGGTTTCCGATGTCAACTCACTCACAGCTAAAACGAAACTGATCGTCCTCGCTTCGATAAATTCAATGAGAGGGAAATGGGGGAGAGGAGTAACTCTGTGACGTTACCTCTTTCGAATGATGGGGAGAGCCATCTACATGTAATCATTGGCAATGTTTTCAAAAGTATATCCACAATATGATTCTGCCTTGTTCCAATTAATATATCAATAAATTGAGTATAAGCATTTGAATCACATTTTAAAAGTTTCATACAATAGTCCAATGGGGGAGAATCACTCCTCATTATATTGTCAAGTGTTCCCTGACAGGAGAATATCCTGCGTTTAAGAGATAACTCGAGAAAATCATCATCCAAAATCAAATGTTTTTCCATAAACACTAGATTTGATCTAATTCTCTCTTTCTCAAATTTATTCATTTTTCAGTCCTTTCACTCTGACTGCTGACTCTAGACTGACCCTGATTCGTTAGCCCTAACCAGAAAAGAAAGGGAACATTTTCGATTTCGAAACAATTTTATTGAATAATTACAACAACATCAATAATACAGAGCATGTACAATTAGCGATAGAGTTTATTGTCTTCGATATGTTTCACCAATGCACTTAAAGCACATTGAAGTCTATTCACATGTGCTATATCAACTTTTGCGGCAAAACATAATTGATCTTCCATTTTAAATTTGCTCAAGGATATCACATATCTTGCATATACTGCATCCCATTCCAGACAAAGCCGCGATCCTTTCGTAATTTCCACCGCAATGTTTGGTGCTCTTGTATTATTACCATCAACTCCACTATCAACTTCTAATAGTGTAAACATTCCACTCATTATTACAAATATATATCCAAATGAGTAAAGTCAAAACTGTTCTTCTCACTCCTTTGAATTCTATTCACAGACTAATAAAACTATAGCAAAAATCCTTTCCTTATATTCCCTCCGCCACTAATATGTAAGCAGGTCTCTGATTGGCTGAGAAGGGGGATGCAACCGACTCGCTGATTGGCTGAGAAGGAAACACGTGATCTAACTGTTTCCGGGAAACTCATAGCATTGCCTAGAGCAACAACAACAAATACTATTTCTGGATCATAACATTCGCCTCGAGCGTGCCAAAAACACACCTGGAGAAAGAGGTCATTGACCCCATTAACCACGTGTTCTCTCTAGGGACTCTATGCCCATATTTGGGGTGCAAAAAAGTTATAGGTGGCAGCAGGGGTGGGCAATGGGAGTAGCACCTCCCCCTTCTACTTATTTCGTATAGGAAAGGGGCTGGTCCCTCTTCAAGACCTTGCTCTTTACGCTAAAATTTGAATTTTTGTCCCAATTCTTTAAGAATGACTCCTGAAACACAAAGGCCGTTTAATCCCAATTCTTTAATTGGAATTAAAAAAAATCTTTAATTCCAATACTCCCGCTTCCTTAAGACCGACTCCTGAATCACATACTAAAATGAATAATCCAGTTGAACTAAAACGAACCGAAATTACAACAAACAGGAGTAGGACTATCACCCCCTAAGCCCTCTATGGGCCATAGTGTTATTTGAGCTTTATTGAAAATTATTTGTATTTCAAGGAGTTTTTTCTATGTTTCATAACATCAACAACAACGCAACAAAGAAATAATATTACAGGACTAATAAAGGTTATAAATAATAGTGGTGCTACCCCCCCTCTCCCCTCCCAGACCCACTAAACGGCTTGGGTGTCATTTGAGTTCTAGTAAAAGCAATATGTCGAGTAATAGGTCTATTGGACAGTGTGAATTTTAATAATCAAAACACACACACACACACACTAAATCACCATAATAGTCAATTGACTGAAAAGAACAAAGTAGACCCAGAGGCGTAGCTAGGGTTTTCAGCCCCTGGGGACAATGTCGTTTTTGTACCCCCTCTCCAATACCCCCTCCACCCAGATCGTAGTATTAACCCTAAAAATCAAGTTTGACACCCCCCCCCCCGCCCGCCCAGAAGTGGCTGCGCTCGGGGACAGCTGCCCCCATGCCCTTCTAGCCACGCCACTGACAATAATTACTATTTATATATAAATATTTTAGCTTCTTCTAATTACAGCAATGTTTCATTCTCGTTTATTTTCCAAATTTGAATTATAGAAGTGTTTAAATATATTTTATTTTCAGTAAATTGTAAATGACGCTAGGGCCTTTTGAGATTTTTCAAGGATTTATTTCTACCTTTGCATGAACACCTCTATCACTAGCAATATAAAGCAAAACTTGCGGTTCAATTTACGACTAAGCATAAATAGTTAAAAAAAAAACTTCGCAAATTATCTCATTAACAATAATACTTTCCCACAGTCCACATCACCTAATTACTTGCTTTTGGTAATACGTCACAATGGTATATTTCCGTATTTAATTTATTTATATTCTCTGCTGGTTATAACACCGCGTATACGCATGCTTAATTCGCCCTAATATGTGTTTTATACCAAGATCTAAATACTCCAATTTATTTAATTTTTATATAGCACGGATTGTCTGTCAAATTTTTCAGCCAGTTCTATACCCGAAGAATTCCCGGAATTCTTCCTGTTAAATCTGTATCGTTTTTATTCCGTTCTAATTGAATTCTCGTTCAATCGGTATCGGTTTTTAATTAGGCTCCAGAACCAATGAAGGGGCTTTTTCAGAGATATGAAGACCAGAAATAAAAAGTTTTTAGATGAAAAAATAAATTCCAACTGAAATTAAAGAATAATATCAAAAGTTAAAATGAACAGAAATGATTCCGTGTATGAGGGGAGGGGGCTGTCTCCTCCTAAATAGCCCTCTTTCACGTTGAAGTTTTTTAGTACCTTATAAAAAGCATCTGCGCCTAATTAAATGACCCTTGTCTTTCAGGAGTAGCTTGTAAAGAATTGGATAAAAAAATCAGACCTTAGCCTAAAGAGCGGGGCATTAAGAAGGATGTCCCCCTCATATATGGAATAATTTCTGTTCTTTTTAAGTTTAAATTTTGCTCCTTACCTTCAGTTGATTTTTTATTTATGTTTTGATCGTTTTTCAAATAATACCAGGAAATCAACCTCCCACTTCACTAAAAATTACCCCCACAAGAAATCCCTCCGTGGAAAGTTCCTATGTGCACGTCCGCCAGAAATTAACCCCGGACGGTTCCAACCCCGCTGTAATTCCACTTAAAAAATCTGTTGCGGACGATTCTGCGTGAAAAATTCTCCTTAGCATCCTTTTATTTTAAAAAAGACTGGTTTTTTATTTAATTTCTGATCGCTTTTCAAGGCATGCTTGAAATCCCCCTATGTGCAAATTTTTTCCGGGTAACCCCGTTATCCCGTGGAAAGTTTCTCCTTCGGATAATTCTCCAGGGATAATTTATCCTGGTGATAATTCCACCATGGAGAATTTCTCCCGCGGAATCTCCCTCCACACGGAAAAATACCCCCAGAGAATTCCAACCCTGCCGAATATTTCCCCCTAGCAATTCCCCACAATTTCTGGCAACATTTTCCAGAAAGTAAAAGAAATAAAACAAATTTCGTATATGAATTCTGGAAAATTCCCGCGTGTAAAGTTTTTCTGGAAAGTTCACTCCCTGGAAACTTCCTTCCGAATAGAAAACTATCCCCGTATAAAGTCCTCTTCCCCCTCCGTAAAAAAGTTTAAAACAGTTATAAAACTGACTAATAGAAACTCATTTAGGCATTGAGACACGAGTTTGACCAGATGACTCAGAAATATCAAAACACTAGCTTTTGGCCAAAAGAATTCCCAGATTTCAAGTCTGGTCCTCAGAAAGATACCCCGGTGTCCCTCTTCCCCTACAAAATGTTCCTGGGGTCAGGCATCTGGTCTCGAAACGTGGAAAAATCTAACTTCATTAGCAAGGGTTTTTTTTCACATTTTGAAATTAAGTCGAAAACAATGGATTAAGCTACAGGCTACTTATGAATGAAACGACTCAAAGCCGTTTCTGATATCAAAAAGACATTAAAAACTTTGCATTGTGCACAATATCACAGGTTCATCTTTTCACAGCCTAGATTCTTAAGAATTTTGTGCTCATGTAAGGGATTGTCTGCTCTTGCGAAATCCAGGGGGCAAAATTTGAAACCATTCCAGACGAACCAAGCTGTCCGTTGCTGTGTCATCCAGACTCCCACATAAATATGGGATTTTCAGCAAGAAATTAGTCACTGGGCTGGCACTGCTGTACACTTGTTTTTTTTGTTTTCCCAAAGCTCAAGACAACCATTAGGGATACCAACGACGATGAAACAACTAACGAGACGTATTGTCCATTTCTTTGTCCCGAATTTAAATCAGTAACGAGAATTCGTTCGATCACATATATCTATCCCACCCATGACGCGACTATAGTCAGCCAATCTTCTGAGGTACTTCCTTTCTAATTATGTCTTTATGTTCTTGTCCCAACGTTTATAGGTGTTTCTTCGTCTACTCATCTATAATAGATGCAAGCAATACAGTTTTGTTGTCGTAACCATACGGACATACTATTTTTCGATCCTCTCTTGTGTCAAGAAAGTACAACGACCAAGTGTTTCAAGTCTCTAATAGTTTTTAAAAGCTGACAATTTTATGCGTAACCGGGTCTTCACTATCGGACCACTTGCCGTCAGTTCTTTATCAATCAGAATATCAAGCAAATTTTACCAACGTGTCATATGAAATCTACCGAAGCACCAAGTCAGTGTGCTCTTAGTCCTACATTGTAGATTGTTTGCTCTTGGCAAATCCCAAAATTCAGCATCAACCCGAACGAGCTGGCAGGCACAATGTTTTAAGACTTACTAAGCTAGGCATGTTGCGTATATACTGGTTTAGTGACGAGACTCCATCAGCTGGGATGGAGCCTCAATCACACTTATGCTTTGAGTAGTTGTTATCTCTATGCGGGAGCAACTAAACTTTTTTAAAGGCTGTCATCAATGGTCCAAGTTCCCAAAGCATATTAGCTTGCCTCCGCTGTTTTAATAATTGGGAGATTGTTTGAAGTTGTCTAGAATGACAAAAATTGGCACCTTGACATCAGCTCAGAAATTTTGCAAACGTGATATTCAGTTTACAAATACATTCACGGCCATAAAAGTTTCAAATTATCCCAAAGGTTAACTATGACGAAGAATATTTTGATCTCTTCTGGGATCACACTCAATGTTTGTTAGCTTTTTGAGTCATGTTGCAATTCATTGCAAATTCAAATTTCTCAAAACTTTTGTTCAGGAAGCTGCTCAAAAGTCCACTCTGGATATAAATCAGTCTCTATAATCAGTCTCTAATTTCTATTGGCCATTACTTCGTTAAAATTTCAAGCCAATACGCAATAAAGTTATAATGAAGATTATCGATATTATCTTCTATATCACCCAGCTCATCAGTGATTAGCTTATCATTATCGTCAGAATTAGAAACTATTGAACAGCTATCACTGGCTAGGATAGCAGTTAAAACAGGATACTCACCTCTATTTTAATAATCAGTTTCTGATGCAACATTTCTAGGCTGGCAGAGATCATCTTTCTCTTCTCTGGGAAGATGAAGATAGCTGTTGCTATTATCTAACAGCATATTCACTGTCATATGGTTGGCAATTATAAAAAGAGTAGTTTAGTTTCCTGAGAAGCAAAGGGATTCAGTGTTTTAACGAACTGCTACTACTAACATCTCACCGCAACACCAAGCCGCCTGCCGCCTTCACAGCAACGCACGCTCCTCTTCGTCCTATCTATTCAAATCTATTCAAAGCCTCCCTTTTTACAGCCTCCCAGGAAGTTACCATTTTCCTTTAAACCCTTAACTGGCAGGATCGGGTCTATTAGACCCCAGCGCACAGTGTTTTATCAATCTCGTACCAACGGGTATAGCTAAGAGGTTGATATCACGTGCATTCTTTGGACAAGTTGAGCTCTAAAGCTTGGTGAAAGAACATCTTGAAATCACTTACAGGTGCGTAGATAGATGGCTCTGGGGTCCGACAGACCCCACCTTGCAGTTTGTGTAATTTTTTTTTTGTTGCTTAGCTGAGAAATTAAGTTAAATTTTTGTAAGCTTTTTAGAGCAAATTTATCAAAAATTTGGTTCAGGAAGCTGCTCAAAAGTCCACTCTGGATATAAATCAGTCTCTAATTTCAATTGGCCATCACTTCGTTAAAATTTCGAGGCAATACGCAATAAAGTTATTATGAAGATTATTGATATAATCTTCTATATCACCCAGCTCATCAACGACTAGCTTATCATTATCATCGGAATTTGAAAGTATTGAACAGCTATCACCGGCTAGGACAGCAGTTAAAACAGGATATTCACCTCTATCTTAATAATCAGTTTCTGATGCAACATTTCTAGGCTGGCAGAGATCATCTTTCTCTTCTCTGGGCGGATCCAGATAGCTGTTGCCATTATCTAACGACATATTCACTGTCATATGGTTGGCAATTATAAAAAGAGTAGTTTAGTTTCCTGGGAAGCAAAGGGATTCAGGGTTTTAACGAATTACTACTACTAACATCTCACCGCGGCAACAAGCCGCCTGACGCCAACACAGCCACACACGCTCCTTTTCATCCCAATCAATTCAAAGCCTCCCTTATTACAGCCTCCCAGGAAGTTCCCATTTTCCTTTAAATATTTATTTATGACAATCTCTCACCCCAACCATGGACAACCTGCTTTCGGTTTAGCCCTAGACAGATGGCCAAAAAGGACAATCTTCAGCCACCTGTTATCCTTCATCTGCAGAACGTGCCGTAGCCATCTCAACCCTTCTCTCATTATAGCTCTAGAAATTGGAATTAGACCACATCTTTTGTACAGCATACTGTTTGAAATACTACCAGTCAGCCGAATAACCAGAACATTCCGTAGACAGTTTTTATGGAAAACATCTTGCAAATCTTCATCCGCTTTTCGAAGTACCCATGCTTACGAGCCATATTTGATCAGTGTCATCACTGTAGGTTCCAATATTCTAATCTTGGTTTGCAAGCTTATCTTTCTTTTCTTCCAAACTTTTTTTAACTGTGAAAAAACAACCCTGAGCCTTGGCTATTTTACTTTTAACATCTTCACTGCTCCTAACATCCTTACTAATAATACTACCAAGGTAAGCGAAACTGTCCACCTGATCAATCTTTTCGTACCCAACGTTATCTTTTTATCTTCATTTATTCCTAATCTTAGTTGCGTAATCTTCTTAGCATTAATTTTTAAACCTATTCTAGCATCGTTAACTCGCAAAACCTCTAAATGTTCATTCATTTGCTCAAACTTTTATCTAGGACGCTTAAGATCATCAGCATGACATGAGTCCAGGAGAGTTTTCCCTCCCCGTTTGATTCCGCGGTCTCCTATTGCTTTTCCTGTGCTTCTTAAGACTAAGTCCATCAAAACATTCATATAAAGGCGGATAAATTCTTTACCTTTTCTAAAACTGCATTGTTCTTTTCTTCAAACTTTGGCTACAGCATCTCTCAATAAAAAAATCATCCTATCACTAAGTAATTTACTACCTTCAGAGACCAGACTAATGCCTCGATAATTACCACACCCACCTTATCATCTTTCTTATTCAGTGGTTTAGTTATGGTTTCTTAAAATTGCTAGGGTTTTCCTATCAAAATTTCGTTACCCAAAGTCATCTTTCTTATTCACTTATTCCTAGCCTTAGTGACTTAGTCTTCTTAGCATTAACTTTTAAACCTATGCTAGCATCCTGAACTCGCAGAACCTCTAAAATTTAATTCATTTTGATCACGCTTTTATCTAGGATGCTTAAAATCAAGACAAGGTCCATCAAAATGATTCATATAAAGGGGGATAAAACACAACCCTTCTTAACTCCTGATATAATACGAAACCAGCTACTAACCTCATAACCTACATTGATCGCAGCAGTGTTATTCTCATACATTGCACTAATCACTTTAATTTATTTATCAGGTATACCATACAAGGATTAAACCTTTGCTAAAGCTCTTCTATCAATAGAATCGAACGCTTGCTCATAATCTATAAGACTGGGGACCAAACGTGTTTGATAACTCAGGGACTTCTCAATTATTAATCTAAGAGTAAAAATTTGGTCGAAACATTCTCTACCTTTTCTAAAACCGCATTGTTCTTCTCTTAAAACTTTGCCAACAGCATCTCTCAATCAATAAAGAATCATATTACTAAGTAATTTTCTACCTGCAGAGACCAGACTAATGCCTCGATAATTACTATACTCATTCTTATCACCTTTCTTATACAGTAGTTTAATTAAGTTTTTCCTAAAATCGTTAGGTATTCCTACCTTTTCAAAGATCATATTCACAATCTTCAGAGCAGTGGTGGGTTAATACGGCCAACAGGAACAAAACTTGCCTATACTCCAACAGGAACACCTGAGGCTCTAAAATCTTCTATGAATACGAGCGCTCATTAGCATATTACAGACGGTACAGCTCATTAGCATATTCGACACGGTACATTCCATTAGTATATTACAGATGGCACACCTCATTTGCATATACCCTAACCCTCATTTTCATATTAAAGACTGCACCTCAGAGCATTAAAAACTGCACTGCAGAGCATGATTAACATATATTCAACCTTCACTGAATAGGAGAAATGACCAGTTAATTAAACCGGTTTATTTGAATTCAAATGGTCTAGTAAAATCAGCTTAATTCAGAGGAATGACCACTTAAGTAAACCGATTTATTTAAAATCAAATGGTATGGTAGAATCAGATTAATCAGAGGAATGACCACTTAAGCAAAACGTTTTATTTGATTTCAAATTTACTTGCAGAATTTATGATATAGCATCAAACTTCACTTGACAGCATATATTAACATAAGCAGAGCGTAACCACTTGTATCAGCATATTCATTGGAGTGACCGCTTATATCTACACTGGTTTTTAGAGGGAAACTTATGGTCATCCGTGATCCATCGCCAAGAGCCCGAATCTCCCTCCCCCAAATTTTTGATCCCCCTTTTAGCTTTGGATTTTTTTTAGCTTTGCAATTTTTTTACCCTAGAAATTTTTCATCTTTTTCTGGGGACTTGGAAATTTTTTAACTTTTTTCATATCTCTTAGAATGAAACAAATATACTTATAACAAAAGACATTAACTTGTGATATTTTCAATATACGAATTTGAGATGATATAAATATGTTACTCGTGATTTTTCCTATTAGAAAAATAATATTTTTAGTGACATTTTTTATTTATCTTTCTTGGAACGTAAGAAATTTTTTTAATTTTTTTCATTTAGAAATTTTTTCAACAACTTATATATGACCCCAAAATGGAATAAGTACCGTGTCAAGAGAAAACATAATGAAGTATTTTATGGAAATGGATTCGAAACGTTAATTTTTATTTTTTATGATGATATTCTACATGTCGTTATTCTTTATCAGAGGTATTTTAACAGTGTGTTTTTATTTAAGAAAATTAAACCCCAAGTTTCTTAAATACGATATAAAAAGAAGGAGAAAAAATTTGAAACTAAGAACAAAAGAAAACAAGTAAATAGCAGCAACAACAAAAAACTGACTTTTTACTTTAACCATTGTCATTATCACCATCCAAAGGCGAACGCAATTTAGCACGGATACCTGAGATAAATTACAACTTAACTGTAATCATAAGTCCAATCAAAAAAGATCATAAGTAAATCATAAATCCACTCAATCATACTAAACGAACACTTAAATTTACTTCCGATACGTTGATGATGCATCTCACTTACAATACATTATACCATTTAAGCTTCACTTTTTCCTCATTCTCAATCAAGCATAATGTAAGCGGGACAACTGGGGAGATCCAAGTATTAATTCACTGTTCTTTCAATTCATTTTGTTTTACTGTTAGGGAGTTGGGAATGTCACGAACTCCTTTTTCACATCGTCCGTTATAAAAACATTGGGGAATTCATGTCCGGGTGCTCTTCTGAACAAATTTTACCGCAATTTTTATTTTCTTGAAGGACACAGAATTTGTCCTTGCCATCCTGGAGCTTAATTTTGATGAATCGATCTGTAGACTCAAGCATCTCAAATTGAATATTAATCCCGCTATGTGAAAGAAAGTTGTCGACATGGTTTCTAGCCCTTGATTTAGATTCAACTTTAATGTTCGATAGAACAATATTTCTTTGTCTATCCATGTCTTCTGCCACAAGGACTTTTGATGCTAATTCAGCCAAACCAGTCACCTTCACAATTTCTTTATGTAATGTGGATATTACCTGCTTGACACTGGATAACTGACTTTTTGGGTCTCTCTTGCAAATTTTAGATCTTCAACACGTGATGTTAGGGACACTAAACCAGACTCAATGTCACCCATTTCCCTTTTAATTACTAAAATATCATTTCGGCTTCTTCAACTATTTCAACGATTTTATCCAACTTCGAGATATTATTATTTGATTCATTGAATCCTTTGGAATCGTCCAAATCACTTGGTCTTGAACGCTTTCCACTTTTCTCAACCATTCCGACATCTAATAATGCTTATACTTTTCAAATACGTCGATAAATGAACGCCCAAGATAATTCACAGTCAATTTTATTTCGCGCTCGAAAAATGGATGCTACTACTCCAAATTCATTAAATTGAAAATCAAAAGGTTATTCTTTTCAAAGCTAACCCGGCTTCATATTGTACGTTTGTTCACTGATTAGTTTATAAAGAACGACTGAGTCGATATTTTGATAATGTAGTGCAAGATGTTTGATAATATCAGACAGAAGTTAGATAATATTACAAAGCATTTTGCTAATACTTGGCAAGGTTTTGATAATCCAATCTTGTTAATGGCACGATTTCATAGTACTATGTTAAATTTTAGTAAAAGCAGAATTGATTTTGATGATACTATTTTCAATTTTGACAATATTAGGCCCATTTTTATAGGACCAGAAAATAGTTTGATGATGCCTGGTATGATTTTGATAATACCATGCAGGATTTTCTTAATAACTTGTATGATTTTGACAATACCACAAAAGGTTTTGATAATGCGATTGAGGATTCTCGCTATATCAGGTGACATTTGGACAAAGTAGACCAAGATGTTTGATAATATCACGCAAGGTTTTGATAAAACCATACAAAATTTTGGTAATATTTGATAATATTTTGATACTACATTTACGATTTTGCTGTCGCCATTCTATATATTGATAATTACTAGCAAAATTTAGGTAATCCCACAAAGGATTTTCATAATATTTCATAAGACTTTGATAATGCGAGACATAATTTTTAATATTAAACAGGATTTAGTAATATCATGCAGGACTTTGATAAGGTCATTTAGTGTTTTGATAATATTGACTAGATTTTGATTATCTTGATAATAGCATACACGGTTTTGAAAGCACTGTGTTAAGTTTCGTCAATAGGTAACATGATTTTGAAAGCACCATATAGATTTTGATAATAGTAGACATATTTTGATTGTAGCTGGAAATATTTTGATGATAAATTATGAGACTAAGTGATAATACCGTACAATGTTTTGTTAATAACTTTCATGATTTTGATAATGTCGTGAATGATTTTGATATTATCATTGAGTAATCTCATTATACCAGTCGATATTTTGATATTGTAGTGCAAGATATTTCATAATATCAGACAAGATTTTGACTTGATATCAGACAAAATTTGAAGAGTTTGATATTACTTGGTAAGATTTTGATAATCTTGATAACAACAAACATGATTTGATTGCACTATGTTCAATTTGATATTGTCAGAAAAATATTTTTTAATATCAGGTAAAATTTTCATAATATCATGCAAATTTTCGATAATAATATTAAAATTTTGATAATATCATAGAGGATACTCATTTTATCATGTGGGATTTTGATAATGTAAAGCAAGATATTTAATAATTTCAAGCAAGATTTTGATAATATCATAGGAGATTTCGGTAATTTTTGATAATATTTTGAAAGTATGAGACACGATTTTGCTGATACCATTCTATATTTTGATAATAACTTGCAAGATCTAGGTAATGCCAGAAAGTGTTCTCATAATATCTCACAAGACTTTGAAAATGTAAGACAAGATTTCGTAATATTTAATAGGATTAGGTATACCATGCAAAACTTTGATAATATCATGTAAGGTATTGATAATATTTGACAAAATTTTTATAATCATGATGATAGCACACACAATTTTGATATCCCTATGTTAAGTTTCGTTAATAGATAACATGATTTTGATAGCACCATTTCAGATTCTGGTAATAGTGGATACGTTTTGCCTGTAGCTGAAAATATTTTGTTACAAACTTGCGAGATTAAATTATAATATTATGCAAGATTGTTTTAATAATTTCCATTATTTTTATAATGCTATGCATGGTTTTGATATTGTCATAGAGAATTCTCAATATTCAAGTCGAGATTTTGACAATGCAGCGCAAGATGTTTCAAAATATATTAGACGAGATTCTGATGATATCACACAAGAATTTAGTAATACTTGGCAATATTTTGATAATCTTGATAATGACAAACACGATTTTGATCACAATATGTTAAATTTGACAATAGCTGACACGATTTAGATAACAGCATGTAAGATTTGACGGAATCAAATACGTTTTGTTATTACCAGAAAAATATTTTTGTTAATATCAGGTACAATTTTCATAATACCATGCAAGATTTTGTTAATAACTTTCAAGATTTTGATAATAATATATTAAACTTTGATAATATCATAGAGGATTCTCATTTTACCATGTTGGGATTTTGATAATGTAGCGCAAGATGTTTGATAATTTCAGGCAAGATTTTTATAATACCACGTAAGGTTTGGTAATGCTTGATAATATTTTGATAGTACCAGACACAATTTTGCTAGCATCATTCTAGATTTTGATAATAACTTGCAGGATTTTGGTAATACTGGAAATGATTCTCAAAATATCTTACAAGACTTCGATGATGCAAGACAGGATTTTGTAGTATTTAGCATGATTTGGTAATATCATGAAAGACTTTGATAATATCATGTTAATATCTTGATAATAACATACATGATTTTTCTACCCCCATCCTAAATTTTGATAATAACTTGCAAGACTTAGGTAATGGCCAGAAACGATTTCATTATATCCCACGAGACTGGAAAATGTAAGAAAATATTTTGTAATACTTAGTAGGATTTGATAATATCATTCAAAACTTTGATAATATCATGTAAAGTATTGATAATATTTGACAAGAGTCTGATTATCTTGATAATAGCAGACACGAATTTGATATCACTATGTTAAGTTTCGTTAATAGGTAACATGATGTTGATAGCACCATATTAGATTTTGGTAATAGCGGATATGTTTTGATTGTAGCTGAAAACATTGTATTAATAACTTGCGAGGTTAAATGATAAAACCATGTAGGATTTTCTTAATTTCTTGTATGATTTTGATAACACCATGTATGGTTTTGATATTGTCATAGAGAATTCTCATTTTACCAGTCGAGATTGTGATAATGTAGTGGCAGATGTTTCAAAATATCAGACAAGATTTAGATAATGTCATACAAGAGTTGGGTAATACTTGGAAAAATTTAAATAATCTTGATAATGACAAACACTATTTGGTCACATTATGTTAAATTTGGCAATAGCAGACACGATTTATACAACATCGTGTTAGATTTTACGATATCAAATACGTTTTGTTATTACCAGAGAAATATTTTTGTTAATATCAGGTAAAATTTTGATAATACCATGTCAGATTTTGTTAATAACTTGCAATTATTTGATAATACGCAATATTTTGATAATTATCCGTAAAGTTTTGATAATATCACATAAGATTTGGTAATGCTTGATAATATTTTGATAGTACCAGACAGGATTTTGCTAGCACCATTCTAGATTTTGATGATAACTTGCAAGATTTTGGTAATACCGGAAAGGACTTTCAAAATGTCTCATAAGACTTTGAAAAGGCAAGACAAGATTTTTTAATATTTAAAATGATTTGGTAATATTGTACAAGACTTTGATAATATCATGATAATATCTTGATAATTGAAGACATGATTTTGATAGCACTATATTAAGTTTTCTTTGTAGCTAACTTAATTTTTGATAGCACCATTTATGATTTTGGTAATAACAGACACGTTTTGATTGTATCTGAAAATACTTCGTCAATAACCTGAGATATTATGATAATACCATACATGATTTTGTTAATAACTTGCATGATTTTGATAATACCATATATGGTTTTGATATTGTCATACAGTATCCTCATTACATTTGTCGTGATTTTGATATTATAGTACAGAATTATTCATAATATCAGACAAGATTTTGATAATACCATACAAGAGTTTGGTAATACTTGGCATGGGTTTGGTAATACTTGCCAAGATTTTGATAATCTTAATAATGAGAGACACGGTTAGATCGCACTATATTAAGTTGAATAGTAGTAGACACAATTTAGATAACATCATGTTAGATTTGACGATATCAGAAATTTTTTAATAGTACCAGAAAGATATTTTTGTTAATGTTAGGTAATATTTTCGTAATAATATGTAATGTTTGAGAATATCATAGAGGGACTCTCATTATACTATGTGGGATTCCGATAATGTAGCGTAAGTTGTTTGATAATTTCAGACATGATTTTGATAATATCACACAAGATTTCGAAACTCTTGGCAAGATTTTTATAATAGCAGATATGATTTTGACGGCACCATACTAAATCTGATTCCAGCAGACATGATTTAATTACAGCAGACATCATTTCAGATTTTGATAATATCAAGCAAGTTTCGGTAGTACCAGAAAATATTTTTATTAATGCCAGGGGGCGGCTTCTTATAGTTTCTAACACTATTTGCTAATAATTGATGAGATTTTGGTAATGTCGCTAAAGATTGAGATAATACTTGTTATGATATTGATAATAACAGTCACGAAATTGATATAATCATGTTAGATTTCGATTATGTCAGATAGTAACAGAAAATATTTTGTTAATATTAGGTATGATTTTGATAATACCATTTATGATTTTGTTAATAAGTGGCAAGACTTAGGTAATACGCGAGAGGATACTCATAATATCTGTCAAGACTTTAATAATGCAAAACAATATTTTGTAATACCTAGCAAGATTTGGTAATATAATGTAAGACATTAATACTACAATGTAAGATGTTTGATATTATCAGACAAGTTTTGATAATATTTGACAAGATTTCGATAATCTTGATTATGACAGACACGATTTTGATAGCGCTATGTTAAATTTTGTATATAGTGTAAATGATTTTGATAGCACCATATAAAATTTTGGTAATAGTAGACAAGTTTTGATTGTACCTGAAAATATTTTGTTAATATTATTTAAGATTTTGTTAACAACTCGCAAGATTTTGATATTATCACGCCTGGTTTTTGATAGTACCATAGAGAGTTCTCATGATATAAGTCGAGATTTTGATATTGTAATGCAAGATGTCTGATAATATGCGACAGAATTTTGATTGTACCACAAAACAATTTGGTAATATTTGGCAATATTTTGATAATCTTGTTAATAGCAGACACGATTTCATAGCTTTACTTTAAATTTGGGTAATAGCAGATATGATTTTGACGACACAATTTTACATTTTGACAATATCAGACACGTTTTGATAGTGCCAGAAAATATTCTGCTAATGTCAGTTAATATTTTGTAAGATCATTCAAGATTTTGTAAATAACTTGCATGATTTTTGTAATACCAGCTAAGGTTTTAATAGTGCAATAGAGGATTTTCGTTATATCAGGGGAGATTTTGATAACGTAGTGCAAAATGTTTGATAATATTAGACAAGATTTTGATCAATACCATACAAGATTTGGAAACGTATTTTATTAAAGATATTTGGTCATTTAAGAAACCTAAGGATTTAGTTTTCAGAAATTAAAAAAAAAACACACGGTTCCAATACATCTCATTTATTAATAATATTTAATCATTTAAGAAACTTTGGTTTTAGTTTTCATAAAATGAACGGACATTGTTAATGCACATCTTATCTTATTAAAAATATTTGAGCATTTAAGAACACTTGAATTTTATATTTCAAAAATAAGAACACGTACGGTTAAAATACATTTGAATTTATTAATAATATTTGATCATTTCAGAAACTTGGGGTTTAGTTTTCGTCAAAAAGAGCACATACGGTTAAAATATATCTTATTTTATTAAGAAAATTTTAATGTTCAGGAAATTTGGGTTTGTTTTTCAGACAGAAGAACACACATGCTTAAAATTCAACAAATTTTATTAATAATGTTTGATCATTCAAGAAATTAGGATTCCAGTTTTCATAAGAAAACGCACACGGTAAAAATACATCTTATTTTATTAAAACATTTAGTATTTAAGAAACTTGGAATTTAGATTTCAGAAATAAGAAAACACACGGTTAAAATACATCTGATTTTATTGAAAATCTTTGATAATTTAAGGAACTAAGGTTTTAGTTTTTCATAAAAAAGGAATGCACACAGTTAAAAGCGTATTATTCTATTAAAAATATTTGAAATTGGTTAAACTTTTTAGCTTGATTATTTAGAAGCAACGAAGATAATTTCGGAGACCACACTGCCTTTCCGTGACGTCAATTTTTTTCAATTCAGAGGGAAGTCTTTCGAACAAATAAATGGCCCCTTTATCTCCATTATTAGCTAATATTTTTGTGGAGAATATTGGAACAATTGCGTTAGATTCACATTTTTTAAAACATATTTTTTGGGGGGTGGTATATGGATGACATAATTTCAGTATGGGATTATGGGGAGGAGGGATTGAAAGGAGTTTTGGAACACCTTAATTGTTTGGGGGATTTAAAGATTACTGTCGAATTAGAAGAGAATGGGAAACTTCCTTTTCTTGATGCTCTTCTTTTAAAAAATGAAAACAGTTTGGATTTCAAAATTTACAGAAAACTGACAAATAACAATAGATTTTTGTCTTATATTTCCGGTCAGGCTCGCCAAGTAAAATTGGTTTGATCATTTCTTTAACTGACCGGATCTTTAGTATTTGCTCTCCAAAAATTTTTTGAGGAGGAGTTGTCTTTTCTAAGAAAAATACTAATAAGTAACATGCATCCAGAGTGGCTACTTAACCAGAATTTTTCAAAAAAAAGACAAAGGTTTCTTGGATTTCAAAATTTACAGATAACCGACAAATAACAATAGATTTTTGTCTTGTATTTCCGGTCAGGCTCGCCAAGTAAAAATTGGTTCGATCATTTCTTTAATTGACCGGATCTTTAGTATTTGCTCTCCAAAACTTTTTTGAGGAGGAGTTGTCTTTTCTAAGAAAAATACTAATAAGTAACATGCATCCAGAGTGGCTACTTAACCAGACTTTTTCAAAAAAGAAGAAAAATGTTTCTAGAAATTTCTAAGGAAGTCTTGGAGACATCTCGGGAAAAGGAGGTTTTTGTTCCTTACCATATGTACCCGGGCTATGTGAGAAACTTAAAAGAATTATACAGAGCAAAGGTCTAAAGGTAGCTTTAAAGAGAAACATACTTTGGGCAGTTTTCTAAATTCTGGGAAGGATCTAACCTCACTGGGGTAACAACGTAGGGTCTATCAGATCCCATGTACTTGCAGAAGCTCATATGTGGGACATACTAACCAGAAGTTGGAAATGAGATTATTATAGCATCAAGATTCTATTTATTTGGCTTTAAAGCAAGATTCTAAGCATGAAGATTTCGCTTCTGCCCTTTCAGAATATATTTTCTATTTTCCAGACCATTTTATCTTGTTCGATAATATCTCCTTCATTTCTAGGGACCAGGGTTTAAAGAAAACTTTTCGTGAAACTCTTGAAATAAAGAAAATCTTATTCAAGAATATAGCTTTGAATCGGGACACATGTGAAATTGGGCTGAACTATATCTACGACAATTTATTAAAATCTGACAGAGTAAAGTTCAGTTCACCCAATTTAGTTGACCTCTGTCCAAGTGTTATATCATTGAACGATAATGAACCGAATCCAAGAAGGTCAAAGAGAATAACTTCCGCCTTTGCTTTGAAAAGAATTAGAGAATTAAACAATATGTAGTTTTATTTGATTTCGTATATAAACTATTGTTTTAAATTGTTTTAGTTTAGTTTTACTACTGATGACGGTCACTGCATATGTGACCGAAATATCCGGCACTTTTTGTCAATTTCTATCACTGTTTGTTAAACACCGTCTATTTAAAAGGATTTTATCCCTATTTGAACTTTTATTTATCGTTAGAAGCAACTTTGGTCTGTTTGCATAAAATGGTATGTTTCTCATTTTATGAACGCATATTGCAAGTGGAAAATTCTCGCCTATTTTTTGGTCCAGCTTTCCTTGCAAAGGATGATTTAATAATTGTCAAGACTAGTGACATATCTTCAAGTAACTACTTACACCAAAATAATGAAATAAAAATATTTGACAAAGAAATAGTGAAAATATTAAATAATAAAATACTAATAGCAATAGTAAAAATTGTAGGTTGAGGTGGTTAGGGCATGTTGTGCGGATGAAGGATGACAGATTGCCAAAGATTGTTCTTTTCGGCCAACCATCTAGGGCTAAACGGAAAGCAGGTCGTCCCCGTCTGGGGTGGGAGGACGTCATAAAGAAAGATTTAAAGGAAATGGGAACTTCGTGGGCGGGTGTAAAAAGGGAGGCTTTGAATAGATTGGGGTGGAGGAGGAGCGTGCGTAGCTGTGTTGGCCTCAGGCGGCTTGGTGCTGCGATGAGTTGTTAGTAGTAGTAGTAGTAGTAGTAATAAAAATAGTAAAAATAAAATCAGAGTCTAGTAAAACTCCTATACGTCCCTTGTTCTTTCTGGATAGTTTTAGATAGTTTAGATAGTTCTGGATAGTTTAGACCTGCACTTATAGACGAGCGTCAGTAAGTACCGCTAGAAAAAACCCTACTATATATTGTAAACTCTAGAAAATTGCACAAATTAGGTTTGGATTTCTATTAAGCCTATTTGGCGGAAGCTCAAATTTAAACATATCTTTTAAACTCCCCCCCCACTCCTTTCCCCTCGCTTTCCCTTTCAATCACCAAAACTAGAATTTGACACTAAAATATAGAATTGGGGCCTTAGGTCGAGCTTTAAGCTAAAAACCGGCACTTGTTAGTTATCCCGGCCACACTCAAGATCTTGATTCGATTAAAAACGGGTTCTTTGCTCCATTTAGAGATAATTAGCTTAATCTCAGTGAGATAAAGTACTATACTGGTATATTTTAATTAAATATTTAATACAAAGAGGTGGTTAAGTTTTGTATTTAATATAATGCGTTTTGGGCGACCTGCTTTCCATAATTCTCTCTTGTAGTTTCCATAATTTTGCTTCTAAAGTATTATGTTTTGTCATTTTTCGGTACATTTCATTAGAATTAACTTATCTTCAATTCTTGAGCGTAGTCGGGAGTAGTAGTAGTAGCAGTAGTAGTAGTGTAGTCGGGATAACTGACAAGTACCTGAGGACCTTAGCTCTATTCTCTTTGTATTTGTCTACATAACAGTATATGAATGTAGATTCATAGGATGGAGAGGGGGAATTCCCGGAACCATGGTTTGTGTCAAGTATAAATATAGTATAAACAAATGAAATATTTTGTTTCGTATATTTTGTTTCAAGTTTGAATAACAGCTGTCTCATGCAGAAACTCTGCCTCGCCATATCACAAAATCGTGACATTAAATCATTCTGAATTGCATCATTATTGTGCAACAAATTATTATGGTGACACGTTTAAAAAATTCCCTGAAAGGTACCGTAAAAATATAAGAAGATTCAATATAACAAAGGTAAAATTTTTAGCTGTGTTAAATCGAACAAACTAAAATTCCAAAAAACCTTAAATAAAAATATATTTTCAAGAAATTAAAATAAATTAAACGGCCTTTAAGGATTTTTAAAATGGGAGAAGCTCCTAATCCGGCCCAAATCTCAAATAGATCCAAAGCCCAGACGCAAAGATGGTTGCGTGGTAGAAAGGTATCAGTAGGTCTCGTAGAAAGGGAAACAAATATATAAATAGGAAATTAGCAGCTTTTGCAGCCATGTTTTCCATAAGAGGGTAAATCTCTACTATGGACAGAAAGTACAATTTTTCTAGTGAAGGTAGAGAATGAAACTGGAACTCAAAACCAATAGAACTTATCATATATATTGGGAGGGCTACCACCCCTTTATATTCTTGCCTCTTTTTCTAATATTTGACTTTTTACCATCAGTGCTCCACATAACAAAGTGGAGAAAGCATTAAACTATGAACTAAGGAGGTGTGAAGTGGAGGCCATGGATAAAATTACTGAGGATCTGGAAGATGCAGCTAGAGGGCATAATAGTAAAATATTGTACTGGCATGTCAATACTTTGGGAGGAAGTAGTCAATCCGGGGGCCACAATTAGCGATAAGGAAAGAATTAAAGAGAAATGGGCAGAACATTTTGAGAATTTGCTAAACCGAGAAAGAGTTTCAGGAAAAGATATAAAGGAAAATAAAAAAAACGTTTGTGATACCTTGGATGTGAAGGAAGATTTGTTTTGTGAGGAAGAATTAGCAACAGTACTAAAAGGATTAAAAAATAATAAGGCTCCAGGTGCAGATAGGGTGGTAAATGAGTTTCTTAAATATGAGAGCTCTGAGGTTAGAAATAAGTTACTGAAGATAATGAATATGATTTTTGAAAAAAGGGGAAGTACCTAAAAATTTTAGGAAAAACTTAATTAAACCACTTTATAAGAACGGTGATAAAAGTGATTGTGGTAATTATTGAGGCATTAGTCTGGTCTCTGTAGGTCGTAAATTACTTAGTAATATGATACTTTTTAGACTGAGAGATGCCGTAGACAAAGTTTTAAGAGAAGAACAGTGCGGTTTTAGAAAAGGTAGAGGATGTGGCGACCAAATTTTCACTCTTAGGTTAATAATTGAGAAGTGCCTGAGTTGTCAAACACCTTTTGTCCTCAGTTTTATATATTATGATCAAGCGTTTGATTCTGCTGATAGAAGAGCTTTAGTAAAGGCTTTATCCTTGTATGGTATACCAGACAAATACATTAAAGTGATTAGTGCTATGTACGAGAATAACACTGCTGCGGTTAAAATAGGAAATGAGGTTAGCTGCTGGTTTTTCATTAAATCAGGAGTTAAGCAGGGTCGTGTTCTATCCCCCTTTATATGGATTATTTTGATGGAATTTGTTTTAAGGAGCACAGGAAAGGCAATGGGAGACCAGGGCATCAAATGGGGAGGAAAAAGTCTCCTGGACTTAGATTATGTTGACGATTTAAGCATCCTAGATAAAAGTGTGAGCAAAATAAATGAACTTTTAGAGGTTTCGCGAGTTAGAGGTACTAGAATAGGTTTGAAAATTAATGTTAAGAAGACTAAGTCCCTAAGGCTAGGACTAAGTGAAGATGAAAGGTGACGTTGGGTAATGAAAACATTGATCCAGTGGGCAGCTTCACTTACCTTGGTAGTATTATTAGTAAAGTGGGAGCAGTGAAGATGTTAAAAGTAGAATAGCCAACGATCAGGGTGTTTTTTCACAGTTAAAAAAAAGTTTGGAAGAATATCAAGATAAGTCTGCAAACCAAGATTAGAATATTAGAAGCTACAGTAATGAAACTGGTCAAATACGGCACTGAAGCATGGGCGATCCGAAAAGTGGGTGAAGATTTGCTAGATGTTTTCCAGAGAAATTGCTTAAGGATAGTTCTGGGTACCCGGCTGACTGACCGTATTTCAAACTATAGGCTGTACGAAAAGTGTGCTTCAATACCGCTCTCTGGGGCTATAATGAAAAATGCCTAGGGCACGTTGTGCGGATGAAGGGTGAGAGATTGCCGAAGATTGTTCTTTTTGGCCAACCGCCTAGGGCTAAAAGAAAAGCAGGTCGTCCTCGTCTGGGGTGGGAGGACGTCATAAAGAAAGATTTAAAGGAAATGGGAACTTCATGGGAGAATGTAAAAAGGGAGGCGTTGAATAGATTGGGATGGAGGAGGAGCGTGCGCGGCTGTGTTGGCCTCAGGTGGCTTGGCACTGCAGTGATTTGTTAGTAGTAGTAGTATTAGTAGTAATATTAAAAGAGTAGTGCGATAAAAAGCTTTTTTTTATGTTTTTATTCATTCGTATTTGCTTTTGAAACACAATTGGTAAATAAAAGATATTCAGTAACAAACCAGCTATATTTTTTACGCTCCAAAATTCTTCTGGTACCAAGGTCATCAAGATAAGAGCAGTTTGGCCCTCTGGGCCCATCTTAGGTTTATTCATTCCTAAATAGACCTCAGTTCTTCCCTGGGAATGGCATATGGATAAATGATATATAGAATTATTTATCAAAAAATTAAATAACATCATTTTTATACATTCCTAAACAGGGCTAATCCCAGAATTCCCTCTCAATCACTCGGACCATTTGTCTAGGGTTTGTCTACAATTAGCCATGTCTTGCCTGCAAAATACTTGATTTTAGTTCAAGTATTTACTTGCAATTGCAATATGATAACTGTAATTTTCAGAAAATTTTACGTTGTTTATTTTAAGTTATCAAGTTTTTAGGTTAGTGTCATCAAACCTTGTCACGCAAGTAAAACTAATTTCTTAATTAGAAAACACTTGTCGGCTGTAAAAAATCAAGGCTAACAATCTACCGATCCCAAAGATAAGTAAACCTTCAAATGAAAGCTACACCTTCTTAATATGTTTTGAACCATTTGTTTATAGCTTGTTTTCTGCTGATTTTTCACCCATGTTTCTTTTTTTAATTTGGCACCAACTACTACCAAAACCTACATAATTGTATATGGAGGCATTTTTTTCAAAATTGAAATCCTGATTCTTCTTTTTTTAATATATATGGTTGTGTAAGTTTTCACTTAACCAATTCAAAAAATCAGTTTTCATTTTCACTGTCCTTGGCTCTTCCAGTTCAACACTAGTGTAAAGAGTAGGGCTTCAACGGGGCATCATCAAAGACGTCTGTCCAACATGTTTTGAGCGGATTTTTTTTTTTTTTTTTAATTTATTAGCAAGCCTTTAGCTCTTCTCACTATGATTTGGTGTAGCAAACTAAAATCTGACCAGAATGATGTAAGAACAGATAAATTAGGTCTTAACAGTAAAAAAGGGCATTATTGTACCAGCCTCGCTGACCTGTGCCAGCGTTGCCAACGCTTTGAAATAAACTGTATCAGTTTTCCGACTAAATTGTACCGCAAGAGATAAATTCGTACCATCTGAATAGCAGGTTAAAAATTTGCCTTAACAAGGAGACAAATTTCGAAAAACTAAAACTTGAACAGATATTCGAGTCAGAAAAAGCGAGTAAAGCCAAAATATACCAGAAAATCAGATTGTGCCGAAAAATTTGATTATACCAAGAAATTTTCAAATATGTCGCATTGTATCAGGACCTCTAAATGGTACCAAAAACGCTACAATTGTACCAAGTTGACAACGCTGCCGTGAGCGCCACTTACAGCATCTATATATTCTGTTCCACTCGGTATAAAAAAACAGGTATTAAGGTGCTTCATTTTTTTGACGCTTGAATATTGCATAACCAGATATTTCGCTGCAAACTAGTTGCTAAGTTCAAAAGCCTTCAAGCCCAATTTTTTAGATCTGGCCTGCTTCGGATTAAAGAATCAGTTATATTTTTTGGTAGTATAACGGAATATCAATGTAAATGTGATAGATTCTAAAAACCATAAGGTAATAGCCGCTTATAGTTCTTATTTTCATATTAGGGTAAGAGATAATGAACACGGTTGAAAAATTAGGTAAAAAAAAAATTATTGAAAAGTTAGACTAAAAATTAATGGTCTCCATAAAAAAAAAAAAAAAAACTGAGGGTGATTCATGTTCAGCCATCTCACATTTTCCTGAAAAATATTCTTAGATTTGAGATTTTGCTTGGATTTTTAATTTTATTGGAAAATCCTTCACAAACCCTTAGGGTAATTTTTGCATTTTAATTTTTGGTCGTCTCCTTGCTCCCCGCCCCGCCCTGGTCCTCCAGAAACATGTAAAAATTTTGTATGCTAAATATTAGAAAAAAATATTCAAAGAACGAGAATAATGCCTATCTTGCGACCGGCCCTTAAAATTGGTCAAAAATTTATTCTGGACAAATTTGGCCTGATTTCCGGCCTCTGTAATTTTCTAAGGAAACACATTATAGGACAGACATTAACGTTAAAGATTCATTATATAGTAGAATTATTATACATCAAGTAAATATTAGTAATCCATTTTTTTTTTCAAAGCGACAAAATGGACGTAATATATGTAAAATTAAGGAAAAAAAAATTTAAGTTCAGAAAGTTGGGGCACAGGTGCGAGGCTCATCGCTGCTTAAGTGCTTTATTGTTAGACATACCAATTAATGGAGGTACTTGAGAAAATAATTTCTTAGACCGCACTGCTTTTCTATTTACGAAAAATTAAGCAAGAAAAAGTGGGTTTTAGTTTAAAAAAAGCAGTGAAAAAAAAAAATAAAAACAAAACAACACTTTAATTAAAAAATATTCCGAATATTTCGGCCCCACGTCCAGGATCCTTTCTCAACGGTAAAATAATCAATAAAAAAAACATGTTTTCTTAGAAAATAACACACATAAAAAAAACACAACAACTAAACAAACAAAGAAGAAAAAGAAAAAATGTAAATAGATAAATAAATAAAACAACTCACATTATAAACAAACTTCCAGCACTGACCTTATAACACAAGAACAAAACCAAAGCGAATGTCTTTATTGAAACCATCGTGACCCATGGTTTCAATATAGACATTTGCTTTGGTTTTGTTCTTTGTTATAACGTCAGTACTGGAAGTTTGTTTATAATGTGAGTTGTTCTTATTTACTTATATCTTTTTCTTCTTCTTCTTCGTGTGTTTAATTGTTGTGTTTTTTTTATGTCTGTTATTTTCTAAAAACAATTTTTTCTTGTTGTTGTTTTTCGTTGAGAAAGGCTCCCAGACGTGGGGCCGAAATATTCAGAGCATTTTTTAATTAGTCTTGTTTTGTGTTTATTCATTTTTGTTTCACTGCTTTGTTGAAAATAAAACCCGTTTTTTCTTGCTTAATTTTTAGGTACTTGAGAAATTTCAATTAGGGCAAACCCTCCTTAAACATGGAAATCAAGCCCGTATGCATGAATTTGTTTCTGGAAGGGGGGAGGGTAAATGGCCATAATCAAGTGAACCATAGGAGAATATTTCAAATTGTCTAAGCTTGAATTCCCTCTTCTCTTTGTGTTCATACCCAATGATGACATAAATAACCGTTATTCTCTAATCCGCTTGTCTAAAATTTGAAGGATTAAACTTGTGCCATATGGAGGAATATGGAACTGGGTTCCAACATTAGAATCACTAGCATTCTAACTAAATATCAGCAATTAGGCTTTTTCATAGTTCTGACTCCGGCTGATGTTTATGTCTGAATTCTGAAAAAATAGAGCTTCATGGTTATTTAGGATCGAACATCTCAAAATCTATACTCTCCCATATCCTTTATTTCAGTTTCCTCGGAAAAAAAAGTAATTTCGTTAATCGAATAATAACTTCGTTTTTGTAAGTGTCCAGTAGAGGGACAACAATTGCCACTAAGCTGATGCGCTTTGACACATATTGTTGACCTCATTTGCCCCACCCCCGGGCAGCATGCCTGGAGGGTGGCGAAACAAGCTAAAGAGCAAATTACAAAGAAGAACTTCCCAAAAAACGAACTAATTAAACATTTGAAATTGTCTAAATTAAAATAACCGAGTGTTTTGTCAAAGACAATTACACGCTCTGGCCTTTCCCTCCTGTGTTGCTTTAAGGGTTCATTTGTGTATTGAGATTATAGAGAAATGTAATGAACGGGGGTGAAGCCTCTACGGTTGTTTGTTGTTTAGCTAGGTAGGTGTACTAGACAGGCCCCCCCCTTTAATTTTTCTTGTCTCTAGGGGCACCAATTCACGAAGATGAAGGAAGGCAACGATTTCAATGTTTTAATGAAGACAAAAAAAAGGTATTTTTCGAAATTCATTGAATATATTTCAGCATCATGGTTGCAGCGGCAGCTGCAACCTAGTAAAGAGTGAACCACAGCCCATAGTAATCAAAAGTTGAAAAAACGTGTTTTCAAAAAAAACTGTCTAGTGAGGAAAACTTTCCATCTAACACTAAATCAGGAACAGCAATTATTGTTTTGGTTAATGTTAGAAGTAAAAGTTTATTGTGAAAATAAATTTATGGTGATTTCGAAAATGAGCCTGAAACCCTTGAAAATAGCGTCAGATCGAAATAAAAAGTGCACCATTGGAATAAGCATGTCAAAGCCTTTTGTAGGATAATTACAGTCCCCCACCTTGAACACCAAGGAAAATGACTTTTTTTGCATGGGTAGCACTAATCTGTCTCCCTTTTTTTCTTTTTTTCTAGCAGGGCTAGGGTGTGGCCAGAGCATCATAGAGAGGTGTCTAATAGCTCATTCGAAAGGGAATTTAATTTGTAAGTGTCCTTTTTAAGTGACCAAAAAGATTTTAGGGCAAATAGCCCCCCCCCTTCCTGAAGGCCCTCTCCCCCAAACTAGTCCTATAGAAATTTTGAGATAGCCATTTTAATTAGAGTAGTTCAAAGATCCAATATATATGGTTTTTATGATGGTATGGCCCTCCATAGTCCCTGGGGAAGGGCTGTATATGGTATCGTGCGTATCGATATCACGCGTATCGGTATCGGGCGTATTGGTATCGCATGTATCATACCGGGAATATCGGTATTGGTATCCGTTGTTGGTTTTATTTTTTCAGTCATTTTCTAGACTCATTTTTTAAAGCATGTCCCGGCAAGGTATCATGTAAAGAGCGAACCATAGCCCATAGTAACCAAATGTTAAAAAACGCGTTTTGAAAAAAAAACTCCCTAGTGGAAAAAATTCCCATCTGACGCTGACTATAACACAAAATTATATTAAAGATAATTTTTCAACTGAAACTAAGAACTGACATTAAAACTTAAAACAAACATACAAGTTTTAATCAAAAACGAACAAAGATTAATTTTAAAAAACAAAGTTTTTCCGATGGAAGTAAAGAGCGAAGTTGAAACTTAAAACGGACAAAAACTATTACTTCACTGTCTATTTAATATATATTAACATAACTAGTACAAATAAACCAACTAATTATGTTTCCCTATGCTTTTAGGGTTTCACAAAACTAGCACTTTACTGAAAACACAAAATAACATAGCAGTTTTGGTACAGTAAAAGCAAACCAATTAAGGACACTTTTTATAGAATCAAAATATTGTCAATCCATTTTAGGATCAATCCCTTTTAAGACAAAGCAACAATCCATTTTAAGATTTTCTTTTTTTTTGCGTTTAATTTGGTATCACTTCTGCACAATGGCTCAGTTCAATGACTGGCTCTCGTTTTGGTTCTTATTAAATAAATAAAAAAAAAAATTAACTGAATGTAAGGAGCAACATTAAAAATTAAAACGAACAGAAATTATTCCGTATATGAAAGGAGCTGTCCCCTCCTCAACGCCTCGCTTCTTACGCTAAAGTTTTTTTTATCGTTTTAACAAATAAAGTTGTGAGACAGTGTCAAACTTAAGCGTAAAGATCGAGGCGTTGAGGAGGGGACAGCCCCTTCATATGCGGAATAATTTCTGTTCGTTTTAAGTTTCAGCGTCGCTCCTTACTTTCAGTTAAAAAAAACTTGTTTTTTTATTTATTTTCTGAACGTTTTTGAATTAATGCAGCTTTGATTCGTTTTAAATTTTGATGTTGCTCCTTACTTTCAGTTGAAAAAATTGTTTTTTTTATTATTTAATTTCTGATCGTTTTTTAAATAATGCCGGGAATTCCGGAGCCCCCTTCATAGCAATGTCCCTTCTCCAATGAAAACTTCCTCCGTGGAAATATATTCCCACTTAACCCCCGACCCCCCCCCCCACCAACTACCAGACAAAATTCCCCCTGAAAACTTCTGTATATTTCCCAATAATCAATACTATATGTAAACATTGGGCGAAGCTCATAACTTGCAGACCTTCCCCCGGGGAATTTGGGGGATTAAGTTATCCTCAAAGACATGGTTATTGTATTTTTTGACCATGCTGAACAAAATGGCTATCTCAAAATGTTGATCGGGTGACTTTAGGAAAAAAATGAGGGTTGGAAGGGGCCTAGTTGCCCTCCATTTTTTTGTCACATAAAAAGGGCACTAGAACTTTTAACTTCCGTTTGAATGAGTCCTCCCGCGATATTCTGGTAAAATCCCCCATGTAAAATCTTCCCTTGAAAAATCCCCTGGAATATTTCTTACCGTTGGATAATTGGCCCTCTCCCGAAAATGTCGGGGGGAATTCCGTTTTATAGTTCCGGTTACTCCATTTTTAGAGTTGCTGTTACTATTGACCCGAGTCACTCCTCACTTACAGCCTGTTACTGCAAAAATGTTTGATAATTTGTACTGGGTAAATATCAAACAGTTCGTGGTAACGAACTGTAAGTAAGGAGCGACCCGGCTCAATGGTAACCAAAACTGTAGAAAACGAAATTTTGATGCCAATAGATACATCAAAAGAATCAAATTTTAATGCTGATTTCAAATATATAACTTTCATCAAGTTTTAGTCCTACTCATCACAAGTTACGCGCCTGAGAAAATTTGGCTGATTTTTGAAAAAAGAGGGAAAGACCTCCTAAAAGTTATAGAACGTTAATGAAAATCACATCATCATATTCAGCGTATCAGAGAACCCTACTGCAGAGGTTTCAAGCTCATATCTATAAAAATGCGGAATTTTGCATTTTTTGCCAGAAGAAAGATCACGGATGCATGTTAATTTGTTTTTGTTGTTGTTTTTTTCCCCAGGGGTAATCGTATCGACCCAGTGGTCCTAGAATATCGTGAGAAGGCTCATTAGAATGGAAATTAAAAGTTCTAGTGCCCCTTTTAGGTGACCAAAAAAAGGGAGGGCAACTAGGCCCCCTCAAACGCTCATTTTTTCCCCAAAGTCACCCGATCAAAATTTTGAGATAGCCATTTTTTTCAGAATGGTCGAAAGTATGATAACGATGTCTTTTAGGATGACTTAATCCCCCGAATTCCCCTGGGGAAGGGCTGAAAGTTATTGACTTTACCCAATGCTAACATATAGTATTGATTATTGGGAAGTATACAGACGTTTTCAGTTTTTTTTCTGGTAGGGGGGAGGGGGGTTGTGGGTCGGGGGCTATGTGGGAGGATCTTTCCATGAAGGAAGTTTTCATGGGGGAAGGGACATTGCTATGAAGGGGGCGCCAGATGTCCCAGTATTATTTAAAAAAAAGATCAGTGATTAAATTAAAAAAAAAACAAGTTTTTCAACTGAAATTAAGGAGCAAAATCAAAACTTAAAACGAACAGAAAATATTTAGTATATAATTGGGTTCACTTTGGGTTAATTGGGTTCAGAGCGAGTCAATACCTCGCTATTTAAGCCAAAGATTTTTAGTACCTTCATAAGAGCTGTTTATTCTAATTAACGGCCTTTGTGATTAAGGGGTCATTTTAAAGAATTGGAACAAAATTCGAACTTCAGCTTAAAGAGCAAGGTATTGACTAGGGGGCAAATCCTCCAATATACGTATTAAAAATATATGAATATAGAAGTTCGTTACGTAAGTTGATTCGTCAGTTACGTATATTTATTAGTAATAAAAACGTTCGTAAATAAAATTAAACAAGTTTCGAGAAAGCCATTTAACCAGATAAAAGTAAAATTGATATTCAAATTTTGTTTTAATTATTCATATACGGTGGGCCAAAATCAAAACCTGCATTAATTTGAAAACGTTCAAAAATTAAATAAAAAAACAAGTTTTTTTAAACTGAAAGTAAGGAACGACGTTACAACTTAAACAGAAATTATTCCGTATATGAAAGGGGCTGTCCCCTCCTCAACGCCTCACTCTTTACGCTAAAGTTTGACTTTTTCACAAGTCTATTTTTTTAACAATAAATAACTTTGGCGTAAAGAGCGAGGCGTTGAGGAGGGGACAGCCCCTTTCATATACGGAATAATTCCTGTTCGTTTTAAGTTTTAACGTCGTTCCTTGCTTTCAGGTAAAAAAAATTGTTTTTTTATTTAATATATTACAGGAATTTTACGCTTTACATACAATTAAGCTAACCCATTACTATTTTACTAGGCTTAGGCTGTATTTAAGAGAGTGGATTTTTTTTATGAATGATACTATGTATTTTTCAAAAGTAGTGAAAAGGAATTGTGGGTTTATACTTTCGATGCACCGAGTGACATCAAAATCCCAGTATTAGGTCAGATTCTAAGGCTCAAGATTTCTAAGGCTCTAAAACATGGGTGACTCCCTTATGCTAGTAAAGCCTTGCTAGTAAATACTCGTAAGGTCATACTTATGTACTTTACTACAGACTAATTAAATTTTCGTAAAATATGGAGTAGGTAATTGCAACCTTTATTTATTCATTCTGAAAAAATGTGCCTGTTCACTGTAACTCAAATTATGTATTTTAGAGCAATTAAACACAATTGGGCACTGTCATAAAAACTAGTTATGTTCGTTTTAAATTTTAAAGTGGCTATTCATTTACATTTAATAAACTTGTTCTGTCTAATTAATGTTAACGGTATGCCATAATCTCTTCATTTGCCGTGTTTTGCCCTTCCAGTTGGAAGGATTGAATAGGGGTCTAGTGCAATATTTTCATTCAATTTCGGGAAGAAGAGAATTAATTTCGGCGAAAAGAATCAGGTATGAAAAATCGCGACATTCTTAGCCAAAATATCAAAAGCGCATCTTAACTAGAGGGGAGAATATTGAAATGAAATGTCACGTAGAATCTCACGGCAAGTGCCGCAACGGGCATTTGCCGAAGTTTCCGCACAAAGGGGAAAAAGGGAGAAGCTTCCTTTTATAAATTTATCAACTGAATTTATTTTATAAATTTTATAATTTATTTTCTTTTATAATTTATAAAACTGCAGCCATTGTTCCCATAAAAACTAGCTGTAAATCTTTAACATTCAAAATTTGATATTATAAGTGAATATTTCTGCTGACGGGGGTTTTCAGCATAAAAATCGGAGACGTAGAAGAAAACTATCCCGTTAATTTTTTCACAAGCCCAAATGTTTTACAGTTTTCATCAGCTTTTGCTAGCATACAATGTGGAAAGACAAATGGAGTAACAACTGCATTTGACAGCCACAACCCGTAGACAAATGTTACTGATCAGTCTTACCATGGAGTTTTTTTTACCCCATCTTTGAACATAAACCAGTCAGAACAGAAACCATAACCATTTTGTTGCTTTAAAGGTTCTTTCGGGCTTCCTTGAGCTTTGATAAAATAGAAGTAGTTATTTGATTGGAGCATTTGATGGAGTCAAGGACATCAACTTCTAGCAAACGGCTACTCCATCAAAGACCTTTTACAAAAAAGACCCTTTGTAGTAGGACCAGGGATTTTCTGTTGCACCTGGCATATAGTAAATGTTATATGGGAATTTGTTTAACCATAAATCCTCCCTTTTTATTCCCCGTTTTAAAAAAGTTTTCTACGAATTAGATCTGCAAAAATAAAACCTTTCAATATTCTATAACATCAATCTATAGCATATATATAAAAATACAATAAAAAATTATTTTAGAGCTTTTGTACAATTCTCAAGTAAGACTCCACTTCCATGTAGTCAAATATTTATTTTGTTAGTCCCAGGAAACACAAGAAAGTTTTCCTCAAAATTGAGTTTATTACCAAACATGACTAGTTTACTGAATATACAGCTGCCAGCAAAGGAAGAAAGAATATTGTTGCGTCAGTAGTTCAACTTGGTCATCCCGGGGATAATACCTGATTCACTTTGGTTTGTTGCAGTGCTGCCAGATGGGCTTGTTTTCCGCTTCGTGGGCTTGTTTTATCCGTCAGGGGCTGGTTGAATTTTGGAGTGGGCGTGGGGCGGGAATATGGGCTTTTTTTTTAAAAAAATGGGCTTATTTTAACTGAAAGTTGGGAACCGTACGAAAATTCCAAAATGTACATGGCTCAGCTGTGGCTATACATCAAAACGACAAGAGCCCTCTTTAATGCATGGAAAGCTATTATGCATCGTTCTCCGCTTAAGGGCTCGGCACACGTAGCTGATTTTGGGAACCAATTTCAGCATCAGTGGACAAACGATAGCGGCAAAAAAAATTGTTGAAAGAAACATTTATTGCGCGAGATTTTCAAAACAAAAATCATGGACACAAATAGTCAACTGGAGTTTATTAATAATTGCATGATTGATCTCAGGTTAGTTTTCAGTTTAGTTCTCAGCTCAGTAGCGGGGTCTTTCACCCCAGACATCTCTGGCTGACTATTTGTATCCTTATTTTTTTGTGTGATGATGATGATAAAAATCAGCGCTGATTTTGTAAATCAGCACCAAAAACTAGAAAACTTTCAAGCTTAAATCGAAGCCGATTTCTTTTGAAATCGGCGCTGATTTGGAAATAAGTTCCCGAAATCAACTACGTGTGCCCAGCCCTTTAGGGAATTTATTTCCGCTTGGCTCTGCAATTGCACTCTGCGTTTAGGTAGGATGCATACAGAACAGCGCTAATTTAAGGGCATTAAATTGTCTTATTTCTTATTCCAATTGCTGCTCAGATTAAGGCAAGACTTGAATTATATGTAGATTTATGCTTTTTTGGATATATTTGACAAATCTTTGTGAATATGGTTTCGTTGATATTGGTGAGGTTTTATTGGTTTCACATTGGTGAGGTTTTTAAATTGTTGAGGTTTTATGTCCAAACCTTAAATTATTTTTCCAGTGGTTGCCTCTTTTATCAAGATCCTTGCTCCGTAGAACGCGCCTGAGTTTAGAATTTCACAAAGAAAAGAACGAATAGATTAGATACAACTTACCTTCCTCTTTCAGAAGTTAGTTTAACCACAGAGAAACAGAGTTATAAATATAAAAAAAAGATTGTAGCTCAAAAACTTTTTTTTTACAGGGTATATAACTTGTACTAAGAAACAATTAGGCTCTGCGTTTTTTTACAGGCTGGAAAGTTTAACATCTAGATCAATGTGTAAATTTTACGCTCATTTCTACGGCTGAAGAAAACTGTTTAAAAAAATGAAATCTTTCCGTTTATGCATAAGGGGAAATGTAATATCGGTAGTCTTTATAATAATACTTTTTAGACAAGTATTTAAAACATTTATCTAAAATAAATAACACTCGCTTTTAGACGGAAAGATGTCTAGGAAGACTTTATAAAAATTCATTTTTAATCTAAATGATTACTAGGATTTTACCTGACAATGTTGCTTGCACGTTTTTGCTTGATTAGACTCACCTTTCTTGTTAGACCTTACTTTAATCATAAAGTTATCTTGTAAATAATGTATTGCAACTGTACCAATAAATTTTATGCGATAATAAACCAAAGATATTTTATTTCTTCGGCTTGTGGTTGTTACTAGTATAGACCGGCGTATCCATAGAAATAAGCTGTATTAAGTTCTAGAAATTAATCAAAAAAAAGTTCACAGCTGTTTAACCATTATGATGAATAAACCTACAGCTGAAAACCGATGAAATTAAGCGGATCACGCAAAATGGTTGCTCTTCCGTGAAAGCGGAGCAGGATGAACCAAGGGTAAGCAAGCAAGGTAAAATTAAAGTTAGATTAGGGGCAAAAATATGTCCGACTTTAGCATGAAAGAACTATTTTAGCACTATTTCATCATTTTAGCATTGTAGGCTGTGCTTCAATTTGTAACACTTTCGTGATACAATTTTTTATTTTTGTCATGGACGAAATGATGATGATTTTTTAAAAAGGCAGAAGAATTAACAAAAAGTACGGACCGCATTTTACCGTATTTCTTTCAAAAGATTTTTACGATGTTTGGTTTAACCAGGACCACCTTTTTGTCGTGTTCGTTTCGAAAGATTGGCGCTAAGTTTGAAATAAAAAAATGATCTAAGACTAAGACGCGTGTCGCGCGCAATTTATTATTTTTTTTTTTTTTTGACTTTACACTTTAGTACCGAAAATTGTTGTGAAAAACACATATTTGGTCAATTTTAGCACTTTAGGAACTGACCATGATGGCGGTCTTTGATTTTCAAAGGCTCGGGCGTACTTTTCAAAGGGCCTGGCGTGTTTTTTGTTTCACTTTCTGGCAACACTGGTTAGTTGTGACTGGCAAAGAGTGTTATTACTATTACTACTAACAACTCACTGCGGTGCCAAGTCACCTGAGGCCAACACAGCTACCTACGCTCCTCCTTCATCCCAATATATCCAAAGCCTCCCTCTTTATACCCTCCAGGAAGGTCCCATATCTTTTTAAGTTTTCCTTACATCCTCCCTACCCAATCGAGGACGACCTGCTTTCCGTTTAGCCCTTGACGCTTGGCCGAAAAGGAGAATATTTGGCAATATTTCGTACTTCATCCACACAACGTGACCTTGCCGTCTCAACCTTTCTTTCATTATAGTCCTAGAAATCGAGATTGTACCATGTTTTTCGTAAGGCCTACTGTTTGAAATACGGTCTGTCAGTCGTGTGCCCAAAATAATCCGTAGGTAATTTCCCTGGAAAGCATCCAGCAAATCTTCCCCCGTGTTTCCGAAAGCCCATTCTTCAGAACCATATTTAAGCAATGTCATCACTGTAGCTTCCAACATTCTAATCTTCGTTCGCAGACTTATCTTCCTATTTTTCCAAACTTTTTTCAACTGTGAAAAAAACACCCTGGGGCTTGGCTAGTCTACTTGTAGACTAGCCTTGTATCCACCGTCACCGTCTACTTGTATCCACCGTCTTTACTAATAATTAAACACTTTTTCACAAAATAAGTTTTTCAAAGAAAAGTAAAGAGCTTCATTAAACCAAAAAGGAGCATAAATAAAGTCAAATAATTTTCTAAGCGTAAAACAGCCACAAATCACCATCAATAAACAAATAAAACCCAAAACGAACAGAAAATGCAACAAATAACCAAGTTAAACTTAAAACCAGCAAAAATTTGTATGAATAGGGTTGACAACTCCCATGCCCTCTCAAGAGCAGAACATAATTTACACTTTATTGAAAACAAAATACCTAAAAAACATTTTCACTTTTTTGACTTTAATAATAAAGATATTAAGACTTTAAAGAATAAATAGCAGTATATGTACAATATTAAACTGACATTCCACGGTCATTTTTTTTTCGAATAAAAGACGCGAAACTGAAAGACGGCACTTACTTTGCCCGAAATCCTAGCCCGAAAAACCATTTGACTCCTCCCGTTTAGTGCCATTTTGTGTGTGAATAGAACTATTCAGACTAAATAAAACTTGCATCATTAGACAGTTTAAGTTTTTTTGATTAAAGAGGACAGAATTTTCTTTTTAAAGTTCAGGAAAGGGCAGTCCGTGAAAATGGTAAAAGGTTAGTCCGTGAATATATATATATATATATATATATATATATATATATATATATATATATATATATATATATATATATATATGTATATATATATATATATATATATATATATATATATATTATATATATATATATATATATATATATATAATATATATTATATATATATATATATATTATATATATATATATATATATATATATATATATATATATATATATATATATATATATATATATATATATATATATATATATATATATAAACTTCGATTCTCGACAAGATTTCTTTGAGCCGATTCTTTTTTGGGGAAGTTCGGAGAATTTCGAGAAGAATACGAATATTTTGGAATAGTAGAACGACTGGAACGTTGATTCAGTTTCTTTAAGCTATTAAAAGTGATTTTTGCGATTTACAATAACGATTCTATTACCAACTTCATAGGAATTAGCAGGATTTGTGAAGCTCATAGCACCTCTGAATCCGTTAGATCAAGTCTATACGACTCTATTTTTTTGGGGGTGCAACATCTTATTGCAATGAGTGGGGCTTTAGAAAAACCACAAAAACGGGGAATTTGTGTATAAACCATAAGAAATTACAAGGATAATGCTATAAGCCTTTGGGTAGATGGGTCTGAGGCTCCGTTATTCTACTCTGAATAGAGTTGCCTGGAGAAATATGTGGCCTTTTATTGCGATTAATTAAACAAAACTTTTTCCAAAAAATAATTTTTTCAAAGAAAAGTAAAGAATTCCATTTCACCAAAATGAGCAAAAATAAAATCAAATAATCTACAAAGCGTGAAACTACAACAAATCAGCATCGATAAATAAATGAAATCCAAAACAAACAGAAATTAAAATAAATAACCGAATCAAACTCAAAACGAGAAGAAATTAACATGAGTAGGGCTCAACACCCCTATGCCTTCCCAAGGCCAGAACATAATTTGCACTTTACTGAAAAAGTATAAATATTTTTACTTTTATAACTTTAACAAATCAAATAATATTAGCATTTTGATTACTAAATATCAATTTATGCATATTAAACTGACAATGTAAGTAGAAAGGGGGGTACCAGCCCCACGATTCACCCCTGCTGCCACCTACATTTTTTTTTACATAATTTATGCATGTTTTTATGTCTGTTCGTTGTCATTGAGAATGGAAAAACAGGAATTTTCTCACATTTATGTCTGTTTTCATGGATGGCTATGTGTGTTGGTCGATTTATTTGATGTTTTTCATGGATGGTTATGGATGATTTATGGTTTTTGTCAGTGAGAATTTGAATAACAGGAACTTTCTCACATTTATGTCTGTTTTTATGGTTTTTGTCAGTGAGAATGGAAAAACAGGAACTTTCTCACATTTATGGATGTCAACAGCAATTTATGTTCCTGTTTTATGTCTGTTCGTTGTCAGTGAGAATGGACATGCTCGACGCGAATGTTATGAGATTGTTTGGCTAACCTAACCTGAGAACTTGATTTACATAATCGGCGGGGAAATTATTGATTCACGAAGGGGGAATTAAGAAACATTATGGTTTCTTTGATCTTTAGGCGAACCTAACCTGAGAACTTGATTTACATAATCGGTGGGGAAATTATTGATTCAAGAAGGGGGAATTAAGAAACATTATGGTTTCTTTGATCTTTAGGCGAACCTAACCTGAGAACTTGATTTACATGATCGGCGGGGAAATTATTGATTCACGAAGGGGGAATTAAGAAACATTATGGTTTCTTCGATCTTTAGGCGAACCTAATCTGAGATCTTGATTTACATAATCGGCGGGGTAATTATTGATTCACGAAGGGGGAATTAAGAAACATTATGGTTTCTTTGATCTTTAGGCGAACCTAACCTGAGAACTTGATTTACATAATCGGCGGGGAAATTATTGATTCACGAAGGGGGAATTAAGAAACATTATGGTTTCTTTGATCTTTAGGCGAACCTAACCTGAGAACTTGATTTACATAATCGGCGGGGAAATTATTGATTCACGAAGGGGGAATTAAGAAACATTATGGTTTCTTTGATCTTTAGGCGAACCTAACCTGAGAACTGGATTTAAACAATCGGCGGGGAAATTATTGATTCACGAAGGGGGAATTAAGAAACATTATGGCTTCTTTAATCTTAGGTCTGAGGGATGAACGTTCTTTAGGTCAGAGAGAAAAATTAATATTCTATTTTTAAATAGGGCTTCATTGATCTTTAGTGTCAGGAATCATAAATGACATCACTTGTTATCTTGGAATTATGCGGGAGTCTAAAGAGATAGAAATTCTATTTTTAAATACGGCTTCACTGAGCTTTAAGTCGGAGAGATAAATTGATATTCTAACGAAACCTTAATAGTTTAGCTAGGAACATTTATGAGATGAAGAGATTAACGTAGGAAAGGGTTTCCTAGAAATTTGAAATGTGTCAGCGCAGGGATGCCAAAAAACAAAAGGAACACACAGAAATTACTTTTAGGGGATTATTTGGGCGAAACCGTTTTAGACAGGTTTCGGAATTATTTCGGCGAAACAGTTAGAGACATTTTAAAAGATGATTTAAAAGATGATTCTAGAAGAGGTTTTGAGTGTGGTCGTTATAACACACAAGTTCCATTTGAACAGTGTTGTGAGGTCCCCTACCACAACCCCAAAGGGTTCCGATCCCCCCACCCCAACCCCGAAGGAACCCACCGGTCCTCAAAGGTTCTCCGGATTCCCAAAGGGCCCCCGGCGCCCCAAAGGCTCCTGAGCCACCATTTTAATACTTTTTTAAGGCTTTATTATATCTTTTCAGAACAAATTATTATTTTAGGGAATTATTTCGGCGAAACAGTTAGAGACATTTTAAAAGATGATTTTTGAAGAGATTTTAGAAGAGGATTTGAGGGTGAAACTCTGAGGTCGTTATAATACACAAGTTCCATTTGAACAGTGTCGTGAGGTCCTCTACCCCAACCCCAAAGGGTTCCGATCCCCCCACCCCAACCCCGAAGGAAGCGCCCGGTCCTCAAAGGTCCTCCCAAGCTCCCAAAGGACCACCCGGCCCTCAAGGGTCCCACAGACCCTCAAAGGCTCTCCCCGAGCCCCGTCTTTCGTTGATGTGTATTGTCTGAAACTTATGATTTGGGATATGTAAATTACTATTTCGGACTTTTCTGAGCTAGATTTCTTAGTCTTTCGTTGGTGTGTGTTGTCTGAAACCTATGATTTGGGATGTGTAGTTTGCTATTTTTGACTTTTCTGAGCTGGATTTCTTAGCCTTTCATAGGTGAGTGCTGTCAGAAAATTATGATTTGGGATGTGTAGTTTGCAAGTTGGACTTTTCAGAGCAATGATTCTTAGTCTCTCATAGGCGTTTGTTGTCTGAAACTTCTAGTTTGGGATGAATAGTTTGCTATTTCAGGCTTTTCTGAGCTAAGGTTTCCTAGTATTTCGTAGGTGAATGTTGTCTGAAGCCTATAGTTTGTGATGAGTAGTTTGCTATTTCGGGCTTTTCTAAGCTAGATTTCTTAGTCTTTCGTTGGTGTGTGTTGTCTGAAACATATGATTTGGGATGGGTGGATTGCTATTTTTGACTTTTCTGAGCTGGATTTCTTAGCCGTTCATAGGTGTGTGTTGTCTGAAACTTATGATTTGGGATGGTTAATTTGCTATTTTTGACTTTTCTGAGCTAGGTTTCTTAGCCTTTCATATGTGTGTGCTGTCAGAAAATTATGATTTGGGATTTGTAGTTTGCATTTTGGACTTTTCAGAGCTAGGATTCTTAGTCCCTCATAGGTGTTTGTTGTCTGAAGCCTATAGTTTGGGATGAGTAGTTTGCTATTTCAGGCTTTTCATAGCCAGATTTCTTAGTATTTCGTAGGTGTGTGTTGTCTGAAACCTATGATTTGGATTGTGTGGGTTGCTATTTTTTGACTTTTCATAGCCAGATTCCTTAGTCTTTCGTAGGTGTGTGTTTTCTGAAACCTATGATTTGGATTGTGTGGATTGTTATTTTTTGACTTTTCTGAGCTGGATTTCATAGCCTTTCGTAGGGATGTGTTGACTGAAACCTATGATTTGGGATGAGTGGTTTGCTTTTTGGACTTTTCAGAGCTGGATTTCTTAGCCGTTCATAGGTGAGTGTTGTCTGAAACCTATGATTTAGGATGGTTAATTTGCTATTTTTGACTTTTCTGGGCTAGGTTTCTTAGCCTTTCATAGGTGTGTGTTGTCAGAAAATTATGATTTGGGATGTGTAGTTTGCTATTTCAGGCTTTTCTGAGCTAAGGTTTCCTAGTATTTCGTAGGTGAATGTTGTCTGAAACCAATAGTTTGGGATGAGTAGTTTGCTATTTCAGGCTTTTATGAGCTAGGTTTCTTAGCCTTTCGTAGGTGTGTGTTGACTGAAACTTATGATTTGGGATATGTAATTTGCTATTTCCGACTTTTCATAATCAGATTTCTTAGTCTTTCGTAGGTGTGTGGTGTCTGAAACCTATGATTTGGGATGTGTGGGTTGCTATTTTTTGACTTTTCTGAGCTGGATTTCTTAGCCTTTCGTAGGCGTGTGTTGACTGAAACCTATGATTTGGGATGGTTAATTTGCTATTTTTGACTTTTCTGAGCTAGGTTTCTTAGCCTTTCATAGGTGTGTGTTGTCAGAAAATTATGATTTGGGATGTGTAGTTTGCTTTTTGGACTTTTCAGAGCTAGGATTCTTAGTCACTCATAGGTGTTTGTTGTCTGAAACTTCGAGTTAGGGATGAGTAGTTGGCTATTTCAGACTTTTCTGAGCTAAGGTTTCTTAGTATTTCGTAGGTGAATGTTGTCTGAAACTTATGATTTGGGATATGTAAATTACTATTTCGGGCTTTTCTGAGTTGGATTTCTTAGTCTTTCATAGGTGTGTGGTGTCTGAAACCTATGATTTGGGATGAGTGGTTTGCTTTTTGGACTTTTCTGAGCTGGATTTCTGAGCCTTTCCTAGGTGTGTGTTGACTGAAACCTATGATTTGGGATGTGTAGTTTGCTATTTTGACTTTTCTGAGCTAGGTTTCTTAGCCTTTCATAGGTAAGTGTTGTCAGAAAATTATGATTTGGGATATGTAGTTTGCTATTTCAGGCTTTTCTGAGCAAAGGTTTCCTAGTATTTCGTAGGTGAATGTTGTCTGAAACCAATAGTTTGGGATAAGTAGTTTGCTATTTTTGACCTTTCTGAGCTAGGTTTCTTAGTCTTTCGTTGGTGTGTGTTGACTGAAACCTATGATTTGGGATATGTAGTTTGCTATTTTTGACTTTTCTGAGCTGCATTTATTAGCCTTTCATAGGTGTGTGTTGACTGAAACCTATGATTGGGATGAGTGGTTTGCTATTTTTGTCTTTTCTGAGCTAGATTTCTTAGCCTTTCATTCGTATGTGTTGTCAGAAAATTAAGATTTGGGATGTGTAGTTTGCTATTTGGACTTTTCAGAGCTATGATTCTTAGTCCATCATAGGCGTTTGTTGTCTGAAACTTCTAGTTTGGGATGAGTAGTTTGCTATTTCAGGCTTTTCTGAGCTAAGGTTTCTTAGTCTTTCATAGGTGAATGTTGTCTGAAACCTATGATTTGGGATATGTTAATTACTATTTCGGGCTTTTCTAAGCTAGATTTCTTAGTCTTTCGTTGGTGTGTGTTGTCTGAAACCTATGATTTGGGATGGGTGGATTGCTACTTTTGACTTTTCTGAGCTGGATTTCTTAGCCTTTCATAGGTGTTTGTTGTCTGAAACCTATAGTTTGAGATGACTAGTTTGCTATTTTTGACTTTTCTGAGCTAGGTTTCTTAGCCGTTCATAGGTGAGTGTTGTCTGAAACCTATGATTTGGGAATATGTAAATTACTATTTCGGGCTTTTCTGAGTTGGATTTCTTAGTCTTTCATAGGTATGTGTTGTCTGAAACCTATGATTTGGGATGTGTGGGTTGCTATTTTTTTACTTTTCCGAGCTGGATTTCTTAGTCGTTCATAGGTTAGTGCTGTCTGAAATTTATGATTTGGGATGGTTAATTTGCTATTTCCGGCTTTTATTAGCTAGGTTTCTTAGCCTTTCATAGGTGTGTGTTGTCAGAAAATTATGATTTGGGATGTGTAGTTTGCTATTTGGACTTTTCAGAGCTAGGATTCTTAGTCCATCATAGGTGTTTGTTGTCTGAAACCAATAGTTTGGGATGAGTAGTTTGCTATTTCAGGCTTTTCGGAGCTAGATTTCTTAGCCTTTCATTGGTGTATGCTTTCAGAAAATTATGATTTGGGATATGTAAATTACTATTTCGGACTTTTCTGAGTTGGACACTTCTAAATTTTTCCGTAGAAGATAGGAAAAGTTATACTATGATTATGATTATTTTCCATGAAGATAAAAAGTTTCACTTTAATTCTAAATTTTCTTAAATTCAATTCCGACCTTTCTCAAAGAGATGAAAATCTCTTTGAGAAAGGTCGTACGCGTACGCGCGCGTACGTAGGCTAACCTAGCCTAACCTAACTTAACCTAACCTAACTTAATCTAACCTAGCCTAACCTAATCATACACCTAACTTTTTGCATGTCTCTCACCTAACCTAAGCTAACCTAAGTGAAGCGTACGTAGGCTAATTTAACCTAACCTAATCTAACCTAACTTAATCTAGTCTAAACTAACCCAACCATACTCGCCGGAAAAGGTTAGGTTAACTTATCATGAGCACACATGATAAGTTAACCTACCCTAACCTAACTTAAACATGTAGAAATGTTTCTATTTATTTATTAATATTTATTTATACCTAACCTAACCTATTGTTTTGAAGGTTAGATGAACGAGTTTGAACGATTGTCTTTAATAATAGAACGAGTCACTCATTTTCTAATTTAAAAATTTGATGGGTAAATCCATAAGACAAAGGAGCTAAAATTTAATTTAAAATTAGAAAAGAACTTTAAATTTTTCATCTCTTTGAGAAAAAAAACCAGAACTGAAGTGGAGCCTTTTTATTTTCTTGGAAAAATTAGAAGAGAACTTTGAATTTTTTATGTCTTTGAGGAATTAAGAACTGAAGTGGAAGCTTTTTTCATTTTCATTGGTAAAATTCAGAATTGAGCTAACTTTTTTCACTTCTTTAAGAAAATTCAGAAGTGAACTTGAACATTTTGCACTTCTTCGAGAAAACTCAGAATTAAAGTGATGCTCCTTATTTTCATGTCGAATATTCAAATCAATGTATAACTTTTTCTATCTTCTATGAAAAATTTGGAACAGAACTTTAAGTTTTTCATCTCTTTGCAATAAATCAGTAGTGAACTTATGAAAATTAGAATTAAAGTGAAACTTTTTATCTTCACTGGAAAATAATCACAATCATAGTATAACTTTTCCTATCTTCTATAGAAAAATTTAGAACTGAACTTTAAATTTTTATGTCTTTGAGAAATTAAGAACTGAAGTGGAAGGTTTTTTCATTTTCATTGGTAAAATTCAGAATTGAGTTAACTTTTTTCTCTTCTTTAAGAAAATTCAGAAGAGAACTTGAACAATTTGCACTTCTTCGAGAAAACTCAGAATTAAAGTGGAGTTCCTTATCTTCATGTTGAATATTCACAATCAATGTATAACTTTTTCTATCTTCTATGAAAAATTTGGAACAGAACTTTAAATTTTTCATCTCTTTGAGAAAAATCAGAACTGAATTTAAGAAAAATTATAAATAAAGTGAAACTTTTGATCTTCATGGAAAACAATCGCAGTCATAGTATTACTTTTTCTATCTTCCATCTAAAAATTTAGAATAGAACTTTAAATTTCTTTATTTCTTTGGGGAACTTAAAACTGAAGTGGAAGATTTTTATTTTCTCTGGAGAAATTAGAATTGAATTGTGTTCTTTGGTAAAATTCCGAAGAGAACTTGAACTTTTTTATCTTCAGTGAAAAATTTGGAACAGTATTTTAAATTTTTCATCTCTTCGAGTCAGATCTGAACTAAAGTGGAAAATTTTTATATTATTTGGAAAAATAGAAATGATCAATGACTAATTTCTTTTTCATTGAGAAAATTCAGAAGAGAACTTGAACTTTCCTTCACTTCGTTGAGAAAATTTTAAATTGAACTAGAACTTTTTATCTTCCGGGAAAATATTCACACGTATGGTATTACTTTTTCTATCTTCCACCGAAAAATTTAGAATTGAACTTTAAATTTTTTATTGGGGAAATTAGAATTGAATTGTGTTCTTTGGTAAAATTCAGAATAGAACTCGAATATTCACGTTCAAAGTATAACTTTTTCCTATCTTCTATGAAAAAATTTGGAACAGAACTTTAAATTTCTTCATCTCTTTGAGAAAAAATCTGAACTGAAGTGGAAATTTTTATATTATTTTGGGAAAATAGATTTGATCAATAACTTATTTCATTTTCATTGAGAAAATTCAGAATCGAAGTTGAACTTTTCTTCTTCCGGGAAAATATTTGGAACAGAACTTTAATTTTTTTTCATCTCTTTGAGAAAGGTCGGAATTGAATTTAAGAAAATTTAGAATTAAAGTGAAACTTTTTATCTTCATGGAAAATAATCATAATCATAGTATAACTTTTCCTATCTTCTACGGAAAAATTTAGAAGTGTCCAACTTAGAAAAGTCCGAAATAGTAATTTACATATCCCAAATCATAATTTTCTGAAAGCATACACCAATGAAAGGCTAAGAAATCTAGCTCCGAAAAGCCTGAAATAGCAAACTACTCATCCCAAACTATTGGTTTCAGACAACAAACACCTATGATGGACTAAGAATCCTAGCTCTGAAAAGTCCAAATAGCAAACTACACATCCCAAATCATAATTTTCTGACAACACACACCTATGAAAGGCTAAGAAACCTAGCTAATAAAAGCCGGAAATAGCAAATTAACCATCCCAAATCATAAGTTTCAGACAGCACTCACCTATGAACGACTAAGAAATCCAGCTCGGAAAAGTAAAAAAATAGCAACCCACACATCCCAAATCATAGGTTTCAGACAACACATACCTATGAAAGACTAAGAAATCCAACTCAGAAAAGCCCGAAATAGTAATTTACATATTCCCAAATCATAGGTTTCAGACAACACTCACCTATGAACGGCTAAGAAATCCAGCTCTGAAAAGTCCAAAAAGCAAACCACTCATCCCAAATCATAGGTTTCAGTCAACACATCCCTACGAAAGGCTATGAAATCCAGCTCAGAAAAGTCAAAAAATAACAATCCACACAATCCAAATCATAGGTTTCAGAAAACACACACCTACGAAAGACTAAGGAATCTGGCTATGAAAAGTCAAAAAATAGCAACCCACACAATCCAAATCATAGGTTTCAGACAACACACACCTACGAAATACTAAGAAATCTGGCTATGAAAAGCCTGAAATAACAAACTACTCATCCCAAACTATAGGCTTCAGACAACAAACACCTATGAGGGACTAAGAATCCTAGCTCTGAAAAGTCCAAAATGCAAACTACAAATCCCAAATCATAATTTTCTGACAGCACACACACATGAAAGGCTAAGAAACCTAGCTCAGAAAAGTCAAAAATAGCAAATTAACCATCCCAAATCATAAGTTTCAGACAACACACACCTATGAACGGCTAAGAAATCCAGCTCAGAAAAGTCAAAAATAGCAATCCACCCATCCCAAATCATATGTTTCAGACAACACACACCAACGAAAGACTAAGAAATCTAGCTTAGAAAAGCCCGAAATAGCAAACTACTCATCCCAAACTATAGGCTTCAGACAACATTCACCTACGAAATACTAGGAAACCTTAGCTCAGAAAAGCCTGAAATAGCAAACTATTCATCCCAAACTAGAAGTTTCAGACAACAAACGCCTATGAGAGACTAAGAATCATTGCTCTGAAAAGTCCAACTTGCAAACTACACATCCCAAATCATAATTTTCTGACAGCACTCACCTATGAAAGGCTAAGAAATCCAGCTCAGAAAAGTCAAAAATAGCAAACTACACATCCCAAATCATAGGTTTCAGACAACACACACCAACGAAAGACTAAGAAATCTAGCTCAGAAAAGTCCGAAATAGTAATTTACATATCCCAAATCATAAGTTTCAGACAATACACATCAACGAAAGACGGGGCTCGGGGAGAGCCTTTGAGGGTCTGTGGGACCCTTGAGGGCCGGGTGGTCCTTTGGGAGCTTGGGAGGACCTTTGAGGACCGGGCGCTTCCTTCGGGGTTGGGGTGGGGGGATCGGAACCCTTTGGGGTTGGGGTAGAGGACCTCACGACACTGTTTAAATGGAACTTGTGTATTATAACGACCTCAGAGTTTCACCCTCAAATCCTCTTCTAAAATCTCTTCAAAAATCATCTTTTAAAATGTCTCTAACTGTTTCGCCGAAATAATTCCCTAAAATAATAATTTGTTCTGAAAAGATATAATAAAGCCTTAAAAAAGTATTAAAATGGTGGCTCAGGAGCCTTTGGGGCGCCGGGGGCCCTTTGGGAATCCGGAGAACCTTTGAGGACCGGTGGGTTCCTTCGGGGTTGGGGTGGGGGGATCGGAACCCTTTGGGGTTGTGGTAGGGGACCTCACAACACTGTTCAAATGGAACTTGTGTATTATAACGACCACACTCAAAACCTCTTCTAGAATCATCTTTTAAATCATCTTTTAAAATGTCTCTAACTGTTTCGCCGAAATAATTCCAAAACCTGTCTAAAACGGTTTCGCCCAAATAATCCCCTAAAAGTAATTTCTGTGTGTTCCTTTTGTTTTTTGGCATCCCTGCGCTGACACATTTCAAATTTCTAGGAAACCCTTTCCTACGTTAATCTCTTCATCTCATAAATGTTCCTAGCTAAACTATTAAGGTTTCGTTAGAATATCAATTTATCTCTCCGACTTAAAGCTCAGTGAAGCCGTATTTAAAAATAAAATTTCTATCTCTTTAGACTCCCGCATAATTCCAAGATAACAAGTGATGTCATTTATGATTCCTGACACTAAAGATCAATGAAGCCCTATTTAAAAATAGAATATTAATTTTTCTCTCTGACCTAAAGAACGTTCATCCCTCAGACCTAAGATTAAAGAAGCCATAATGTTTCTTAATTCCCCCTTCGTGAATCAATAATTTCCCCGCCGATTATTTAAATCAAGTTCTCAGGTTAGGTTCGCCTAAAGATCAAAGAAACCATAATGTTTCTTAATTCCCCCTTCGTGAATCAATAATTTCCCCGCCAATTATATAAATCAAGTTCTCAGGTTAGGTTCGCCTAAAGATCAAAGAAACCATAATGTTTCTTAATTCCCCCTTCGTGAATCAATAATTTCCCCGCCGATTATGTAAATCAAGTTCTCAGGTTAGGTTCGCCTAAAGATCAAAGAAACCATAATGTTTCTTAATTCCCCCTTCGTGAATCAATAATTACCCCGCCGATTATGTAAATCAAGATCTCAGGTTAGGTTCGCCTAAAGATCGAAGAAACCATAATGTTTCTTAATTCCCCCTTCGTGAATCAATAATTTCCCCGCCGATTATGTAAATCAAGTTCTCAGGTTAGGTTCGCCTAAAGATCAAAGAAACCATAATGTTTCTTAATTCCCCCTTCGTGAATCAATAATTTCCCCGCCGATTATGTAAATCGAGTTCTCAGGTTAGGTTAGCCAAACAATCTCATAACATTCGCGTCGAGCATGTCCATTCTCACTGACAACGAACAGACATAAAACAGGAACATAAATTGCTGTTGACATCCATAAATGTGAGAAAGTTCCTGTTTTTCCATTCTCACTGACAAAAACCATAAAAACAGACATAAATGTGAGAAAGTTCCTGTTATTCAAATTCTCACTGACAAAAACCATAAATCATCCATAACCATCCATGAAAAACATCAAATAAATCGACCAACACACATAACCATCCATGAAAACAGACATAAATGTGAGAAAATTCCTGTTTTTCCATTCTCAATGACAACGAACAGACATAAAAACATGCATAAATTATGTAAAAAAGTTGTAGGTGGCAGCAGGGGTGAATCGTGGGGCTGGTAACCCCCTTTCTACTAATGTACATTCATTTGCATTTTTTTCAGTAAAGTGCAAATTATGTTCTGGCCTTGGGAAGGCATAGGGGTTTCGAGTCCAACTCATGTTAATTTCTGCTCGTTTTGAGTTTGATATATTACGATCCTTACCCTAAGGGCTGTGAGGGGGGTTGTCATCCTCAAAGACTAATTTCCAGAACTTTCAACTACGTTAAACAAAACGGCCATCTCGAAATTTTGATTGGATGTGTTTGGAAAAATGATGGGTGTGAGAGGGGCGTTAGTTGCTCTCCATTCACTTTCAACTATTAAAAAAGGCACTAGACCTTTCAATTTCCAGCCAAATGAGCCCTTTTGAAGTTTCTACGACAACACTTTCCATAAAAACCTTATTTACCACAGAGCATAACTTACAACCCTTGCCCTGAGGTCTGGGAGGTTCTCATCCTCAAAGGCCAAATTTCCAGAACTTTCAACTACGTTGAACAAAATGACTGTCTCAAAATTTTGATTGGATGTGTTTGAGGGAATGGTGGGCGTGAGAGGGTGGTTAGTCGACCTTCAATCAGTTTCGACCATTAAAAAGGGCACTATCCCTCACCATTTTCAATTGAATGAGCCCCTTTTGAAGTTTTTATGACAGCACTATCTATAAAAACCATATATGCCCCCAAGGCATAACTTACAACCTTTGCGCTGGGGGCTCTGAGGATTTCGTCATCCTCAAATACATTATTTCCAGAACTTTCAGCTACGTTGAAAAAAATGGCTATTTCTAAACTTTGATTGAATGTGTTTGGGAAAATGGAGGGCGTGAGAGGGGGGTTTATTACTCTCAATTCATTTTTGACTATTAAAAAGGGCACAAGCCACTCCAATTTTCAATTGAATGAGCCCATTCAATTTCCAATCAAATGAGCCCTTTTTAAAATTCCTACAATAATTTCTATATAAACCTTATATGCCCACAAGGCATAACTTACAACCCTTGCACTGAGGGCTCAGAGGGGGTTATCATCCTAAAAGACCTAATTTCCAGAACTCTCAACTACATTGAACAAAATGGATATCTCTAAATTTTTATTGGATGTGTTTAGTGAAATGATGGGCGTGAGAGGGGGGTTAGTTGCGCTTCAATTACTTTCAACTATTAAAAAGGGCACTAGCCATTTCAATTTTCAATCGAATGAACCCTTTTTGAAGTTTCTACGACAACGCGTTCTATAAAAACCTTATAAGCCCCAAGGGCATAACTTAAAACCCTTGCCTTGAGGACTATGTTTTTCCTCCTCAAAAACATAATTTCTATCTGGAAATCAACAACGCTGAACAAAATAGCTATCTAAAAATTTTGATAGGATGTGTTTGGGGAAAAGGTAGGCGTGAGAGGGGTTGGTTGGCGTGATGAAAGGTTGGCGTGAACTCACTTTCGACTATTGAAAAGGGCACTAGCCCTTTAAATTCCCAATCGAAAGAGCCCTTTTTCAAGTTTCTACGACAGATTTTTCAATAAAAACCTTATATGCCCCCAGGGCATAACTTATAACCCTTGCCCTGAAGACTTAGGAGGGAGTATCCTGCTCAAAGGTATAATTTCCAGAACTTTCAATTGCGTGGAACAAAATGGCTATCTCGAATTTTGATTGGATGTGTTTGGGAAAATGGTGGGCGTGGAAGGGTTGTTAATTGCCTTCCAATCACTTTCGACCATTAAAAGGGGCACTATCCATTTCAATATCTCAAAATTTTGATTGGATGTATTTGGGGAAATGGTGGGCGTGGAAGGGGTGTTAGTTGCCTTCCAATCACTTTCGACTATTAAAAAGGGCACTAGCCATTTCAATTTCCAATTGAATTAGCCCTTTTTGAAGTTTCTACGACAATGCTTTCTACAAAAACCTTATATACCCCCAGGGCATATAAGTACACCCTTGCCCTGAGGGCTGTGGGGGGGGGGATTGTCATCCTCAAAGACCTAATTTCCAAAACTTTCAACTACGTTGAATAAAATGGCTGTCTCAAAATTTTGATTGGATGTGTTTGGGGAAATGGTGGGCGTGAGAAGGGTTTAGTTGCCCTTCAATCACTTTCAACTAATAAAAAGGGCACTATCCCTTACAATTTCAAATTGAATGAGCCCTTATTGAAGTTTCTACAATATCGCTTTCTATAAAAGCCTTGTATGCCCCCAGGGCATGACTTACAACCCTTGACCTGAGGGCTGTGAGGGGGAGGGGTTGTCATCCTTAAAGACCTAATTTCCAAAACTTTCAACTACGTTAAATAAAATGGCTATCTAAAAATGTTGATAGGATGTGTTTGGGGAAAAGGTTGGCATGCGAGGGGGGGGGGGTTAGTTGCCCTCAAATCACTTTTGACTATTGAAAAGGGCACTAGTCCTTTGAATTTCTAATCAAAAGAGCCCTTTTTCAAGTTTCTCCGACAAATTTTCAATAAAAACCTTATATGCCCCGGGGCATAACTTATAACCCTTGCCCTGAAGACTTAGGGGGGAGAATCCTGCCCAAAGGTATAATTTCCAGAACTTTCAATTGCGTGGAACAAAATGGCTATCTCGAATTTTGATTGGATGTGTTTGGGAAAATGGTGGGCGTGGAAGGGTTGTTAATTGCCTTCCAATCACTTTCGACTATTAAAAGGGGCACTATCCATTCCAATATCCAATTGAATTAGCTCTTTTTGAAGTTTCTACGACAATGCTTTCTATAAAAACCTTATATGCCCCCAGGGCATAACTAACAACCCCTGCCCTGAGGGCTGTGGGGGGTTGTCATCCTTAAAGACCTAATTTCCAAAACTTTCAACTTTCAACAAAAAAATCTGTCTAATATTTTTGACTTGACCTAAATTTGTGCACTGGCTGATTGACTCCCTTCTAAGTGCAGTTTTTTAAACTTTTTTTTTTTTTTTTTTTTTAGTGCAGGTCATTTACCTTCACAATAAACCAATCTAAGTTTAAAGTCACGAAAGCCACAAACGGATGCTGAACACGCCAACATCTCAAAGATGCGTAATCATTTCAGATTACACAATCTGACTTTGATTCGCGCAATCATTCTGAATGCAAATGTTTATGCGTCTGACCCGTTTTTTGCTAACTAAACTACTAAGATCTTACAATTCTCTTGGCAAAAAAAAACTTGTTTTTATGCTAATCAGAAAATTAGGCACTTGGTTTGCAGAAAGTTTTTGAGAACGCTCTGCATGTTGGTGCCCAACTTTTTTCGCACCAATGGCTCGCATCATATCCCCTATTTACTCCGCGCATGAGGCGTTCCACGTTACGCGTGGCGCACTTGCCATGAATTACCTGGTCTTTATCTTGCTACTGTCAAGCATCTTTGCTATTGCTACTATACTAGCCAACGGGTCTGTTTGACAAGAGAAAAAAGAACATATACTCTCTTGTGAGCATCAGAAGTCAGTTGACTCTGCTTCTCCAGTGTAGAGAAACTTGCTTCAGGAACTTGTTTGTAACGTCAATTGGTCGTTTTCAGGTCCTTCATTGGCTTCCAGCCATGAACATTTGCCTATTATATAGAGTAAGACAAGAAAAACAAAAATTACACTGAATATGAGTGTTTTTCCATACCGTCACCCCCGTCTGGTCACACCCTGTACTGAAGTTTAACTTGTGTTACACTTGTTTAACTGAAGTTTAACTTGCAGAGAAATTGGTAAATTTTACGGAAAGTAAAAACAACTATAAGGAATGTCGGTTATTCTGGAGATTTCAAATGAAGTAGCACGGGCTTAAAGATACGCCCCGTCTCTTCTTAGGTACGTAGGCACTTTGGAATGCCTTTCATCCCCTATCTTCAGTCCCCGAATTCAATCTTCTATTTCAAATTTTAAATATTTGTAGGATAAAAAGGAGCAGACACCCTTTAGTACCGAATAGTCCGAATTTAGCACCCTTTAGTCCGAATTTTTATTTAAAATATGTTCCTTCAAATAAATTACGTTAAAGGTTAAATTGCCACCACCCCTGTATCGACTTGGGAAACCTTTCTCAAATTTTTGGAAAATGTGTCCTAAGAATGCATTTCTTGAGTTATCTTTTTCACAGAAGTATTTCCAACGGAACCTTCAGATTATTGTCAATAATAAATCGTTCTTTTTTTTAAGGAACACACTTGTGCTTTTTGACGAAATGTGCCTTCGCGTACCCGTGTGTCCTCAGAAACTCGGAGGTTTTATTTAAGGTTCTCGATATCTTCCATGTAGGTTAAACTGACAACCTCAAATTTTTTTCTTTATATTATTCTGGCCCTATTTGATCGAAAATGGTTGTTTTGTAGCAAAAATGGCGCGTTGTGGCATGATCTCTTTAGTGTCCTCAATCAAATTAAAATTGGTCTTCTTATAATTGGTACGAGCTTTTGGCACGTGCAGATTACCCGACAGTCATCTTCAGTGTTAATCAGTGGTGCCAAAATATACGGTTCACGCGTATACAAGAAAGGCAAGCAAGCGATCCGCACAAGCATAGTCACAGAGTGTGGGGAAAATAAATACGCTGTTGTGCACTTACAAGATAGTTTGAGGCTCTTTACTAATACCTTGTGAGCCTCTTGAGGTACATGAGGAGGTAAAATATATATAGAGGTTGGGACCATTCAGGCGCTAAAACCAGGGAAGAACTTTTCTATATTTGGAACAAAAGATAGCTATTGAAATCGTGGACACCTTGCCAATTCTGGTCCTAGGAAAGTGAATGAAGTAATATAGATGGCATGACAGTACTGGGTGTGTAATGGGAAGCGGTTAGATCTTTACTTGTTATAAATAAAAAAAACAAGTTTTTTTTTAACTGAAAGTAAGGAGCGACATTAAAACTTAAAACGAACAGAAATTATTACGTATATGAAAGAGGCTGTCCCCTCCTCAACGCCTCGCTCTTTACGCTAAAGTTTTTTATTGTTTAAAAAAATAGAGTTGTGAGAAAGTCAAACTTTAGCATAAAGAGCGAGACTTAAAAAACTTGTTTTTTTTATTTAATTTTTGAACGTTTTTGAAAAAATGCAGGTTTTGATCTTGGCTCACCGTACATGAATAATTAAAACGAAATTTGCATATTAATTTAGTTTTATTTGGTTAAATGGCTTTCTCGAAACTTGTTTAATTTTATTTACGAACGTTCTTATTAGTAAAAAATATAAGTAACTTACGAATTAACTTATGTAACGAACTTCTATATTCATATATTTTTAATACGTATATTAGGGGGTTCGCTCCCTAGTTAATACCTTGCTCTTTAAGTGAAAGTTCAAATTTTGTTCCAATTCTTTAAAAATGACCGCTTAATCACAAAGGCCGTTAATTAGAATAAATAGCTCTTATGAAAGTACTAAAAAATCTTTGGCTTAAAGAGCGAGGTATTGACTAGGGGGTGAACCCAATCATATATGTAATATTTTCTGTTCGTTTAAAGTTTTGATGTTGCTGCTGTTGCAGTTGAAAAACTTGTTTTTTTATATTTAATTTCTGATCTTTTTTTTAAATAATGCTGGGAAGTCCGGCGTCTCCTTCATAGCAATGTCCCTTCCCCCATGAAAACTTCTTTCATGGAAAGATCCTCCCACATAACCCCCGACCCACCCACCACCCCCCCCCCCCCACTACCAGGAAGAATCTCCCTGAAAACGTCTGTATACTTCCCAATAACCAATACTATGTGTTAACATTGGGTAAAGTTCATAACTTTCAGCCCTCCCTCCGGGAACTTCGGGGAATTAAGTCATGCTAAAAGACATACTTATAATATTTTTGATCATGCTGAACAAAATGGCTATCTCAAAATTTTGATCGGGTGACTTTGGGAAAAATTGAGCGTGGGAGGGGGCCTAGTTGCCCTCCATTTTTCGGTCACTTAAAAAGGGCACTAGAACTTTTAAGTTCCATTCCAATTAGCCCTCCCACGATATTCTAGGACCACTGGGTCGATACGGTCACCCCCGGGGAAAAAAAAATAATAATAATAAAAAAATAAACACGCACCCGTGATCTTTCTTCGGGCAAAAAATGCAAAATTCCACATTTTTGTAGATAGGAGCTTGAAACCTCTACAGTAGGGTTCTCTGATACGCGGAATATGATGGTGTAATTTTCATTAAGGTTCTTTAACTTTTAAGGGGTCTTTCCCCCTTTTTTCGAAAATCGGCCAAATTTTCTCAGAAAATCAGCCTTACTTACAGTTCGTTACCACGAACTGTTTGAAAACCAATAAACTAGGAAATCTATGCCAATAACATGGACTGAAGAATCTTGGGGATAGAAGAAGGGGGCAAATCTTATTAGATTTACCCCCCTCAACGCCTCATCCTCCATGAACCAAAAATATAAACTCGGCAAAGGTTTAACATTAATCGAGTCATAAGGTATTCATTGTTGATCCAACCAAGGAATGAAAGAAGAAGAAGTTTCCCAGAGAGCCAACAAAACACCAAAACTACAAGGAACTGAAATATTATTGAAGTTACTGAGCTCCTATCGCTGTCAGGCACAGGAAAAAGTAGCTTTGAGTATTTTTGCATGAGCTTCCCTCCCCCCTCCTTTATCTCCAAGATTTTAAATTCGTCATCATATTTCCCAAATTCTGTAAGGGATAGAGTACCGAGCAGGGCCGTATCCAGGAATTTTTTCGGGGGGTGTTTTGCACAATGATTTTTTTCGGGGGGAGGGGGAGGTACAAAAAAACTGAAAAAACGCATACAAAATTTGTTAATATCGATTTTTGTTAAGTTTTTACGAGTCAGACAAATATTTTTTAGGTGGGGTCAAACCCCTGACTCCCCTCGATACGGCCTTGGTACCGAGGGTGGGCTAGCCCAAGGAAAATGTTTTTTGAAGGGCTCCAAGAGCAAAAATCAAACTTTTGGATCAAAGCCTTTTGGGTTTTAAGGTGTAAAGAGTTGTTACAGCTTCCAGGCAAGGTAAGCCAGCTCTGTCTTACTAACCGTGTTTGCACTTTTACCCTAAATCCATCAGCACACAACCACATTACATATGTTGTTTTATTTGATTAATTAAAAAAAAACTTTCCGAAAAATAAGTTTTTCAAAGAAAAGTAAAGGCCATTTTAAACTTAAGCTCAGCTGAAACATTGGCGCTTTACTGAAAACCAATTTTATGACAAATATTTTGTTTTGTACTTAATATTGAAAATAAACATTAAAATTATAGTAATATTTTGAACTGATGAGCATTCAGCAATTAATATTATTATACATCAGATATTCAGCTTAATTTATTAGCTCTTTTTAAAGTTGCTAAAGACGAATATAGTTTCACTACAAACAAGCATTTGGATACTGCCTCCTTTCCTGACTGTAAATTAAATAAAAAAAACAAATTTTTTAAACTGAAAGTAAGGAGCGACAATAAAACTTAAAACGAACAGAAATTATTCCGTATATGAAAGGGACTGTCCCCTCCTCAACGCCTCGCTCTTTACGCTAAAGTTTTTTATTGTTTTAAAAAATAAAGTTGTGAGACAGAGTCAAACTTTAGCGTAAAGAGCGAGGCGTTGAGGAGGGGACAGCCCCTTTCATATACGGAATAATTTCTGTTCGTTTTAAGTTTTATTGTCGCTCCTTACTTTCAGTTTAAAAAACAAAATTTTCATATTAATTTACTTTTATTTAGTTAAATGGCTTTCTCGAAACTTGTTTAATTATATTTACGAACGTTTTTATTAGTAATAAATATACGTAACTTACGAATTAACTTACGTAACGAACTTCTATATTCATATATTTTTAATTTGTTTATTAGGGGGTTCGCCCCCTAGTCAATACCTTGCTCTTTAAGCGAAAGTTCGAATTTTGTTCCAATTCTTTAAAAATGACCGCTTAATCACAAAGGCCGTTAATTAGAATAAATAGCTCTTATGAAAGTACTAAAAAATCTTTGGCTTAAAGAGCGAGGTATTGACTACGGGGTGAACCCAATCATATATGTAATATTTTCTGTTCGTTTGAAGTTTCGATGTTGCTGCTATTGCAGTTGAAATAGTTGTTTTTTTTTTATATTAAATTTCTGATCTTGCTTTAAATAATGCTGGGAAGTCCGGCGTCCCCTTCATAGCAATGTCCCTTCCCCCATGAAAACTTCCTTCATGGAAAGATCCTCCCACATAACCCCCGAACCACCCCCCCCCCCCCCACTACCAGGAAAAATCTCCCCTGAAAACGTCTGTATACTTCCAAATAGCCAATACTATATGTTAACATTGGGTAAAGTTCATAACTTTCAGCCCTCCCCCCGGAATTGGGGGGATTAAGTCATCCTAAAAGACATACTTATTATATTTTCGAACATGCTGAACAAAATGGCTATCTCAAAATTTTGATCAGGTGACTTTGGGAAAAAAATGAGCGTGGGAGGGGGCCTAGTTGCCCTCCATTTGTTTTGGTCACTTAAAAAGGGAACTAGAACTTTTAATTTCCATTCCAATGAGCCCTCCCACGATATTCTAGGACAACTGGGTCAATACGATCACCCCTGGGAAAAAAAAAACAAATAAACACGCACCCGTGATCTTTCTTCTGGCAAAAAATGCAAAATTCCACATTTTTGTAGATGGGAGCTTGAAACCTCTACAGTAGGGTTCTCTGATACGCTGAATATGATGGTGTGATTTTCATTAAGGTTCTATAACTTTTAGGGGTCTTTCCTCCTTTTTTCAAAAATCAGCCAAATTTTCTCAGTCGCCTAACTTTTGATGGGTACAATTAAACTTAATGAAACTTATATATTTGAAATCAGCATTAAAATCTGATTCTTTTGATGTATCTATTTGAATCAAAATACCGTTTTCTAGAGTTTCGGTTACCATTGAGCCGGGTCGCTCCTTACTTACAGTTCGTTACCACGAACTGTTTGATAAAAACCAAAAGCCTACTGCGTCATTGGCGCTTAACTGAAAACGAATTATATTAAAAATATTTTCTTTTCCAGTTCTTACAGCATTGAAAATAAAAATACAATTACAGTGAAATAAATTCTTGAACTGATGGATCTTTCAACAATTAATATCACTATACATCAAATATTCAATTTGATGTTGTTTACACTTACCAAGACTGTTCAAGACGCATATAGTTTTCAGTAAAGCACCAATGACGCAGTAGGTTTTAGACTTTAACAGTGAGAGAAGGGGGTCATACCCAAACTCTTGTTTGTTGTGATTTTTGTTCGTTTCAAGCTTGATTTGCATATTCAGTTTAAGTTTCAATCGTTTAAAGATTTATTTATTAATTAAATAAACAATCATAGCAATCAAAATAAATTAATATCTATTGTATGTTTTTTGGCATTGATTGTTTATTTAAGTTTCATTTTTTTATTTTTAAGTTTCATTTATACTTCAATAGGAAAATTATTTTTTTCCTTTTAAGCTTGATTTTCGTATTCAATCTAAGCATTACTCGCTTTAAGATCTATTTGTTCATTATTATTACTTGTTGTATGTTTTTGCTATGATTGTTTATTTAATTTCTGTTCGTTTTGGGTTTCATTTATTCTTTAATAGTAATTTCTGGTCGTTTTGAGTTTGAATTTTAAAAGGTATCTGTATCTGCTGAGCTTTGGTTTAAAATGGCCTTTCCATTTCTTTGAAAAACTTATTTTTCAGATTTTTTTTTTTAATTAATTTTTGTTCGTTTTCGATTCCAAGAAATTTCAAATTTTTAAAAATTCCTTATTTCAAAATCTAACTTAAAATTTTTTTTTAGATATTCATCAAAGCATCAAAACTGGTATCAAAGTAACAGTATCAAAGTGAAAAATGGGTTTGTGTCAACCTCGGAGTTTTATTATCTGATGTTTGAACTATTTTTAACAAAAATGTTATCTCATAATTTTTATCGGATGGGTTTGGGGAAAAAGGGCGTGGGGGGACTAATTAAGCTTTGTTCTCTTTTGACTTCTTAAAAGTGAACTAATATAATATTTTAAAAGTGAAAGTAAGGCAAATTAGCCCTCTCTGAAGTTTATAAGAGTATCCCTTTTTTAAGAACGATATATATCCCCACAGTATAACTTATAACGCCTGTCCCTGGGCCCTGGAGGGTTGTGTCGACCCCAGGAGTTTTAATATCTGATGGATGAACTATTTTTAACAAAATGGTCACCTCAAATTTTTATCGGATGGGTTTATCCATCCGATACACCCAAAGGCGGGGAGGGCGGGAGGGGTTAGTTGGCATCCGATCTTCTTTCACTCTGAGAAAATGAACTACAACTTTTAATTTCCATTCACATGAACCCTCTCCGAAGTTTATACGAGCATCCCTTTCATAAGAACAACATACGGCCCCAGGACATAGCTTAAACTGCCTGCCCTCCGGGCCCTGGGGGGATGTGTCGACACCGGAGTTTTTGTTATCTGACCTTTGAACTATTTTGAAAAAAAGGCTCTTTCAAACGTCTTATAGGATGGGTTTGAGGAAAATAAGGCGTGGAGAGGGGGGCTAGTTGCCCTCCGATCTCTTTTGACTCTTAAAAATTGAACGAAAACTTTCAATTTCCAATCATATGAGCCGTCCGAAGTTTATACGAGCATACCTTCCATATGAACCATATATGCACCCAGAGCAATACCTACAACGCCTGCCCCAGGCCCTGGGGGGTTGTGTCGACACAGAAGTTTTTCTTGTCTAACCTTTGAACTATTTTTGACGAAATGGCCTTACGTAAAGGAGTTTTTGTTATATAATCTTTGAACTATTTTTAACAAAATGGCTACCTCAATTTTTTTATCAGATGTATTTGAGGAAAAAGGGCTTGGGGGGCAGTTGCCCTCCGATCACTTTTGAGTCTTAAAAAGTGCACTAGAACTTTCGATTTTCAATTAAATGAGCCCCCTTTGAAGTTTATACGACGACCCCTTCTATAAGAAGTGCCTCTGGGAGTGTGGGGGGTATTTGCCCTCCGATCTCTTTTGACTCTTAAAAAGTGAACAAGAACTTTCAATTTCCAATCAAATGAGCCCTCTCCGAAGTTTATACGAGCATCCTTTCCATAACAACTATATATGCCCCTAGAGCATTACTCATAAGGCCTACCTCCAGGCTCTGGTGGGTTCAGTCGACACAGGAATTTTTCTTATCTGACCTTTGAACTATTTTTAATTAAATGGCTATTATAAAAATTTTATGGGATGGGCTTGGGGGAAAAGCGTGTATGGGGGGGGCTACATGCCCTCGGATATATTTTGACTCTTAGAAATTGAAATAGAACTTTTAACTTCCAATCAAATGAGCCCCCTCTGAAGCTTATAAGAGCATCCCTTGCATAAGACCTGTATACGCCCCCAGGATAACACTTACAACACCTTTCCCCCGAGCCCTAAGGGGAGTTTTTGTTATCTAATTTTTGAACAATTTCCAAAAAACTGGCTATCTCAAAATTTATAGCGGATGGGTTTGGGGAAAAAAGAGCGTGGTATGGGGGATAGTTGCCCTTAACTCTCTTGACTCTTAAAAAGTGAACTGCAACGTTCAATTTCCTATCAAATGAGCCCTCTATGAAGTTTATACGAGCATCCCTTTCATAAGAACCATACATGCCCCTAGGGATAACTTAGAACGCCTTCCCCTGGGACCTCGGGAGTTGTATTGACACCGGATTTTTTCTTATCCAATCTTTGAACTATTTTTAACAAAATGTCCATCTCAAAATTTTTATCTGATGCATTTAGGGCGTGGAGGAGGAGGTTGCTAGTTGGTCTCCGATCTTTTTTGACTCTTAAAAAGTGAACAAGAACTTTCAATTTCCAACCAAATGAGCCCTCTCCGAAGTTTATACGAGCATCCCTAGTAGAGATGGGGGCGCTACTCCGGGGGGGACTCCTTATATGGGCATAGAACCACGTGGTTTATGGACTTTGTCAGTGAGAATTTGAAAAACAGGAATTTTGTCACATTTATGGATGGTTTTATGGATTTTGTCAGTGAGAATGAAAAAACAGGAAGTTTGTCACATTTATGGATGGTTTCATGGATGGTTATGTGTGTTGATTATTTGATGTTTTTATGGATTATTGAGTCTAATGGGGGCAGGTCAATGACACTTCCTTCATGTTCAAGCCAGATGTTATGATCCGAAAATAGTATCTGTTGCTGTTATTCGAGCCAGATGTTGTTGTCGTTCGAAGCAAAGTTAATGACACTTCCTTCCTGTTTGAGGCAGATGTTATGATCCAATTTGTTGTTGTTATTTGAGCCAGATGTTGTTGTCGTTCGAAGCAAAGTTAATGACATTTCTTTCCTGTTTGAGGCAGATGTTATGATCCAATTTGTTGTTGTTATTTGAGCCAGATGTTGTTGTTGTTGTTTCCGAACCAGATGCTATGATCTGGAAATAGAATTTGTTTCCGAGCCAAATGTTACGAGTTCCCAGAAACAGTTAGATCCCACTTCTCAGCCAATCAGCGACTCGGTTACATCCCCCTTCTCAGCCAATCAGAGGGCTCCTCCTTCGAAAGAGGCAACGTCACAGAGTTACTCCTCTCCCCTTTCCTACACTTTGAATTTATCGAGCGAAGAGGATCAGTTTCGTTTTAGCTGTGAGAGAGTTGACATCAAAAAAAAAATGTTCTATATATGCCCATTGTGCATGTACACTCTTGGCGGTTGGACTCAATGTGAGAATTGTACAATTATTGATGACTATAATGAAAAGTGTAAATTATGTAATCCTTGCAAATTACATAGAGGCTATGCAGTACAAATTAAAGGATGTAATTCATGTCTTGAGGAGGTGTGTGACTCACACCCTAGCGGGTACCTATGCTCCAATTGTCACAATGATAAATGTGATCAGTGGGAGAATACTTACCCCGCTATGATTGGAAAGAATCCTAAACGTGATTTTAGTTTATTTCTACGAGATTGGTATCGTCGTGGATTTAAATTATTCTGGGAAGAGGAATCTGGTCTACGATTCAACTGTTGGGGTAACAAGACAATCTGGTTTCTACGGCATCGCTGTGACGACACTGCCTACTATGACTATAAACCAAGCGATTTTTATTTGGCAGTTACCGAATCTGATTCACCACTTGAAAACACTGTATGTGATATTGCTTCAAATAGACAGATTGAAACTCGTGAATTTCATAATATGAATGCAAATAGTATCATTGACTATACAAAGAGATATGACAAGAGTGAAGTTACATTGTACTGCAGAAAATGTGACCCTGACTTTGCAGTCAATCAAGATCAATATACAGTGAATCCAAATGATTTACCAGCATTAGTGGTTCACGACAGTTACCTAGTAGAGGATGAAATCTAAAAGTGTAGATTTAAAGACATTGTTGTATATATACATTTTATTAATAAACAAATTCACAAACATTTTTTAAGCACTTTACTCTTAGGGCACTGAAATCAATATTAAATACACTTGTAAGTATATTTTCCACTAGAAAGTCGTTCAGACGTGGATTGTCACCATAAATACGGAGAAACTGCTTGTAAGTATAACCACGGCATCGGAACACAAAATATAGTAGCGCATGGAAGCCACAGCTTTTAGTCGTTAGATCCTGCACCCTCTTTCGATTTTGAATAATAGTTTTCCCACTGCTCTCAATATAGTTGCTGATGTGTGGTGTGTAGAATGTATAGGGTAGACCAAGAGGATCAAAAAATTCGATATTCTTCACTGTTTGATAGATGCACAGCCAATGACCCGTCAGCACAGTCGATGGACTGCTATTAACAATAATCAAGGTATTGTTCGCACTTTGAATTTTTCCAAGATAGTCTGAGGGTAGACAATAGGATTTGTACTGGGACATGTAGGGGTCCATATTAAATACACTGATTATTTGACTGGTGTTCATGGCGCCAAGTCTAGTAGAACACTGCCTTCGGGAGTGATTTCCCAATAGGTTTCATATTGATTTAGTGAGATTAGGGCAACACTCTCAGCCAATGGGTTGGCAAATGTACACTCTAAACGCACAGTCCCCGTACGTACTATACTCATATCCTGTGTGCCAGACAAATCCAATACAATGATACCATGTGTTTTAGCAAACATATCTTCGGTTATACCATTTTCAAATAGTTGCGAATCATGATCTAGGGTTTGCATGGTCAACTCATACAATGTTCTATAGGATTTATCAAAAGATAGATTGTAGAGTGGGATACCGTTTACTTTGCACACAAGAGATGAAAGTCCAAACATCTCGAATTTATGTGGACATTCAGTCCATGATCCTATTGCACTGGCGCTTTTTACAAATGCCAAAGCCAATTTCGAGGGGATTTCACCATTGATAAAGGATGAATCGGTGAAGGTGCGTGACCCCATGGCAATATGACGTTGATTGGTGATTGTATGAGGAACAAGTAGTTTAATATTATTTCCATTGGCTCTCAGTTTTTCCACGGCCAAAGCAACAGAACTCATAACCTGCTGTTTGCGTACATGAAGTATTGCCGAGGTGAGGGAGAGACTTACATCAGGATTGGCGGCAAGTTCCTTTCTCAATATGAAATTGGATGGTGCAAGCGTCAATTTTATATCCACTTTAACATTGGGCGGTAGCCATTGGGGTATATTAAATATTTCATGATATATTTTTCCAACTAGATGTAATTCACTAGTTGTAGCATTTTTAAGTGCATCTGTACTATCAGTATTAGTAATATATTCATATCCATTGGAAGCGCCTCTCAATTCCTTGTATGACTTGGGCGTCATCAGCATGAATTGGATATAGCTTGCATAGTTTGAGAGATTGTTGCTTGTGCTCACCAGCGTGCCATTGATGTAGACACTAATTTGACGAAATAAATTATGTAGTATACAATTTTCATAGGATATCCCATCAGCCCGAACTGGCATTGTATTATCAGTTTTCCGGACTTTCATTTGTAAATCTATAAATGTGGACGATAAATCCATAAAGTAGTCTTCATTGGAATAAATTTGAAAGTGGATATTATCGGAGAGGGGTTGTAGTGGATAAAATTGTTCATAGTATCCATGCTTGACACTCACATCAACATTTTCGGCATTGAATAGATTCAATGAGGCGGTGATTGAAGGTTGAGAATCCTTATGCGGCAGGTAGGACATCTTAAGAGAAGAAATCAAGTTTCGATCTAACAATTTTCTTCCTGGGCCTTCTGGTTACACTACGTGTTGGCTTTCTTTTCTTTGACAAAAGGGATGTCTTTCGTTTCCGTCCTGAGTAGAGACTGATGAGTGATGCGTTGTTTCTTGACCTTTTTAAACCTTTACCATTCTGTTTTAATTTCTCGCCAAGGGTTCGCGCACTGGACCTAAGATTTTCCGTAGCACTTTTTTTAAAATCCTTGCCAGAACCCCAATCGTATAGTGTAGAGGATGCAAAATCTGTCGCAGCCGGTACAAGATATTTTCTAGCCAGTGGTAGTGAAGAGCGAAACAGCTTAGCAAACCAGCTGCCAAGACCGTAGCCAGACATTGACGAGCGGCCCTTGTAATAGTCCATTCCATTGCCCTGTTGTCTTGGGCCAAGAGTATTAACATAGCAGTCAATATCAGGACAAGTGAATACCACTTTTCTATTAGACATCTTGCTGAATGGGTCGAAAATGACATGTAATCACAGCCAAACCCTTTGAAATTGCTATTGGATCACCCAACTCAGTTCTTAATGTTAACTGACAGAGTTCCAAATAGGAAGTGTTTACTGGAATATACTGAAGATGCTTTATATTGTAGTGATGAATATGTTCATGATTGGTTTTTCGTTCAAGAACTCGTAGGAGGGGAACATTTGAATTACCAACCCGAGATGTTTCCACAAATGAAGCGTAGAGAAATATACAAGTGTCTGTGGAGAAGGCAGGCGGGTAGTCGGCAAAAATGAAATTAGTGTTTCCGGCACTTTTACCATTGATTATATTGAGCTTAAAGCCAAGAACATCCCTTAGGTTATCATTGAGAATAATCTTTTCACTGGCAATAGGTGAACTAATGTAGATCTTGCCCTCCTCCTTTGAATAGTTGAAATGAAAAGCTCCTTTTTTACGAGCGGAAATTCTTTTATTAATAGTACGACATAAATCATTCATACAGGTGAGTTCCTCGTAGGGTAATTCAATATATGGATAATCCAACCAATTGATTTTTTGAATTTGTTCTTGACCACCTGGTGGTGGTGGCCAATCATAGGGTCTGATTTTTATTTCATATTTACGATCCTTTCTCAGGATGTCATAGGTATTTTTGAGAATACAATCAACAAGAGCCACTTCATACTTTCCGTCAAATTTGATGGTGGGGGAGAGTTTTGTCCAAAAATCACTTGTTTTATTCAAGTCATTGTAGAGAGGATCAGAAACATTGGACATGAAAGTCACATAGAAATCATTGGGCATTGTTAATATCTTCAGCACTGACCCAAGAATCAAAATCCGAGTTGTATCCTAGCCAGCGAACAAGCAACTGCTTCTTGCCCCTACGAGTACGACTCTTTAATATCTTTTCAATTTGATAAATTTCACTAGTGTTTCTAACTTTTTGCAGTTCATATTCATAAAAACCACCGAGAATTTCATCATCTTTGGTATCTCGCAGTCGATAAGTTATGGGTATAGTGTCTAGGATTTTGGACACTTTAAAAAGTTCGGTGCTCCATAAATAATTCCCCTTTTCAAAAATATTGCTGGTTCTATTAATTCGAACAGTATCACCAACATTGAATTTCTTCTTCTTTTTCTTCTCATTGTCATTGGAGTATTGCTTTAGAAAAGCATCAAATGTATTCTCACTGTAGTGAACATCCCGAGGGCTAGAGTTGGACAGAGATCGATGTGGTCGATGGTTGTATATCTGCATGATTTTATCTAAATCATGAATAAAAGCAGCTGTATTTTTTAAAGTGCAATATCTTGAAATTAATAGACGAATCGTTCTTATTAATCGTTCAGCCAATGCAGCCTTTATCGGACTATGACTGTGATATAGTGTTGTATTATATTTCAAAAGAACCTTTCGCACATGAGGGTTAACAAATTCACTACCACGATCCGATTGAATTTTTCTATAGGAATCCTGTTCGAGAATACTTTCAATGGCCCGAGCAACTTCAACACCTCTCTTTGATCGCAATGGAATGGCATAGGCATAGCGACTAAAAATACTGATTGCCACTAGAATATATTTGTAGGGTGTATTGTGACGTCGTTGAACTGCGTCTAAAGTTAAAAGGTCCATTTGCATTATATGCAGAGGGAAAAAGGCTTTAGTTTGACGATATTGTTTACTGCGAAGTCTATGATTCCGATGTAGTGTGTAACTTGGTTCATTTTCTAGATACTCTTTTGCTTTTTTCAATGTGGCGTCGGAGACTTTGGAAAGCGTTTTGGGAGAACTTAAACTTCCCGCTTCACCAATATTTTCATAGATACCTTTCAAAACTTCATCCATTTTGAACGTAAACACGTAGTGTAATGTCCACTCCCCTTTTGCACACTGGTGGGTGAATCAATTCGTCTTCGCTTTTGACTAGCAGCCACAGGTGTTGTAAAATCAGTGGTGCTAGTATCTTCTTCTTCTTCTTCTTTTTTAAATGGGGTTGTTGAATGTTCATTTAGTTTCTTTAGAATTTGCTTATTGCCAATAAGACTTTTGGGAAAGTTTGATACACTTAGAAAGGTGTATAGATTATCGTCAAAGGATAAGAGTCCTTTACGATTCGTCACCATATCACAAATTAAATCAACTAGATTATAACTTTTTCCCCGAATTATAATTCGTTTCCCTATGCTGTCGACTTGAACTTGATTACCAGATTCCGACATGAGATAAGATAATAGTCTTTTACTCTGTTCTCGATAGGACAGTGGCAGTAGGTTCCCAATTTTCAATACAATCGAATTCAATTCCTTCTCCTTTGATTGTGCAGAATCTTGAGATGTTTCTTGTTTAGAGGCGACGGGTCTCTCGCGATAAGGTCTATGTTTGTCCATACGTCGCAATGCATCTTGAAGTAAAAGCAGTTTTTTATCATCGGCAATATTCTCATCATTAATGAATTTGTTTAGATTGTCTTCAAAATGCTCGATGGGCGAGAGAGCGAGTTCTATAGGTGTCAATTTATAGGGTTTTGCCATCTAGAGAAAACTGTTTACAAGTCCTGCGATTATCGGTAGTAAAAGTGTGAAAAAGCTACCACCTGCTTGAAGGAGTCGTTTTCTTTTAAATTTGTTTCCCTTGTTTTTACAAGCCAAGGCACGTACAGTGGAACGATGTTGCTTTGTCTGTTGTCTAACACCTTCTGGCAATTGAACATTGCCCTCAGTTAAATTTAAACAAAGTTCAGATATTAAATTAATGAAATCATTGTCGACACCATGTTTGAGTATAGCCTTCCTAAGCGGAGGTTTTGAAGTGCTTAAAACGGAAAACAAGTGCCTATTTTCATGTAGTTTCTTCAGTGTCATGACAGCGACTAATAGCCTTTTCTACTATTCACCGGAAGATATACTGTAATTTCATTGTCGAAAATGTCGGTGACTACACGAAGATCCTCGGGCGTGCTCTGATTAAGATCCAATAAAATGTAACCGTAGGGCTTGCTAGTCGCCTGAGTGTACGCTGACAACAGAAATTTTGGGGCGCCGGGGTATATCTGTTTATTGAGAGTTATGAGCGAGCTAGAATCACGAACGACTCGATATATAATATAGATAGTACAATTCAAAGCAAGGGTTCGCATACATTTGCTCTGATGAAACAGATTGTGTAGAACTAGGGTTATGGAAATGTTTTCATGATGAGATCGGACAGTGAACAATTGCAGCATTTCCTGTGAGAACTGTTCAATGGATTCAGCCAAATCATCAATAATCAGCCATGAGTTCGGTTCAATACTATTGAAAACATCAAGTCCTCTTATGAATTGTATTGGTATGGTTGTGGCAATAGCTTTTATTTTATCATAGGACTCTTGCCAAATACTATAGCAATAGTAGATTTTTTTCGGTTTTTCCAAAAACATTTTATCGCAATTTTGAATTATTCTAGCTAAAAGCGTTGTTTTCCCCGACATTGAGGGTCCACACAGAAACGATCTGAAGGGTGTTTTAAATTGATACATGCTGTTGACAACAGTCGGACTATGACTAACTGTAAATCATATGTGTCCAATGAATAAGTAGTAATTTTCCCGTCTATTCAAGAACAACAAAAACAATATTTCATGGCAACATTTATTACGATAAACACTTGTTCAACAAGAACAATTGACAAAATTTCATGGTCAACATGAAAACTTGTTCAACATGAATAATGATAACACTTTTTGTACAACACTTTTGTCCATCTACAGCACTTTTCTGTACAACACCTTTGTCCATCTACAGCACTTTTCTGTACAAAAAAAAAAACACTTTTCTATACAATAAAATACACTTGGAACTAGCACAGTTGAACAGTAGAGTGATTGGTGGCCCCCCACCCCCCGGGAGCCGGCCTTGGGAAGGGTCCCCCACCCCCCCCTGGAGCCGCGATGGAAAAATAGTTGTCGTCACTGCTATGGGTTAGTGGTTAAGGTAGTGAGATTGGGTTAGTTAATTCATGAACGGGTTGGGCGGTTAGTTAATTTATGAAAGGTTGAGTGGTGGTTAGTCAGATTAGTTTATCCAGACCAAGTTGATTACGATAGTCTACACATTCAACTCGATCTGAAATACGATAGTGGCCATGAGGCAGGACACTCACACCATTCTCGAGCACATAGACCTTGTCAGATATACACGACATTGCATTTTTTTCTACTCTCACAGTATAATTTCTATACTGTAGAGAGCGAATTGCAAGCACTTGTGCTCTTGGCACTAGGCTACTTTCTACACAGTCTTTGTATACGCTCATGTTAAAATTGCTCTTTACAAAGTGTGTAGGCACCCCTTTACATGTTTTCTTTTCATCCCCACTATGTGTTTCCACGCAATAAACTTTGGGACCCGGGAACACCCCCCTAGATATCAAGTCACTCCCCGTTTCAGATTTTAATTTTAATAGTTGGTTGGGGGCTTGACGTTTCACCAGCTCGGGATAGAGGGATGGATTCCAGTTGGTGAAATCCATCCGCGAGCTGATGTGCACCCCATTTTGCAAATCACCCAATAAATCTTCAGTTTTTACTTTTAGCAGTAGAGAGTCTGTATCCCCATAATAAACTTGTACCTCCCCCTCCCGTGGCCATTGCACCTTGCACACATTGTAAAAGAACGACAACATGAGCTTTTTTGAAATTTCTAGTACTGAACTACCTCCTGCGATATTCTTGTTCAGTACTACATTTCGCTTTTTCCTGTGTAGAAGAACCATGCCGGCCTCTATGCTCGTGAATGATGTGAAATTAGGGTCGGCAATAATTCGTGCACACTCTAGAGGGTCAGTCACGACGTCACAGCGAGATCTGTTACGTACGCTTTCGCACATTTTGCCAAACGCTGAATTTAGAATGAGCTTGTACAATTCCTTCTCCACCTTTGAATTTGCCCTAGAACGTTTATCGACAAAAGTATCGATAAACGTTTTCAAATAGGGTTTCTGATTAAACTGAAGGACCCTATGTATTTTGGTGATTTTGAAACCATTGTTCACCATCCAGTGCAAAAGCACATGGTGAACAACGATATTCTCCTTAGGGTCCAAATCAGCAATCAGTTTCTGTTTAGAGGGAGTCCAATGCATCCCCATATCCTCAACCAATGACCGATTGTAGGGGCTCAACGAGTCCCTGGTCACTGGTCGATTGATACAGGGAAAAACAAAATCTTTGACTGAGTCGTGAAGGGCCAGTGGAATGTGACCGTCAATTTCAAAGAACCATCCTTGTGGCCCGTTGTCCTCGACAGTGTTAATGTCGGGGAACTCACAAGGATTCTCAAGCCATTGGTAGTTCCCACACGGCAAAGAGTAGTGGGACATTGCCGAGGGGTACAACGAGTTCATGTCCAAGAACACTGCATTTGACTTTACACCGGTGCTTTGTCCGCTCGGATCGGTTGATAAGACCCGGTCCCCGTGAAAAACATACCCTCCCCTCATTGAACGCTCTACAAAAAGGTGTTGGTCTACATCCGTGATTAGGCCTATTTCCTCCCTGCTAATTTTTAAAATTAAATCCATTACTAAATGTGGTGTAGAAAAATAATATCCTATATCTAGTCCAAACTCTGAATAGATCTGGTCTGTATTCTTACAGACTATATCCAACAGAGTTAGAACGTCACTGGCCAAGTACAGTCTACAATAATCCCACCCATTTTTACAATCCCCCTTAGCCCACACCTTCTTGGCAAACTCGTACTCCTCGACTGTGCATTCACTGTTGGTGAGTGAATTGTGAAAAGCTTCAATTGGAGGTAGTTTCTCCTCGCTTAAGCGAGCGCCAGAACAGTAATAATCATATGCATATACACCTTTGCTGGTTAATAAGTCATACATTTCACTGTCTGGAAAGTGCTGTTTAAGCAAGGGAAAGCTATCAAAATTGTCGCTTTTCTGCACTTGAATTAGTTGACTAAGGGATTTGGGGAAAAAACTAAAAGAATCTAAAAACCTAATTTTATTCCAGCACGTACGCTCATTATCCACTACCTGCCATTTCAGTTCGAGAAGCAACAACTTCTCGGCTGATTTGGGAATGATGTTGTAGGTAAATGAATTATTCACCCATGGACTATCTACTCCCCCTCCCTCCCTATGCATACGTGCCAGTGCTGGTAAAATAAATTTTAAGTCATAGTTAGAGTTATGAATAAAAACAGGGATAAAAAACTGTTGGCTAACGTTTAAATTACACGATTGATGTGCTACTCCCCTAAAATTACTACCCCCCGAGGATATTTCCTGCCACAAGTGGTCGTGGTCTCTGACTTTCCCCCTCCCCCCACGTTTCCCTTTAGTCGCCTTATCCTCCTCTACAAACTCCCCCTTGCATACCCAACATATTTTTTGATTTTTAATCGCGAGACGATCCTCTGCAGACAGCACCATTGGATAATGCGTATTTCTCAAACGAGAAATAGCACCATTAGCCGTGCCAATCAGTTTAGTCAATGCCTTGACCATGCACTCATCGCCCTCATCCAATGTTTCCACTACTTCTAACAACCGCATGGTATTAGAATTATCTCTTTGCGCGTGGGCATAGGACACTGCAATGGCCTGGTGTTCTTTGATACGGTTTGGATATTGTGGGTCATTCACCTCCACCAGCTTAGCTTCGCAATCCAAAGATATTTTGTTGCATTGGAGAAGAGTATTTTGAAAATTTTTAAAACGTAGAATGGCCCTATCCCCTGAAACCGTTTCCACTGTCTGGTACCCATGCCGTCTACAATGCTTCATATGATTTCGGAGCTTTAGTTCAGTCCAAAATCTAGACAGGCATGTTGGACAGTAGAAACATACCCCCTTATGCTTACCACCCCCCAGAACTCTACTAATGTCAGTGATTGGGTTAAAATGCCCGATTGTGTTCGGTTGACTAGGTGGCGTGTAAAGCAACCAAACCCAGTGTTTAACCAAATCAACTGACGGGCCCCTTACGGGGAATACCACCCCCTTCTTTTTAGAACGAACCCCATCTTTAAATTCTGTTTCGTATTGTACCACAGTAACGCCAATATTTAAATGAGCATTAGCCCTTTCAAAAATGTCAATGGATCGAAGCGTTACTGGGTATTTTCCTTCTAAGCAAGAAAAATCTACAACTGGGAAATCGGACCCGTCCTTCCCATGTACAGCCCAGTGATCTAAATTCTTCTTGGTAGCGTCATCTGCTAGAGGCTGAAAGGCTGATATGAGGAAAGCATACTTGAAACACTTTTGATCTGTTTCAAAACGGATCTTCTGGACACCTTTGCAACCCTCTAGATCTGGATTATAATTTAAGACTACTGACCTCTCAGACCCTGCCCCCCCTCTTAAAATAAAATCTTTCTTAAATTTACAAATATTTACACTTAAATTTTCAATGAATAAAACTACTGAGCCACTTCCATTTTCATTATAGTTCTCGAGATGCGCGATAATTTGCCCTACCCACTCACTAAAAACACCCTCAAAATTTTCTAAATTTGGATAAATTACACGCATCTCGGAATGTATAAAATGATAGTAAACCTCACTTTTCCCCTCATTCAAATAAAAAACCTTTAAAACAATTGAAACCTTTATTGAATCCCTACCCCCCCACAATAGAATTTGGTTCTCCAGTAGTGCACGAATTTTATCTACATAGGCATGCACTATTTCTACAGGATCAAAAGCAAAATTTCCCCCCATTAGTGTATTAAATGGATCCCCAAACGTTGCAGTGAAAACAACTATATTATTCAAAATCGTATTGGACAGCTGAAAGTCTGGGAATGATGTATCCCCTCCCCCTACTTGTTCAACAATATTCGGACTCTGTTCCACTTTAGTTGTTTGAAGTGGGTAATCAGTGGGAGGAGGGTTCCCTGCCAATTCCCGGGTAAAATCGTCTAAAATTTGCAAGGTATTTGGGCTCAAGTCCCTCTGTTCAACTGTGCCACTATCTACTTTAAAAAAATCATCTAAAAACTCATCAATATTGTCAGGTACTTCAATGCTATCATCCCATGTTAAATTGTTGGGGGACTCCAAAGATGCATCTTCTTCCCCTTCTTCACTAGATGGCGAGTAGGGGACCAGGACAACCTATAAATGAAAAAAATAGCTTAACGACGATCTAAGATATGACATAGGATTTTTTTTTTTTTTTTTTTTTTTTTTTTTTTTTTTTTTTTTTTGGGGGGGGGGGGGCATCCCCATGCAGCGCTTCCCTGTGGCGCTTCTCGGGGCCTGCATCGCTTCCCGCGATGCTTCTCGACCCCCCGGCGCTTCCCTGACCCGTGGCGCCTCCCTGACCCGTGGCGCATCCCTGTGGCGCTTCTCGGGAACCGCATCGCTTCCCGCGATGCTTCTCGACCCCGTGGCACCTCCCTGACTCGTTGCGCATCCCTGTGGCGCTTCTCGGGGCCCGCATCGCTTCCCGCGATGCTTCTCGACCCCGTGGCGCTTCCCTGACTCGTGGCACATCCCTGTGGCGCTTCTCGGGGCCTGCATCGCTTCCCGCGATGCTTCCTTGACTCGTGGCGCATCCCTGTGGCGCTTCTCGGGGCCCGCATCGCTTCCCGCGATGCTTCTCGACCCTGTGACGCTTCCCTGGCCCGTGGCGCGTCTCTGTGGCGCTTCCCTCACCCGTGGCACTTCCCCGGGCGCTTCCCTAACCTTGCCCCGGCCGTTTACATAATGTCCCAGAAAAAGTTGAAATATTTGCTTAGACCGCATAAGTCCAAGTTTCTCTCTAATCCCGTTCTATAAGTTCAGCGAACTCTTCATTAGCTCTCAATTATTGTAAGCCACCGCGTGAGTGTTACAGGATTGAACCGTTAAGTTGGTTTCCCCTCGCTAAAATCTTTGGCACGATAGAAATATTCAGTGTAAATTAGAACGTCAATATGTGACAAATAGAATAATCTCTCTCTTAAAACTATGTGAATGGAATAGAGTTTCAAAAGGTGAGCATTAATTTAAATTACCTAAAAATATTCGCTTATGAGTTATCGATGCGATAGCAAAGATTAGAAAAGAGTGGTTTCTCTGCAAAAAAATATATTTAGATATCTCTGAGGGGAGGGCAGAGAAAATAAGGGTTGGGAGGGGGGTTAATAAATCTCTGAGATATACTTTTACACAGTGTTGAAAAATCGGTTTGTTTAGATATTTCTTGGTCCTGAATGATAGAAAAAAGTGAAAAGACAAAAGTAAAGGCTCTCTAACAGCTAAAAAATAGCTTACTTGATTGAAAAAAAATACTCACGTCTTCAAATTGATCAACCACTTGACAGAAAGCTGGAGGCTTGACCATTACATGATAGGGAGCCATTGGTTGGTCTATGACTTGCTTGAAGGAGCCAACCCTTCTATCTTGCATGGAAGGCTCAGGACTTGACGGAGAGTGCACTGACGCTTGATGGGGAGCTGATAGCTCAGATATTGCGTGAGAAGGAACCAATGTTTGGCCTACGGCTTGTCTTGAAGGCCCAGGTAACGTCTGTTGGAGGGTGGAGGGGCCGACGTTAATTTCTTGTGCAGGAGCTGTGACTTGTGCAGCCGGGACAGGGGCTTGCATGGATGGCTGCACTTGGGCAGGCAGTGCGGAGCTGGGGGGCTTCGGCCAGCGACCATATTGGACAACTGCCGCCTTTGCAGGGGGCGCATTATTGGTCCTCGTCTTCTTAGCAGGTGGGGGCACGCATTCTTTGCTATTTGCGTCAGCCATAGGGACCGCAAATTCTTCATAATTTGCCTTAAAGAAGAGAAGAAAAATCAAAATAATTTCTCCCTTTTTACAGAAAGAAAGTTATTAAACATAATTTTGTTTAGTTTATCACTAAGAAAGTAAAAATTTCGCGAGAAATATAGTTGACTTAGAAATCAAGCGTTTTTATTAGACAATCAGTAGTCTATAGCAATAGGATAGAAATAATTGTTTCTATTTTTACCATTTAAATGTTCCAGTCTATATGCTTTAAATTAGATCGTTAACCCATCGACCTGTAGGCCTATATTTTGCAAACATTGGTTAAAAATGCTATTTAATTTACGCATAATATAAGCTTCATGCAACTCCTACAGACTTTTCTTTCTAGCCTTGCATATCAAAGTTAAAAATCCTGGATTCACGCTCCCCTCCCGGCCCCAAATTTAGGAAAATTAAGCCATCCCTCTCATAGAGTTAATCATGCGTTTTATTCAAGCGAAAGGCATATCTTACTAGCTTTTATTCAAATGTTATAGCTAAAATCACTAAATGATGAAGAAGCAATAATCTTTTCTATTTCTAATAAAAGCGCTAACCCCCTCCCCAGCAAAAATCCTGGATTCACGCTCCCCTCCCGGCCCCAAATTTAGGAAAATTAAGCCATCCCTCTCATAGAGTTAATCATGCGTTTTATTCAAGCGAAAGGCATATCTTACTAGCTTTTATTCAAATGTTATAGCTAAAATCACTAAATGATGAAGAAGCAATAATCTTTTCTATTTCTAATAAAAGCGCTAACCCCCCAACAAAAATCCTGGATTCACACCCGGGAATATAAAAGAAACTTTATTGAAGGCTTGAAAAAATTATATATTTACACATTAGTTTTCTTGTCAATGGGCGTACATGTCTATACACAGAATCATCCTTACTTTTACTTACAACGAAGCTGTTAGAAGCGATGTATTGTCCCCCTTTCAAATAATATTCTATTGTTAGATCTTAATTTGTTTCTCTCCTTCCATACAGGTTACGAAACTACAATTGCCTCAAAGTGTTTTAATTTGACAGCCAAAACCCTTTGGCTGCCGCGTTTGTAAACACATCGGAAGAGGGGACGACAAAGTAATTATAACCCTGCGGAAATGTACTGTCAAAACCAGAGCGAGCTAATAACAACAGCGCGCTGGATGTCTCAGTTAGAGAAAAGATTACAAATGAGAAAAGTCAAACTTTAACGAAACGCTATTTCTTTTTGCGAGAATTTGGGATTGTAAAACAATGGTGGGGGGGGGGGATTTAGCTGGAAATATAGAGGGGAGGAATTTATTGAAATGGTATTTCTTTTTGCTAGAATATGATTGTAAAACAATGGTGGGGGGGGGGGATTTACCTGGGATATTGAAGGAAGGAATTTAATGAAATGCTATTTCTTTTTGTGAGAATTTGGGATTGTAAAACATTGGTGGGGGGAGGGGGGATTTAGCTGGAAATATAGAGGGGAGGAATTTAATGAAGTGCTATTTCTTTTTGCTAGAATATGATTGTAAAACAATGGTGGGGGGGGATTTAGCTGGAAATATAGAAGGAATTTATTGAAATGCTATTTCTTTTTGCGAGAATTTGGGATTGCAAAACATTGGTGGGGGGAGGGGGGATTTAGCTGGAAATATAGAGGGGAGGAATTTATTGAAATGGTATTTCTTTTTGCTAGAATATGATTGTAAAACAATGGTGGGGGGGGATTTACCTGGGATATTGAAGGAGGGAATTTAATGAAATGCTATTTCTTTTTGTGAGAATTTGGAGTGGTGAGTTGGAAATATAAAGGGAAATGGAATTTATTTGCATTGAGTATAAAGATTGTATGGTTTGTTGAGGGGGGGGGGATTTAGGTGGAAATATATTTATGTTTTAGCTGAATATACTAGAGGGCGGCCACGGAAAATTCTTTTGAAAATAAAAATGTACTTACATTGCTAATTGCGGCTGCCAAGGCCTCAAGCTCATCAAATTTATCCATTGTTATATCAATTGTGTCACAATAGTTTCTGATAATTTAGTCACATTGCATGCCCGTTATATACGAAATAACTAGGTCAAATTGTTATGTAAACAAAGCCCTCTGATTGGCTGAGAAGGAGGATGTATCCGAGTCGCTGATTGGCTGAGAAGGGGGATCTAACTGTTTCCCGGGAACTCGTAACATTTGGCTCGGAAACAAATTCTATTTTCAGATCATAACATCTGCCTCGAATAACAATAACAACAACATCTGGCTCAAATAACAACAACAAATTCTATTTCAGTGTCATAACATCTGCCTCAAACAGGAAAGAAATGTCATTAACTTTGCTTCGAACGACAACAACATCTGGCTCGAATAACAATAACAAATTCTATTTCCGGATCATAACATCTGCCTCAAATAACAATAACAACAACATCTGGTTCGAATAACAATAACAAATGCTATTTCCGGATCATAACATCCGCCTCGAACAGGAAGGAAGTGTCATTAACTTTGGTTCAAACGACAACAACATCTGGCTCAAATAACAACAACAAGAAGGAAGTGTCAAAGTTCCTGTTTTTCCATTCTCACTGACAAAATCCATAAAACCATCAAATAATCAACACACATAACCATCCATAAAACCATCCATAAATGTGACAAACTTTCTGTTTTTTCATTCTCACTGACAAAGTCCATAAAACCATCCATAAATGTGACAAAATTCCTGTTTTTCAAATTCTCACTGAGAAATTCCATAAACCACGTGGTTCTATGCCCATATATGGTGTGCCAGTCGGATCAATAGGGTCATCTCTACTATCCCTTCCATAAGAACTATATATGCCCCTAGAGGATTGCTCAAAACGCCTGCCTCCGGGCCCTGGCGGGTTCAGTCGACACAGGAATGTTTCTTATCTGACCTTTGAACTATTTTTAATGAAATGGCTATTATAAAAATTTTATGGGATGGGCTTGGGGAAAAAGGGTGTATGGGGGGGGGGGGGGGGGCTAGTTTCCCTCGGATATCTTTTGACTCTTAAAAATTAAACTAGAACTTTCAATTTCCAATCAAATGAGCCCCCTCTGAAGCTTATACGAGCATCCCTTACATAAGACCCTATACACCCCCAGGACAACAGTTACAACGCCTATCCTCCGGGCCCTAAGGGGAGTTTTTGTTATCTAATTTCTGAACAATTTCCAAAAAACCGGCTATCTCAAAATTTATAGCGGATGGGTTTGGGGAAAAAAGAGCGTAGGATGGGGGCTAGTTGCCCTTAACTTTCTTGACTCTTGAAAAGTGAACTGCAACGTTCAATTTCCTATCAAATGAGCCCTCTATGAAGTTTACACAAGCATCCCTTTCATAAGAACTGTACATTCCCTTAGGGCATAACTTAGAACGCCTTCCCCTGGGCCCTGGGGGGTTGTATCGGAATTTTTCTTATCCAATCTTTGAACTATTTTTAACAAAATGTCTAACTCAAAATTTTTATCAGATGGGTTTGCAAAAAGAAGGCGTGGGAGGGGGGGGAGCTAGCTGCCCTCGGATCTCTTTTGACAATTAAAAAGTGAGCTCGAACTTTCAATTTCCAATCAAATGAGCCCTCTCTAAAGTTCATACGAGCATCCCTTTCATACAAACCATATATGCCCTAGAGCATAACTTACGACGCCTGCCCCCAGGCCATGGGGGACTGTAACGACGCCTGAGTTTTTGTTATTTGACTTTTGAGCAATTTTTAACTTAATGGCTATCCCAAAATTTTTATTGGATACATTTGAGGAAAAGGGGCGTGAGGGGGCTAGTTGCCCTCCAATCTCTTTTGACTCTAAAAACCTGAACTACAATTTTCAATTTCCAATCAAATGAGCCATCTCTGAAGTTTTTACGAGCATCCCTTCAATAAGAACCATATATTCCCCCAGGGCATAACTTACAACACCGGCCCTCGGGCACTGGGGGGCTGTGTCGACCCGGAGTTTTCGTTATATGGTCTTTGAACTATTGTTAAAAAAACCTATCTCAAATTTCTTATCGGATGGGTTTGAGGAAAAAAGGCGTGGAGGGGGGGGGGGGCTAGGTGCCCTCCAATCTCTTTTGACTCTTAAAACTGGAACTAGAACTTTCAGTTTACAATCAAATGAGCTCTCTTTGAAGTTAATATGAGCTTCCCCTCCATAAGACCCATATATTCCCCCAGGGCGTAAATTATAACGCCTGCCCCCGGGCCCTGGGGGGGGGGCTGTTTTGACACCAGAATTTTTGTTATATGATCTTTGAACTATTTTTAACAAAATAGCTATCTTAAAATTTTTATTGGATGCAGTTGGGAAAAAAGGGTTTGGGAGGGGGGAGCTGGTTACCCTCCAATATCTTTTGACGCTTAAAAATTGAACTAGAACTTTCAATTTCCAAACAAATGAGCCCTCTTTGAAGTTTTTACGAGCATTCCTTCCATAAGAACCATATATGCCCCAACGGCATAACTTATAACCCTTGCCCCTGAAGACTGTGGGGGAGTGTCCTGCTCAAACATATAATTTCCAGAACTTTCCAATACGTTGAACAAAATGGCTATATCAAAATTTTGATTGGATGTCTTTGGGGAAATGGTGGGCGTGGAAGGGGTGTTAGTTGCCTTAGAATCACTTTCGACTATTAAAAAGGGAACTAGCCATTTAAATTTCCAATCGAATGAGCCCTTTCTGAAGTTTCTACGACAACACTGTCTATACAAAACCTTATATACCCCCAGGGCATAACTTACAACCCTTGCCCTGGGGGATGTGGGGGGGGGTTGTCATCCTCAAAGACCTAATTTCCAGAACTTAAAACTACGTTGAATAAAATGGCTATCTTAAAATTTTGATTGGATGTCTTTGGGGAAAAGGTTGGCGTGAGAGGGGGGTTAATTGCCCTCCAATCACTTTTGACTATTAAAAAGGGCACTAGCCCTTTGAATTTCCAATCGAATGAGCCTTTTTTGATGTTTCTACGACAACGTCTTCTATAAAAACCTTATACGCCCCCAGGGCATAACTTACAACCCTTGCCCTGAAGGCTGTGGGAGAGTGTTCTCCTCAAAAATATAATTTCTATCTGGAAATCAACTACGCTGAACAAAATGACTATCTCAAAATTTTGATCGGATGTGTTTTGAGAAATGGTGGGCGCAGAAGGGGTGTTAGATGCCTTCCAATCCCTTTCGACTATTAAAAAGGGCACAAGCCACTCCAATTTCCAATTGAATGAGCCCTTTTCGACGTTTCTACGACAACTTCTTTACCCTTGCCCTGAGGTCTGTGGGGGAGTGTTCCTCCTCAAAAACAAATGTTCTATCTGGAAATCAACTACGCTGAACAAAATAGCTGAACAAAAAAAATACAAATGAATGTGCCTTTTCAGTTTAATATAGATATACTGATATTCAGTAATCAAAATGTTAATATTGTTTGATTGATTAAAGTTATAAAAGTAAAAAAATTTATATTTTTTCATTAAAGTGCAAATTATGTTCTGGCCTTGAGAAGGCATAGGGGTTTTGAGCCCAACTTATGTTAATTTTTGCTCGTTTTGAGTTTGACTGGGTAATTTATTGTAATTTTTCGTTTTGGGTTTCATTTATTTATCGATGCTGATTTGCGGTTGTTTCACGCTTGGTAGATTATTTGATTTTATTTTTGCTCATTTTGTGTTGAATGAAGTTCTTTACTTTTCTTTGAAAAACTTATTTTGTGGAAAAAGTTTTTTTTAACTAACAATAATAAAACATTGGAGTCGTATGGCCTTTACTATATGCAATGCTATTTTGGTCCTTAGTAATTTTTGTTCGTTTTAAGTTTGACCTGAAAATTCATTTATTTTCTACTCGCTGTAGGATTTATTGATTCGTCGATATTAGTATCTGTTTTTATTTTAGTATCATTTTTTAGCATCTATTAGTACCAGTTTATATTTTGCTGTGATTATTTATTTTAAATTCTGTTCGTTTTAAGCTTCATTTATCCTCTGATAATAATTTCTTGTCATTTCAATTTGAATTATTTTCGGACTGTATTTCTGTTCGTTTTAGGGTTTAACATGGCTGTTTACTTTTCTTTAGAAAACTTCTTTTTGGAAAGATTTTATTTAACTAATTTCTGATTGTTTTTCAGTGCCAAAATTTGTTATTATTGGTTTATTTTTAGTTTTTTTTTTCAGGTTTTCTGATCAAGAACTAAACTATCGGTTTCTAATCTAGTTTCTTCAGTTGCATAAGGTTGTCTTTAAGGGACCGGAGCGTTGGTTTTCAATTTATTGAATACAAAAGATACAATGATTACAATGAATATAAACTGATTGAATACAACTGATTGAATACAATGATTTTGACAACCTGGTTATTCTGATTTTTTTTTTTTTTTTATCTAGTTCAGCATCCGCCCCCAACAATCCCAGAAAGATGAAGCTTTATATCATTATTCATTCCCGAGAAGATTCAAATTAATACCGATAACCGCTATTGAGAAGTTGCAGATGTACTAGTTTCACAACCTAGGCGCGGATTTTTTTTTTTTTTTAATACTAATTTGAATTATTACAGCCCTAGCCTCAGGGCCTGTGGGGGTCTTGGCATATGCGGAGACATGTTAATTAGATCTTTTGATTGTTTTCAACAAAATGGCTGTCTCAAGATTGTTGGATTGAATGTCTTTTGGGGTTATGGTTTAGGAAAAAGGGAAGGGAGGTTGCATCTTTATCTCTGATGAAGTAACTGGAATATCTGCCTCTGAAATTGGAAAGTTCAAAATGCAATTTCTCAAAATTTTAAAGTGATTGGCAATTTCAGAAGTTTCAATTGATAGCATCTTAGCCCTCTTCAGGGCAATATTTTAGTTTTGTGCGACAAAACCACCGAAAACGCCGCTTTGTTGGTCACAATCTTTTTGGTTACTTAAAATTTTACTCTCTGTTCGAATGATCTCTCTTTCCCAATTTTAAAGGATTTTTGTTTCATTATGGTCATTCCGGGGGGAAAATAAGTAAATACGCATCCGTGTTCATCCTTCTAAAAACAAGTAAATTACACATTTTTGCAGAAAGAAGCTTGAAACTTTGACAACATGGTCCTCTAATGTCCTGAATTTGATTGTGTTTTTCATCAAGATCACTTGCCTTCTTGCGGGTATTTAATTCTTCAAAAACCAGGAAAATTTGTAATCAGGATCGTAATTTTTAATGGGTAGCTTTGATTTTGATGATTTTTTTTATGTTTAAAATCACCATAGAAATCTGATTCTTTTACCCATTATTTTATGTTTGATATTACCATAAAAAGTTATTTTTTTATGTGTATATTATCATGAAAATTCGGTCATAGAGTTTCGTTAATTTTGGAGGTCGCTGCTTACATACAAATCGTTACCGTAAACTGTTTGATCCACTCGGTCAGCTGTACTGTTATTGTTGTAAGTGAACATGGCAAATTAACACGTTCTGGGAGGGATGGAAAACTACCAAAAAATGCATTTTAAGGCTTTAAGTTTTAAATAAACCAGCCCCTATTTCTCCCATTTGTCAGTCCTGGCTACTATTGCCGTTCCAAGCCTGAATTTAGCTGCTGGTTTTCTTCTATGTAAAGCCGTAAGTATATATATATACATTATTATTGTTAATAATAAGATCAATAATAATATACAATTACATAATAGAATATAATTATTCTAATAACACAATTTATTATTAAACATAAAAAAACATTGTAAAAATAGAATAGAATTAGACCCCGGCACCGCGCCGGCGGATCGACCGAACGACGCCGACGAGAGGCGCGGTCGAACGCCGCCGAAGTGTCGTAACACCGCCGGCAGAGGCGGCGGCGTTCGGTCGACTTTAAATTAATTTTGCGGCAATTCTTTATTGCGTCAACCGCAAAGTCGGAACTTTTCCTTCTCGTGTGGTTTAGTATTTCGATTTTCCTGATTAGAAATCAAGCAGGGCTTGCACTATCCCCGAATTTTTGGGTATTTCCCTGAAAAAACAAATTGGTTCTCCAAATCCCCGAAAATCGCGCAATCACGGTGCCACCCCTAGCGATTTATCACCAGTTACTTTCCCTGCCAAATATTACTTTGCATACCATAATTCTTCACTACTCTCTAGTTCATTAATTTTCGTCTCTTTTGTTACTTTGCATAAAAACCAGGCAGATGAAATATGTAATTGCAAATATTACAATATACACAGTTCTTAATATGTTGACAAAAAAAAGTATCGTCTTTATGAAATGAGTTTAAATCATTTCGAATGCAGTTTCCCAATCGCTATTTTTTACATCATTCGTAGTAAAGAATTTTATTTTCAAGTTGAATAGAATTATAAAACGCATTCACTACTATAGAGCTTCAGCCTTCAGTTGGATTTTGAAATTGACAGCCGACAGATTGTTTCTACAGCTGAATTGTAAGTTTGCAGATTTTTTTTTTGCTGATTTTAGATAAGATTTTCTTAATGTTTAATACTCAATTGTTGAACGCCTGATAGAAAATACAATCTTCTTTCTGAAACATTTTTACCCCCCCCCCCCCAAAAAAAAACCCTTCTATTGAGACAAAATTTAGCTATAGACTAAGCTATGTACATGGTTAGGGAATTAGATCGAACCGGAAGTTACCCCCTAAATATGACTCATAAATAAATTGTAAATTATTGCTTATAGGGGGGGGGGATAGGGGGCTATCATTTTCAAATGATAACACCTCATTTTTTTGTGAAAGCAGGGATGCCAAAAAGATAATTATTTTTTTCATTTAAAGTGGAGACAGAAGAAAATAATATCAAATTCCCTGGGAAACCATTGAAATATTTTGATAGACCCAGGGCCCCCACCCATTAGGACTTGTTCATTGTCTTGGGTATTTTGCGATTTCTCATAGGCTACTCGCCTAATTTGGCTTTTGTGTGTGCTCCCTTTTAATTAGATTCTTTGGATCTTATTGAATGCCACGGCGAATCTATGACTCAGTTTTCCAATAATTTGAGATATATCTGAATAATTTTGACATTTTTGTAGTTGTCTTTGTACTCCTTTACTCATTCCCTCAATTTTTTTTTCAAGGAACACTAAGCTGTTTAACGTTATTTTGCGTGTTTGTTTGAACCATATAGTGACCTAGTTAATTATTAAGTAAATAATTTTTCTAATGACAGCTGAGACGGTATCCTATCAAGGTGGTATCCAGAGGAGGGGGGACGTATTACATTTAAATGATAATATCTCGAAATTTTTTTTATTGAAAGCAGGGATCCCAAAAAGTTATTTTTTTTTAATTTAAAGCAGAGACGGCATCCTATCAAGGTGGTATCCAGAGGGGGGGGGGTAGTAAGCTATCATATTTAAATGATAATACCTCGATTTTTTCTTTTAAAGCAGGGGTGCCAATAAGTTAATTATTTTTTTTATTTAAAGCAGAGACGGTATCCTATCAAGATGGTATCCAGAGGGGGGGGGATAGGGATTTATTATATTTAAGTGATAGTACCTTGATTTTTTTTTTTTTTTTTTTAATAGCAGGGATGCCAAAAAGTTGAAAAGTTGACAAAAATTAACAAGATTTTCGTGAGTTATACTTGATACAGCACTTGCATGGTTTTATTGTCCAAAGGAAATGGGACAAACGCGTCCAACCCGTTTTTTTTCTTATTGATGAAACGGATTTACTTTGAAAACATTCATTCATAAGTACCAGGCAGATTCACACTAAAACGAATTGGTGTGGCGAAAGCAATATCGATATCCCCACCTAACGTTGCGCTCGAGTGACAATGGCGACCTTGGTCCAGTGCCCAAGTTACATTAAAAGGTCAGGTCATAATAAAAGCTTTCAATTTGGGAGGTTCAAGGAGGAGTCTTTGACAGTCAGGGTACTAGATAACCTCAGGGTACTAGATGTTGCAACGTTCTTACGTATCTACAGTGGTTTAAAAAATTCGATCACCCCACAAATGATTACCAAAAATATGCGCAAATATAACAAAGGCAACATTTGGAATATTATAACACTTTTTTCAAAGCTTTGAAGGAGAGCAAAAAAGGCTAAATACCCCTAACTACGCTTGAAAGCTATTTTAAAAAGAAACTCTTTGGATATTTCCATGGAAATGACCATAGCAGAATCTTTGAGCCTGGGTGAGGATCAAAGAGGAGTCTTTGAGTATTTTGACCACAGGTGACTTATTGTTGCGACTTTCTAAAATTTGGTAGTTTTTGTGAGCATTTGGAAATCAAAGCTTAAACTCAATAACTGATACTAAGTGTCCTAACATTTTACTTGGATTAAAAGTGACGAACTAGGATGAAAATCTCAACATCTTCCTGGAGCTACTTCAGTCTGCTTATTATTTTATTTATTTACATTTAAAAAGGATGAGCTCTTCATTTTTTACCTAAGAAAATAGCTGGCATTTCATTTTTCTTCATACCCAATAAATCATTAAGTGTTTTTTGTTTCATTGTAATTGAAGTGTTCTCATGTGAAGTGTTCATCATGCATTTTTCAATTTGATAAATTTACTCCTTCTAGATGCAGTTTATAATTTGACTGATATTAGGTATTTATCAGTTTATAATTTGGAATGAATCCCCAAAAGAAAAAATGAATAATATCCAAAAGAGCAGCCAAAAGCAATAAAAAAGCAGCAGTTCAGCCTTAGCCTACATGATATATATTCTATAAAAGAGCTAAAAAAAAAACTTTAAAATGTATTTTTTTAAATGTATCTTGTTAAAATGTATTTTTTTAAATGTAAGTTAATTAAAATGTAAGTTGTATTTTTTTAAAATGTATTTTAAATGTATTTAAAATGTATCTTGTTAATTGCTCTTACTACTTTCAGGAATCGTGGCAAAAAAAAAAACTAAAAATGAACCATATAGCTAAAAAGGCTATGGTAACAGCCGTTGGAGTATTACTAGGAACTTATATGTATGCAATGGTAATTGGAAATGCTGCAAGTAAGTTTTTTTTTTACTTTTAGAGACTAAAGCATTAGAAAAAATAAATTATCTACAATCTTAGGCCCTTTTTTTCCAAATAGAGGATATAAATAACGGGATATACTTTCTTCTGGTCATTTGCCGACAAATGATTTTTTTATATTGTCAAGTTCTAAGTGGTAAAATTTATTAGATAGAGAGGGGGGGCTAATCGTCAAACAGCAGCGTTGTCGTTGAGAGTCAATGAACACAAAATAAGCTATCTGTTGATCAGGGATTTAGTAAAGAGGCACATTTTGGTGTCTAACTCAACCCCATTTAACTCAACCCCAAATCAGCTCAACCCATTTTACTCAATCACCCTTCATCTCAACCCCTATTCAGCTCAACCCTCATTCAACCCTATCCCCTTTAACTCAAACCCCGTTTAACTCAACCCCAGTTTAGCTACACACCCATGCACCTCAATCACTATTCAATTTGACCCCTTAAGACTCAATTCTCGTTTAACACATCCCCATGCAACTCAATCCCTTTAACCTAATCTATTATACGTGTTGAATATAACTGGAATGAAATTGAACGATGGATGAATTAGAAAGAAATTGGGTGAAATGAGGTTGAGTCAAAGGGAGTTCAGCTGCTTGGGGATTGCGTTAAGACGGTTTGAGGTAAACAAGGATGGAATTGCACACGGATTGAGTTGAATAAATGTTGACTTGCGTGGGGGTTGAGTTAAACGGGTGTTGGGTTGAATGAGGGTTAAGTTAGGTAGGGATTTAGATAAATAGGGTTTGAGATGAATAGGGGTTGATGTGAACGAGGCCGAGGGTTGATTTAAATGTGTTGAGTTGAAAGGGGTTGAGTCAAACGGGTGTCAAGTTATATTGGCATCCACTCGTCCTTTCCCAACAATCTCATAATTTTTGTAATATTTTGTAAAGTGTTCATAGATTGGAGGAACTCGGTTCCCCTTGAAAGTCCCTGCCCCACTCAATCATCAACAGTTTCGTGGCTTTAAACTCATGTTCGTCAAGCTTTAAGATGCTTAAACCGGGGATTTTATACCTATAGACGATAGGTTCAGTCAAAAATTCAGAATAATAAGTTCAGAATAATTTGACCAAGTCAGTAAGAGAACCAACTGATAACATTCATTTGAAGGTAAATTACTGGGTTCCCATTTAACTTAAAGTTTGTTTAACTCAACCCCGTTCACCCATTTAAGCTAACCGGCGTTTAACATAATCCTCGTTAAACTCATCCTCATTCAACTCAACCCCGGTTTGGCTCAATCTCCATGCAACTCAAGCCCCATCATTTTAAAGGAAGATCATTTGAAAAAAGATCATTTTTTGCATTTTAGATAGGAATTATTCAAAAGTCTTCTTTTTTTGTTAATCCTTCTACTTATTTTTTTTTATCCCAAGGGTAATCGTATCGAGTGATGGGTCGTAGAATGTTTATCTAGTTTGTAAGTTAATCGCAACATCTAGTTCCCTCTTTAAGTGAAAAACGAGATTATGCCCCAGCAGAGTGACGTTTTCTGCCATTTTGTACCACAAAATATCAATTTTTGCCCAAAGAGAATTGAAATGTCGGATAATGGGAATTCTAAGATAGCCAGTCAGACTTCATGGTATGAATACCTTAACAGAAGATTTTGAGAAGCACCCCGCTTATCTGGAGAATTCTGTGTTAAGTTGCACTTTCTGACATTTTAGGCCACACGAATTAATTTTTTTCCAAAGAGAACTAGAGAAATGAAGAGAAATGCGAATTTTAAATCCTTTATAACAGATTAAAAATCCAAATCGGAAGTTTTAAAGCATCGTCTTGAAAAACAAGGAAATGGGCTCTTTTTACCGTATCCTGTTGCCATCAATTTGAAAATAGAGAATCCCGAAGGTCGAAAGCCTTGATCACGAGTAGACGGAGTTTAACATGACTATGGGTGTGTTTGCTGGACTTGGATGAAGTATCTAACAGACTGATAAACAGATCATTGTACTGAACTGTAGTTAAAAAACTACATGTTTAGTGTTAGTATAACATGTTAGCTTTGTATAGTTAGTTAGGTTTTTCTGCTAGGCTCCCACCTTCCTTAGAAGGTGGACATTAAAAAAGGCCTTTTGAAAAAAAATATCTTATGAATGAAATATTATTTATCTATGTACATTTTGAAGAAAATAATTGAATTTTGATGTACAATTTTTCAATTTTTCAAAACTGAGCTTGTGCTAGTTTTTTTTTTTTTTTTATATAGGATTATAATTGTATACTAAAAGTTAATTTGTTTTGTTGCGTCAGTTTTGTGCTTTCACTAAAGCGCTAGTTTTAAAAATTCTACAAATACTGTAAAATATGAAATATTACCGGAAACGAATTATGTGACAAATATTTCCTTTTGTGCTTATTATAACATTGAAAATAAACATAAAAATTACAGTGAAATTAAATTTTGAACTGATGAGCTCTTAGCAATTAATATCATTATATATCAAATAATCCGTTTAATTTTATTAGTTCTTTTCAATACTATTCAAGGCAAACATAGTTCACTACAAACAAGAGTTTGGATACTGCCCCCTGCCCTAATTGTAAGAACTTAAGGTCTACTGCGTTTCTAGCGCTTCTCTGAAAACGAGTTATATTGCAAGTGTTCTCTTCTCCAGTTATTACAGCATTGAAAATGAAAATAAAAATAACAGTGAAATAAAATCTTGAACTGATGAGCTTTCAGCAATTAATATCATTAGATATCAAATATCCAGTTTGATTTTATTAGTTCTTTCTAAGGCTGTTCAAGACACATATAGTTTTCCGAAAAGCACCAATGACGCAGTCATGGGCGTAGGGGGGGGGGGGCAGCTGCCCCCCCTAGGTCTTCAAATTTACATTAGATATGGCTGAAAAAGCAGATGGTTTGGAAAAAAGCAGTTGATAAAACTCCATCACACTATCGACTGCCCCCCCCCCCTAGACAATATGCTGCCTAATCCTGCCTACACCCATGGACGCAGTAGCTTTTAGACTTTTATATTTAGGGAAGGAGGCAGTACCCAAAATCTAGTTTGTAATGATTTTTGTTCATTCCAAGCTTCAGTTGCATATTCAATTTAAGTTTTACTCGTTTCAAAAATTAGTCACTCATTTGTATTAGTACCTGTTGTGTGTTTATTTGCTAAGATTCTTTATTTAATTTATGTTCGTTTTGGGTTTAATTTATAATTCAATGGCAAAAGGTTTTTGTTCGTTTTAAGCTTGATTTGCATATGGATTTTATTTCTTCAGATCTTAAGTTTAGTATGGTCTTTACTTTTCTTTGAAAAGCTTCTTTTTTGGACAGGTTTTTTTCTAATCAATTCTCAAATATCATCATTTCATTTCTTGTTTCATACGCCAATACCCGTAACGTCAGTCATAATTATTGAACGACTTGCTGACATTTTTAAAAATCTACATGCTAGGAAGTGTGAGTTCCTCCTTTTCTACTTCAGTGAAGCTAGTCGTCTTCCGTATGTGACCCTTGGTTTCTCTTTGTTTCGGTCATTAAAAAGCATCACGTATTTGGTTCTTCCAATTGGTTCAACTTTTTCTCACGCCTGTCTCGTAGAACTGGCACTTCATATGCACGGATAGCTACCACAAAATTGGGCTTCAACCAGCATATTCTTGCATGTCTTTTCAGTTCATTTATCCTTCCTCTGAGGCCTATCTAGGGGGGCTAGAGGGTTTGAACTCAGTCGTAAAAACGTAACAAAAATGCCTATAAACAAATTTGTGATGCTTTTTTGAAAATTTTATTTGTAATACCCCCCCCCCCCCCCCCGAAAACAATCCTGGATGCGGCCCTGCCTTCCCCGCATTCTGTATGCTACCCTTTTTGGAGGGTTTTGACTAAGTAACATAAAGGAAACAAATCGTTCATGCTTCAATAGGTTTGCTAAATAGCTGATCCAACCCCTCCAAGGGCTCGAAGCTCAAGAGTTATTCGGAGCTTTGAAGTAGCCGACTGTTGGAAAGCTGTAGCTTCATCAATTGTTGAAGCAAAAAAATAAGTTGTTGCAACTGAAAGTAGGTAGCAGTAGAAATGACCCTAAAGGTCTGATCAGCACACCAAATATGGGCATAGAGTCCCTAGGGAGAACACGTGGTTAATGGGGTCAATGACCTAAATTTCCCAGGTCGATTTATTTGTTGTTTTGACCAAGTGCACGCTCGAGGCGAATGTCAAGGTGTCCAGAAACAGGAAACAGTATTTGTTGTTGTTGATGTTGCAAGTGCACGCTCGAGGCGAATGTTATGCCGTCCAGGAATTTGGAACACCTGTGCTGTCGACCTCAATTCCCCTTTCGTGAATCAATAATTCCCCTTAGAAACAACAAATTAATTCCCCTTTCTTGACAGATCAATCAACCAATGACATCATCTGTCAGACATTAAAAATTTTCGCCTAGAAACGATTCTCCAGGAATAGATCCAAGTCATTAATGTCTTTGCCTCGGAAACAATTCTACTGGTCGAACTCCAAAAGATATTAATAAACATTGCCATGGAAACAATTCTCCAAGAAACATCTTAGCGATGAATAGATTAACACGGGAATCAGGTTTCTTAGTAATTTCAAATGTGACAGCGCAGAGATGCCAAAACAAAAGGAAGACGCTGAAGTTACGATTAGGGGTTATTTGAGCGAAACCGTTTTAGACATTTTAGGGAATTATTTCGGCGAGAACAGTAAGAGGCATTTTAAAAGATGATTTTAAAAGAGGATTTTAGAAGAGGATTTGAGGGTGAAACTCTGTGGTCGTTATACTACACAAGTTCCATTTGAACAGTGTTGTGAGGTCCTCTACCCCAACCCCAAAGGGTCCTCATACCCCACCCCAACCCCGAAGGAAGCCCCCGGTCCTCAAAGGTCCCCCCGGCATCCCAAAGGGTCCCCTGAGCCACCATTTTTTAATACTTCCTTAGGCTTTATTATATCTTTTCAGTGCAAGTTACTTTCTTAATGTCCATCCTAAACCCATTTTACAAGTTGAAGTACTTATCTTTTTCACCCAAAACTATACTTTACAGCTTTTAGGATACCTCAACACCAAGAAATACTTTTCAAAGACCATTTCAGAGCAAGTTACTTTCTTAATGTCCCTCCTAAACCCATTTTACAAGTTGAAGTACTTATCTTTTTCACCCAAAACTTTACTATACTGCTTTTAGGATACCTCAACACCAAGAAATACTTTTCAAAGACCTTTTCAGTGCAAGTTACTTTCTTAATGTCCCTTCTAAACCCATTTTACAAGTTGAAGTACTTATCTTTTTCACCCAAAACTATACTTTACAGCTTTTAGGATACCTCAACACCAAGAAATACTTTTCAAAGACCATTTCAGAGCAAGTTACTTTCTTAATGTCCCTCCTAAACCCATTTTACAAGTTGAAGTACTTATCTTTTTCACCCAAACTATACTTTACAGCTTTTAGGATACCTCAACACCAAGAAATACTTTTCAAAGACCATTTCAGAGCAAGTTACTTTCTTAATGTTCCCTCCTAAACCCATTTTACAAGTTGAAATACTTATCTTTTTCACCCAAAACTATACTTTACAGCTTTTAGGATACCTCAACACCAAGAAATACTTTTCAAAGACCATTTCAGAGCAAGTTACTTTCTTAATGTCCCTCCTAAACCCAATTTACAAGTTGAAGTACTTATCTTTTTCACCCAAAACTATACTTTACAGCTTTTAGGATACCTCAACACCAAGAAATACTTTTCAAAGACCTTTTCTGTGCAAGTTACTTTCTTAATGTCCCTCCTAAACCCATTTTACAAGTTGAAGTACTTATATTTTTCACCCAAAACTATACTTTACAGCTTTTAGGATACCTCAACACCAAGAAATACTTTTCAAAGACCATTTCAGAGCAAGTTACTTTCTTAATGTCCCTCCTAAACCCATTTTACAAGTTGAAGTACTTATCTTTTTCACCCAAAACTATACTTTACAGCTTTTAGGATACCTCAACACCAAGCAATACTTTTCAAAGACCTTTTCAGTGCAAGTTACTTTCTTAATGTCCCTCCTAAACCCATTTTACAAGTTGAAGTACTTATCTTTTTCACCCAAAACTATTTTTTACAGCTTTTAGGATACCTCAACACCAAGAAATACTTTTCAAAGACCATTTCAGAGCAAGTTACTTTCTTAATGTCCCTCCTAAACCCATTTTACAAGTTGAAGTACTTATCTTTTTCACCCAAAACTATACTTTACAGCTTTTAGGATACCTCAACACCAAGAAATACTTTTCAAAGACCATTTCAGAGCAAGTTACTTTCTTAATATCCCTCCTAAACCCATTTTACAAGTTGAAGTACTTATCTTTTTCACCCAGAACTATACTTTACAGCTTTTAGGATACCTCAACACCAAGAAATACTTTTCAAAGACCATTTCAGAGCAAGTTACTTTCTTAATGTCCCTCCTAAACCCATTTTACAAGTTGAAGTACTTATCTTTTTCACCCAAAACTATACTTTACAGCTTTTAGGATACCTCAACACCAAGCAATACTTTTCAAAGACCTTTTCAGTGCAAGTTACTTTCTTAATGTCCCTCCTAAACCCATTTTACAAGTTGAAGTACTTATCTTTTTCACCCAAAACTATTTTTTACAGCTTTTAGGATACCTCAACACCAAGAAATACTTTTCAAAGACCATTTCAGAGCAAGTTACTTTCTTAATGTCCCTCCTAAACCCATTTTACAAGTTGAAGTACTTATCTTTTTCACCCAAAACTATACTTTACAGCTTTTAGGATACCTCAACACCAAGAAATACTTTTCAAAGACCATTTCAGAGCAAGTTACTTTCTTAATATCCCTCCTAAACCCATTTTACAAGTTGAAGTACTTATCTTTTTCACCCAGAACTATACTTTACAGCTTTTAGGATACCTCAACACCAAGAAATACTTTTCAAAGACCATTTCAGAGCAAGTTACTTTCTTAATGTCCCTCCTAAACCCATTTTACAAGTTGAAGTACTTATCTTTTTCACCCAAAACTATACTTTACAGCTTTTAGGATACCTCAACACCAAGAAATACTTTTCAAAGACCTTTTCAGTGCAAGTTACTTTCTTAATGTCCCTCCTAAACCCATTTTACAAGTTGAAGTACTTATCTTTTTCACCCAAAACTATACTTTACAGCTTTTAGGATACCTCAACACCAAGAAATACTTTTCAAAGACCATTTCAGAGCAAGTTACTTTCTTAATGTCCCTCCTAAACCCATTTTACAAGTTGAAGTACTTATCTTTTTCACCCAAAACTATACTTTACAGCTTTTAGGATACCTCAATACCAAGAAATACTTTTCAAAGACCTTTTCAGTGCAAGTTACTTTCTTAATGTCCCTCCTAAACCCATTTTACAAGTTGAAGTACTTATCTTTTTCACCCAAAACTATATTTTACAGCTTTTAGGATACCTCAACACCAAGAAATACTTTTCAAAGACCATTTCAGAGCAAGTTACTTTCTTAATGTCCCTCCTAAACCCATTTTACAAGTTGAAGTACTTATCTTTTTCACCCAAAACTATACTTTACAGCTTTTAGGATACCTCAACACCAAGAAATACTTTTCAAAGACCATTTCAGAGCAAGTTACTTTCTTAATGTCCCTCCTAAACCCATTTTACAAGTTGAAGTACTTATCTTTTTCACCCGAAACTATACTTTACAGGTTTTAGGATACCTCAACACCAAGAAATACTTTTCAAAGACCATTTCAGAGCAAGTTACTTTCTTAATGTCCCTCCTAAACCCATTTTACAAGTTGAAGTACTTATCTTTTTCACCCAAAACTACACTTTACAGCTTTTAGGATACCTCAACACCAAGAAATACTTTTCAAAGACCATTTCAGAGCAAGTTACTTTCTTAATGTCCCTCCTAAACCCATTTTACAAGTTGAAGTACTTATCTTTTTCACCCAAAACTATACTTTACAGCTTTTAGGATACCTCAACACCAAGAAATACTTTTCAAAGACCATTTCAGAGCAAGTTACTTTCTTAATGTCCCTCCTAAACCCATTTTACAAGTTGAAGTACTTATCTCTTTCACCCAAAACTATACTTTACAGCTTTTAGGATACCTCAACACCAAGAAATACTTTTCAAAGACCATTTCAGAGCAAGTTACTTTCTTAATGTCCCTCCTAAACCCATTTTACAAGTTGAAGTACTTATCTTTTTCACCCAAAACTATACTTTACAGCTTTTAGGATACCGCAACACCAAGAAATACTTTTCAAAGACCATTTCAGAGCAAGTTACTTTCTTAATGTCCCTCCTAAACCCATTTTACAAGTTGAAGTACTTATCTTTTTCGCCCAAAACTATACTTTACAGCTTTTAGGGTACCTCAACACCAAGAAATACTTTCCAAAGACCATTTCAGAGCAAGTTACTTTCTTAATGTCCCTCCTAAACCCATTTTACAAGTTAAAGTACTTATCTTTTTCATCCAAAACTATACTTTACAGCTTTTAGGATACCTCAACACCAATAAATACTTTTCAAAGACCATTTCAGAGCAAGTTACTTACTTAATGTCCCTCCTAAACCCATTTTACAAGTTGAAGTACTTATCTTTTTCACCCAAAACTATACTTTACAGCTTTTAGGATACCTCAATACCAAGAAATACTTTTCAAAGACCTTTTCAGTGCAAGTTACTTTCTTAATGTCCCTCCTAAACCCATTTTACAAGTTGAAGTACTTATCTTTTTCACCCAAAACTATACTTTACAGCTTTTAAGATACCTCAACACCAAGAAATACTTTTCAAAGACCATTTCAGAGCAAGTTACTTTCTTAATGTCCCTCCTAAACCCATTTTACAAGTTGAAGTACTTATCTTTTTCATCCAAAACTATACTTTACAGCTTTTAAGATACCTCAACACCAAGAAATACTTTTCAAAGACCATTTCAGAGCAAGTTACTTTCTTAAAGTTACTTCTAAACCCATTTTACAAGTTGAAGTACTTATCTTTTTCACCCACAACTTTACTATACTGCTTTTAGGATACCTCAACACCAAGAAATACTTTTCAAAGACCATTTCAGAGCAAGTTACTTTCTTAATGTTCCCTCCTAAACCCATTTTACAAGTTGAAGTACTTATCTTTTTCACCCAAAACTATACTTTACAGCTTTTAGGATACCTCAACACCAAGAAATACTTTTCAAAGACCATTTCAGAGCAAGTTACTTTCTTAATGTCCCTCCTAAACCCATTATACAAGTTGAAGTACTTATCTTTTTCACCAAAAACTATACTTTACAGCTTTTAGGATACCTCAACACCAAGAAATACTTTTCAAAGACCATTTCAGAGCAAGTTACTTTCTTAATGTCCCTCCTAAACCCATTTTACAAGTTGAAGTACCAATCCTTTACAGCCAACACCAAGCAATACTTTTCAAAAGGCATTTCACAACAAGTTCCTTTCTTAATGTCCCTCCTAAACCCATTTTACAAGTTGAAGTACTTATCTTTTTCACCCAAAACTATACTTTACAGCTTTTAGGATACCTCAACACCAAGAAATACTTTTCAAAGACCATTTCAGAGCAAGTTACTTTCTTAATGTCCCTCCTAAACCCATTTTACAAGTTGAAGTACTTATCTTTTTCACCCAAAACTATACTTTACAGCTTTTAGGATACCTCAACACCAAGAAATACTTTTCAAAGACCATTTCAGAGCAAGTTACTTTCTTAATGTCCCTCCTAAACCCATTTTACAAGTTGAAGTGCTTATTTTTTTCACCCAAAACTATACTTTACAGCTTTTAGGATACCTCAACACCAAGAAATACTTTTCAAAGACCTTTTCAGTGCAAGTTACTTTCTTAATGTCCCTCCTAAACCCATTTTACAAGTTGAAGTACTTATCTTTTTCACCCAAAACTATACTTTACAGCTTTTAGGATACCTCAACACCAAGAAATACTTTTCAAAGACCATTTCAGAGCAAGTTACTTTCTTAATGTCCCTCCTAAACCCATTTTACAAGTTGAAGTACTTTTCTTTTTCACCCACAACTTTACTATACTGCTTTTAGGATACCTCAACACCAAGAAATACTTTTCAAAGACCATTTCAGAGCAAGTTACTTTCTTAATGTACCCTCCTAAACCCATTTTACAAGTTGAAGTACTTATCTTTTTCACCCAAAACTATACTTTACAGCTTTTAGGATACCTCAACACCAAGAAATACTTTTCAAAGACCATTTCAGAGCAAGTTACTTTCTTAATGTCCCTCCTAAACCCATTTTACAAGTTGAAGTACTTATCTTTTTCACCCAAAACTATACTTTACAGCTTTTAGGATACCTCAACACCAAGAAATACTTTTCAAAGACCATTTCAGAGCAAGTTACTTTCTTAATGTCCCTCCTAAAACCATTTTACAAGTTGAAGTACTTATCTTTTTCACCCAAAACTATACTTTACAGCTTTTAGGATACCTCAACACCAAGAAATACTTTTCAAAGACCATTTCAGAGCAAGTTACTTTCTTAATGTCCCTCCTAAACCCATTTACAAGTTGAAGTACTTATTTTTTTCACCCAAAACTATACTTTACAGCTTTTAGGATACCTCAACACCAAGAAATACTTTTCAAAGACCTTTTCAGTGCAAGTTACTTTCTTAATGTCCCTCCTAAACCCATTTTACAAGTTGAAGTGCTTATCTTTTTCACCCAAAACTATACTTTACAGCTTTTAGGATACCTCAACACCAAGAAATACTTTTCAAAGACCATTTCAGAGCAAGTTACTTTCTTAATGTCCCTCCTAAACCCATTTTACAAGTTGAAGTACTTATCTTTTTCACCCACAACTTTACTATACTGCTTTTAGGATACCTCAACACCAAGAAATACTTTTCAACGACCTTTTCAGTGCAAGTTACTTTCTTAATGTCCCTCCTAAACCCATTTTACAAGTTGAAGTACTTATCTTTTTCACCCAAAACTATACTTTACAGCTTTTAGGATACCTCAACACCAAGAAATACTTTTCAAAGACCATTTCAGAGCAAGTTACTTTCTTAATGTTCCTCCTAAACCCATTTTACAAGTTGAAGTACTTATATTTTTCACCCAAAACTATACTTTACAGCTTTTAAGATACCACAACACCAAGAAATACTTTTCAAAGACCATTTCAGAGCAAGTTACTTTCTTAATGTCCCTCCTAAACCAATTTTACAAGTTGAAGTACTTATCTTTTTCACCAAAAACTATACTTTACAGCTTTTAGGATACCTCAACACCAAGAAATACTTTTCAAAGACCATTTCAGAGCAAGTTACTTTCTTAATGTCCCTCCTAAACCCATTTTACAAGTTGAAGTACTTATCTTTTTCACCAAAAACTATACTTTACAGCTTTTAGGATACCTCAACACCAAGAAATACTTTTCAAAGACCATTTCAGAGCAAGTTACTTTCTTAATGTCCCTCCTAAACCCATTTTACAAGTTGAAGTACTTATCTTTTTCACCCAAAACTATACTTTACAGCTTTTAGGATACCTAAACACCAAAAAATACTTTTCAAAGACCATTTCAGAGCAAGTTACTTTCTTAATGTCCCTCCTAAACCCATTTTACAAGTTGAAGTACTTATCTTTTTCACCCGAAACTATACTTTACAGCTTTTAGGATACCTCAACACCAAGAAATACTTTTCAAAGACCATTTCAGAGCAAGTTACTTTCTTAATGTCCCTCCTAAACCCATTTTCCAACTTGAAGTACTTATCTATTTCACCCACAACTATACTTTACAGCTTTTAGGATACCTCAACACCAAGAAATACTTAGGTTAGGCTAGATTAAATTAGGTTAGATTAGGTTAGGTTATCCTACGTACGCTTCACTTAGGTTAGGTTAGGTGAAAGACAGGCAAAAAGTTAGGTGAATGGTTAGGTTAGGATAGACTAGATTAAGTTAGGTTAGGTTAAGTTAGGTTAGGCTAGGTTAGCCTACGTACGCGCGCGTACGTAGGCTAACCTAGCCTAACCTAACTTAACCTAACCTAACTTGAGGTATCCTAGGTATCCTAAAAGCTGTAAAGTATAGTTTTGGGTGAAAAAGATAAGTACTTCAACTTGTAAAATGGGTTTAGGAGGGACATTAAGAAAGTAACTTGCTCTGAAATGGTCTTTGAAAAGTATTTCCTGGTGTTGAGCAAATTATAAACACATACAACAAGTACTGACAAAACCTATCCTCTCCACACAAAAAAAGTGACCCTTTGTCCGCGTCTCCGGAGACGATGCGAACCTGGTGCCTAAATTTTTCAAGTTGCGTAGGGCGTTATACTTGTTCCATAGTTTGATAGTCACCTACGGAACTGGTTCCGTAGGTGAATATGCTTTGATCAGATGTGTTCTGAATTAAAGAGACGGATCCTGATATAAAGCTTGTGATTAGAATTAGGACAATGAAAAAATGAGGGTGCTTTATTGCGGAGCATATTTAAGTAATGCCTTCTATTTTTAAATAGTTTCACCTTACCCTATTAGATTTTATGTGATGTTTACCGACACCCATTTATCACGCCTATATTTACGATTTGAGAGTGCTACGCGTAAATACTTGTATATCGAATCGAAAATTGCTTTGATTATTACAATTGTTTTCATCTTCCTCTAATCTATCCCTTTTTCTCGATGTTATTGACGTCAAAACTTGAAAATATGATAATTTATTTCGAAAGTGTTTATTTTTCCAGTCATTGCATGGCAACTGGATTAAAGAAATTAGCCGCGTAAATTGTATTGACAGTATTTGATAGAATCTACTTTTATTTAATTTGGTTCAGAACCGTACGAATTTACTTCTTGTTTGTCCCCTAAGCTCCTTGATTGGAGGCCGGGATTTGCTGATATAGGCCCACTATATTCTTCGGAAGGAAAGCAAAAAAAAAGCACACACATATGGGATGCTTTGTTTCATGAGCAGCTTTTACATGTATTTTTATTGTTGTGTGCTGCAAAATTAATTATAGTATGGAGCACTGAGTGTATGGAGCACTCGTCAACTGATTCAGACTTTTTTTTGCGTTTCGCACAAATTTAGCTCGCTTTTTCAGAGCTTATTTGAAACCAGATTAGTCTTATATACGAGTAATACGAAACAGACGAATAAAAGTGTGCTTTATTATATAATGGAAAGAAAAATGAAAACGATGTAGTTTGTTGTAAAACAATTTCGTTTGAAAATCAGTATGCTATTCTCTAGAGTTCTTTCACCTCTCCTTCGAAGCGTTAACGGATTTTCTCGTGGAACATCATCGCTACTTGTGGATCAAAGAAAAAGCTAAAAAGCAAAAAAAAAACGAGGGGGAATTACTATTGATTGATAAAAACAAACATATGAGTTTCTTGTGAAAAATACTACCCCAAAACGTTGGAATGAGTTTCAAGAACAGTTAGGATAATGATAATCTTGATCAGAAGTGGGTTTGCAGATGTGGTTTAATGGTACATGACCGCTGTATTAATAGTTCTTCCAATTTTTTCTTTTTTTTAATTGCAACAGAATAAAAGAAACAAGAAAATAAATAATCCCAACTTATTAATTCTCTGAATAATTTTCCATTCCAAAATCATAATTGGCAATCATTCCATAAAATATTTTTCATTTCTGTAAAATAGTTTTATGAGAATCGAGAATGGCTAGAAGTACCATTGCCTTAGAAAAATTCATTTTAGAATAATCCAAAAACGTTTTTAGCAAATTCAAACAATATAAGAACAAATAAATATGGTTAACCACGGAATAAAAAATATTTAAAAGTAAATGCTTTTAACTTAGCTGCTTTTATTTTTTCCGCATAGAGCACTTCTTTCCATCTTCTGGTTTTCAAATTTAGTGATGTAAAAGATACGCATTCGAAAAAAGTACTGTACAAAACACTCGCGAGGAAATAGGTCACACGAAATTGGGATTAACAGTTGGGACACTCTTTCCCATGCTTGCCGTACGATTCCCTCGTTCCAGCAGTGCGTCATTTCAGTCTGGATGATGTACTCTAGTTTTTTGCAATACTCAATCAAGGAGATTGCAGGAACAAAAAGGTTTGAGAAGTCTGAATTGGCTTCTTCATAAGCTTTCATCCGCATGAAATCAAACACTGAATCAAAAAGAGAAATACCTGATTCAAATAACCCAGTTCTACACTTATCACACGAATGCTTTTCCAGAATCTTTTTTGCAGAATACCCCACTGCGTATGCAAAATTTGATTCCTCAGTTAAGGTGAAAACCTCAACATTCTCATCAAAATCAAACTCGTGAGGCTCATGAATGTCGCTGCTATCGCGTCCGGCTTGCACAATTCTTTTTGCATGAGGGTTAACTGATGAAAAAACTTCGGATAAATGAGATTGATGGAAAGAAAGTGCTTCACAATTCCCCGTCGAATTTGAAGAAACCGAAAAGCTTCTAAGCGTTGCTTGCTTGTAAAGGGCAGGAGAATTGCGACGCAGTAGGTTTATCGTTTAAACCCCCAGAGCGTCGTAGTAAGCCGTAGAAATGCTCTAGACTATCCTGGTTAAGTCTCCTCGTACAAACATATTTAAACCCATGCTTTATCAAATCTTCTGATAGACCGAGGATGGCAGAAATAGTCAGCTGTCATCCCTCTGCAATAGATTGTTTTCCCAACATCTTTCCCCACACTATTAACGAATTTTAAATCGCCTAAAAATGAACTGGCCGACCTCAAAAATTGGAATGATGCGTTTTCCCTACAAATTGGGCGTCTATACATATTTTTTTCTAAAAATCCAAGAGAATTAACGCAGTCGAACAGCTTATCAAAGAAATTTACAACCTTTGCTGTTCGTGCGGCCTTCGGATGTAACAAACCTTTACTCACGTAAAAATTGGAACAATAAAGAAACAATAAATGGAAACAATAAAGAAAAAAATATAGTGTCGAAGACGAAACTTGGATTTCGAGAGGCTTAAAACGTGCTAGTCTTTTCTGCATAACTTTTTTTGTGTTTTGAAACTTGGAAATATTGGAGTTTACCATTAAAAGGTGCACCTTCCGATAAATTGACCATAAGTTTGGGGGTAAGTAGCCAAAGTATTTGAAATTGAGCTATAATACAGCTGTGACTTTCCGGTCATTTATCGTCTTTATAATTAGTGTAAATTGTAAAATCTTTCCCTTAATCTTTTTTGTTTGCTCACTATTTCTCACTGAGTAGGCTACAGCCTTGAATTAACCCAATAAAACGTATATAACTACGGCCCATTTCCAGATTTCTCATTAGCCTATAACCTATAGCCTAGACTAGGTCAGTATTTGCTAGCTTTCGGCTCACTCGGGGTTCGGGTCTTTGCCCTGGGGCTCTATCCCAAATCTCTCCGTCTCCTCGAAAAGTTTGTTTTACAGAATCTAGGGGATGAAAGGAATCCCGCCATTCTGGAATTTTCTAAATTTATATTTTGATAGCCTACAACATTGAATTCTAAGTAGATCATGGTATGTTCATTTCTTAGCTATCTCATTATGGTACTAGAATAGAACTTTTCTGAAGTTTGAAAAAAAAACATTTCATAGCCTACCTGTTATTTGGCACAGCAAGTAATTTGACTCCTTTTTCTTTTGCATTTTTTCGATTAATATCGCACCCTTCGAAAAAGCATCGAACGCCCATTCTGGTTGCTAGCCGGCAACGCTTAATAATAATCAGTTTTTTAAGCACAATACTTTTTCTTTATATCCATATCGCACGATTTATTCTTTAATTTCACCCAGCTAATATTCGACAATTACCCCGTCACTCGACGTATGAATCACGCTCTAGCATAATTTATTGGCTTGGAGCGATTAAGTAGTACAGCATTTTGCGTCTAGAGGCGCTGAGGTACGCGGGGTCACTTTTGGAGAGTTTTGTATGTGTTTATACTTTGGTGTTGAGGTATCCTAAAAGCTGTAAAGTATAGTTTTGGGTGAAAAAGATAAGTACTTCAACTTGTAAAATGGGTTTAGGAGGGACATTAAGAAAGTAACTTGCTCTGAAATGGTCTTTGAAAAGTATTTCTTGGTGTTGAGGTATCCTAAAAGCTGTAAAGTATAGTTTTGGGTGAAAAAGATAAGTACTTCAACTTGTAAAATGGGTTTAGGAGGGACATTAAGAAAGGAACTTGTTGTGAAATGCCTTTTGAAAAGTATTGCTTGGTGTTGGCTTTAAAGGATGGGTACTTCAACTTGTAAAATGGGTTTAGGAGGGACATTAAGAAAGTAACTTGCACTGAAAAGGTCTTTGAAAAGTATTGCTTGGTGTTGAGGTATCCTAAAAGCTATAAAGTATAGTTTTGGGTGAAAAAGATAAGTACTTCAACTTGTAAAATGGGTTTAGGAGGGACATTAAAAAGTAACTTGCTCTGAAATGGTCTTTGAAAAGTATTTCTTGGTGTTGAGGTATCCTAAAAGCTGTAAAGTATAGTTTTGGGTGAAAAAGATAAGTACTTCAACTTGTAAAATGGGTTTAGGAGGGAACATTAAGAAAGTAACTTGCTCTGAAATGGTCTTTGAAAAATATTTCTTGGTGTTGAGGTATCCTAAAAGCAGTATAGTAAAGTTGTGGGTGAAAAAGATAAGTACTTCAACTTGTAAAATGGGTTTAGGAGGGACATTAAGAAAGTAACTTGCTCTGAAATGGTCTTTGAAAAGGATTTCTTGGTGTTGAGGTATCCTAAAAGCTGTAAAGTATAGTTTTGGATGAAAAAGATAAGTACTTCAACTTGTAAAATGGGTTTAGAAGGAACATTAAGAAAGTAACTTGCTCTGAAATGGTCTTTGAAAAGTATTTCTTGGTGTTGAGGTATCCTAAAAGCTGTAAAGTATAGTTTTGGATGAAAAAGATAAGTACTTCAACTTGTAAAATGGGTTTAGGAGGGACATTAAGAAAGTAACTTGCTCTGAAATGGTCTTTGAAAAGTATTTCTTGGTGTTGAGGTATCCTAAAAGCTGTAAAGTATAGTTTTGGATGAAAAAGATAAGTACTTCAACTTGTAAAATGGGTTTAGGAGGGACATTAAGAAAGTAACTTGCTCTGAAATGGTCTTTGAAAAGTATTTCTTGGTGTTGAGGTATCCTAAAAGCTGTAAAGTATAGTTTTGGATGAAAAAGATAAGTACTTCAACTTGTAAAATGGGTTTAGGAGGGACATTAAGAAAGTAACTTGCTCTGAAATGGTCTTTGAAAAGTATTTCTTGGTGTTGAGGTATCCTAAAAGCTGTAAAGTATAGTTTTGGGTGAAAAAGATAAGTACTTCAACTTGTAAAATGGGTTTAGAAGGAACATTAAGAAAGTAACTTGCTCTGAAATGGTCTTTGAAAAGTATTTCTTGGTGTTGAGGTATCCTAAAAGCTGTAAAGTATAGTTTCGGATGAAAAAGATAAGTACTTCAACTTGTAAAATGGGTTTAGAAGGAACATTAAGAAAGTAACTTGCTCTGAAATGGTCTTTGAAAAGTATTTCTTGGTGTTGAGGTATCCTAAAAGCTGTAAAGTATAGTTTTGGATGAAAAAGATAAGTACTTCAACTTGTAAAATGGGTTTAGGAGGGACATTAAGAAAGTAACTTGCTCTGAAATGGTCTTTGAAAAGTATTTCTTGGTGTTGAGGTATCCTAAAAGCTGTAAAGTATAGTTTTGGATGAAAAAGATAAGTACTTCAACTTGTAAAATGGGTTTAGGAGGGACATTAAGAAAGTAACTTGCTCTGAAATGGTCTTTGAAAAGTATTTCTTGGTGTTGAGGTATCCTAAAAGCTGTAAAGTATAGTTTTGGATGAAAAAGATAAGTACTTCAACTTGTAAAATGGGTTTAGGAGGGACATTAAGAAAGTAACTTGCTCTGAAATGGTCTTTGAAAAGTATTTCTTGGTGTTGAGGTATCCTAAAAGCTGTAAAGTATAGTTTTGGATGAAAAAGATAAGTACTTCAACTTGTAAAATGGGTTTAGGAGGGACATTAAGAAAGTAACTTGCTCTGAAATGGTCTTTGAAAAGTATTTCTTGGTGTTGAGGTATCCTAAAAGCTGTAAAGTATAGTTTTGGGTGAAAAAGATAAGTACTTCAACTTGTAAAATGGGTTTAGAAGGAACATTAAGAAAGTAACTTGCTCTGAAATGGTCTTTGAAAAGTATTTCTTGGTGTTGAGGTATCCTAAAAGCTGTAAAGTATAGTTTTGGATGAAAAAGATAAGTACTTCAACTTGTAAAATGGGTTTAGGAGGGACATTAAGAAAGTAACTTGCTCTGAAATGGTCTTTGAAAAGTATTTCTTGGTGTTGAGGTATCTTAAAAGCTGTAAAGTATAGTTTTGGGTGAAAAAGATAAGTACTTCAACTTGTAAAATGGGTTTAGGAGGGACATTAAGAAAGTAACTTGCTCTGAAATGGTCTTTGGAAAGTATTTCTTGGTGTTGAGGTATCCTAAAAGCTGTAAAGTATAGTTTTGGATGAAAAAGATAAGTACTTCAACTTGTAAAATGGGTTTAGGAGGGACATTAAGAAAGTAACTTGCTCTGAAATGGTCTTTGGAAAGTATTTCTTGGTGTTGAGGTATCCTAAAAGCTGTAAAGTATAGTTTTGGATGAAATAGATAAGTACTTCAACTTGTAAAATGGGTTTAGGAGGGACATTAAGAAAGTAACTTGCTCTGAAATGGTCTTTGGAAAGTATTTCTTGGTGTTGAGGTATCCTAAAAGCTGTAAAGTATAGTTTTGGATGAAAAAGATAAGTACTTCAACTTGTAAAATGGGTTTAGGAGGGACATTAAGAAAGTAACTTGCTCTGAAATGGTCTTTGGAAAGTATTTCTTGGTGTTGAGGTATCTTAAAAGCTGTAAAGTATAGTTTTGGGTGAAAAAGATAAGTACTTCAACTTGTAAAATGGGTTTAGGAGGGACATTAAGAAAGTAACTTGCTCTGAAATGGTCTTTGGAAAGTATTTCTTGGTGTTGAGGTATCCTAAAAGCTGTAAAGTATAGTTTTGGATGAAAAAGATAAGTACTTCAACTTGTAAAATGGGTTTAGGAGGGACATTAAGAAAGCAACTTGCTCTGAAATGGTCTTTGGAAAGTATTTCTTGGTGTTGAGGTATCCTAAAAGCTGTAAAGTATAGTTTTGGATGAAAAACATAAGTACTTCAACTTGTAAAATGGGTTTAGGAGGGACATTAAGAAAGTAACTTGCTCTGAAATGGTCTTTGGAAAGTATTTCTTGGTGTTGAGGTATCTTAAAAGCTGTAAAGTATAGTTTTGGGTGAAAAAGATAAGTACTTCAACTTGTAAAATGGGTTTAGGAGGGACATTAAGAAAGTAACTTGCTCTGAAATGGTCTTTGGAAAGTATTTCTTGGTGTTGAGGTATCCTAAAAGCTGTAAAGTATAGTTTTGGGTGAAAAAGATAAGTACTTCAACTTGTAAAATGGGTTTAGGAGGGACATTAAGAAAGTAACTTGCTCTGAAATGGTCTTTGGAAAGTATTTCTTGGTGTTGAGGTATCCTAAAAGCTGTAAAGTATAGTTTTGGATGAAAAAGATAAGTACTTCAACTTGTAAAATGGGTTTAGGAGGGACATTAAGAAAGTAACTTGCTCTGAAATGGTCTTTGGAAAGTATTTCTTGGTGTTGAGGTATCCTAAAAGCTGTAAAGTATAGTTTTGGATGAAAAAGATAAGTACTTCAACTTGTAAAATGGGTTTAGGAGGGACATTAAGAAAGTAACTTGCTCTGAAATGGTCTTTGGAAAGTATTTCTTGGTGTTGAGGTATCCTAAAAGCTGTAAAGTATAGTTTTGGATGAAAAAGATAAGTACTTCAACTTGTAAAATGGGTTTAGGAGGGACATTAAGAAAGTAACTTGCTCTGAAATGGTCTTTGGAAAGTATTTCTTGGTGTTGAGGTATCTTAAAAGCTGTAAAGTATAGTTTTGGGTGAAAAAGATAAGTACTTCAACTTGTAAAATGGGTTTAGGAGGGACATTAAGAAAGTAACTTGCTCTGAAATGGTCTTTGGAAAGTATTTCTTGGTGTTGAGGTATCCTAAAAGCTGTAAAGTATAGTTTTGGATGAAAAAGATAAGTACTTCAACTTGTAAAATGGGTTTAGGAGGGACATTAAGAAAGTAACTTGCTCTGAAATGGTCTTTGGAAAGTATTTCTTGGTGTTGAGGTATCCTAAAAGCTGTAAAGTATAGTTTTGGGTGAAAAAGATAAGTACTTCAACTTGTAAAGTGGGTTTAGGAGGGACATTAAGAAAGTAACTTGCTCTGAAATGGTCTTTGAAAAGTATTTCTTGGTGTTGAGGTATCCTAAAAGCTGTAAAGTATAGTTTTGGGTGAAAAAGATAAGTATTTCAACTTGTAAAATGGGTTTAGGAGGGACATTAAGAAAGTAACTTGCTCTGAAATGGTCTTTGAAAAGTATTTCTTGGTGTTGAGGTATCCTAAAAGCTGTAAAGTATAGTTTTGGGTGAAAAAGATAAGTACTCCAACTTGTAAAATGGGCTTAGGAGGGACATTAAGAAAGTAACTTGCTCTGAAATGGTCTTTGAAAAGTATTTCTTGGTGTTGAGGTATCCTAAAAGCTGTAAAGTATAGTTTTGGGTGAAAAAGATAAGTACTTCAACTTGTAAAATGGGTTTAGGAGGGACATTAAGAAAGTAACTTGCTCTGAAATGGTCTTTGAAAAGTATTTCTTGGTGTTGAGGTATCCTAAAAGCTGTAAAGTATAGTTTTGGGTGAAAAAGATAAGTACTTCAAATTGTAAAAGGTGTTTAGGAGGGACATTAAGAAAGTAACTTGCTCTGAAATGGTCTTTGAAAAGTATTTCTTGGTGTTGAGGTATCCTAAAAGCAGTATAGTAAAGTTTTGGGTGAAAAAGATAAGTACTTCAACTTGTAAAATGGGTTTAGGAGGGACATTAAGAAAGTAACTTGCTCTGAAATGGTCTTTGAAAAGTATTGCTTGGTGTTGAGGTATCCTAAAAGCTGTAAAGTATAGTTTTGGGTGAAAAAAATAAGTACTTAAACTTGTAAAATGGGTTTAGGAGGGACATTAAGAAAGTAACTTGCTCTGAAATGGTCTTTGAAAAGTATTTCTTGGTGTTGAGGTATCCTAAAAGCTGTAAAGTATAGTTTTGGGTGAAAAAGATAAGTACTTCAACTTGTAAAATGGGTTTAGGAGGGACATTAAGAAAGTAACTTGCTCTGAAATGGTCTTTGAAAAGTATTTCTTGGTGTTGAGGTATCCTAAAAGCAGTATAGTAAAGTTTTGGGTGAAAAAGATAAGTACTTCAACTTGTAAAATGGGTTTAGGAGGGACATTAAGAAAGTAACTTGCTCTGAAATGGTCTTTGAAAAGTATTGCTTGGTTTTGAGGTATCCTAAAAGCTGTAAAGTATAGTTTTGGGTGAAAAAGATAAGTACTTCAACTTGTAAAATGGGTTTAGGAGGGACATTAAGAAAGTAACTTGCTCTGAAATGGTCTTTGAAAAGTATTGCTTGGTGTTGAGGTATCCTAAAAGCTGTAAAGTATAGTTTTGGGTGAAAAAGATAAGTACTTCAACTTGTAAAATGGGTTTAGGAGGGACATTAAGAAAGTAACTTGCTCTGCAATGGTCTTTGAAAAGTATTTCTTGGTCTTGAGGTATCCTAAAAGCTGTAAAGTATAGTTTTGGGTGAAAAAGATAAGTACTTCAAATTGTAAAATGGGTTTAGGAGGGACATTAAGAAAGTAACTTGCTCTGAAATGGTCTTTGAAAAGTATTTCTTGGTGTTGAGGTATCCTAAAAGCTGTAAAGTATAGTTTTGGGTGAAAAAGATAAGTACTTCAACTTGTAAAATGGGTTTAGGAGGGACATTAAGAAAGTAACTTGCTCTGAAATGGTCTTTGAAAAGTATTTCTTGGTGTTGAGGTATCCAAAAGCTGTAAAGTATAGTTTTGGGTGAAAAAGATAAGTACTTCAGCTTGTAAAATGGGTTTAGGAGGGACATTAAGAAAGTAACTTGCTCTGAAATGGTCTTTGAAAAGTATTTCTTGGTGTTGAGGTATCCTAAAAGCTGTAAAGTATAGTTTTGGGTGAAAAAGATAAGTACTTCAACTTGTAAAATGGGTTTAGGAGGGACATTAAGAAAGTAACTTGCACTGAAATGGTCTTTGAAAAGTATTTCTTGGTGTTGAGGTATCCTAAAAGCTGTAAAGTATAGTTTTGGGTGAAAAAGATAAGTACTACAACTTGTAAAATGGGTTTAGGAGGGGACATTAAGAAAGTAACTTGCTCTGAAATGGTCTTTGAAAAGTATTTCTTGGTGTTGAGGTATCCTAAAAGCTATAAAGTATAGTTTTGGGTGAAAAAATAAGTACTTAAACTTGTAAAATGGGTTTAGGAGGGACATTAAGAAAGTAACTTGCTCTGAAATGGTCTTTGAAAAGTATTTCTTGGTGTTGAGGTATCCTAAAAGCAGTATAGTAAAGTTTTGGGTGAAAAAGATAAGTACTTCAACTTGTAAAATGGGTTTAGGAGGGACATTAAGAAAGTAACTTGCTCTGAAATGGTCTTTGAAAAGTATTTCTTGGTATTGAGGTATCCTAAAAGCTGTAAAGTATAGTTTTGGGTGAAAAATATAAGTACTTCAACTTGTAAAATGGGTTTAGGAGGGACATTAAGAAAGTAACTTGCTCTGAAATGGTCTTTGAAAAGTATTTCTTGGTGTTGAGGTATCCTAAAAGCTGTAAAGTATAGTTTTGGGTGAAAAAGATAAGTACTTCAACTTGTAAAATGGGTTTAGGAGGGACATTAAGAAAGTAACTTGCTCTGAAATGGTCTTTGAAAAGTATTTCTTGGTGTTGAGGTATCCTAAAAGCAGTATAGTAAAGTTTTGGGTGAAAAAGATAAGTACTTCAACTTGTAAAATGGGTTTAGGAGGGACATTAAGAAAGTAACTTGCTCTGAAATGGTCTTTGAAAAGTATTTCTTGGTGTTGAGGTATCCTAAAAGCTGTAAAGTATAGTTTTGGGTGAAAAAGATAAGTACTTCAACTTGTAAAATGGGTTTAGGAGGGACATTAAGAAAGTAACTTGCTCTGAAATGGTCTTTGAAAAGTATTTCTTGGTGTTGAGGTATCCTAAAAGCTGTAAAGTATAGTTTTGGGTGAAAAAGATAAGTACTTCAACTTGTAAAATGGGTTTAGGAGGGACATTAAGAAAGTAACTTGCACTGAAAAGGTCTTTGAAAAGTATTTCTTGGTGTTGAGGTATCCTAAAAGCTGTAAAGTATAGTTTTGGGTGAAAAAGATAAGTACTTCAACTTGTAAAATGGGTTTAGGAGGGTCATTAAGAAAGTAACTTGCTCTGAAAAGGTCTTTGAAAAGTATTGCTTGGTGTTGAGGTATCCTAAAAGCTGTAAAGTATAGTTTTGGGTGAAAAAAATAAGTACTTAAACTTGTAAAATGGGTTTAGGAGGGACATTAAGAAAGTAACTTGCTCTGAAATGGTCTTTGAAAAGTATTTCTTGGTGTTGAGGTATCCTAAAAGCTGTAAAGTATAGTTTTGGGTGAAAAAGATAAGTACTTCAACTTGTAAAATGGGTTTAGGAGGGACATTAAGAAAGTAACTTGCTCTGAAATGGTCTTTGAAAAGTATTTCTTGGTGTTGAGGTATCCTAAAAGCTGTAAAGTATAGTTTTGGGTGAAAAAAATAAGTACTTCAACTTGTAAAATGGGTTTAGGAGGGACATTAAGAAAGTAACTTGCTCTTAAATGGTCTTTGAAAAGTATTTCTTGGTGTTGAGGTATCCTAAAAGCTGTAAAGTATAGTTTTGGGTGAAAAAGATAAGTACTTCAACTTGTAAAATGGGTTTAGGAGGGACATTAAGAAAGTAACTTGCACTGAAAAGGTCTTTGAAAAGTATTTCTTGGTGTTGAGGTATCCTAAAAGCTGTAAAGTATAGTTTTGGGTGAAAAAGATAAGTACTTCAACTTGTAAAATGGGTTTAGGAGGGACATTAAGAAAGTAACTTGCACTGAAAAGGTCTTTGAAAAGTATTTCTTGGTGTTGAGGTATCCTAAAAGCTGTAAAGTATAGTTTTGGGTGAAAAAGATAAGTACTTCAACTTGTAAAATGGGTTTAGGAGGGACATTAAGAAAGTAACTTGCTCTGAAAAGGTCTTTGAAAAGTATTGCTTGGTGTTGAGGTATCCTAAAAGCTGTAAAGTATAGTTTTGGGTGAAAAAAATAAGTACTTAAACTTGTAAAATGGGTTTAGGAGGGACATTAAGAAAGTAACTTGCTCTGAAATGGTCTTTGAAAAGTATTTTTTGGTGTTGAGGTATCCTAAAAGCTGTAAAGTATAGTTTTGGGTGAAAAAGATAAGTACTTCAACTTGTAAAATGGGTTTAGGAGGGACATTAAGAAAGTAACTTGCTCTGAAATGGTCTTTGAAAAGTATTTCTTGGTGTTGAGGTATCCTAAAAGCTGTAAAGTATAGTTTTGGGTGAAAAAAATAAGTACTTAAACTTGTAAAATGGGTTTAGGAGGGACATTAAGAAAGTAACTTGCTCTGAAATGGTCTTTGAAAAGTATTTCTTGGTGTTGAGGTATCCTAAAAGCTGTAAAGTATAGTTTTGGGTGAAAAAGATAAGTACTTCAACTTGTAAAATGGGTTTAGGAGGGACATTAAGAAAGTAACTTGCACTGAAAAGGTCTTTGAAAAGTATTTCTTGGTGTTTAGGTATCCTAAAAGCTGTAAAGTATAGTTTTGGGTGAAAAAGATAAGTACTTCAACTTGTAAAATGGGTTATGGAGGGACATTAAGAAAGTAACTTGCTCTGAAATGGTCTTTGAAAAGTATTTCTTGGTGTTGAGGTATCCTAAAAGCTGTAAAGTATAGTTTTGGGTGAAAAAGATAAGTACTTCAACTTGTAAAATGGGTTTAGGAGGGAACATTAAGAAAGTAACTTGCTCTGAAATGGTCTTTGAAAAGTATTTCTTGGTGTTGAGGTATCCTAAAAGCTGTAAAGTATAGTTTTGGGTGAAAAAGATAAGTACTTCAACTTGTAAAATGGGTTTAGAAGGGACATTAAGAAAGTAACTTGCTCTGAAATGGTCTTTGAAAAGTATTTCTTGGTGTTGAGGTATCCTAAAAGCTGTAAAGTATAGTTTTGGGTGAAAAAGATAAGTACTTCAACTTGTAAAATGGGTTTAGGAGGGACATTAAGAAAGTAACTTGCACTGAAAAGGTCTTTGAAAAGTATTTCTTGGTGTTGAGGTATCCTAAAAGCAGTATAGTAAAGTTTTGGGTGAAAAAGATAAGTACTTCAACTTGTAAAATGGGTTTAGGAGGGACATTAAGAAAGTAACTTGCTCTGAAATGGTATTTGAAAAGTATTTCTTGGTGTTGAGGTATCTTAAAAGCTGTAAAGTATAGTTTTGGGTGAAAAAGATAAGTACTTCAACTTGTAAAATGGGTTTAGGATGGACATTAAGAAAGTAACTTGCACTGAAAAGATATAATAAAGCCTAAGAAAGTATTAAAAAATGGTGGATCAGGGGACCCTTTGGGGTGCCGGGGGGACCTTTGAGGACCGGGGGCTTCCTTCGGGGTTGGGGTGGGGTATGAGGACCCTTTGGGGTTGGGGTAGAGGACCTCACAACACTGTTCAAATGGAACTTGTGTAGTATAACGACCACAGAGTTTCACCCTCAAATCCTCTTCTAAAATCATCTTTCAAAATCATCTTTTAAAATGTATCTAACTTTTCTCGCCGAAATAATTCCCTAAAATGTCTAAAACGGTTTCGCTCAAATAACCCCTAATCGTAACTTCAGCGTGTTCCTTTTGTTTTTGGCATCTCTGCGCTGTCACATTTGAAATTACTAAGAAACCTGATTCCCGTGTTAATCTATTCATCGCTAAGATGTTTCTTGGAGAATTGTTTCCATGGCAATGTTTATTAATATCTTTTGGAGTTCGACCAGTAGAATTGTTTCCGAGGCAAAGACACTAATGACTTGGATCAATTCTTGGAGAATCGTTTCTAGGCGAAAATTTTTAATGTCTGACAGATGATGTCATTGGTTGATTGATCTGTCAAGAAAGGGGAATTAATTTGTTTTTTCTAAGGGGAATTATTGATTCACGAAAGGGGAATTGAGGTCGACAGCACAGGTGTTCCAAATTACTGGACGGCATAACATTCGCCTCGAGCGTGCACTTGCAACATCAGCAACAACAAGTACTGTTTCCTATTTCTGGACACCTTAACATTCGCCTCGAGCGTGCACTTGGTCAAAACAACAAATAAATCGACCTGGGAAATTTAGGTCATTGACCCCATTAACCACGTGTTCTCCCTAGGGACTCTATGCCCATATTTGGTGTGCTCATCGGACCTTTAGGGTCATTTCTACTGGTAGCAATATTAAAACTTAAAAAGAACTGAAATTATTCCATATTTAAGGGGGGCTACACCCTCTTCAGTCCCTCGGTCATTGCGCTAAAGTTTTTCAGTGCTTTAAAAAAATAAACTTTTTATTCCATTCCAACGGCCTTGTGTTTCAGCAGGCATTCCTAAGGAATTGGGACAAAAAGTCAAATTTTAGCGTTAAAACTGAGGGGTTGAGGTTGGGGCAGCCTTCCTTATGTATGGAATGACTTCTGTTCATTTTAAGTTTTAACATTGCTCCTTATTTTCTGCTGAAACAAATTTCCTTTTTATTTCATTTCTGATCGTTTCTCCAATCAGGCCCAGGCTTAGTCAAAATGTGACTATACCCCTAAACCTCCGATTTTTTGCTGTCAAATTTTAAAAATGCATTAATAATTGTAAATTGATTAGTAGCGTCCCACTTCTTATATTTTTTTGCTCAATAATTAAAACATGGGGTTTTTAATAAAATTTTCGGCAAAATTTGAACTTTCAATCAAAATCTTCGATGAATAGTGGTTATGTAGAATAAGTTATTAATAATATTTTTACAAAAGAATTTTCACTGGACGAATAGGGTTATTATTCTTTGTATGGATGGAGATTGTACGTGACTTTTGGTTTTCTACGCGATTGTAGCTATCGTCACCTCTCCAATAGGGTTCTCAGGTATTTAGATACAAAGTATACACACGTTTAATTACATTGAAAAATTGCATATAAATATGGAAAGCGAAATTTATCCATTGAAATAACTGAAAAAGAGCTCCTGATAGCACACCCCCCCCCCTCAAAAAAACTTCTTGTCAAAGCTTTTAATGCCCCGCCTCGCGTTTTTTCCTCCTCTGTGCCGTTAGGCATGTGAAGGATAATATCTTATGCTACATAGAAAAAGATTGACGCAATGGCAGGGTCACTATTACCCCTACCTGCTCCCTCCCCCGCACCAATAATAAAGGCATACCAAAAATATTTTCAGAAATCAAGAGGGATTAGATTTCCATTTTTTTACCTCCCCCCTTTCCAAAAAATCATTCTATATCTATCTGATGGTCCAATGAGAGCTATTTAGGCATTACAATGTTCTCTTTGAGGTTTCCACCCTTCCCCTACAAGAGGACCTCCCGCCCGTCATTCATAATAGGTGACTACACTTACACATCCCTATATATAATTTATGAAATATTAAGCAACTTAGTTTAGTTAAATGAAGCTTTAGAATAAATATCATAAATATTTTTCTGCAATAACCGAATCACCCCTCAGCATCCTTATTCAGCAGATGATTCTTGCGTGGAAGCAAATTCCCTCTAATGGATAGTAGTTTATTAAGTTTATTCGTTTCCTTTGGGGCTTTTACCCCTATTTTTACATGTAAAATAGAGCACAGTTTTGAGTACAATTTCGCAGTACCCTGGATCCTGATAAAAGCCATGTACATACTTGCCTTTAAGGTCATAATCTTCGTGATGTACAATAGGCAACGTAAAAGTTGTATATAACATCAAAATCTTATTCTTCATTGAGATCATTTAGACCATATTTAGTATCTAACTCAATTCTGTACTAGGTATTTCTCATCGTGGCCACCATAATGAAGGGAAAGCTGCAATGTTTCTTCTCATAAGAAAAAGCTTCTGCTATATGACTCTTTTCATTTTTTAATCTTAAATATTTTCCTCTAACTATCTTTAAGGGTAGTATTGCTCAATATCTATTCTTTTCCCCAATAGATTCAACTCTTATGCCAAACACAGATTATGGAACCTTGAAAGAGGAGATACAGTTGAGGAAAGAAAATTATGCAGAAAAGGAAATTCCAAAAGAGAATGAGACCAAAACTCTAGAAAAAAGTTTAGCAGAAAGTGACAGCTTGGATGAAGACGAACTTTCATCTGAGGAAGAAAGCACAGTAGAAGCAAACTATGAAGAGGAAGAACAAGAAGAAGAAGATGTGGAGACTGACTCGGAAAGAATAGAACGAGTTTGCCAGAAATACAAAACCTCATTAGTCGAAGAACCTTCAAAACTATCTTATCACCACTTCCACGTCGATAATAGAAACAAGCTCCTATACTGCTTTATTCCCAAGGTGAGTTGTAATTTCGATATATTAACTTCTGAGCTCCGACTTTTTAATTGAGCTTTACCCGTATTCAATGCTGCTCGGTTTTCTTCAAAATTTCTTCAGTTTTGTTGTGCTCTAAAACGTGTATTTAGCTATTAATTGACATCCAGACTAATATAGCTCAAAGTATAATCACCTACGAAACAAGTAATGACAAAACTCTCCTAAAGTGACCCCGCGTACCTCAGCGCCTCTAGACGCAAAGTGCTGTACTACTTAATCGCTCCGAGCCAAAATACCGAGTGACCGGGATGAATTGTGTAACTACGGGTTTTAGTTGCCAGGTTCGCATAGGTATACAAAGGGTCACTTTTTTGTGTGGAAAGGATAGGTTTTGTCAGTACTTGTTCCGTAGGTGATTATACTTTGATATAGCTTAAGCTATTGAATCTGCTTCCTCTAAATTGTTAAAAACGTTTGTTGAACGTATTTACGCGTCGGTGCTGTGTTGTAGAGAGTTAGGTAATTAAGAGAATCCTAACATAGAATTCTATCGGCATTGCTGAATTAGATGATATTTTTTCGAATAGCAATGGTTTTCATATATCTGCGGTTTTTATAACGAATGGCAGGTATTTGCCAAGGAGTAGGTATACTTGATCCTATATCCCCTTAAATGTCAAGTTTTTTACGATTAGTCTTGATTTTTTTTTCTATTTCTTTTAGGATTTGTCTGTTTTTTTTTCACTTTTTGCGCCTGTTGCTTACTCTTTAATCATCTTTGTGTGGTAGTAAAAGATATAAAAGATGCCAAAATATTATTTCAAATCCATGCTTGATTAGTCATGTCCTTTTAAGCTTGGTTTGATCCTTTTCTAAAAAAATGAGAAACTAGGGTTCAAGTGCAACAAAAGACTGCCGTCTGCTACAATCAACATTGGGCTATAAAACATTAGCAACATTAAAAACGAAATATGGCATCTAATTGGACGCCATTAGCTATAGTAGCCCAAATTATTTTTGGCCAAGGAGAAATGACACAAGATTTACTTCAAATGGGCGCTAGGATTAACTAGTTCCACCGACATAGATGGTCCTGATAGTGTCCTTTTCGTTCAGCTGTCAGCAGATCAAATATACCAGGCCAGATACATCGACGTGTCAAATATATCAACAAAGCAGACACATTCCATAAGACTACCTGAAGGTCATAAATCCTCAAATGTGGTGTGTGAAGGAAGGTGGTGAAATTCATAAAAAAAAAAAAATTACTGGACTCGCTGCAAAAAATACCAATCAGCTGGTCGCTACTTAACCGTTAGAAATTTACTTAATTTTATTTGCCATTTATCCTAGAGATGAAAAAAATACCGTCCAGAACTAAAATTGTAAGGCTGTCAAAATAAAGAAAAGTTCATTGGCAACATATTGAGGAGTTTCGAGTAAAACTGGTAATATGATCTCTGTGAGAGTAGTTGTACAATAAGATTTTTGCAGTTGTTCTTATATTTTACAACTTACTAATTCCTTGTGTTTTCTTGAACGATTCCCTCTCCCCGAAATTTACCTCTTGGTTTCTAGGTAAAAATTTACCTTTTCTTGGTTTTTAGTCTGTAACTTTTGAACGGGCTGAGATTTTGTCTCGATTTAAATTGCGTTAGTGTATAACACCATCCTGCTGTTGATTATCTTGCTTAAAAAAAAAATACCAGTCATAGGGCCAAAGACACCCCAGGGCCTGGGGTGACTCCAGCCATACCTGTTTACCCTCTTTTTGAAGGTTTTTTCCGACTATAGGGGTAATGTGAGTATTTCTGAGGGATGGCTTTGGCCCACAAAACGGTCTTTTAAAAAATCGTCTTCATTGGACGTTTTATTCTTCAAATATGTAAAAACTAAGCTACTAATTTGGCACTTTCGAGAAATCACAGATCTGATGCTCTAGGCTGGGCGTAGTTCGGTTAAATATTCAAGAAACTCACTTTTGAAAAGTTTTTAAAATCAACTTCAAGACTGAAAAGAACTCAACTTCAAGAACTAAACCGCATACATCCGTGAATTCAAACATTAGTGATCTAGATGATGAACAAGTGTTAGAAACGGCAGGTGGGTTTAGTGACTTGAGAAGATCAAGGTGTCTGTACCCGATCTCATCCACTTCTTCTGGTCACTTCAATTTCTTCACTCCAGCCATAGCAATCGCTTTTATCTATAGTCTTTTTTTTTTCTTGGGATCAAGCTGAATAACTTCTCCTGGGAACCTCTCTTCTTCATATTCAAACTGAACAAAATCACCGGGTTTGAGATGGTTGTAGATCTCAGTTCTAGGCAGTGACTTTTCACGTGGACGCTGAGTCTGTCGCTCTCCTTCATCTTCAGACGAATTTGAGCTTTCTGCTTTCTTGCTTTTTTTGGGGGCAATCTTCTTTCCTTTTTGGGCAATAGCTTTCTTTCTCATAGGAACGGATGCACTGTTTCTCTTTCTTTTCAGTCTTACATGATCAGGGTGAATTCCGTCCTCAAACATCCTTGCCTTGGCTTCTTCTGTTTCCAGATCAGGATCATTGCTTCCTGAAGTTTCGCAACGGAAGTCTTCAACACAGTAGCATTTGCCATCAGGAACATCAAGTCGCTTCTTTTTTGCTGTCCTTTTGGGTTCGTTGGTTTCGCATATGTCTGTCAGAATGTCAATAACCGTCTTATTGAGGACATCTGCTGAACCATCTGTTGATGATGCCGAATGCAAACGACTGAGAACATTCATTCCGTCCAAAGGTACGATTCCACTTTTAGCAAAGCTAGAGATCAGGTCTTGTGCCCCATTTGCATCCGTCAGCGACTCTGTCAGCTCCTTTAAAAACCTAGGAATATGCTCTTTAGGCAACGAAACTTCTTTCGATCTTCACCGTGCGTCTTGAATCTTGTCAGGATCCGCCTCCACTTCACTTTCATAGCTCGAAAGAAGGCTACATCGAGCGGCTGAGTAAGATGAGTGGAGTTCGGGATCAACGCTACAAAGCTAATGTTTTCTTGTTCACACTGTCTGGAAATATCCAAATCGAAATGCGAGGACAAATTGTCGCCGATTATCACCTTTTTTCCAGGGAGCTTCTTCAACCGGGGCCACAGACTGAGTGTGAACTAATCATGAAAGAAAAAAGCCTCAAACCAGCCGGACTTCAATCTGTTGAATCTACAACCTTTGGGCCCTCCTTTGACCCAAGTATTCCATAATATCTCGCATTTTTACACCACATGAGGAGGCAGCACTTCCCCTGCTGCGTTACAAGCAAACATTACGGAAATGGCAGATTTCGTCGAGTTAAGTATTCTCTCAGGGTATTTACTGCCACGTTTCGTCACTAATTTTTCATTCCCTGTGTCATTTTTAAGGTTAGTATCGTCAAAGTTCCACACATTCTCAGGTGGTACTCCATCTACTTCCCGCTGTAAATGATCGAAGTATTTGTTAACTGCTTCTGGTCCGATAGCTATTTGTTTTTCAAAGTGCTTCTGGGTATTTGGAATATCTCCTCTGCCTCTTTTTGTGTCATTCAACCACTTCTGATAGCTGATAGTGCATCTCGTAATGTTTCGTCACTATAGTCCCTGTACTCTCGGGCACCAGGTTTTCTCAAGTATGTTCTCGGCATCTTGTGTTTGGCACCTTTCTCATTTGTTTGGTACCTGCAAAAAATAAAGTTAGTTTCCACTGATTATGAAAAAACAGTAGTCAAATCGCCTTCTTTCTACTAAAATATGTGGGTCAAATTCACCCCATATTTTTTTTTTGGTCCGGTTTCTGGGAAATTTGACGTGGAGCTGCTCCTTGGTGGCATCAAAGATAATGCGATACGGCTTTATAGTCTCTGTTGATTTCTCCGTGTACCTGTAAAAGAAACAACTTTAAATCTCTTACCCAGTGCTTGTTACCAGAAAAATATTCAGAGAGTATAAAAACTACAGGAAAATCCTCAGTATATATATTTATTTTTCAGAGGCGTACTTCACGAGCTGCTATTCAGTGTGTAATCCCATTCTTTTCCATAATAGTTTTTGTTCAACCTGTGAAAGAAGGAAGGTATAATTCATTACCTGAGATAAACGGGAATCCTTTAACACTCTTTTTCCAGGTTTGGGCCAAAGTCACACACGTGGGTAAAGTGACCCCGTTTTACGGTACCTAGTAGTAGACTGCAAAACCTTAAAGGTTTTTGTTGTCACTGAACGTTTATGAATGTCTTTTTTGTATGAGCAAATATCATGAAATCACTGGTGGAAAGCAAAAAGTACTTGCTGGCATTTTTTGAAGTGTTCAAGACAGTGATAAAACTATACGCTAAATTTCGAATTATGTTCCATTTCTTTAAGAATGACTCCAGAATCACAAAGGTCGTTTAATTAGAATAAAAAGCGCTTTTAAAAGTACTAAAAAAACTTTAGCTTAAAAAGCGAGGTATTGACGAGGTGGACCCCCCCCCCTCATAAACGTAATAATTTCTGTTCGTTTTAAGTTTTAATGTTCCTTCTTACTTTCAGTTTAAAAAAACTTATTTAATTTGTTTAGTTTCTGATCGTTTTTTAAATAATGCTGGCAAATCATGCTCCCCCTCCATCGAAAATTCCCTTTCCCCATAAAAATTTCCTCAATGGAAACATCCTCCCATGTAACCCTTCCCCCTCCAACGGAAAAATCCCCCAGAAAACGTCTGTATACTTCCGAATAACCAATACTATATGTAAACTATGGACAAAGTTCATGACTTGCAGCCCTTCCCCCGGGAACCGTGGGGGGTTAAGTCATCATCGAAGACATAGTTACTAGATTTTTCGATTACGCTAAATAAAATGGCCATCTCAAAATTTTGATGGCTTTGGGGAAAAAATAAGCATGCTAGCTGCTCTCCAATATTTTTAGTACCTTAAAAAGAGAACAAGAACTTTCTATTTTCGATCAAATAACTCCTCTTCTGATATTGTACTATCACTGGTTCGAGATGATCACCCCTGACAAAAAAAAAAAAAAAAAAAAAAAAAAAAAAAAAAAAAAAAAAAAAAAAAAAAAAAAAAAAAAAAAAAACGCACAGGGTCCCAGGTAGAAATATGATGTTATTACTGGGAGATTTTAACGCCCAGATTGGTAGAAATAAGGATAGATGGTATCCCAGCTTTGGTAAATTTGGTGTAGGAAAAGAAAACAGTAATGGATACAGACTTTTACAATTTTGTAGGTATAATAATCTAGTTATAACCAATACGGTGTTTGGTCATAAAATGGCTCATAAGTTAACATGGTGTTCACGTGATGGTAAGACAGCAAACCTTATTGATTATGTTATAGTAAACCGAAGACTGGCAGGATCAATACAAGATACTAGGGTATATGGGAGTGCTGTTATCGATGTTAAAAGTAAAGATCACCATTTAGTAGTGTCAAGGGTTAATTTAAAGCTGAAATATCGGAAGGATAACTACCTCCCGGGAAGTTATGATGTTGGTAGACTCCAGGATGAGAATTTGAGAGAAACTTTCCAGGAACAGTTGAATACTAAACTTAAGAGTTTAAAATTTGATAATGTGGAAGATGGTTGGAATAATTTTAGAAAAATAATTTGTGAAGTTGCTGAAGGTGTATTAGGGAAGAAAGCTAGAACTGCAGCTAAGAATATTAGTGAAAAAGCTTTATGTTTAATAGAAAGGACAAAGGACTTGTACAAGAGTGATCTGAGTGATAGATCGTATGGAAACAAAAGAAATGTAAAGAAAGTGGAGAAAGCATTAAAATATGAACTAAGGAGGTGTGAAGTGGAGGCCATGGATAAAATTGCCGAGGATCTGGAAGATGCAGCTAGACGGCATAATAGTAAAATATTGTACTGGCACGTTAACATAATGAGAGGGAGTAGTCAATCCGGACTTGGCCCAGTTAAAGATAGGAATGGGGTCGCAATTAGCGATAAGGAAAAAATTAAGAGAGATGGGCCGAACATTTTGAGAATTTGTTTAACCGAGATAGAGTTGCAGGAAAAAATATAGAGGAAAATGAAAAAGTTTGTGATACATTGGATGTGAAGCAGGCACGTACGCAGGAATTTGTTTCGGGGGGAGGGCCAATTTGTTTCAAGGGGGGCCAAATCCTTCAAACCCATTATTCTGTGAGAAAAATCAGAAAATTATGGGAAAATGAAAAAAAAATCGTGAGATTTCAGGGGGGGCCGGGCCCGGAAGCCCCCCCCCCCTGCGTACGTCCCTGATGTGAAGGAAGATTTGTTTTGGGAGGAAGAATTAGCAACAGTACTAAAAGGATTAAAGAATAATAAAGCTCCAGGTGCTGATAGGGTAGTAAATGAGCTTCTTAAATATGGTGGCTCTGAGGTTAGAAATAAGTTACTGAAGATTATGAATATGATTTTTGAAAAAGGGGAAGTACCTAACGATTTTAGGAAAACCTTAATTAAGCCACTTTATAAGAAAGGTGATGAAAGTGAGTATGGTAATTATCGAGGCATTAGTCTGGTCTCTGTAGGTAGTAAATTACTTAGTAATATGATACTTTTTAGACTGAGAGATGCCGTAGACAAAGTTTTAAGAGAAGAGCAGTGCGGTTTTAGAAAAGGTAGAGGATGTGTCGACCAAATTTTCACTCTTAGGCTAATAATTGAGAAGTGCCTGAGTTTTCAAACACCTTTGGTCATCAGTTTTATAGATTATGAGCAATCGTTCGATTCTGTTGATAGAAGAGCTTTAGCCTTTGTATGGATTATTTTGATGGACTTTGTTTTAAGGAGCACAGGAAAGGCAATGGGAGACCACGGAATCAAATGGGGAGGAAAAAGTCTCCTGGACTTGGATTATGCTGATAATTTAAGCATCCTAGATGAAAGTGTGAGCAAAATGAATGAAGTTTTAGAGGTTTTGCGAGTTCAGGGTGCTAGAATTGGTTTGAAAATTAATGTTAGGAAGACTAGGTCACTAAGGCTAGGAATAAGTGAAGATGGAAAGGTGACGTTGGGTCATGAAAAGATTGATCAGGTGGGCAGCTTCACTTACCTTGGTAGTATTATTAGTAAAGATGGTGGGAGCAGTGAAGATGTTAAATATAAAATAGCCAAGGCTCAGGGTGTTTTTTCAGGGTTAAAAAAAAGTCTGGAAGAATAGGAAGATAAGTCTGCAGACCAAGATTAGAATATTAGAAGCTACAGTGATGACAGTGGTCAAATATGGCTCTGAAGCATGGACGCTCCGAAAAGCGGATGAAGATTTGCTAGATGTTTTCCAGAGAAATTGCTTAAAGATTGTTCTGGGTACCCGGCTGACTGACCATATTTCAAACAATAAGCTATACGAAAAATGTGGGTCAATACCGCTCTCTAGGGCTATAATGAAAGAAAGGGTGAGGTGGCTAGGGCACATTGTGCGGATGAAGGATGACAGATTGCCGAAGATTGTTTTTTTTGGCCAACCATCTAGGGCTAAACGGAAAGCAGGTCGTCCCCGTCTGGAGTGGGAGGACGTCATAAAAAAGATTTAAAGGCAATGGGAACTTCGTGGGCGGGTGTAAAAAGAGAGGCTTTGAATAGATTGGGGTGGAGGAGGAGTGTGCGTAGCTGTGTCGGCCTCAGGCGGCTTGGTGCTGCGATGAGTTGTTAGTAGTAGTAGTAGTAGTAGTAGTAGATCTTTCTTCTGGCGCTATATTCTACATTTTTGCACATAGGAGCTTGAAACCTCTATAGACAGGTTCGCTGATATGCTGAATCTGATGGTCTGATTTTCATTAAGATCATTTGATGTTTTGGGGGTGTTTCTTCCCTTTTTCAAAAAATTGACAAATTTTCTCGGGCTCGTATCTTCTGATGGGTACCATTAAATTTGATGAATTTTACATATTTTTAATAAGCATCAAAATTCGATTCTCTTGATGTATCTATTGTTATCAAGACTCTGTATTTTAGACTTTCGGTTACTATTTGGCCGCATTCCTCCTTACTTACAGTTCGTTACCACGAACTGTTTGATTCAATGAAAAAAACAAGTTTTTTTTTTTTTTAACTGAAGAAACAGTAATGAAACCTTAAAATGACAGAACTTATTCCCTATATGAGGGGGGCTGCCCTATCTCAATCCCTCGGTTGTTACACGAAAGTTTCTTGGTACTTCAAAAAAAGCTTCTATTTCCAATTTAATGGTCCTTTTGTTTCAGCATCTGTTCTTAAATAATTAGGACAAATAGTCAAACTTTAACGTAATAAGCGAGATATTGAGGGCATCTCCTGTCATATACGGGATAATTACCGTTCGTTTCATTTTTCAATATTGCTCCTTACTTTTAGTTGAAAAAAAATTTATATTCAATTTCTTACTGTTATTTAAATCATGCCCTGGCCTAACCAAAATATGATTTGGGCTACCTGTGGCTTACGGAACGGGTAGCTCAAGGGTAGGGCCATAAGCCCTACCCCCGATTTCTTGCTATTAAATTGTGTGTACCAATAATTGGAAAATGGTAGCGTTCCCCTTTTTCAGTTTTTCTGCTTAAGGATTAAAAGATGGATTATAATTACAATTTCGGAAATAATTTGGATATTTAGTTAAGATCTCCCTTGCACAGTAGTTTTTTTGATTAAGTCTTACATTATTTTCATTGCATAATTCGTTGGTATGGAAAGGGGTGCTATTAATCATGTGGATGTAAATTATGCGTGACTTTCGATCTTCTATACGAGTAGAAAGGACCCTAAAGGTCGTGACATTAGCACGTGGTTTATGGTTTTCTCACTGAGAATGAAAAAACAGAATTTTTCTCACTTGAAAAAACAGGAATTTTCTCACTTTGATGGATGTTTTTTGGACGGTTATGAGTGTTGGTCAATTTATTTGATGTTTTTCATGGATGTCAACATCAATTTATGTCTGTTTTATGGTTTTTGTCAGTGAGAATGAAAAAAACAGGATTTTTTCTCACTTTGATGGATGTTTCAAGGTCGATTTATTTGTTATTGTTTGTCCAGGTGTAATGACAATGGGGTGATTTACATAATCGAGGGGAATTATTGATTCACGAAAGGGAAATTAAGAAACAAACATGGCTTCTTTGTTGTTTGGCTAACCTAACCTGAGAAATTGATTTACATAATCGGCGGGGAATTATTGATTCACGAAAAGGGAATTAAGAAACATTATGGCTTCTTTGATCTTTAGGCTAACCTAACCTGAGAAATTGATTTACATAATCGGCGGGGAATTATTGATTCACGAAAAGGGAATTAAGAAACATTATGGCTTCTTTGATCTTAGGTCTGAGGGATAAACGCTCTTTAGGTCAGAGAGAAAAATTAATATTCTATTTTTAAATAGGGCTTCATTGATCTTTGGTGTCAGGAATTAGAAATGACATCGCTTGTTATCTTGGAATTATGCGGGAGTCTAAAGAGATAGAAATTCTATTTTTAAATACGGCTTCACTGATCTTTAAGTCGGAGAGATAAATTGATATTCTAACGAAACCTTAATAGTGTAGCTAGGAAAATTTATGAGATGAAGAGATTAACGCGCGAAGGGGTCTCCTAGAAATTTCAAATGTGACAGCGCAGGGATGCCAAAACAATAGGAACACGCAGCAATTACTTTTAGGGGATTATTTGGGCGAAACCGTTTTAGACATTTTAGGGAATTATTTCAGCGAAACAGTTAGAGACATTTTTAAAAGATGATTTTAGAAGATGTTTTAGAAGAGGATTTGAGGATGAAACTCTGTGGTCGTTATAATACACAAGTTCTATTTGATGGTTATGTGTGTTGGTCAATTTATTTGAAAGGGGAATTAATTTGTTGTTTCTAAGGGCAATTATTGATTCACGAAAGGGGAATTAATTTTTTGTTTCTAAGGGGAATTATTGATTCACGAAAGGGGAATTAATTTGTTGTTTCTAAGGGCAATTATTGATTCACGAAAGGGGAATTAATTTGTTGTTTCTAAGGGCAATTATTGATTCACGAAAGGGGAATTAATTTTTTGTTTCTAAGGGGAATTATTGATTCACGAAAGGGGAATTAATTTGTTGTTTCTAAGGGGAATTATTGATTCACAAAAGGGGAATTAATTTGTTGTTTCTAAGGAGAATTATTGATTCACGAAAGGGGAATTAATTTGTTGTTTCTAAGGGCAATTATTGATTCAAGAATGGGGAATAAATTTGTTGTTTCTAAGGGGAATTATTGATTCACGAAAGGGGAATTAATTTGTTGTTTCTAAAGAGAATTATTGATTCACGAAAGGGGAATTAATTTGTTGTTTCTAAGGGGAATTATTGATTCACGAAAGGGAATTATAAATGACATCACTTGTTCCCTAGGAATTATACGGGACTCTAAAGAGATAAATTAATATTCTATTTTTAAATACGGCTTCATTAACCTTTAAGTCGGAGAGATAAATTGATATTCTAACGAACCCTTAATAGTGTAGCTAGGAAGATTTATGAGATGAAGAGATTAACACGGGAAAGGGTTTCTTAGTAATTTGAAATGTGACAGCACAGGGATGCCAAAACAATAGGAACACGTAGAAATTACGTTTAGGGATTATTTGGGTGAAACCGTTTTAGACATTTTAAGAGTTTTAGTTTAGTTTAGTTTTAGTTAAGAATTTGATGTTTTAGCTTAGAGTCTTAGCTTAGAGTTTTTGTTAGAGTTCTAGTTTAGTTTAGTTTTAGTTAAGAGTTTAGAGTTTTAGCCTAGAGTCTTAGCTTAGAGTTTTAGTTAGAGTTGAAGTTTAGTGTAGTAATAGTTAAGAGTTTAGAGTTTTAGCTTAGAGTCTTAGCATAGAGTTTTTGTTAGAGTTCCAGTTTCGCTTAGTTTTAGTTAAGAGTTTAGAGTTTTACCTTAGAGTCTTAGCTTAGAGTTTTTGTTAGAGTTGAAGTTTAGTTTAGTTTTAGTTAAGAATTTAGAGTTTTAGCTTAGAGTCATAGCTTAGACTTTTAGTTAAAGTTATAGTTTAGCTAAGTTATATTTAAGAGTTTAGAGTTTTAGCTTAGAGTCTTAGCTTAGAGTTTTTGTTAGAGTTCTAGTTTAGTTTAGTTTTAGTTAAGAGTTTAGAGTTTTACCTTAGAGTTTTAGCTTAGAGTTTTAGTTAGAGTTGAAGTTTGCTTTAGTTTAGTTAAGAGTTTAGAGATTTAACTTAAAGTTTTTGTTATAGTTCTAGTCTAGTTTAGTTTTAGAGAAGAGTTTAGAGTTTTTTGCTTAGAGTCTTAGCTTAGAGTTTTTGTTGAAGATCTAGTTTAGTTTAGTTTTAGTTAAGAGTTTAGAGTTTTACCTTAGAGTCTTAGCTTAGAGTTTTTGTTAGAGTTTTAGTTTAGTTTAGTTTTAGTTAAGAGTTTAGAGTTTTTTAGCTTAGAGTCTTAGCTTAGAGCTTTAGTTAGAGTTTTAGTTTAGTTTAGTTTTAGTTAAGAGTTTAGAGTTTTTACCTTAGAGTCTTAGCTTAGAGTTTTAGTTAAGAGTTCTAGTTTAGTTTAGTTATAGTTAAGAGTTTTTAGAGTTTTAGCTTAGAGTCTTAGCTTAGAGTTTTTGATAGAGTTTTAGTTTAGTTTAGTTTTAGTTAAGAGTTTGGTGTTTTAGCTTAGAGTCTTAGCTTAGAGTTTTTAGTTAGAGTTCTAGTCTAGTTTAGTTTTAGTTAAGAGTTTAGAGTTTTAGCCTAGAGTCTTAGCTTAGAGTTTTAGTTAGAGTTGAAGTTTAGCTTAGTAATAGTTAAGAGTTTAGAGTTTTAGCTTAGAGTGTTAGCTTAGAGTTTTTGTCAGAGTTCTAGTTTAGTTTAGTTTTATTTAACAGTTTAGAGTTTTACCTTAGAGTCATAGCTTAGAGTTTTTGTTAGAGTTGAAGTTTAGTTTAGTTATAGTTAAGAATTTAGAGTTTAGCTTAGAGTCATAGCTTAGAGTTTTAGTTAAAGTTATAGTTTAGTTAAGTTATATTTAAGAGTTTAGAGTTTTAGCTTAGAGTCATAGCTTAGAGTTTTTGCTAGAGCTCTAGTTTAGTTTAGTTTTAGTTAAGAGTTTGATGTTTTACCATTGAGTCTTAGCTTAGAGTTTTTGTTAGAGTTCTAGTTTAGTTTAGTTTTAGTTAAGAGTTTAGTGTTTTAGCATATAGTCTTGGCTTAGAGTTTTTGTTAGAGTTCTAGTTTAGTTTAGTTTTAGTTAAGAGTTTAGAGTTTTAGCTTAGAGTTTTTGTTAGAGTTCTAGTTTAGTTTAGTTTTAATTAACAGTTTAGAGTTTTACCTTAGAGTCATAGCTTAGAGTTTTTGTTAGAGTTGAAGTTTAGTTTAGTTATAGTTAAGAGTTTAGAGTTTTAGCTTAGAGTCTTAGCTTAGAGTTTTAGTTTTTGTTGAAGTTCTAGTTTAGTTTAGTTTTAGTTAAGAGTTTAGAGTTTTACCTTAGAGTTTTAGTTAGAGTTGAAGTTTACTTTAGTTTTAGTTAAGAGTTTAGAGTTTTACCTTAGAGTCTTAGCTTAGAGTTTAGTTAGAGTTCTAGTTTAGTTTAGCTATAGTTAAGAGTTTAAAGTTTTAGCTTTGAGTCTTAGCTTAGAGCTTTAGTTAGAGTTTTAGTTTAGTTTAGTTTTAGTTAAGAGTTTGGAGTTTTTTAGCTTAGAATCTTAGCTTAGAGTTTTTGTTGAAGTTCTAGTTTAGTTTAGTTATAGTTAAGAGTTTAGACTTTTAGCTTAGAGTTTTAGCTTAGAGTTTTAGTTAGAGTTTTAGTTTAGTTTAGTTTTAGTTAAGAGTTTAGTGTTTTAGCTTAGAGTCTTAGCTTAGAGTTTTTGTTGAAGTTCTAGTTTAGTTTAGTTATAGTTAAGAGTTTAGACTTTTAGCTTAGAGTCTTAGCTTAGAGTTTTAGTTAGAGTTGAAGTATAGTTTAGCAATAGTTAAGAGTTTGGAGTTTTAGCTTAGAGTCTTAGCTTAGAGTTTTTGTCAGAGTTCTAGTTTCGTTTAGTTTTAGTTAAGTCTTTAGAGTTTTACCTTACAGTCTTAGCTTAGAGTTTTTGTTAGAGTTAAAGTGTAGTTTAGTTATAGTTAAGAATTTAGAGTTTAGCTTAGAGTCATAGCTTAGAGTTTTAGTTAAAGTTATTTTTTAGTTAACTTATATTTAAGAGTTTAGAGCTTTAGCTTAGAGTCATAGCTTAGAGTTTTTGTTAGAGTTCTAATTTAGTTTAGTTTTAGTTAAGAGTTTAGAGTTTTACCTTGAGTCATAGCTTAGAGTTTTTGTTAGAGTTCTAGTTTAGTTTAGTTTTAGTTAAGAGTTTAGTGTTTTAGCATAGAGTCTCAGCACAGAGTTTAGTTAGAATTCTAGTTCAGTTATAGTTAAGAGTTTAGAGTTTTAGCTTAGAGTCTTAGCTTAGAGTTTATGTTAGAGTTCTAGTTTAGTTTAGTTTTAGTTAAGAGTTTAGAATTTTACCATAAAGTCTTAGCTTTGAGTTATAGTTAGAGTTGAAGTTTAGTTTAGTTATAGTTAAGAATTTAGAGTTTGAGCTTAGAGTCTTAGCTTAGAGTTTTACTTAAAGCTGTAGTTGGGTTAAGTTTTAGTTAAGAGTTTAGAGTTTTAGCTTAGAGTCATAGCTTAGAGTTTTTGTTAGAGTTCTAGTTTAGTTTAGTTTTAGTTAAGAGTTTAGAGTTTTACCTTAGAGTCTTAGCTTAGAGTTTAGTTAGAGTTGAAGTTTAGTTTAGCTATAGTTAAGAATTTAGAGTTTTGGCTTTGAGTCTTAGATTAGAGTTTTAAATAGAGTTGAAGTTTAGTTTAGTTATAGTTAAGAGTTTAGAGTTTTAGCTTAGACTCATAGCTTAGAGTTTTTTGTTAGAGTTGTAGTTTAGTTAAGAGTTTTAGTTTAGAGTATAGAGTTTTAGTTTAGAGTCTTAGAGTTTTAGTTAGAGTTTTAGTTAAAGTTGTAGTTTCGTTAAGTTTTAGTTAACAGTTTAGAGTTTTAGCCTAGAGTCTTAGCTTAGAGTCTTAGTTTAGAGTTTTTGTTGAAGTTCTAGTTTAGTTTAGTTTTAGTTTAGAGTTCTACCTTAGAGTCCTAGCTTAGAGTTTTACTAAGAGTTGAAGTTTAGTTTAATTATAGTTAAAGGTTTAGAGTTTTAGCTTGGAGTCTTAGCTTAGAGTTTTAGTTAGAGTTCTAGTTTAATTTAGTTTTAGTTAAGAGTTTAGAGTTTTAGCTTAGAGTCTTAGCTTAGAGTTTTAGTTAGAGTTCTAGTTTAGTACAGTTTTAGTTAAGAGTTTAGAGTTTTAGCTTAGAGTCTTAGCTTAGAGTTTTTGTTAGAGTTCTAGTTTAGTTTAGTTTTAGTTAAGAGTTTAGTGTTTTAGCATAGAGTCTTAGCTTAGAGTTTTTGTTAGAGTTCTAGTTTAGTTCTAGTTTAGTTTTAGTTAAGAGTTTAGAGTTTTAGCTTAGAGTTTTTGTTAGAGTTCTAGTTTAGTTTAGTTTTAATTAACAGTTTAGAGTTTTACCTTAGAGTCATAGCTTAGAGTTTTTGTTAGAGTTGAAGTTTAGTTTAGTTATAGTTAAGAGTTTAGAGTTTTAGCTTAGAGTCTTAGCTTAGAGTTTTAGTTTTTGTTGAAGTTCTAGTTTAGTTTAGTTTTAGTTAAGAGTTTAGAGTTTTACCTTAGAGTTTTAGTTAGAGTTGAAGTTTACTTTAGTTTTAGTTAAGAGTTTAGAGTTTTAGCTTAGAGTTTTTGTTAGAGTTCTAGTTTAGTTTAGTTTTAGTTAAGAGTTTAGTTTTTAGCTTAGAGTCTTAGCTTAGAGTTTTTGTTGAAGTTCTAGTTTAGTTTAGTTTTAGTTAAGAGTTTAGAGTTTTACCTTAGAGTCTTAGCTTAGAGTTTAGTTAGAGTTCTAGTTTAGTTTAGCTATAGTTAAGAGTTTAAAGTTTTAGCTTTGAGTCTTAGCTTAGAGCTTTAGTTAGAGTTTTAGTTTAGTTTAGTTTTAGTTAAGAGTTTAGAGTTTTTTAGCTTAGAGTCTTAGCTTAGAGTTTTTGTTGAAGTTCTAGTTTAGTTTAGTTATAGTTAAGAGTTTAGACTTTTAGCTTAGAGTTTTAGCTTAGAGTTTTAGTTAGAGTTTTAGTTTAGTTTAGTTTTAGTTATGAGTTTAGTGTTTTAGCTTAGAGTCTTAGCTTAGTTTTTGTTGGAGTTCTAGTTTAGGTTAGTTTTAGTTAAGTCTTTAGAGTTTTACCTTACAGTCTTAGCTTAGAGTTTTTGTTAGAGTTGAAGTTTAGTTTAGTTATAGTTAAGAATTTAGAGTTTAGCTTAGAGTCATAGCTTAGAGTTTTAGTTAAAGTTATTTTTTAGTTAACTTATATTTAAGAGTTTAGAGTTTTAGCTTAGAGTCATAGCTTAGAGTTTTTGTTAGAGTTCTAATTTAGTTTAGTTTTAGTTAAGAGTTTAGAGTTTTACCTTTGAGTCATAGCTTAGAGTTTTTGTTAGAGTTCTAGTTTAGTTTAGTTTTAGTTAAGAGTTTAGTGTTTTAGCATAGAGTCTCAGCACAGAGTTTAGTTAGAATTCTAGTTCAGTTATAGTTAAGAGTTTAGAGTTTTAGCTTAGAGTCTTAGCTTAGAGTTTTTGTTAGAGTTCTAGTTTAGTTTAGTTTTAGTTAAGAGTTTAGAATTTTACCATAAAGTCTTAGCTTAGAGTTATAGTTAGAGTTGAAGTTTAGTTTAGTTATAGTTAAGAATTTAGAGTTTTAGCTTAGAGTCTTAGCTTAGAGTTTTACTTAAAGCTGTAGTTGGGTTAAGTTTTAGTTAAGAGTTTAGAGTTTTAGCTTAGAGTCATAGCTTAGAGTTTTTGTTAGAGTTCTAGTTTAGTTTAGTTTTAGTTAAGAGTTTAGAGTTTTACCTTAGAGTCTTAGCTTAGAGTTTAGTTAGAGTTGAAGTTTAGTTTAGCTATAGTTAAGAATTTAGAGTTTTGGCTTTGAGTCTTAGATTAGAGTTTTAAATAGAGTTGAAGTTTAGTTTAGTTATAGTTAAGAGTTTAGAGTTTTAGCTTAGACTCATAGCTTAGAGTTTTTTGTTAGAGTTGTAGTTTAGTTAAGAGTTTTAGTTTAGAGTATAGAGTTTTAGTTTAGAGTCTTAGAGTTTTAGTTAGAGTTTTAGTTAAAGTTGTAGTTTCGTTAAGTTTTAGTTAAGAGTTTAGAGTTTTAGCCTAGAGTCTTAGCTTAGAGTCTTAGTTTAGAGTTTTTGTTGAAGTTCTAGTTTAGTTTAGTTTTAGTTTAGAGTTCTACCTTAGAGTCCTAGCTTAGAGTTTTACTAAGAGTTGAAGTTTAGTTTAATTATAGTTAAAGGTTTAGAGTTTTAGCTTGGAGTCTTAGCTTAGAGTTTTAGTTAGAGTTCTAGTTTAATTTAGTTTTAGTTAAGAGTTTAGAGTTTTAGCTTAGAGTCTTAGCTTAGAGTTTTAGTTAGAGTTCTAGTTTAGTACAGTTTTAGTTAAGAGTTTAGAGTTTTATCTTGGAGTCTTAGCTTAGAGTTTTTGTTAGAGTTCTACTTTAGTTTAGTTCTAGTTAAGAGTTTAGAGTTTTTAGCTTAGAGTCATAGCTTAGAGTTTTTGTTGAAGTTCTAGTTTAGCTTAGTTTTAGTTAAGAGTTTAGAGTTTTAGCTTAGAGTCTTAGCTTAGAGTTTTAGTTAGAGTTGAAGTTTAGTTTAATTATAGTTAAAGGTTTAGAGTTTTAGCTTTGAGTCTTAGCTTAGAGTTTTTGTTAGAGTTCTAGTTTAGTTTAGTTTTAGCTAAGAGTTTAACGTTTTACCATAAAGTCTTAGCTTAGAGTTTTAGTTCTAGTTTAGTTTAGTTATAGTTAAGAATTCAGAGTTTTAGCTTAAAGTCATAGCTTAGAGTTTTACGTAAAGTTGTAGTTTGGTTAAGTTTTAGTTAAGAGTTCAGAGTTTTAGCTTAGAGTCGTAGCTTAGAGTTTTTGTTAGAGTTCTAGTTTAGTTTAGTTATAGTTAAGAGTTTAGAGTTTTTAGCTTAGAGTCTTAGCTTAGAGTTTTTGTTAGAGTTCTAGTTTAGTTTAGTTTTAGTTAAGGTTTAGAGTTTTACCTTAGAGTCTTAGCTTAGTTTATTTTTAGTTAAGAGCTTAGAGTTTTAGCTTTGAGTCTTAGCTTAGAGTTTTTGTTGAAGTTCTAGTTTAGTTTAGTTTTAGTTAAGAGTTTAGAGTTTTATCTTAGAGTCTTAGCTTAGAGTTTTTGTTGAAGTTCTAGTTTAGTTTGGTTAAGAGTTTAGAGTTCTACCTTAGAGTCTTAGCTTAGAGTTTTACTTAGAGTTGAAGTTTAGTTTAGTTATAGTTAAGGATTTAGAGTTTTAGCTTGGTGTCATAGCTTAGAGTTTTAGTTAGAGTTCTAGTTTAGTTTAGTTTTAGTTAAGAGTTTAGAGTTTTACCTTGAGTCTTAGCTTAGAGTTTTAGTTAGAGTTCTTGTTTAGTACAGTTTTAGTTAAGAGTTTAGAGTTTTATCTTAGAGTCTTAGCTTAGAGTTTTTGTTGAAGTTCTAGTTTAGTTTAGTTTTAGTTAAGAGTTTAGAGTTTTATCTTAGAGTCTTAGCTTAGAGTTTTTGTTGAAGTTCTAGTTTAGTTTAGTTAACTGTTTAGAGTTCTACCTTAGAGTCTTAGCTTAGAGTTTTACATAGAGTTGAAGTTTAGTTTAGTTATAGTTAAGGGTTTAGAGTTTTAGCTTGGAGTATTAGCTTAGAGTTATAGTTAGAGTTGAAGTTTAGTTTAGTTATAGTTAAGAGTTTAGAGTTTTTACCTTAGAGTCTTAGCCTAGAGTTTTAGTTAGAGTTCTAGTTTAGTACAGTTTTAGTTAAGAGTTTAGAGTTTTATCTTGGAGTCTTACCTTAGAGTTTTAGTTAGAGTTCTAGTTTAGTTTAGTTTTAGTTAAGAGTTTTGAGCTTTACCTTAAAGTCTTAGCTTAGAGTTTTAGTTAGAGTTCTAGTTTAGTTTTAGTTAAGAGTTTTGAGTTTTACCTTAAAGTCTTAGCTTAGAGTTTTAGTTAGGGTTGAAGTTTCGTTTAGTTTAGTTATAGTTAAGATTTTATAGTTTTAGCTTAGAGTCTTAGCTTAGAAATTTAGTTAGAGTTATTGTTTAGTTTAGTTTTAGTTAAGAGTTTTAGCTTAGAGTTTTAGCCTAGAATCTTAGCTTAGAGATTTAGTTAGAGTTGAAGTTTAGTCTAAACTAGCATAACCACAAAATTCCACAATATTACATAGAAATACCAAAACCATAGGTTAGATTAGGTTAGGTAAGGTTAGAGGTTAGGTTTCTCCACGCTTAAGTTAGGTTAGATTAGGTTAGCTTATCATGAATAACCTACCATGGAGTACCACTGGGAAAGCCGCTTCCAATGTAAGAGCAACCATAGAGTACGTTTGCTACACCCGTAAGCATGCATAGTGAGAGAGAAATACAAAGTCGACCTGGGGGGATTTTCCGGCGAGTACGGCTAGGTTAGGTTAGGTTAGACTAGATTAAGTTATGTTAGATTAGGTTAGGTTAAGTCAGGTTAGGTAAGTTAGGTTAGGTTAGCTAGTAAACATCTCTCCATGTTTAAGTTAGGTTAGGTTAGGTTAGGTTAGGCTAGATTAAGTTATGTTAGGTTAAGCTAAGTTAGGTTAGGTTAGGTTAGCCTACGTACGTGTGCGTACGTAGGCTAACCTAACCTAACTTAGCCTAACCTAACTTAACCTAACATAGCTTAATCTAGCCTAACCTAAACTAACTTAAACATGGAGAGATGTTTACTAGCTAACCTAACCTAACCTAACTTAGCTAACCTAACCTAACTTACCTAACCTGACTTAACCTAACCTAATCTAACCTAACTTAATCTAGTCTAACCTAACCTAACCTAGCCATACTCGCCGGAAAATCCCCCCAGGTCGACTTTTTATTTCTCTCTCACTATGCATGCTTGCGGGTGTAGCAAACGTACTCTATGGTTGCTCTTACATTGGAGGTGGCTTTTCCAGTGGTACTCCATGGTAGGTTATTCATGATAAGCTAACCTAATCTAACCTAACTTAAACGTGGAGAAACCTAACCTCTAACCTAACCTAACCTAATCTAACCTTTGGTTTTGGTATTTCTATGTAATATTGTGGAATTTTGTGGTTATGCTAGTTTAGACTAAACTTCAACTCTAACTAAATCTCTAAGCTAAGATTCTAGGCTAAAACTCTAAGCCAGAACTCTTAACTAAAACTAAACTAAACAATAACTCTAACTAAAACTCTAAGCTAAGACTCTAAGCTAAAACTATAAAATCTTAACTATAACTAAACTAAACTAAACTAGAACTCTAACTAAAACTCTAAGCTAAGACTTTAAGGTAAAACTCAAAACTCTTAACTAAAACTAAACTAAACTAGAACTCTAACTAAAACTCTAAGCTAAGACTTTAAGGTAAAGCTCAAAACTCTCAACTAAAACTAAACTAAACTAGAACTCTAACTAAAACTCTAAGGTAAGACTCCAAGATAAAACTCTAAACTCTTAACTAAAACTGTACTAAACTAGAACTCTTACTAAAACTCTAAGCTAAGACTCTAAGGTAAAACTCTAAACTCTTAACTAAAACTAAACTAAACTTGAACTCTAACTAAAACTCTAAGCTAAGACTCCAAGCTAAAACTCTAAACCCTTAACTATAACTAAACTAAACTTCAACTCTATGTAAAACTCTAAGCTAAGGCTCTAAGGTAAAACTCTAAACTCTTAACTAAACTAAACTAGAACTTCAACAAAAACTCTAAGCTAAGACTCTAAGATAAAAGTCTAAACTCTTAACTAAAACTAAACTAAACTAGAACTTCAACAAAAACTCTAAGCTAAGACTCTAAGATAAAACTCTAAACTCTTAACTATAACTGTACTAAACTAGAACTCTAACTAAAACTCTAAGGTAAAACTCTAAACTCTTAACTAAAACTAAACTAAACTAGAACTCTAACTAAAACTCTAAGCTATGACTCCAAGCTAAAACTCTAAATCCTTAACTATAACTAAACTAAACTTCAACTCTAAGTAAAACTCTAAGCTAAGACTCTAAGGTAGAACTCTAAACTCTTAACTAAACTAAACTAGAACTTCAACAAAAACTCTAAGCTAAGACTCTAAGATAAAACTCTAAATTCTTAACTGAAACTAAACTAAACTAGAACTTCAACAAAAACTCTAAGCTAAGACTCTAAGGTAAAACTCCAAACTCTTAACTATAGCTAGACTAAACTTCAACTCTAACTAAAACTCTAAGCTAAGACTCAAAGCTAAAACTCTAAGCTCTTAACTAAAAATAAACTAACCTAAGACTCTAAGGTAAAACTCTTAACTAAAACTAAACTAAACTAGAACTCTAACAAAAACTCTAAGCTAAGACTCTAAGCTAAAAACTCTAAACTCTTAACTATAACTAAACTAAACTAGAACTCTAACAAAAACTCTAAGCTATGACTCCAAGCTAAAACTCTGAACTCTTAACTAAAGCTTAACCAAACTACAACTTTAAGTAAAACTCTAAGCTAAAACTCTGAATTCTTAACTATAACTAAACTAAACTAGAACTAAAACTCTAAGCTAAGACTTTATGGTAAAACGTTAAACTCTTAACTAAAACTAAACTAAACTAGAACTCTAACAAAAACTCTAAGCTAAGACTCTAAGCTAAAACTCTAAACTCTTAACTATTACTTAACTAAACTTCAAGTCTATCTAAAACTCTAAGCTAAGACTCTAAGCTAAAACTCTAAACTCTTAACTAAAACTAAGCTAAACTAGAACTTCAACAAAAACTCTAAGCTATGACTCTAAGCTAAAAACTCTAAACTCTTAACTAGAACTAAACTAAAGTAGAACTCTAACAAAAACTCTAAGCTAAGACTCTAAGCTAAAACTCTAAACTCTTAACTAAAACTGTACTAAACTAGAACTCTAACTAAAACTCTAAGCTAAGACTCTAAACTAAAACTCTAAACTCTTAACTAAAACTAAATTAAACTAGAACTCTAACTAAAACTCTAAGCTAAGACTCCAAGCTAAAACTCTAAGCCTTTAACTATAATTAAACTAAACTTCAACTCTTAGTAAAACTCTAAGCTAGGACTCTAAGGTAGAACTCTAAACTAAAACTAAACTAAACTAGAACTTCAACAAAAACTCTAAACTAAGACTCTAAGCTAAGACTCTAGGCTAAAACTCTAAACTCTTAACTAAAACTTAACGAAACTACAACTTTAACTAAAACTCTAACTAAAACTCTAAGACTCTAAACTAAAACTCTAAACTCTAAACTAAACTCTTAACTAAGCTACAACTCTAACAAAAAACTCTAAGCTATGAGTCTAAGGTAAAACTCTAAACTCTTAACTATAACTAAACTAAACTTCAACTCTATTTAAAACTCTAATCTAAGACTCAAAGCCAAAACTCGAAATTCTTAACTATAGCTAAACTAAACTTCAACTCTAACTAAACTCTAAGCTAAGAATCTAAGGTAAAACTCTAAACTCTTAACTAAAACTAAACTAAACTAGAACTCTAACAAAAACTCTAAGCCATGACTCTAAGCTAAAACTCTAAACTCTTAACTATAACTAAACTAAACTAGAACTCTAACAAAAACTCTAAGCTATGACTCTAAGCTAAAACTCTAAACTCTTAACTAAAACTTAACCAAACTACAGCTTTAAGTAAAACTCTAAGCTAAGACTCTAAGCTAAAACTCTAAATTCTTAACTATAACTAAACTAAACTTCAACTCTAACTATAACTCTAAGCTAAGACTTTATGGTAAAATTCTAAACTCTTAACTAAAACTAAACTAAACTAGAACTCTAACATAAACTCTAAGCTAAGACTCTAAGCTAAAACTCTAAACTCTTAACTATAACTGAACTAGAATTCTAACTAAACTCTATGCTGAGACTCTATGCTAAAACACTAAACTCTTAACTAAAACTAAACTAAACTAGAACTCTAACAAAAATTCTAAGCTTTGACTCAAAGGTAAAACTCTAAACTCTTAACTAAAACTAAACTAAATTAGAACTCTAACAAAAACTCTAAGCTATGACTCTAAGATAAAACTCTAAACTCTTAAATATAACTTAACTAAACTATAACTTTAACTAAAACTCTAAGCTATGACTCTAAGGTAAACTCTAAATTCTTAACTAAAACTAAACTAAACTTCAACTCTAACAAAAACTCTAAGCTAAAACTCTAAACTCTTAACTAAAACTAAAGTAAACTTCAACTCTAACTAAAACTCTAAGCTAAAACTCTAAACTCTTAACTAAAACTAAACTAAACTAGAACTTCAACAAAAACTAAAATTCTAAGCTAAGAGTCTAAGCTAAAACTCTAAACTCTTAACTATAACTAAACTAAACTTCAACTCTAACAAAAAATCTAAGCTATGACTCTAAGGTAAAACTCTAAACTCTTAACTAAAACTAAACTAAACTAGAACTCTAACAAAAACTCTAAGCTAAAACTCTAAACTCTTAACTAAAACTAAACTAAACTAGAACTCTAACAAAAACTCTAAGCCAAGACTCTATGCTAAAACACTAAACTCTTAACTAAAACTAAACTAAACTAGAACTCTAACAAAAACTCTAAGCTAAGACTCAGTGGTAAAACATCAAACTCTTAACTAAAACTAAACTAAACTAGAACTCTAACAAAAACTCTAAGCTATGACTCTAAGCTAAAACTCTAAACTCTTAAATATAACTTAACTAAACTATAACTTTAACTAAAACTCTAAGCTATGACTCTAAGCTAAACTCGAAATTCTTAACTATAACTAAACTAAACTTCAACTCTAACTAAAACTCTAAGCTAAGACTGTAAGGTAAAACTCTAAACTCTTAAGTAAAACTAAACGAAACTAAAACTCTGACAAAAACTCTAAGCTAACACTCTAAGCTAAAACTCTAAACTCTTAATTATTACTAAACTAAACTTCAACTCTAACTAAAACTCTAAGCTAAGACTCTAGGCTAAAACTCTAAACTCTTAACTAAAACTAAACTAGACTAGAACTCTAACAAAAACTCTAAGCTAAGACTCTAAGCTAAAACACCAAACTCTTAACTAAAACTAAACTAAACTAAAACTCTAACAAAAACTCTAAGCTAAGACTCTAAGCTAAGACTCTAAGCTAAAACTCTAAACTCTTAACTATAACTTAACTAAACTATAACTTTAACTAAAGCTCTAAGCTATGACTCTAAGCTAAACCCTAAATTCTTAACTATAACTAAACTAAACTTCAACTCTAACAAAACTCTAAACTAAAACTCTAAACTCTTAACTAAAACTAAAGTAAACTTCAACTCTAACTAAAACTCTAAGCTAAAACTCTAAACTCTTAACTAAAACTAAACTAAACTAGAACTTCAACAAAAACTAAAATTCTAAGCTAAGAGTCTAAGCTAAAACTCTAAACTCTTAACTAAAACTAAACTAAACTTCAACTCTAACAAAAAATCTAAGCTATGACTCTAAGGTAAAACTCTAAACTCTTAACTAAAACTAAACTAAACTAGAACTCTAACAAAAACTCTAAGCTAAAACTCTAAACTCTTAACTAAAACTAAACTAAACTAGAACTCTAACAAAACTCTAAGCTAAGACTCAATGGTAAAACATCAAACTCTTAACTAAAACTAAACTAAACTAGAACTCTAGCAAAAACTCTAAGCTATGACTCTAAGCTAAAACTTTAAACTCTTAAATATAACTTAACTAAACTATAACTTTAACTAAAACTCTAAGCTATGACTCTAAGCTAAACTCGAAATTCTTAACTAAACTAAACTTCAACTCTAACTAAAACTCTAAGCTAAGACTGTAAGGTAAAACTCCAAACTCTTAAGTAAAACTAAACGAAACTAAAACTCTGACAAAAACTCTAAGCTAACACTCTAAGCTAAAACTCTAAACTCTTAACTATTACTAAACTAAACTTCAACTCTAACTAAAACTCTAAGCTAAGACTCTAGGCTAAAACTCTAAACTCTTAACTAAAACTAAACTAGACTAGAACTCTAACTAAAAACTCTAAGCTAAGACTCTAAGCTAAAACACCAAACTCTTAACTAAAACTAAACTAAACTAAAACTCTAACAAAAACTCTAAGCTAAGACTCTAAGCTAAAACTCTAAACTCTTAACTATAACTAAACTAAACTAGAACTCTTAACTAAAACTCTAAGCTAAGACTCTAAGGTAAAAACTCTAAACTCTTAACTAAAACTAAACTAAACTAAAACTCTAACTAAAGCTCTAAGCTAAGACTCTAAGGTAAAACTCTAAACTCTTAACTAAAACTAAACTAAACTAAAACTCTAACAAAAACTCTAAGCTAAGACTCTAAGGTAAAACTCTAAACTCCTTACTAAAACTAAACTAAACTAGATGTTCAACAAAAACTCTAAGCTAAGACTCTAAGCAAAAAACTCTAAACTCTTAACTAAAACTAAACTAAACTAGAACTCTAACAAAAACTTTAAGTTAAAACTCTAAACTCTTAACTAAAACTAAAGCAAACTTCAACTCTAACTAAAACTCTAAGCTAAAACTCTAAGGTAAAACTCTAAACTCTTAACTAAAACTAAATTAAACTAGAACTTCAACAAAAACTATAAGCTAAGACTCTAAGCAAAAAACTCTAAACTCTTAACTAAAACTAAACTAAACTAGAACTCTAACAAAAACTTTAAGTTAAAACTCTAAACTCTTAACTAAAACTAAAGCAAACTTCAACTCTAACTAAAACTCTAAGCTAAAACTCTAAGGTAAAACTCTAAACTCTTAACTAAAACTAAACTAAACTAGAACTTCAACAAAAACTCTAAGCTAAGACTCTAAGCTAAAACTCTAAACTCTTAAATATAACTTAGCTAAACTATAACTTTAACTAAAACTCTAAGCTATGACTCTAAGCTAAAACTCTAAATTCTTAACTATAACTAAACTAAACTTCAACTCTAACAAAAACTCTAAGCTAAGACTGTAAGGTAAAACTCTAAACTCTTAACTAAAACTAAGCGAAACTGGAACTCTAACAAAAACTATGCTAAGACTCTAAGCTAAAACTCTAAACTCTTAACTATTACTAAGCTAAACTAGAACTCTAACAAAAACTCTAAGCTAAAACATCAAACTCTTAACTAAAACTAAACTAAACTAAAACTCTTAAAATGTCGAAAACGGTTTCACCCAAATAATCCCTAAACGTAATTTCTACGTGTTCCTATTGTTTTGGCATCCCTGCGCTGTCACATTTCAAATTACTAAGAAACCCTTTCCCGTGTTAATCTCTTCATCTCATAAATCTTCCTAGCTACACTATTAAGGGTTCGTTAGAATATCAATTTATCTCTCCGACTTAAAGATCAATGAAGCCGTATTTAAAAATAGAATATTAATTTATCTCTAGAGTCCCGTATAATTCCTAGGGAACAAGTTATGTCACTTATAATTCCCTTTCGTGAATCAATAATTCCCCTTAGAAACAACAAATTAATTCCCCTTTCGTGAATCAATAATTCTCTTTAGAAACAACAAATTAATTCCCCTTTCGTGAATCAATAATTCCCCTTAGAAACAACAAATTAATTCCCCTTTCTTGAATCAATAATTTCCCTTAGAAACAACAAATTAATTTCCCTTTCGTGAATCAATAATTCTCCTTAGAAACAACAAATTAATTCCCCTTTCGTGAATCAATAATTCCCCTTAGAAACAACAAATTAATTCCCCTTTCGTGAATCAATAATTCTCCTTAGAAACAACAAATTAATTCCCCTTTTGTGAATCAATAATTCCCCTTAGAAACAACAAATTAATTCCCCTTTCGTGAATCAATAATTCCCCTTAGAAACAACAAATTAATTCCCCTTTCGTGAATCAATAATCGCCCTTAGAAACAACAAATTAATTCCCCTTTCGTGAATCAATTATTGCCCTTAGAAACAACAAATTAATTCCCCTTTCGTGAATCAATAATTCCCCTTAGAAACAACAAATTAATTCCCCTTTCGTGAATCAATAATTCCCCTTAGAAACAACAAATTAATTCCACTTTAAAATAAATTGACCAACACACATAACCATCAAATAGAACTTGTGTATTATAACGACCACAGAGTTTCATCCTCAAATCCTCTTCTAAAAAATCTTCTAAAATCATCTTTTAAAAATGTCTCTAACTGTTTCGCCGAAATAATTCCCTAAAATGTCTAAAACGGTTTCGCCCAAATAATCCCCTAAAAGTAATTGCTGCGTGTTCCTATTGTTTTGGCATCCCTGCGCTGTCACATTTGAAATTTCTAGGAGACCCTTTTGCGCGTTAATCTCTTCATCTCATAAATTTTCCTAGCTACACTATTGAGGTTTCGTTAGAATATCAATTTATCTCTCCGACTTAAAGATCAGTGAAGCCGTATTTAAAAATAGAATTTCTATCTCTTTAGACTTCCCGCATAATTCCAAGATAACAAGTGATGTCATTTCTAATTCCTGACACCAAAGATCAATGAAGCCCTATTTAAAAATAGAATATTAATTTTTCTCTCTGACCTTAAGAGCGTTTATCCCTCAGACCTAAGATCAAAGAAGCCATAATGTTTCTTAATTCCCCTTTCGTGAATCAATAATTCCCCGCCGATTATGTAAATCAATTTCTCAGGTTAGGTTAGCCTAAAGATCAAAGAAGCCATGTTTGTTTCTTAATTCCCCTTTCGTGAATCAATAATTCCCCGCAGATTATGTAAATCAACTTCTCAGGTTAGGTTGGCCAAACAACAAAGAAGCCATGTTTGTTTCTTAATTCCCCTTTCGTGAATCAATAATTCCCCTCGATTATGTAAATCACCCCATTGTCATTACACCTGGACAAACAATAACAAATAAATCGACCTTGAAACATCCATCAAAGTGAGAAAAATCCTGTTTTTTCATTCTCACTGACAAAAACCATAAAACAGACATAAATTGATGTTGACATCCATGAAAAACATCAAATAAATTGACCAACACTCATAACCGTCCAAAAAAACATCCATCAAAGTGAGAAAATTCCTGTTTTTTCAAGTGAGAAAAATTCTGTTTTTTCATTCTCAGTGAGAAAACTATAAACCACGTGGTAATGGCACGACCTTTAGGGTCCTTTCTACTTATACGGCTAAAGCTATAGCGGCCTCTAAAATATGGTTCTCTTCTGTTTAGATACACTGTATACACATTTTAAATACATTGAAACATTGTATAGAAATAGGAAAAGAGAAATATTATGATTTCAAATTACTAACAACAGAACTCTTGGTACCACTTCCCTGGTGCCAAGAGTTTTGTCACATTCACCCAAGAAATTTGATAATGAGGCTCATAATACCTTGTCTCAATTTTCCACCACTGTGTCGTAATGTATGTGAATGTTTTATGGTAAATACAAAAAGATTGACTCAATTCGAGGAGATTACCCCCCCCTCCAAAAAAACACACACCCAATAGCACCAAAATTAATGTCGTAGACCAAAATTTTCCACAAATCGAGACGGATAAGTTACCCTTTCATCGTTACTTCAAGAGGGTCGTCCTATTTCGGTTTTTGAGTTTCTTTTAAGATTTGTTTTTTTATATTATCTTTGGACTTTTATCGACATTTTTTTTATTATTCTGCACAGAGGACGATCAAGTGGAGGTCTTGACCGAAATATTTGCACTGTAATCTGCGTTTTTCACTGGCTGTTTTTATCTTCGTTTTCTCTTCTTTATGGTTTTTATCGTTTTGATGAGAAATCCCCCCCTCCAAAGTTTATTTTCTCCTTATCTAAAGGCTCAATGACAGTAGGAATATTTGGGCACTGAAATGCATTATTTTGTGTGTCAGCACCCCATGCCTAAAAAATGGGACCCATCTTTCCTCCTTTACAATAGCTGATGCGCAAATACAAATTACTGTGAATAATTTTATTCATGAAATATAAATAAAATCAGTTTAGTTAAATGAAGCTTTCAATTAAATGTCAGATACATTGTTTTCGAAAAAGAAGGGTGGTGTCACCCCGTACCACCCTTATTCAGGCAAAGTCTAAAGGAAGGGAGATGAGAGATTAATTCGTGCCCCCCTCCCTCATGCTCATTTCAACATTTATCTGAAGGCTCATGGAGATTTAGACAGTTTGGGCATTTAAATTTGCTCTTTTAGGCATCTGAGCCCCCTGCCTGCACAACGGCCCATCACCTGTCGTTCAAAATGGCTGATACGCAATTAACCATCACTAAACATAGTTTTATGAAACATCAGCTAAATTTGCTTAGTTAAACTTAAATAAATGTGCATATTCACCATTCTCTTGGATGGACTAAGTGACTTTTCAGAAGCGAATTGCCCATCGTCCAGCTTTACTTCCTCTGCAACTAGAAGCTCAATATATAGCTTTTAATAATCTAAAATCGATTAGCAATCTCATAATTTCAATCGCTAGCAAATCGGTCAGTAGTAAGCTTGTATAAGATTTGAAAGGGACAAGAAAAGGGACAAGGAAACTTACGCATGAGGCATGAATATGCAGTACAGTTTCACGTGCACATTTTAAAAAGCGATTAAACCTTTTATACGTAAAAAGTGTTCAAACACGTTTTGAAACTATAGTCAAGATTGTATAATACAACTAGACTGGTTTTTGAGGCAACACCCATTTTTAGGGCCAATCAGAGACAGCGGTGGTTATTCTATATACGATAACTTGATTGGTGATTGATTTGAATAAAAGGAGTGATTTTCATTGCAATTCTTATTAGTAAGATAATTGAATTCAGAGAGAATAGTTTATTTGAGAGGATATTAGTAGAGAAAATGAGTGGTGCATTTACATTATTGGAGATTGATGGTGGAGCCGGCAGCACCAGCAAAGATATACGAATACCAAATGTGGCTGTGGAAATAACCGGAGGCTGTAGACTATGCCTTGAATGGGACGATATGTATGTTAGATACGTGATATCATTAAGCAAATTTAAAATGGAGGAGCAACTATGTTTTGCTGCGAAACTGAATAGTGTGCATATAAATAGACTTCAGGCAGCATTAGATGAGCTAGTGAAATATATTGATGAGAACAAAATGCATCGGTGAATATTATTGTTGTAATTATGCTCAATAAAATTGTTTCTAAATCAAAGGTATTTTTCTTTCTATAGTAGACTAGCGTATATTTTTTAGAGTAGAAAAAATTCTGGTTAGTCTGAAGTTGGTTCTGAGAGTGTTAGGACTCTAAAAAATGGATAGATTTGAGAAAGGGCGAATCATGGGGAGTCTAGTGCTTATGGAAAACGTTTGATTCTAGATGATGATTTTCTAGAGCTGTCTATTCAAAGGAAGATATTTTCTCAGGGAATGCTTGTCGATATAATAAAAACTGATTCTCCATCATTAGACTATTGTATGAAGCTTCTACGTAGAGGCCCAAATGCATTTACAAAATTTATTGATATATTAATCACGACACGACAAAATGATAGTGTGGATATGCTTTTAAACACTAGTTTAGAAATTTAGGACTTTTTTTCTCATGAGAAAGATGGTGTTCAAGGATGATTTACTCCTCTCTCTCTCTCTCTCTATCCCAGTCAATTTGTTGTTGTTGGTAGCTCAGTTTCATTGTGGCAGTGAGAGTGTCAACACATGAAAAAATGTTCCATATATGTCCTCTATGTATGTACACACTGGGCAGCTGGTCATCATGTGAGAATTGCACAATGATTGATGAGTATGATGAAAAGTGTAGATTATGCAACCCGTGTAAATTGCATAGAGGATATTCTATACAAATTAAAGGTTGTAATTCCTGTCTTGAAGAGGTGTGTGACTCTCATCCTAAAGGGCACCTATGCTCCAAATGCCACTATGATAAATGTAATCAATGGGAGAATACATGTCCAGGTATGATTGGAAAGAATCCTAAGCGTGATTTTAGTTTATTGCTACGAGATTGGTATCGTCGTGGTTTTAGAATGTTCTGGGAGGAGGAGCCGGGTCAGCGATTCAACTGTTGGAACAACAAAAGAATATGGTTTCTACGTCAACGTTGTGAAGACAATGCGTGTTATGATTGTAAGCCCACTGATTTTTATTTGGATGTGACGAAATGTGATTCGCCACTTGAGCACACTGTTTGTGACATTGCTTCAAATAAGCAAATTGAAACATGTGAATTCTATAGAATGAATGAGAATAGTATCATTGACTATACAAAGAGATATGACAAGAGTGAAGTTACACTCTACTGTAGAAAATGTGACCCTGACATTGCAGTACATCAGGATCAGTATATTGTGAATTCGGATAATTTACCTGCATTAGTTGTTGTCGACAAATACCTATACATAGTAGAAGATGAAATCTAAAGAGTAGAAAAGTCGTTTTATCATGTATATACATTTTTTCATTTATTAATATAAAATTTCACATACATTTTTCGAACATTTTATTCGTAGGGCACTAAAATCAATATTAAACACGCTTGTGAGTATATTTTCCACTAGAAAGTCGTTCAATCGAGGTAAGTCAACATAGATGTCGAGAAAAAGCTTGTAGGTATAGCCACGACATCTAAACATGAAAAAGAGTAGTGCATGAAAGCCACATGTCTTAGTCGTTAAATCCTGTACACTTCGTTGATTTTGAATAATAGTTTTCCCACTGCTTTCAATAAAGTTGCTGATGTATTGAGTGTAGAATTTATACGATAGACCAAGAGGATTAAAAAATTCAATATTCTTCGCTGTTTGAAAGATGCATAGCCAATGGCCTGTCTTCAAAGTCGATGGACTGCTATTAACAATGATTAGGGTATTGTTAGCACTTGGAATTTTTCAATGAAGTCCGATGGTATGCAATAGGACTTGTACTGTGACATGTATGGATCCATACTAAATACGTTGATTATTTGGTTTGTGTTCATGGTGCTAGGTCTAGTAGAACACTGCCGTCGGGTGTGATTTCCCAATAGGTTTCAAATTGACTCAATGATATTAGCGTGATACTCTCAGTCGAAGCATCGGCAAATGTACACTCTAAACGTACATTCCCTGTTCATACTATGCTCATATCCTGGGTCCCCGACAAGTCCAAAACAATTACCCCATGATTTTTTGAAAACATTGAATCGGTTATTTCATTTTCAAATAGTTGGGAGTCATGATCTTGGGATTGCATGGTCAACTCGTACAGAGTTCTATAGAATTTTTTGTCAAATGATAGATTGTACAGTGGAATACCATTTACTTTGGACACAAGGCTAGATAGACCGAAAAAATTAAAATCATGGGGGGATTCAGTCCAGGATCCAACGGCACTACCACTCTTCACAAAGGCCAAAGCCAATTTTGATGAGATTTCTCCATTGATAAATGATGAATCGCTATAACTACGACAGCTGGTGGCAATGTGACGTTGATTGGTGATCGTATGGGGGACAAGAAGTTTAATGTTGTTGCCATTGGCTCTTAGCTTTTCCACTGCCAATGCAACAGAGCTCATAACCTCTTGTTTTCGGACGTGGAGAATTGCCGATGTGATAAAGACATTTGCATCGGGTGCTGCAGGAATTGTTTTTCTCAAAATGAAATTCGATGGGGCCAGTTGCAACTTTATGTCAATCTTGACATTGGGGGGTAGCCATTGGGATATATTGAATATCTCATGATTTAATTTTCCAACCAGATGATACTCCTGGCTCACTGCAGTAGTCAACTTGCCGTCAGTATCAACACCTGATCGATATTCATAGCCCAATGATTGTCCTCTCAACTCCTTGTATGCCTTTGGTGTCATCATCATAAATTGTATGTAGCTTGCATAGTTTGATAAATTATTGCTAGTGCTCACCAATGTTCCATTAATAAATACAATAATTTGTTTGAACAGATTGTGTAGAATACAGTTTTCGTAGGAGAGACCATCGGCAGCAGTTGGAGTTGTATTATCTGACTTTTTCTTCACCGCAACATTTAAATCAATAAATGTTGATGACAAATCAATGAAATAGTCTTCATTGGAAAATATTTGAAAGTGTATATTTTCCGAGAGGGGTTGTTGGGCCATACTTGACACTGAAATCAACATTTTCAGCATTGAATAGATTCAATGAGGAACTGATTGATGAATATGATTCCTTGTCGGGGAGATAAGTCATCTTAAGAGAAGAAATCCTTCTTTGATCTAACAGTCTTTTTCTTTTTCTTCTTCTGCTTATTGGTCTTCCTTGTTTTATTCCTCAAAGTCCTTGTTGATGTCCTTCGCTTCCCGCCTGGGTGGAGACTGATGAGTGAATGACGCGCACGCATCCTTTTCAATCCCTCCCCATTTTGCCGAGATTTTAATTGCTCACCAACGGCTCTTGCTGAAGATCTAATATTTTCCTTAACACTCTCCTTGAAATTCTTGCCCGACCCCCCGTCCTGTAGTGTTGAGGCAGCAAAATTTGATGCAGCAGGTATAATATATTTTCTGGAAAGGGGTAGTGCAGAACGAAATAGCCTAGCAAACCAGCTACCAAGACCATAGCCAGACATTGTAGTACGCCCCTTGTAGTAGTCCAATCCATTGCCTATTTAGCGTGGACTCAGAGCACCAACATAGCAATCGATATCGGGACAGACAAATGGAATTCTTCTATTGTTCATTTTAGGTGCTGCTGTCATCGACAATGGGTCGAAAATGACATGTAATCACTGCTAAACCTTTTGTTATTGCTAGAGGATCACCCAATTCACTTCTTAGTGTGAACTGACAGAGTTCCAAATACGAAGTGTTTACAGGAACATACTGAAGATGCTTTATATTATAATGATGAACAAGTTCATGAGTTGTTTTTCGTTCAAGAACACGTAGGAGGGGGACATTTGAATTACCAACTCTCGATGTTTCCACAAAGGATACATAGAGAAATATGCAAGAGTCCGAGGCGAAACCAGGTGGATAATCAGCAAAACTAACTTGATCCATCCCGTAAACGGTGCCAGCATTTTTCCCATTGATCATATTCTGTTTAAAGCCAAGAACGTCTCTCAGATTATCATTGAGAATAATTATTTCAGTGTCAACAGGTGAGGTAATGTAAATCCTATCGTGTTCCAATGAATAATTAAAATGGAATGTACCGTTCCTACGATATGAGATTTTTCTATTGATAGTACGACAAAAATCTGTCATATTATCGTATTCAATATATTTCAATTTGACATGTGGATATTCGCTAGATTTAAGTGCTTCAACCCATTCATAGTCGACAAAGAGTGACCAATCGAATAGTATAACTTTTATATCATACACACGATCCTTTCTCAGGATGTCATAGGTATTTTTGAGGATACAGTCGACAAGAGCCACTTCATACGCACCGTCAAATTTGATGGTGGGGGAGAGTTTTGTCCAAAAATCACTTGTCTTATTCAAGTCGTTATAGAGAGGATCGGAAACGTTGGACATAAATGTTACATAGAAATCATTGGGCATTGTCAATATCTTCAACACCGATCCAAGAACGAAAATCAGAGTTGTATCCTAGCCACCGAACATGTAACTGTTTCCTACCCCTGCGAGTACGAGTCTTTAATATCTTTTCAATTTGATAGATTTCACTATTATTTTTAACCTTTTGTAGTTCATACTCATAAAAGCCGCCGAGAATCTCTTCATCTTTGGTATCGCACAAACGATAAGTTATGGGTTTAGTGTCTAGGATTTTGGCCACTTTAAAAAGTTCTTTGGACCACAAGTAATTCCCCTTTTCAAAAACATTAGTTGTTCTATTAATTCGAACAGTATCACCAACATTGAATTTTTTTCTTCTTGACAATCGTTTCATTGGAATATTGTTTAAGAAAGGTGTCAATTGTATCATGATCAGAATGATGAACTTCCGTTGGGGTTGAGTTGGACAATGATCGATGAGGTCGTTGATTATAGATCAACATGATTTTATCTAAATCATGAATAAAAGCCGGTGTATTTTTCAATGTACAATATCTTGAAATTAAAAGTCGAATAGTTCTTATCAATCGTACGGCCAATGCAGCCTTTATAGGACTATGAGTATGATAGAGCAGTGTATTATATTTCACTAGTACTTTTGCAACATGGGGATTAACAAATTCACTACCGCGATCCGTTTGAATTTTTTAATACGAATCCTGTTCGAGAATAGTTTCTATAGCCTGAGCAACTTCAACACCTCTCTTCGAGCGCAATGGAAATGCATATGCATAACGACTATAAACATTGATTACAAGTAGAATTTACTTGTACGGTGTATTGTGACGTTGTTGAATGTCATCTAGAGTTAGGAGATCTGCTTGCATTATCTGCAATGAGAAAAAGACTTTAGTTTTTCGATAATGATTAGCACGAAGTCTATGATTTCTATGCAGAGTGTAACTTGATTCATTTTGTAGATAGTCTTGTACAATTTTAGTGTGAACACCAGTGAATTTGGAAAGAGTGGTGCGGGAACTTAAACTCCCCGCTTCACCAATATTTTCATAAACACCTTTCAGAACTTCAACCATTTTGAACGTAAACACGTAGTGTAACGTCCGCTACCCTTTTGTATACTAGTTGTGTTTGGTGATGGGGGTGATGGTGACTTGATACGTTTTCGCTTTTGTCTAGCTATCAATGGTGTGCTCCTCCTCGCCACCATTGTCAAGTTTTCACTAGGTGTGCTAGTATTTTCCAAGATTGATTTAAAATCTTCTTCTTCTTCTTCCTCTTCATATTTTAATGGTGTTGTTGATGATGATGATGATGGTGCATGTTCATTTAATTTTTTTTATAATTTTTCTATTGTTAATACGACTTTTGGGGAAGTTTAATGTATTTAGAAAGTTTTATAGATGAGCGTCAAATGATAATATTCCTTTACGATTTGTAACCATATCATAGATTAAATCAAGTAGATTATAGCTCTTGCCCTGAATTATAATCCCTTTCCCATTGCTATCAACTTGAATATGATCTTTACCAATTTCCATGAGATAAGTTAGGAGTCGTTTACTTTGTTCACGATATGAGTGGGGCACTAGATTTCCAATTTTCAATACAATTGAATCCAATTCCTCCTTCTTTAATTGTGTTCCAGCAGCAGCAGCAGAATCCTGAGGAGATGATTCTTTTTTGTGATCAATACCGTTGGCCTTCGCACGATAGGGCTTATGTTTGTCCACTCGGCGAAGTGCATCTTGAAGTAAAAGCAGTTTTTTATCATCCTCAATATTCTCGTTGTCAATGAATTTACTCAGATTGTTCTCAAAGTGTTCCACGGGTGAGAGAGCGAGTTCTATTGGAGTCAATTTATAGGGTTTTGCCATTCTCTCTAGAGAAAACTGTTTACAAGTCCTGCAATTATTGGCAGTAAGAGTGTGAAAAAGCTACCGCCCGCCTGAAGAAGTCGTTTCTTTTTAAAATTCTTTCCTTTCTTTTTAAAATTCTTTCCTTTCAATATACGTACAATGGAACGATGTTGCTTTGCCTGTTGCTTAACTACTTCTGGCAGTTGAACATTACCCTCGGTCAAATTTAAACAAAGTTCAGATATTAGATTAATGAAATCATTGTCAATACCATGTTTGAGTATGGCTTTCCCAAGCAAGGGTTTTGAAGTGCTTAGAACTAAAAGTAAATGTCTAATTTCATGTAGTTTCTTCATTGTCATGATAGCAACTAATAGGTCTTTTTAGTGTTCACGGGGAGATATACTGTAGTTTCATTGTCAAAAATATCTGTGACTACACGCAGATCCTCGGGTGTATTTTGATTAAGATCCAATAGGATATATCCGTAGGGTTTGTTAGTTGCCTGATTGTATGCAGAGAGCAGAAATTTAGGGGCGCCGGGGTATATTCGCTTATTGAGAGTTATTAGCGAGCTAGAATCACGAACAACTCTGTAGATGATATAGTAGGTGCAGTTCAATACAAGTGTTCGCATACATTTGCTCTGATGAAAGAGATTGTGTAGAACCAGAGCGATGGAAATCTGTTCATGATGAGAGCAAACAGCGAACAGTTGTAGCATTTCCTGGGACCATTGTTCAATAGATTCAGCCAGATCTTCAATAATCAGCCAAGAGTTTGGTTCAATAATGCTGAAAACATCAAGTCCCTGTATGAATTGTATCTGCATCAATCCCGCCGTGCCAATTGCTTTTATTTTATTGTATGGCTCCTGCCAAATACGGTAACAATAGTAGATTTTTTCGGCTTTTCCACAAAAATTTTATCGCAATTTTTAATTATTTTAGTTAAGAGTGTTGTTTTGCTTAACATTGACGGCCCACACAGAAACGATCTGAACGGTGTTTTAAATTGATACATGTTCCCTTCAACAGTTCACCTAGACAACTAACTGTAGACTATAGCTGTCTAATGACTAAATAATTTCCCTACTACTACTACTAGTCCGTTCAAGAATAATGAGAAGAAGACGAATAAAGAATCATATTTTCTTTTATTATACGAATAAAAGTAACAACACTTTATAAATACTACATTGAACACATGAAAGCACATTAAACATGAAAAAATACACTTTTTTTTAAATTTATTTATAATAAAAAATACATCATTTACGTAAGCACTAGAAAAACCCTTTAATAAATACACTTTTTTTAATTTATTTATAAAAAATACAACATTTATTATAATATGCACACACACACACACACACTTAAAATAATAATATCACACACTTTTAATTACAGCATTTTAAATTTAAGTTTTGGGGTCCCCCTCCCGGGGGCGGCCGCTGCGGCGGCCGGGAAGCACCGCGTGGGCCTACTGCAGCGGGCCAGGAAGCGCCACGGGAAGCGCCGCGGGCCGGGAAGCGGGGCCCCTCTGCGGCGGGCCGGGAGGGGCCATTAAATAGTGGATATTGCTCTGCCTTGCACACACATTGAAAATTGTTTGTGATAAAAAAAAATTTAAAAACACCCATCACCCAAAAAACCCTCCCACCCAATTTGTTCTTTTTTTAATGAATTTAAGTTAAATTTTCTAGACCGAGTTGTTTTCTGTGCTCTATACATTCAACTCGGTCTGATATTATATAATGACCGTGAGGTAGTACCTTCACACCATCCTCAAGTACATAGACTTTGTCCGATATGGCTGACATGGCATTTTTCTCAACTCTGACTGTGTAGTTTTTAAATTGTAAAGAGCGAATCGCCATGATTTTCGCTCTTGGGACTAAACTACGTTCCACACAGTTTCTATACACACTCTTATCGAAATTATATTTTACAAAGTGTGTAGGTACCCCCTTGCAAACTTGTTTGATATCCTTGTTGTGTGTTTCCACACAGTATACCTTCGGTCCAGGAAACACACCACTGGATATCAGATCGCTACCCGTTTCAGATTTTAACATTAACAATTGATTTGGGGCTTGGCGTTTCACTAGCTCTGGGTAGAGGGATTCATCCCAATTAGTGTAGTCCTTTTGTGAGCTAATGTACTCACCATTTTCCAAATCATTCAATAGATTTTCAGTTTTGACTTTTAACAGGAGTGAATCAGTGTCCCCGTAATACACGTGAAGTTGTCCTTCAATCGGCCACTGTACCTTGCATACATTATAATAAAATGACAACATGAGTTTCTTAGATATTTCAGTTATTGCACTCCCGCCTGCAATATTTGTATTTAAAACAATGTTTCTTTTCTTGCGATGTAGGAGCACCATATCAGAGTCTATGATTGTGAACGATGTGAAGTTTGGATCCGCAATGATTCGAGCACAATCTTTGGGATTGGTTACAATGTCACATCGACTTCTGTTTCGTACGCTTTCGCATATTTTACCGAAAGCTGAGTTCAAAATGAGGTTATAGACTTCTTTTTCAACTTTCATTTTCGCTTGTGAACGCTTACTGACAAAGGTGTCAATAAACGTTTTCATGTAAAGCTTTTGATCAAATTGGAGGGCTCTATGAATATTTCTGACTTTGAAACCATTGGACACCATCCATTTCAATAGCACGTGATGAACAACGATATTCTGTTTCGGGTTGAGTTCGGCAATCAGTTTTTGTTTTGAAGGTACCCAGTGCATACTCCCATCCTCTACTAATGATAAATTGTAGGGGCTCAGAGAGTCCCTACCCACCGGTCTATTTATGGACGGAAAAACAAAGTCTTTTACCGAGTCATGGCTTTCCATGGGTATTTCACCGTCAATTTCAAAAAACCATCCCTGTGCCCCATTCTCCTCAAGACTAGCAATGTCGAGGAAAGTCGAAGGACACGGATTGTCAAGCCATTTATAATTGCCACACGGCAAACAGTAGTGAGACATTGCCGATGGGTAAAGAGAATTCATATCCAAAAAAACTGCGTCCGACTTTTCATCGGTGTGCTGTCCGGTCGGATCAATTTTATGATACGGTCCCCGTGAAAAACATACCCACCCCTCATTGATCTCTCTACAAACAGATGCTGATCCGCTTCGGCGATCAGACCTATTTCCTCTTTGCTGATTTTAAGTATCAAGTCCATCACCAGATGAGGAGTGGAAAAATAATAACCTAAATCCAACCCAAATTCCCCATAGATTTTATCCGTATATTTGCACACAATGTCCAGGAGAGTGATTACGTGACTGGCCAAATATAGTTTACAATAACCCCGCCCATTTTTACATCCGCCCTTTGCCCAAACCCTCTTCACAAATTCGTAGTCGCTAGTGGTGCACTCACTCTCAGTAAGAGAATTGTAAAAAGCTTCAATGGGCGGTAATGACACCTCATCTAGCCTCGAGCCAGAGTTGTAATAATCATATGGATATATGCCCTTACACGTTAATAAATCTTACATTTCATCATCGGGGAAGCGCTGTTTGAGGAGGGGGAAGCTATCAAAATTGTCACTTTTCTGTACCTGTATCAATTGACTTAAAGATTTGGGGTAGAAGCTGAAAGAGTCTAAAAACGGATTTTATTCAGGCACGTGTTACCCTTGTCAACTGTTTTCCACATGAATTCTAGCAGCAGTAGCTTCTCCGATGATTTGGGTATGATATTATATGAAAAACAACCAAATATCCATGCGTCATCTACAACTCCACCCTTGGCAATGCGGGCCAACGCCGGTAGAACAAACTTTAAGTCGTTATTGGAATTGTGTATAAAAACAGGTACGAAATATTGCTGTCTAACGTTTAAATTGCACGACTGATGTGCTATCCCCCTAAAGTTACCCCCCCCCCCCCCCCCCCGATGTAATTTCCTGCCACAAATGATCATGGTCGATCACCTTCCTCCTCCCCCATTCCCAACACCACCATCAAATTCCCCCTTGGAAACCCAACACATTTTACGATTTTTAATAGCCAATACGTCATCTGGTGATAGGAGCATAGGATAGTTTGTGTAACGAAGGCGCGAAATTGCACCGTTCGCTGATTTGATTAGACTGACCAATGCCGAGCGCATACAGTCTTCACCGTCTTCCAACATCTCAACTACATCCAGCACTTGCATGGTATTATTGGAATCTCGTTGCGCGTGAGCGTAAGAGACCCCTGTGGCTTCATGTATTTTAACACGATTTGAATTTGACGAATCTTACACATCTGTGAGTTTCGCTTGGCAGTCCAAAGCGATCTTATTGCTCTGAAGGAGCTTGTTTTGGAAATTTTTAAAACGTAAGATCGCTCTATCTCCGCTTACCGTCTCCACAGCCTGGTATCCATGACGTTTACAGTGTTTCATGTGATGCTTTTCTTTTAAATCAGAGCGAATTCTTGAGAGGCATGTTGGACAGTAATAACATACATTCCCCTTTTTACCCTTCCCTAAAACCCTACTAATATCGGTAATTGGATTAAAATGTCCAATTGAATCAGGCTCTGTGGGTGGCGTGTATAGAAGCCACACCCAATGTTCCACTGATTCAATTGAAGGAGCCCTCACTGGAAACAATACGCCCTTCTTATCGGAACGCTGGCCCTCCTCAAATTCTGTTTCATACTGTAACACCGTGACACAAATCTTTAAATGTGCATTAGCCCGCTCGAAAATATCTATTCCTTTTAGTGTCACGGGAAATTGACCATTTAAACAATTAAAATCTACTATGGGGAACTTTGAACCCTCCCTACCATTAACTGCCATTTCATCCAATTTTTTCTTAGATGCATCTATTCGGAGAGGTCTGTATGCCGCAATTAAAAATGCATACTTGAAACACTGTAGCCTCGTATCGAAACAGATTCGCTGTATCCCCCTACATCCCTCTAAATCTGAATGATATTTTAAAACTATACCCCTCTCCCTATGCCCACCTCTTAAAATAAAATACTTTTTAAATCTACAAATATTAACGTTTAAACTTTCAATAAATAAAACCACCGACCCACTACCCCCCTCGTTATAATGTTCCCACTTAGTTTGAATGCTATTAACCCAATTTAGAAAAACCTCCTCATAATTTGATAAATGCGGGCGAATTGCCAACCTCTCTGTGTGCAAGTATTTCGAATACAGCTCGCTCGCATTTTCATTTAAAAAATATTTTTAGTGCTATTGATGCTTTTAAACTGACCCCCACCCCCTACACCCCCATCTGTTGTTCAAGAATGGCTCGAATCTTATTAGTTTAAATGTGTAATGGCCAGGGGATCTGTTATTATATCCCCTGACACTAGAGAGTTAACTGGATCACCGAAATTGGCGCTGTAGACCTTTGTGTGGTGCAAGGCAGAGTTGGAAAGAAAAAATCTGGAAGAGTGGATACTTGTGATGTTCGTATATCGTTACTACTACTACTACTGGCTGTATCATTAAGCGGAATGGTGGGGTTGACATAGAATTGCCAATAGCACCACCCCCAGTCTGTTCAATTGCATTGGATGGAGGTGGCATGAAGTCCTCTAACTCAGTTAGCATGTATTCTAGGGTGTTTGGGGATAAATGATCAAGCCAGTCTGTATTGTCCTGTGACGGAATTTCTTTATGAGGACCCGGTTCAGATGTACTTGTACTACTAACATCGCCTAAATGCTCTCGCATAAATCTATCTGTCCATTCCGGGTTCTCCACCATGTCAATGTCACAAGTTAAATCATCTAGGCTGGCCATGTCCCCAAAACAATCATTTATAAAACCCCTATGCCACTCCATATTGTCTAGAACTAGCGTAGGCTCATCTCTAAACTCCATTGGTGGTACTAGGATCGATTCAGGTCCACTAAAAATTGATGTTTCATGACCTGATGAAGATGGCGCTGCTAATTCATTAATCTGTAGAAAAAAGGTTTATTTTCTATGTGAAATAACCTTTATTTTATAAAGTTAAAAAAACCATTTTCATTTTTCCACCCCGCCCACGAAACTCAATTCCTCCTAGCATTATTTTAACTAAATACTTGCCTCCACCCTCCTCCTCAGAAAGTTCAGAAAGACGCAAAACCCTATTTATCCTGAAGCATTTCAAGTCAGATGTTTACCAGGATATTGAATAAGTATCATTTTTACACCTCCCCCCAGCACTTAATCCTCAGAACTCCCTCAGGATTAAATTTATAGCGAAAATAACATTTTAATATCTCTGACACACACACACACTTTTACGGTGTTGAAAAAATAGCGAAAAGGCTAATTCATTAACCCAGAGAAAAAAGGTTTTATTTTCTATGTTAAATAACCACTATTTTATAAAGGTAAAAAAAACATGTTCATTTTTCACCCCATCCTCAAAGCTCAATTTTATCCCTCCTAGCATAATTTAAACTAAATACTTGCCTCCACCCCACCCCCTCCCCAGAAAGTTCAGAAAGACGCAATAGTCTATTTATCCTGAAGCATTTCAAGTCAGATGTTTACCAGGATATTGAATAAGTACCATTTTTACACCTCCGCCCCCCCCCCAGAACTTAATCCTCAGAACTCCCTCAGGATTAATATTATAGCGAAAATAACATTTTAATTTCTCCGACACACACACACACACACACTTTTACGGTGTTGACAAAATAGCGAAAAGGCTAATTCATTAACCTATAGAAAAAAGGTTTTATTTTCTATGTGAAATAACCACTATTTTATAAAGGTAAAAAAACCATGTTCATTTTTCCCCCACCCTCAAAACTCAATTCCTCCTAGCATTATTTTAACTAAATACTTGCCTCCACCCCACCCCCTCCCCAGAAAGTTCAGAAAGACGCAATAGTCTATTTATTCTGAACCATTTCAAGTCAGATGTTTACCAGGATATTGAGTAAGTACCATTTTTACACCTCCCCCCCAGAACTTAATCCTCAGAACTCCCTCAGGATTAATATTATAGCAAAAATAACATTTAAATATCTCTGACACACATACACACACTTTTACGGTGTTGAAAAAATAGCGAAAAGGCTAATTCATTATCTTATAGAAAAAAAGTTTTATTTTCTATGTGAAAGAACCACTATTTTATAAAGGTAAAAAAACCATGTTCATTTTTCCACCCCACCCTCAAAGCTCAATTCTTCCTAGCATTATTTTAACTAAATACTTGCCTCCACCCCACCCCCTCCCCAGAAAGTTCATAAAGACGCAATAGTCTATTTATCCTGAAGCATTTCAAGTCAGATGTTTACCAGGATATTGAACAAGTACCATTTTTACACCTCCCCCCCCGCAGAACTTAATCCTCAGAACTCCCTCAGGATTAATATTATAGCGAAAATAACATTTTAATATCTCTGACACACACACACACACACACACACACACACTTTTACAGTGTTGAAAATATGGCGAAAAGAAAAGATTAAAAAAAAATTGGAAGGAAATAGGTTGGTATTTCTAAAACCATGTAGAAAGTAAAGGTAAAAATGCTCACATTTCCAAATTCAGACTGCTGTTGAGTACCGGATGGTTCTTGCAAAGCATGATGGGGGTGACCTAACAATCTTGAGTAGAATGGGCTGATACATTATGAGAAGCAATCCACTCACTGTTCAATTTTCTGCCAGGTTGCATAGAGGTTTGCGCAGAGCTGACACTGGCGTGAGAGGCTCCTGGCATTAAAAGTTGTGTGGTCATTGGCTGGTCCAGAGCATTTGTAATGGGACCAGCATATCTGATGATGGAAGGCCTTGCAGCTTGCATCGATGTGCCATCGTTCCGTCTTGCTCTCTTTTCAGGGGGAGAGTAATTGTAGGAATCCTCCTCCTCCTTAAAAAAGAAGAAAAATTTAGATTGAAATAATGACCCCTCTTTTACAGATAAATTGCCCTCCAAAGTTGATTCTGATGTTTGTAACGCCCTATCTATTAGCGCTTTAGAAATATTTAAAAAAGCTTCTAAAGTAAAATTTTGGAAAATTTTGAGTTTGGGGGAAGGGGGATTTCAAAAACATCTTCCCATAATATACATTATCCTCTAAAGTTGATTCTGATATTTGTAGCGCTCTATTAGCACTTTAGAAATATTTAAAAAAACTTCTAAAGTAAAATTTTGGAAATTTTGAGTTTGGGGGGAGGGGGATCTCAAAAACATCTTCTCATAATATAAATTATCCTCTAAAGTCGATTCTGATATTTGTAGCTCTCTATGTCTTTTTTATGCACAGTTTCATGTTCAAACATCACTTGTGCTTTGCATTTCAAAGGCTTTACTCCCCGTTTAATTTGAGCAGAAAAAGAATCTCTTTGTCAAGCAAACCCTTGCCGCTATCCATAAACATGTGATATTAATAATTTCAGATAATGCACATGCAAAAGGTTGTTTTGAAATTGTCCCTCTTGCTAACAGAATTAAACACAGATGCTTTTAGACAGGAAAAAGAAAGCACACTTTATTTTTGATAATGGGAAAAAGGAGATTTTGAACGAAAAGAAGTATTTCTAATGAATTAAACTCGTAAACAGAGGGGAGGAGGGGGGGGGTTGGGATTTACATAATGGAAAAAAGAGCGTATTTTACGTTTTCTAGTGACTATAATCATCATATTGTAGATTTTGTATTGTTGGGGGGAGGGCTCTGCCCCCTGAAATTTGAATTTACTGGAGGGATGTTAAAATTATTTTATTAGGAAATAAATTTACTAAACTGAACTTACATTATAAACCGGTCTATCCATAACTTCAAAGTCAATAATATTTAGTGTATTATCCATGGTATGTTAAAACATTATGGAAATTTAATCGTAATGCATGGCCATTATATATAAAATCTCAAGGACGAATGAAAATCACTCTTTTTTATTTGTATCCAATCACCAGTCAAGTTATCGTATACGGAGCAACCTCCGCTGTCACTGATTGGCCCTAAAAAAACGGATGTTGCCTCAAAAACCATTCTGGTTGTGTTATATAATCTAGACTATACTCTCAAAACATGTTGGACCACTTTATAGGTTTGACAGCTTTTTTAAAATGTGCATGTGAAACCTAAGTGTATATTCATGTGCAATTGATATCAATAGCAAAAAAAACAGTCTGGTTGTGTTATACAATCACAACCATACTCTCAAAGCGTGTTTGACTATTTTATAGGTAAAGGTTTGCCAGCTTTTTTGTAATGTGCACGTGAAGCTACGCTGCATGTTCTTGTACCTTGTATTCTTGTAGTTGATATCAATAACAAAAAGCCAGTCTGGTTGTCTTATACAATCTTGACTATAGTTTCAAAACGTGTTTGACCTTTTTATACGTATAAAAGGTTTAATCGCTTTTTAAAATGTGCACGTGAAACTGTACTGCATATTCTTGCCTCAGGCGTAAGTTTCCTTGTCCCTTTTCTTGTCCCTTTCAAATCTTATACAAGCTTACTACTTCGGTCATCTTTGGGGCAAAATCTTTGGTGCCGCAATATGGCTCACAGCAAGAAAATTTATTTTGAACTAACAGACATAAACTTTTTGTTTCATCATCAATCGGTACTCCTTAAACAGCTTATGAATGTACAGCACAACAGTTTTTATTACTATTAAATTAAAAAACAAACAAGTTTTTTCAACTGAAAGTAAGGAGCGACATTAAAACTTAAAACGAACAGAAATTATTCCGTATTTGAAAGGGGCTGTCCCCTCCTCAACAGCTCACTCTTTACGCTAAAGTTTGACTCTGTCTTACAACTTTATTTTTTTAAACAATATGTACTGCATATTCTTGCCTCAGGCGTAAGTTTCCTTGTCCCTTTTCTTGTCCCTTTCAAATCTTATACAAGCTTACTACTTCGGTCATCTTTGGGGCAAAATCTTTGGTGCCGCAATATGGCTCACAGCAACAAAATTTATTTTGAACTAACAGACATAAACTTTTTGTTTCATCATCAATCGGTACTCCTTAAACAGCTTATGAATGTACAGCACAACAGTTTTTATTACTATTAAATTAAAAAACAAACAAGTTTTTTCAACTGAAAGTAAGGAGCGACATTAAAACTTAAAACGAACAGAAAATATTGGTGGGAAAAATTAACATGGGCTCTTATAGTTAAACGAGGTTTTTCGTAAACGTAAATTCGGGGGGTAATTTTTTCGGTCTGAAAATATCAAAAAGCCCTAACAGGTCGAATTCCACTTCGAATGAGTCCCCATTCACCCGGATCCGTTGCCAACTGTGGCCTGTAGGCGTGGCTGATAAAAAAAAATAACTGGATGAACATTAAGTGGCTATATTTGGTTTTTGGAAAACAGGGAAGGAGTGATCGGATTGAGCTGAAATTTTGAGGATAATTTCACGTCGAAAATAAAATTCCAGGCCAAGAATGAATGTAGATCTCTTGAAACTTACATTCAAAATTTTTCAATCTAATAAGAATGTTCGACGTTTTACTTTCAGTTAAAAAAAAATTGTTTTTTTTATTTAATTCAAATAAAAGGCAATATGCTTGTCATTCTGCTAAAAATGATTGGCAGATAGAGAAATGGGGTTAAAGTAGTCAGAACAGTCAATTTTGTCTTCAGTAATACTCATTCTGAAATCCATGTACGGTTTTAGTTTAAATAAGGTACAATATGCCAACTTTTGTACAAAAAAGCTGAAATCGGTTTGAGAAAGCGTTTTTGGAAAGATATGACCCAAACATGGTTTTCCAGTGGTGCGGATCATAGAACGGGAATCATGAAAGGGAAGACCTTTCTATGAATCCAGTTCAAAAAAGATGGAACGTGCGTACCTTTGTGCTTGAAGTTAGTGGTGGGAGGGGAAGAGTGGTATTTGAAGCCTATTTTGCAGTTTATTATTCTGGTTTTAAAATTTAAAAATCCTTGAATCCTTGTGTCATTTCCCTTTAAACCAGGTGCAGCATGCCTGCCCTTCCGGGAAAGGAAAACAAATAGTTTGAAGAGGGAAGGGAGGGCTGGTGAAGGGGCCAAAGCCTGCTTTGTGATAATTTATATTATCACAAAAAGTTATCACGAAAATTCTCTTCAAAAAGTTGCAACACAACTAACCTTCTCCTAAAAATAAAACAGTAGGATGAGCATTTTGAGGGTGGAGGATGGCACCACCCTCCGAATCTATCTCTGAAATTATAGATATTGAAAGTTCTTATGTGAATTTGGCTCAAGAGTATTTGATGTGCATACCTTTTAGCCAAACGTAGTGGAGGGGAAGGGTAGGACTGGAGATTGAATTAATGGTGACAAAACGGATTTTTGTTTTGCAATGATTCATATTGTTATCAGTTCTTTCCGGTGTATACCACAACAAAAAGCTTGTAAGTCCCTCAACAACTTCAACATGACAACGGGCGAATTGAAATGATAATCAAACAGTTCGTGGTAACGAACTGTAAATAAGGAGCGACCCGGCTCAATAGTAACCGCAACTCTAAAAAACGGAATTTTGATACCAATAGATACATCAAAAGAACCAAATTTTTATACTGATTTCAAAAATATAAGTTTCATTAAGTTCAATCTTACCCAATAAAAGTAATGCGCCTGAGAAAATTTGCCTTATTTTCGAAAAAAGAAGGAAACATCCCCTAAAAGTCATAGAACCTTAATGAAATTCACACCATCAGATTCAGCGCATCTGAGACCCCGAATGTAGAGGTTTCAAGCTCCTATCTACAAAGATGTGGAATTTTGTATTTTTTTTCCCAGAAGAATGATCACGGATGCGTGTTTATTTGTTTTTTTCCCAGGGGTGATCGTATCGACCCAGTGGTCTTAGAATATCACCGGAGGGCTCATTTGAATGGAAATTAAAACTTCTAGCGCCTGTTTTAAGTGAAAAAAAAAATGGATGGCAACTAGGCTCCCTCCCACGTTCATATTTTCCCAAAGTCACCCAATCAAAATTTTGAGATAGCTATTTTGTTCAGCATGGTTGAAACTATAGTAACTATGTCTTTGAGGATGATTTAATCCCCCACAGTTCCCGGGGGAATGGCGGCAAGTTATGAACTTTGCCCAAAGTTTACATATAGTATTGGTTATTTGGAAGTATACAGACGTTTTCAGGGGGAATTTTTTCTGGTAGAGGGGGGGGGTGGGGAGGGTTACTTAGGAGGATCTTTCCAAGGAGGAGGTTTTCATGGGGGAAGGGACATTGCTATGAAGGGGGCACCAAATTTCCCAGCATTATTTAAACAAACGATCAAAAAATAAATAAAAAAAACACGTTTTTCAACTGAAAGTAAGGAGCAACATCAAAACTTAAAACGAACAGAAATCATTACGTATATGATTGGTTCCACCCCCTAGTCATTACCTCGCCTTTTACGCTAAAGTTTTTTTTGTCATTTCATAAGAGCTATTTATTCTAATTAACGGCCTTTGTCATTCTTAAAGAATTGGAACAAAATTAGCATAAAGAGCGAGGCATTGACTAGAGGGCGAACCCCCTAATATACGTAATAAAAACATACGAGTATAGAAGTTCGTTACGTAAGTTAATTAGTAAGTTACGTATATTTATTACTAATAAAAAAGTTCCGTAAATAAAATTAAACAACTTTCGAGAAAGCCATTTAACCAAAAAAGTAAAATTAGTATAAAAATTTCATTTTAATTCGCATGTACGGTGAGCCAAAATCAAAACCTGCATTAAGTCAAAAACGTTCAGAAATTAAATAAAAAAGAACAAGTTTGATTAATCAAATAGTTCGTGGTAACTAACTATAAGTAAGGAGCGACCCGGCTCAATGGTAACCGAAACTCTAAAAGACGGAATTTTGGTACCAATAGATACATCAAAAGAATCAGATTTTAATTCTGATTTCAAATATATAAGTTTCATCAAGTTTAATCTTACCCATCGAAAGTTACGCGCCTGAGAAAATTTGGCTGATTTTCGAAAAAAGGAAGAAAGACCCCCTAAAAGTTATAGAACCTTAATGAAATTCACACCATCATATTCAGCGTATCAGAAAACCCTACTGTAGAGGTTTCAAGCTCCTATCTACAAAAATGTGGAATTTTGCATTTTTTGCCAGAAGATAGATCACGGGTGCGTGTTTATTTGTTTGTTTGTTTTTTTTTCTTTTCCCCAGGGGTAATCGTATTGACCCAGTGGTCCTAAAATATCGTAGGAGGGCTCATTGGAACTGAAATTAAAAGTTCTAGTGCCCTTTTTAAGTGACAAAAAAAATGGAGGGCAACTAGGCCCCCTCCCACGCTCATTTTTTTCTCAAAGTCACCCAATTAAAATTTTGAGATAGCAATTTTGTTCAGCATAGTCGAGTATCTTATAAATATGTTTTTCACGATGACTTAATCCCCCACGGTTCCCCGGGGAAGGGCTGCAAGTTATGAACTTTGCCCATTGCTTACATATTGTATTGGTTATTGGGAAGAATACAGACATTTTCAGGAAGAATTTTTTTCTGGTGGGGGGGCTGGAGGAGGGGGTTACTCGGGAGAATCTTTCCGTGGAGGATGTTTCTTTGGGGTAAGGGACATTTCTATGAAGGGGGCGCCGGATTTCCAAGCATTATTTAAAAAACGATCAGAAATTAAATTAAAAAAACAAGTTTTTTCAACTGAAAGTAAGAAGCAACATTAGAACTTTAAATGAACAGAAATTATTACGTATATGAGGGGGTTCTCCCCCAAGTCAATACCTTGCTCTTTACGCTACAGTTTTTTTTAGTGCTTTCAAAAGAGCTATCTATTCTAATTAAACGGCCTTTGTGATTCAGGGGTTTGTGAATTAAATTTTTTTTTAATTTTAACGTAAAGAGCGTGGTATTGACTAAGGGGAGAACCCCATCATATACGTAATAACATATACGTAATAAAAAAAAAACAATAAAAAAAAACAAGCGATACGGTTCAATAGTAATCGAAACTTTAAAAAACGGAACTTTGATGTCAATAAATGTATCAAAAGAATGGGCTTATAATGCTGATTCTAAATATATTAATTTTATTAAGTTTAGTACTACTCATCAAAGGCTACGAGCCTGAGAAAATTTACCTGAGATTTACCTGATTTTTTAAAGAGGGGGGATACATCCCCTAAAAGTGAAAGAATTTTAATGAATATCACACCGTCAGATTCAGCGTATCAGAAAACCCTAGAACATAGGTTTCAAGCTCATATCTGCAAAAATCTGCAACTTTGTTTTTTTGCCAGAAGAAAAATATACGAATATAGAAGTTCATTACGTAAGTTAATTTGTAAATTACGTCAGGACCAAATTTAGAGACAGCCATTTAGCAAAAGAAAAGTAAAATTTTTATGCAAATTTTGTTTACTTATTCAATGACGGTGAGCCAAAATAAAAGCTGCATTAACTAAAAAGTGATCAGAAATTAAATAAAAAAAACAAATTTTTTAAACTGAATGTAAGGAGCGACATTAAAACTTAAAACGAACAGAAATTATTCTGTATATGAAATGGGCTGTCCCCTCCTCAACGCCTCGCTCTTTACGCTCAAGTTTTACTCTGTCTCACAACTTTATTTTTTAAAACAACAAAAAACTTTAGCGTAAAGAGCGAGGCGTTGAGGAGGGGACAGCCCCTGTCATATACGGAACAATTTCTGTTCGTTTTAAGTTTTAATGTCGCTCCTTACTTTCAGTTTAAAAAACTCGTTTTTTTTATTTAATTGAAAGTAAGGAACGAAATTAAAGCTTCAAACGAACAGAAATTATTCCGTATTTGAAAGAGGCTATCCCCTCCGCAACGCCTCACTCGTTACGCTAAAGTTTTTAAACTGAAAGTTTTAACGTCGTTCCTTACTTTCAGTTAAAAAAACTTGTTTTTTTATTTAATTTTTGAACGTTTTTGAATTAATGCAGGTTTTGATTTTGGCTCATCGTACATGAATAATTAAAACAAAATTTGCATATTAATTTTACTTTTATTTGGTTAAATGGCTTTCTCGAAACTTGTTTAATTTTATTTACGAACATTTTTATTAGTAATAAATATACGTAACTTACGAATTAACTTACGTAACGAACTTCTATATTCATATATTTTTAATACGTATATTAGGGGGTTCGCCCCCTAGTCAATACCTTGCTTTTAAGCTAAAGTTCGAATTTTATTTCCAATCTTTAAAATGACCCCTTAATCACAATCAGTTGATCAGTTGAAAAACTTGTTATTTTTTTACTTAATTTCTGATCTTTTCTTTAATAATACTTAGAAATCCAGCGCCCCCTTCATAGCAATGTCCCTTCCCCCGTGAAAACTTTCTTCATGGAAAGATCCTCCCATATAACCCCCGAACCAACCCCTCCCCCCACCTACTAGAAAAAATCCCCCCCTGAAATGCTTCCCGTCTGTATACTTCCCATCTAAGCAATACTATAGATAGATAGATAGATAGATATTTATTGCAAAACAATAGCCTCTTTGGGCCAAGGCAAAATCAAACACAGTTGCATATATAGTTAAAACACATGATAATAACATATATAACAATAACTAAACATAGCCCATAGCAAATAAAAATAAAATAACATAACAATTGCAGCACAAAAGCACACATAATACTATAAAACTAACTCACATAATTACACACAATGTCACACACATAATAATAATAATAATAATAATAATAATAATAATAATAATAATAATAATAATAATCGTGTATTCAAAAGCCTTTATACAGGGCCATATACACAATACATCAAATATAACAGGAAAACAAAAATAAAACTCCCTTCAGCCTTCTTTTTCCAAACCATAACAAATCTTCTTCCCAATAGTTCCTTTCTTATCTTTAGCGCCTGATCCACAAATCTACATAATCTACACATGAGGCTAGGTAGCGTCAGAGACAACATACCCCGAAGTGAAAAATTACTTTTCCCCAAAATACCCTCCCTCAAATCAGTAAGCCCCTGGCACGGGCACAGAAAATGGTCCAGATTTTCCTCTTCAATATTACAAATGGGACACGTGTACCTAGACGCCGGGAACCCCTTACCTCTCTCAAATACTTTACTCCTCCATCTTAAAGGCAAACAGTTGGCCCGCACCTGCAACCAATATGACAAATACTTACTTGGCAAATTAAATTCAAAGTAAATCTCCGGGTCAAACACCCTTTTCACTTCCTTATAAACACTTAATGTCTCGGATCTCTCAATTTCATTCCCCCATGTCTGTGTCTCCTGGTCTTCTAATCTTTGTTTAACTATTCCTATTATATCAATCTGACTATTAGCGGGGCCTCTACCATCATTCCATATATATGACAATCCTAATCTGTCTAATAAGGATTTAACCTTAAACGGCCACGACCTCTTACGCCCTGAAGCAAGTAGCTCTTCATAGGCCTCTCTAATAAGTTTACCTCGTGGTACCTGCACTAACTTCATCCAAAATCTAACTACCTGAACTAGCCTATGTTTACGGAGCGAAAAAAGCCCTAGCTCCCCTTTCAAAAACTGGGTATGCGTAGTTCTATGGAGGCCGAAAAGCCTTTTGTAATAACTTATCTGAAGGGTCTCCAGCTGTTCTGCCGCTTCCATCCCCCATAATTCCCCACCATAATGAATAACTGGCATAATCTTCGTTAAAAATATTCTCTTATGCATTGCTAGACTTTTAATACCCATAACCGTACCATTCCTCAAAACCGTCGATATAGCCCCTTTCCCCCTTTTTACTGACTCTTTAATGTGGGCACACCAACTACCATTATTTTGAAATACAAAACCTAAATATTTTGAATTTTCAACTATCTTTATTTCATCACCTTTAAACATAAACTTACCATTACTTTCTTTATCATTTCTTTTACCAAAAATAACTATTTCTGTCTTCTTAACATTAAGTTGGAGCTTCTTCAGATCTAAGTAATCTGCAACAAGATCTAACAAAATCTGTAATTCCTGGGCAGACTTAGCTACAAGTACGCTATCATCAACGAAAAGCAAAACTGAAAATAATTTTGAGCCAAGACCCACTGTCGGAGCCCACCTTCTTTCCAAAAACTCAACTAAATCATTTATAAATATAGAAAACAAACGGGGGGAAAGAGCACTACCTTGTTTTACCCCTTTACGGTTTCTATATACTCTGGAAAAACCCTGATCTATTACCTTTACTACCGCCTTAGTTCCGCAATACATGCTAGTAACTAACCTCACAAAAATACTAGGTAATCCTATACTTCTAAGAATATCTACCAAAAGCACCCTCTCAACATTATCAAAAGCTTTTCTTAGGTCTATAAAAGCTGCATATAGACGGCTATTCCCTGTTCCATACTTATCGACTAAAGCTCTAAGCACAAATACCCTATCTGCTGTACTATAGCCTTTCCTAAATCCTCCTTGCTCATCATTTATAATCTTACTTTTATCTAACCACCTATCTAGCCTCCTATCTAAAATTTTCTCTAACGCTTTACTAAAAACTGGTGCTAGAGCTATGGGCCTATAGTTATCATTCGAGCTAGGGTCCCCCTTCTTAAAAAGCGGTATAACAACTGAAGTCTTCCATAATTCTGGCCACTTACCTGTAGATACAATGCTATTAAATGCGATAACTAATATCGACAAAAACACCGACAAAAATTTCTTAACCACCCAGGCTGGTATCCCATCCAAACCTGGGGCTGAACCTCCTTTCATCTTACTAACTACTTCTCTAACCTCCTCTCTTGTTACTTCCCCTACTAATTCATAATCATTCTCCTGTAGCGGAAAAATACTTTCACCTGAACATGACGACTGTCTATCCTCATCTAGCCCTTCACAATCTCCTTCTAAATTCTCAAAATAACCAGGCCACGACTCCGGTGAAGGAGTTCGACCTGAAATATTAGCTCTTTCCTTTCTCATTCTACTCCAAAATTCTTTAACATTCCCTAGTATAAAATCCTCCATCATCTTTTTCCTTTCTAAACTATCCCATTCCCGACTTTTCCTCTTCAGCAATTTCTTATATTCCCTATTCTTAACTCTATAAAAATTCAACGCTTCTAACCGCAATTCTTCATCCTGGCACTGCCTAACAATTTCTAATTCTGTTTCTACCTCCTGCTTTAACCTTCTACATTCCTCATCATAATATCCTTTATCTCCTGATTTAACTTTCCTTTCTACCGCTTTACTAGACCACTGGTGCACAAACTCACATAACTCGGTAAGGACTTCCTCAGCACCGCAATCTAGATTTCTAATCTCCTCTAATCTATCCATTACTTCCGGTCTCGCTATTATCTCATTCTTATTATCAATTTCTTTATTATTCCAATCTCTTTTTAACGATTTTCGAACTCTAACCTTCTCTTGACCGACTGTATCATACCTCTTTACAATACCGCTCCTCTTACCTTCAACCTCTATAGCCAACTCTAACTGAACTGGCCAGTGGTCTGAACCAACTGACTGAAGTACCTCAACGTCAACTGATTGAGCTGCAAGTCCACTGTCAACCAACACATAATCTATCAGACTCGGACGAGCTCCCGACATACAGGTAAACTCCCCTACTCCCCCATTAGTTCCAAATCTCCCATTCCCAATTATTAGACCATTCTCCGAGCAGAGCTCCAAGAGCCTTCTCCCCCAACAATTCACCTTCCTATCCGTATCTCTGCTATTTCTAGGCATTCCATACTCAGATGGAACCAAGTCTGGCACTTCTCGGAACGATACACTCTCCATTTCTAATACAGCACCCGTATAAGCGTTAAAATCCCCCATAACAACAAAAACATCCTCTGTAAAATCCCTTCTTAGTCTACTTAACTCTTCAGCTAACACATCCCATGTTTCCTCTCTATTATAGTAACTATTCTGAGGCGCTATATACACAGATCCTAAAGTCATCCATTTGTTTCTCACTAACTCCAATCGTACCCAAAGAATGTTCTCTGAATTACTAGCGATTCTATGATAAATCCGGAAACGAGCTTTACTTAGTAACACGGTTATCCCTCCATAGCAGCGCATGTTTCCAGCTGACTTTCGCGCAACATGCTCAACACTAAAACCGTCGAATATCGGAGGGTCACTTGCGCTATGCCATGTTTCAACTAACCCTATAATATTGATTGACTTTCAATCTTCACTAATCTGTTTCACTTTATTTTTCACACCTTGTACGTTCCAGGTTACTAAACTTATTCGATGTATATGGCCGGTTTTTTCCTAGTCCCTGCGTACCTGTCGCTCTTCGGTATTAACTGCATCAAAATCTGAATCTTCCGGAGTAATGCGGTAATAGTCACGATATCTGTGACTATAGGGGGTACCTCCACGGGGGCCCCTCGACACGTACCGACCAACTCTATCTGACCAACCACCCGTGGGCGACACTCGCCTGGAAACATTCCTACTCTTTCCCCTTGACTGTTCTTCAGGACTAATAACTTCCGAAAATTTTCGCGTCTTCTTATCATTACCCTTTAATGGAGACCTCGCTAAAATAGTGTCTTTATGGTAGGTTTTACTGCCAGTAGGTGCGGGGTTATTCAAATCAACTTCAACTACTGTTTCCGCATCGCTATCAGACATTGTTGCATCGCTACCCGAATTGCCTTCCGCATTTCCTCGAATAACAACTTCGCTTGCCTTTTGTACTTTTTGCGTGGTGCGCGGAGTCTCCTTTATAACCTTATTCGGTAGCTCATCATATTTAAACATAACATCGTTCACATAGAGTTTGACACCCCTGAGATAGGCAGAATGACCTTCAGAGAGAGCTTTATTCATTTCTACTCTGAGGTGCTTTCTAGCTTGACGCTGGGCGGGGCTATAATTGGGTGCAGCAGAAAGTCCATATTCTCGTAGAAGTGGATTTCCCCTTAAAATCATATTTCTTACATCCATCGAATTCAGCTTTAGCACAATAGGACCCGCCTTCAATCGGAAAGAGTCTCTTACATCACTGCGGGTGAGGCGCAAATTGGGAATTAGGTCGTTCAAAACCTTCATAATCTCTTCACTAAGGGTATACCTTCTCGGATCCACCGCCTCAAAGTTGTAGATTATAACATTGCTGCGCCGCAACTCATCCTCTAAACGGTCAGCTCTAAGCGTGGCTGACTGTAAATTTTGGCAAACCAGTATCAATTCACTTTTCAGTTTATCGTTAGCTTCCGCGTTCGATTTTAGCTGAACATTCACTTGTGCTAACTGTGCCTCGACAGAAGTTACACTTTCCAGAAGTTTGGGGAGAGCGTCCATTTTTGATGTCAATTCCGGCAGCAAATCCAGCTTAAAATTTATCTCTTGTAGAAACTGACTGTTCATTGTCGAATCACCTCTATCCGCTTGCATTGTAACAAAAACTAATCAGTGACGTCACCGAGTAATAACAATCCAGTCAAAAAAATCCAATCTCCTGACCGTACTCCACGTAGTCCTTTATCTGAATCGTTCGTATTATTTCACTATCGCAACGCTCTCACTTGGTATCAAATCGATGTTCACCCTTCGAATGCTGAATGAATATGCCAGGGGGGGGGCAATAAACTCCCCCCGTTATCCAAAAATTCCTTGCAATAAACCATGTCAGCCAGCGGTTAGTTAGCTTATCCAATAATTAGTTTATTTATCCAATAGATTACGTCACAGTGTACTTGGCACGGAATACAACACAGATAGATTTTCGAACTTGCTCGGTTGAATGCTAGTTTCTAAATTCCTTATGAAATATACTTGCGCAATAAATTATCCTTTTTGTCACTTCAAATATAATCCGATTACGAATGCTATTTATTTGCTTAGATGTTCACAGCAAGGGAGCTGAATGAGAACTGATACTATATGTTAACATTGGGTAAAGTTCATAACTTTCAGCCCTCCCCCTGGGGACTTCGGGAGATTCAGTCATCCTAAAAGACATTGTTATCATATTTTCGACCATGCTGAACAAAATGGCTATCTCAAAATTTTGATCGGGTGACTTTGGGAAAAAATGAGCGTGGGAGGGGGCCTAGTTGCCCTCCATTTTTTGGTCACTTAAAAAGGGCACTAGAATTTTTAGTGTCCGTTCCAATGAGCCCTCCCACGATGTTCTAGGACCATTGGGTCAATGCGATCACCCTTGGGAAAAAAAAAAAAAAAACACGCATCGGTGATCTTTCTTCTGGCAAAAACTGCAAAATTCCACATTTTTGTGAATAGGTGCTTGAAACCTCTGCAGTAGGGTTCTCTGATATGCTGAATATGATGGTGTGATTTTCATTAAGGTTTTATAACTTTTAGGGGTCTTTCTCCCTTTTTTCTAAAATCAGCCAAATTTTCTCAGGCACATAACTTTTGATGGGTATAACTAAACTTGATGAAACTTATATCTTTAAAATCAGTATTAAAATCTGATTCTTCTGATGTATCTATTGGTATCAAAATTCCGTTTTTTTAGAGTTTCGGTTACCATTGAGCCGGGTTGCTCCTTGCTTACAGTTCGTTACCACCAACTGTTTGATCAGAATCCTTCAAGGATTTTTGGTCCATGTTAATGGAATCCAATACCCCCCTTCCCATTTATTTCCCATTGACAGCTTTCTCGCACAAGGGTATACAGTTTGTACCTTGTTTGAACCAGAATAACACAAGGGCTTTCAATTGTTTCTATAGAGTAACCAAAGTGCGCCACAGCCCTCCCCTCCCCCCTATAGTGTCACCAGCTATTCAGAACAAAGGTAAGCATGTTGTGCGCTGTTTCTACCAAAGTCATGCGAGGATTTTAATATATATGACTACAGGACCAAAATGCTCCAATGTCTCCTCCCACGTCCAACTGGTCCGCAGAATGATAAATATTCTGCATCTTGTTTAAATTAAAAACAAGCAATAATTTTCAGTAATTATGACTTGAGATGTGGGAACTACAAAGTTATTGTTGAGTACTTCATTTTGGCATAGATTCACATAAAATATCTCTATTTGTAAAGTCTGTTCTACCTTCATCATTAAAGGGCATGGTAACCCCAATGGTAACAAATTTCACCCTTCCTCTCTTACAATAGAGTATAGTTTTTTTTTCTTCGGTTTGCATTTTCTCGACACTTTTTCCTTTCTACAAAAAAGTCACAGGATGGGGTGAGGACATTATCATGACCATAGAGATAAAAATAAGAATAGAGGTCAGACTGCAAAAACTTGCCGCTAAACCGGAGTAACGCAAATTTTAGCATGGTCGTGATTTTAAGAGTTTAGCAAAATAACGATAACTTGCAATCATAACTCTCTCTTAGACCATGTAGAAGCAGAGCATAGAGTAGGCTACTCTTAAAGTTACGGCTGACATTCAAAATTTACAAATTTAATATGACTCCTGGCTAACGGCGAAATCTGACGACGAAATTTTCCAGAAATCCGTGCAATTTCTCTCTTATTATATTTTTCTGTCGAATAAAGTCAACCAAGTACAATGGTACAATGGATATACACCCCAAGTGTATACTATTGATTGAATAGCAAATGTATAGCGACGCAAAAAAAATTACCGTTTCAGGATGTATTAATTATTCGTACAATTGATAAACTGGATTTTACAATTTACAGAAAACCCACACGAAACAACAGATATCTACATTTTAAATTCAATCACCCCCCCCCACACAAATTAAAAGAGCTGTTGTTACCTCTCTTGTAGATCGTGCCCTAAACATTTGCTCTGACTCTCACATCACAGATGAACTAAATCTTATTAGAGACATACTTTTTGAAAACGGTTATCCTATTGTCTTTATTAACAATACATTTAGCCGAAGATTGTCAAGACACTCCCGTAAAATCAAGGCTCTTTTACCAAGTGAAGTTCCCGCCAAGCCCTCAAATATAATTTACCTTCCATACAAAATAATTTTTATATAGTATTTACCAATAATTTTAAAATCATGAATCTCGTAAACTCTGGTAAAGATATAACCCCAGTTACTCGCCAAAGAGGGGTTTATGAAATACCATCATGGTAGAACCCATTAAAATTTAGAAAAACGTCTACAACATCACAAAGATGACATTACTAAAGCTTTAAATTATAATAGTACGAATATTTCTTTTGATTCTGCTTTAAGCTGTCATATATGTGATAACCCTAGCCATAAAATGCTTTTTGAACAAACTTCCCTTACTAGCATTGATTTTGGCATAAAATAGGTTGTTCGAGAGGCAATTGTAATTAAAATCAAAATAAATTGTAATAATTCTTTAAATAGGGATTTGGGGGAACATTCGCTTAATAACTTATATACAAATTTAATTAGAAATGATTTAACTAATTATACTAAAAACCAGTAGACAATGCCACTCAACCTGTTACGGATAGACCTTCTAGGCTGCCTGCCAAAAAGGTATGATTAGCTTTAAGAGATTGTTTCTAAATGTTTTTTTACTCCATTTGAATGAAGTAGATAATTTCGGAGACCACACTGCCTTTCCATGACGATAAAATAAAAGTCCAAAATAGGGATAAAATCCTTTTTAATAGACAGTGTATAAAAAATTTCACAAAAAATATCAGATATTTCGGTCACATATACAGTGACCGTCATCAGTAGTAAAACTAAACTAAAACAATTTAAAACAAAAGTATATATACTAAATCAAATAAAACTACATATTGTTTAAATCTCTAATTCTTTTCAAAGCAAAGGCGGAAGCTAGCCTCTTTGACCTTCTTGGATTCGGTTCATTAGCGTTCAATGATATAACATTTGGACAAAGGTCAACTACATTGGGTGAATTGAACGTTACTGTCAGATTTTAATGAATTATCATAGATAGAGTTCAGCCCATATTCAACTGTATCCCAATTCAAAGCAATATTCTTGAATAAGATTTTCTTTATTTCAAGCGTTTCACGAAAATTTTGCTTTAAACCCCAATCCCTAGAAATCAAAGAGACATTCTCGAAGAATAGATTTTTGTCTTATAGTTCCGGTCACGCTCGCCAAGTAAAAATTGGTTTGATCATTTCTTTAACTGATCGGATCTTTAGTATTTGCTCTCCAAAATTTGTTGAGGAGGGGTTGTCTTTTCTAAGGAAAATACTAATAAGCAACATGTATCCAGAATGTTGAATTAACCAGACTTTTTCAAAAAGAAGAAAAAGGTTTCTAGAGATTTCTAAGGAAGTCTTGGAGACAACTCGGGAGAAGGATGTTTTTTTTCCTTACCATATGTTCCCGGGCTAAGTGAAAAACTTAAAAGAATTTTACAAAGCAATGGTCTAAGGGTAGCTTTAAAGAGTAATAATAATTTGGGTAGTTTTCTAAATTCTGGGAAGGATCTAACTTCATTGGGGCAACAAAGTAGGGTTTATCAGATCCCATGTACTTGCGGAAGCTCATATGTGGGACGTACTAACCAGAGTTTGGAAATGAGATTATTACAACATAAAGATTCTATTTCTTCGGCTTTAAAGCAAGATTCTAAGTCTGAAGATTTTACTTCAGCCCTTTGAGAACATATTTTTAATTTTCCAGACCATTTTATTTTGTTCGAAAATGTCTCTTTGATTTCTAGGCATCGGGGTTTATAAGCAAAATTTTCGTGAAACGCTTGAAATAAAGAAAATCTTATTCAAGAATATTGCTTTGAATCGGGATACAGGTGAATATGGGCTGAACTCCATCTATGATAATTTATTAAAATCTGACAGAGTAAAGTTCAATTCACCCAATGTAGTTGACCTTTGTCCAAATGTTATATCATTGAACGCTAATGAACCGAATCCAAGAAGGTCAAAGAGGCTAGTTTCCGCCTTTGCTTTGAAAATAACTAGAGATTTAAACAACGTGTAGTTTTATTTGATTTAGTATATAAACTTTTGTTTTAAATTGTTTTAGTTTAGTTTTACTACTGATGACGGTCACTGTATATGTAACCGAAATATCTGGTATTTTTTTTGAAATTTATTATACACGGTCTATCAAAAAGGATTTTATCCCTATTTTGGACTTTTATTTTATCATTTGAATGAAATTTCTTTTTTCACTTCGTTTTAATGTACCAGTCCTGGTTGAACTTCCTTGAAGTAATGATGCTAGGGCTGTTTTGGAAATATTTCAGTTTTAAAGATTGTATTTTAATGAGTTATTTTATATTCGTTTTTTCTACATTTGTTTTGCTGAGGACGGCCCTTGGATATAGGGTCGAAATATTCATTTAAAGTACGTTCCATTGTCTTATATAAAAAAAATTCCCTATTGTTCTACTTATTGTTTATGAATGTTGATTGACGTATAAACCACAACCCTGAATATTTTATAATGAAAAACTTCAGCTAAAAAATCCTTTTATGAGCTGTAACAAATTTTCTTATGCAATTTTGTAAGAGAATTGGCCTCAAAAGAAGGAAGATGCTAATAAAAATGCACGATCCAATTCCAAATTTATGGCAACGGAGGTTTTAATCTATATCTAAAAATGTAACGTTTTGTTGCTTTTTTGAGAAGGGGCAGTGATGCATCTTTTTCACCTTGAGTGACACTATCGAAGCAGTGATGGTATAATATTGGAAGAGGGATCGTTCGAACGGATATTTTGAGTTCTATTGCCTTTTTTGCCCAGTGACAGAAATTGTAGCAAACCAAAGTGTCAATTTCCGCCATTTTTGTGTCATAGAACAACAATTTTGACCATAATAGAGGCAACATACTATCTAGCGAATAATCCTGACATATTCAATTCGCTTAACGCTATTGAAAAGTTATTTGAGTAGACTCTGGTTTCTAAGGCTGTACTATCATCCAGTGGCACAAACGTTCCCAATTAGATACTCGTTATACTGGTTCCCCGATTTTTACTCTAAAGCTTCAACATATTGATCATAAAAAAATAAATCATAAGCTTGAACTTTAGCCTTTAAAACCGGGAGTGTTGGGGAATTGCAACCCCCTTATATACGCATTGGATAATTTCTGTTCGGTTCTAAGTTTTAACTTTACTGTTTACTTAAAAAAAATAATCAAATGGCAGGAGTTTTTTGACACACGTGGCTTAATTATATAATGAACTTTCAGCTTTCAGCTACTGCAAGAGGACATCAAAGAGGACTGATTGGTGATTTTAAGAGTTGTATTGTCCTACTGCCTTTCCAAATAATTTCATCGAAAAATGGGTCATTTTCAAACGTACTGAAACGTCAACAGGTTGCCCTCTTTTTGCCACATGGTGTTTATCTCGGAGTGTTACGTGTGCCGCACAGTTACACCATCCGGGGTACGTTTATTTTGAAAGTCGTTGACTCCTTGGTTTCCAATAATACATAAGTTTAGCTATTGGGTAAAGAACGGGGCGTTGAGAGAAGGTTTCAGCCCTCTCATATTTTCGATTATATCTGTTGGTTTTGGATTTTACTTCCATGTTTACTTCTAAGCAAAACACGTTCGTCCCATTGAATAAAAATATTTAATTATTCGTAATGTGCAATTTAAATGGTACAATCCAGTTTTCTGCTATAAAACCGTTAACTATGCAAAAAAAAACAAGAATCCGGTGCAACTTGATATCTACATCTCCACGCAACAAACAACTTTTCTCTTTTCGTTCTATACTTTGGGTGAAAGGCCAGCGACCTGAAAGGTCAATTACAGTTGTTGTTTTATTTTCAAAAAGTACTAACGCTCTATAACATTAAAAAAGAGCTGGTGTACTGAGTACAATTTAGTTTACAACATTTGATGGAAATTGGTAGATTGGTACCTACAGTCAAGAAAACTTTAATGAAAAATCGTCGCTATCGTCGGATCGTCGGATCGTCGAATCGTTAGATCGTCGGATCTAATATTTTCGCACATAATAGGTAATACCGTCAGTGAATTTTACAGAATTAAAATTCCTTAGTACCGTTGGAAAGCTGTTCTGAAAGGGGGAGCGGTAAGGCAAAAAGGCTCTATCACACTTATATCCTCTAGATCTGCTTTGCCCTACCTACCTGCCCTCTAGATCTATCTTCCCTTTCAGATCAAATTTGTAAACGGCCTCGGGCAATTCTCTTGTAAATTTGAAAATATTAAAATCGAGGCGTAATAGTAACGAAATTTTGGACTTTAGCCTCGAAGTCCTGGTACCAGGCACAATGGAAGCCAACGCACCGGCAGGATTCAAAATGTTCTTGTTCATAGATTTCTCCTCTATCACAGAGAGACTTGTAAGCAAGAATCATTAATTATGTTTGTCTTCAAGGGCGAGGGAGTTATTTTTCGTATTCGGTCTACCTTTAACTTGTCATTTAGTTTCTGGTTTAAAATTTCCATTTATCCAAGTCGTGCTACCTTGTATTACGAATCTTTACCTCAGACTTCCTAGCTTTCAATAAATACTTACGAAAATAAAATTTATATTTAACAGAATCAAACTGTTCGTGGTAACAAACTATAAGTAAGGAGCGACTCGGGCGAATAGTAACCGAAAGTTTCAGAAAAAGAATTTTGATAACAATTCTCCTCTGTCATGGAGAGGGAGTTCTAAGCAAAACGCAATAATCATGTTCGTCTTCAAGGACAAGGGGTAGCATGGATGAGCTAATTACTTGCTATTTGGTTTCCAGTCTGAAGTTTCAATATACTCAACCTTTGCTTTTTATGTTCCTGATCTTTATATCAAACATTCTCTTTCTCAATAAATACTTATGGAAATAAAATTTATATTTGACAGAATTTCATAAAATCGACGTTGCTTATCTCTTTAAGGTGAGTTTCTGTGAATTTTATCCCCTAATTGTGCCTTATCTGACTCTCTGCTTTCCTATGGTGGAGGAAAAACTAGAGCAAAAAAACTTTCTTGGGGGCCTATGACTTCAGAAATGCAAAATTGTTAACTTCTTGAATATCTTCTTTTCTTTTTTCTACTTCCAAGAGATGTTGCCCAAGAACGTTTTTACTTCTACAAAGAAATAAAAGAAAAATAATGTAACTAAGGAAAAAAACAAAACATTGCTATGCATTAGAGGAGTTCCCAAATTTGTAATACGTGGTATTCAAGCAAAGATGATTGGTGATCATAGGCAGCGCAATCGCGCTGCCTAAGTAAAGAACGAGGTTGGCACAATGTATTATTATTTTTTTTCCATATCAGGGCACTTTGTATCGAAGGAGTTGTCGTGGAAACTTCGAAAAGGGCTCATTCGATTGGAAACTGGAGTGGAAATTGGAAATTGGAGCCCTTTTTAATAGTCGAAAGTGATTGGAGGGCAACTATCCCCCCCCGCCATGCCCATCAATCCCCCAAACACATCCAATCAAAATTTTGAGATAGCCATTTTGTTCAGCGTAGTTGATTTCCAAGTAGAAAATATGTTTTTGAGGGGGAAAAATCCCTCACAACCCTCAGGGCAAGGGTTTTAAGTTATGCCCTGGGGGCATATAAGAACGATGTTGGCACAATGTATTATTTATTTTTTTTTTTTAGAGCAGGGCACTTCGTATCGAAGAAGTTGTCGCAAAAACCTCGAAAAAAGCTCATTGAATTGGAACTTGAAGTGGCTTGTACCCTGTTTAATAGTCGAAAGTGATTGGAAGGCGCCTAACACCCCTTCCACGCCACCGTTTCCCGAAACACATCCAATCAACATTTTAAGATAACCATTTTAATCAGCGTAGTTGATCTCCAGATAGAAATTATGGTTTTGAGGAGGACACTCCCCCACAGCCCCCAGGGCAAGTGTTGTAGGTTATGCCCTGGAGGCATATAAGGTTTTTTTTTTATAGAAGACTTTGTCGTAGAAACTTCAAAAAAGGTTCATTCCATGGGAAATTCAAAGGGCTAGTGCCCTTTTTAACAGTCGAAAGTGATTGGAGGGCACCTAGCCCCCCTCTCACGCCCGCCTTTTCCCAAACACACCCAATCAAAATTTTGAGATAGCCATTTTATTCAAAGTAGTTTTAAGTTCTGGAAATTAGGTCTTTGAGGATGACAACCCCCCCAGAGCCCTCAGGGCAAGGGTTGTAAGTTATGCCCTAGGGGCGTATAAGGTTTATATAGAACGCGTTGTCGTAGAAACTTCAAAAAGGACTCATTCAATTGGAAATTGAAATGGCTAGTGCCTTTTTTAATAGTCGAAAGTGATTGGAAGGCAACTAAAACCCCTTCCAAGCCCACCATTTCCCCAAACACATTCAATCAAAATTTTGAGATAGCCATTTTGTCCCACGCAGTTCAAAGTTCAGGAAATTATACCTTTGAGCAGGACACTCCCCCCCCCCCCACAGTCTTCAGGGCAAGGGTTATAAGTTATGCCCTTGGGGCATATAAAGTTTTTATTGAAATTTTTGTCGTAAAAACTTGAAAAAGGGCTCATTCGATATGAAATTCAAAGGGCTAGTGCCCTTTTTGATAGTCGAAAGTGATTTGAGGGCAACTAACCCCCCTCTCACGCCCACCTTTTCCCCAAATACATCCAATCAAAATTTTTAGATAGCCATTTTATTCAATGTAGTTGAAAGTTTTGGACATTAGGTCTTTAAGGATGACAACCCATCCCTCCCACAGCCCTCGGGGCAAGGGTTGTAAGCTCTGTCCTAGGGGCATATAAGGTATTTATTGAAAGAGTTGCCGTAGAGACTTCAAAAGGGCTCATTCAATTGGAAAATGAAAGGGCTAGTGCCTTTTTTAATAGTCGAAAGTTATTGGATAGCGACTAACGACCCACTCACGTCCAACATTTTCCCAAACACATCCAATCAAAATTTGAGATATTCATTTCCTTCAACGTAGTTGAAAGTTCTGGAAATTCGGTCTTTTAGGATGATAACCCCCTCAGAGCCTTCAGTGCAAGGGTTGTAAGTTATATTCTGGGGGCATGCAAGGTTTATATAGAAAGTTGTTGTAGAAATTTCAAAAGGGGCTCATTTGATTGGAAATTGAAATTGCCCTTTTTAATAGTCAATAATGAGCGGAGAGTAATTAACCCCCCTCTCATGCCCATCATTTCCCCAAAAACATTCAATCAAAATTTAGAGATAGCCATTTTGTTCAACGTAGTTGAAAGTTCTGGAAATTATGTATTTAAGGATGTCAAGCCCCCCAGAGCCCCCAGGGCAAAGGTTGTAAGTTATGCCCTGGGGGAATATAAGGTTTTTATAGATAGAGTTGTCGTAAAACTTGAAAAGGGGTTCATTCAATTGGAAATTGAGAGGGCTAGTGCCCTTTTTAATAGTCGAAAGTGATTGGAGGGTAACTAACCCCCCTCTCACGCCCACCATTCCTCCAAACACATCCAATCAAAATTTTCAGATAGCCATTTGGCTCAACGTAGTAGAAAGTTCTGGAAATTAGGTCGTTGATTAGGACATTTAAACTTTTAAACATTTAAACATTAGGTCGTGAAATTAGGACATTTAAAACTTACTGCACGTTTTGTCTACAGTCATAGTTAAATCATTTTTTTTTCGAAATAGGGGGTCCATGCCCCCTCTGTTCAACTCTCGAATTTTCTTTTACTGGTCTGTGATTTTTTCTGTAGTTCTATGTCGTTTACACATAGTTCATCATGTTTTTACACTTTTTTTTACTTCTACCCCCTCCCCCTAAAAAACGCTCAGTCTGAATAGGCAACTGGAAATTTGTCAGATAATGATTCTCCCGGTGTGAGACTGGCCTTTTGCATACAAAACTCTTCTTAGCCAGTGGCCTCGAGCAGCGAAAAAATGTTTGAAACTTGCAAGTTTCATCTACTTTTTAACGTCATCCCACTGATCGAACTGTGTCTGGACAAGTTAAATTAGGATCAACACTGGTTCAGACAAATGCTATAGTAAAACATTATTCAAAAATGTCAGCGAATGGCCACGAAATCTGTGACGTTAATGTTGTGCTGTACGGTCAAATATGTAAACAAAACTATTTTTCTTGGACGACAATTATTGCTCGTCGCTCGAATCCTAAATTACGCGTTAAGTGATGATGGAAAAGAAAAGAAAAACAGAATGAAATATTAGGTTAGAGCTACTAGGGCGAAAAATAGTAAAAACTAAGCTTGAACTAAAAAAATTGTGTTTCGGTTTTTAAAACGACTGGGATGTTTACAGTGTTCAAATTTTTGATTCCATGAGAGCAATGCTATAGTGTTACAATCTAGGTCAGCAGAAGCTTTAAATTTTCTTTGGTGTGCCCAAAACTTATTTTTGGCCAACCTTACTAAGTCTTCATACATTTGTCTCTTTTCTAGACTGCGAGCTCCCTTTGGAAAGCTATTAATGCCATACTGAATGGAAAAACTTCAGAAACAAATGCTAGCAAAATAAATAATTATACAGTACACTTTGTAATACAACCCGAAAAGCTACACCACTATCCTGCAAAGACGCAGCAGACCTTACTTGAAAGTTACTACAAGTTCACTGTCGTACGCCATCCCTTCTACAGACTTGTGTCCGGATACAGGGACAAGCTAAATCCAGGAAAAAAGTGGTTCAAACAAACTTATGGCACAAAAATTATTCGAAGATATCGACCGAAGGCTACTGTAAAAGAAATAAGAAGTGGAACTCCAACATTTTCGGAGTTTGTTGACTACCTGACCGATCCCAAGACAGTTTCTACACCAAAAAGGGTAGATGATCATTGGACACAATATCACAGATTATGCCATCCATGTAACATAAAATTGGACTATGTATTAAGGTTTGAATCACTTAAAGAAGATACAGATCATCTACTGAGTTCACGAAATCTAACTGATCTTGTAACTTATAAATATAGCGAACCTGCAACGAATGTCGAGACAGTAAATAGGTATATTCAACAACTAAAGATTGGAAAATTACTTCAGTTATATGAAGTTTTTAAATTTGATTTTGAATTATTTGGATACGGCTTTGATATAAAGGAGTACCTAACTTGAAATCTTGGGAATATTCGGACTCGTTATGCAGTCCTTATGAAGTCTGACTCGGAAGTGATATATTCCAATTGCTCTGATATTATGTATTTTTAAACAGATTTGGAAAATATATTATCAACTACTTTACTGGTTTTAACTACTTTTAACTGGTTTCCGGGCTTGAAGCCCGAATTAGGCTACGAATTAGGCTACGAATAAAATACGAATTAGGCTACTTCCATTGCGCAAAAGTAATTCTTAATCACAATTGGCTATTATTCTTTTGTAAATTATGAACAACTAAAATAATATTGTCTTGATGAATATTTAGAAACTGCAAATATAAGAAAAATAAGGTATTGGGAATACAGACAGAGTGCAATTATTCTTTGAATGTTTTAAAGATAGAATACACAGGCATGTTTGCGGGGGGCGATTAGTCCCAATGATCCGCAACCTGAAATCCCTATATTTTACCTATGACTTCTTATATTTTCATTAAATTCACCTTTTTTTGTGCTTTCAAAATTTCTATCGTAACTCAGATATGGCATCCCACCCCTGAGGTAAATTCTTGAGTACGTGTCTGATGCAGACCATTGTGTTAAAGGCTATAACTTCTTACCTTTGATGATATTTGCACTTTGCAAAAAGTAATATGGGAAACAGTAATTTTTTATGAAATATTTGTGGTATAGAGTTTTGACCTGAAACATGGTTAATATCAACTTAAATAAGCTTGTTTATGTGTTTTATGATGGTTTGAACCTATACAATAGTACTGCTTCGCTAGTACGTATGTTGAATTGTATAAGGGCAATTATCAATTTATACAACTCAGGCTGTCTACTGTTTCCAATGCTTTTCCGTCGAAAGTAAGGAGCAACATTAAAAATTGAAGCCAACATAAACTATCCTGTACGTGAGGGCCCCTTCCTCATCTCTCACTCTTTATGCTACAGTCTTAAAATTCTTTAAGAATACTTCTCATTCAAATTCAACGGCCCTTGTGTTTCAGAAGTCGTTCTTAAAGCCTTGGGACATAAAGTCAAAATTTAGTGTAAAGAGCGAGGGATAATGAAGGGCTGCCCCTTCATATACGGAATAATTTCTGTTTGTTCTAAGTTTTAGTATTGCTCCTTACTTTCAGTTGAAAAAATCTTTTTTTTTAAGGTCCTATTGTCTCTATCTACACGTCCTATCTACATAAGCCAATTTAAGAAGACAAAATTTGTTGGCCCAGGTATCAGGTTTCATGACCAATCTTCAAAATATTGTCTTCGCTGGGTGCCCCTTAGAGCCAGGTTGGCCTTAGAGCCAGGTCGGTCTGGGCCATCGACCAGGGTTGATGGCACCCTGGATAACAAGAAGACATTAAATAATTTATAGAAACAGGAAAATGATAAATCTGGGTAAAAAATAACCCGATTGAATGTTTTACAAGGCAAAGGATAAAACTTGGTAAAACACTTAAATCTTGGTAAAAATATAGCCAAAGAATTTTCCCTTGGGAAACTTCTTGATGGTGCTCCTGTGCGGGGCAACGTTGACAAGCCCTGCAAGTTAAAAACCTATCATATACGGAAATAAGCTTAAGGCCCAATTCTGGGTATCACAAATTGGTGCAGCCATAATTACCTTCAATTTGTTTTATGCATAGGCGTCCACCTGGCCAAGACAATTTTGATGACAATTTCAGGCTGATTGGAGAGTCGAAACACAAGTCCATGCTTTTGAACAGTCCATATCTTTTAGTGTCTTCGTATGGACTGATCGAGAACATTCGAAGTCAAGTAACTGGGCTGAATAAAAATATTGTGATTCCTAGCTGACTGTAAAAAAAAAGTTTCGGGCCCATTTTCGTGCAGAACAATTTTCATTTCTAGCTTATTCCATGAATAAGGATTCCTTTGACCTAATAGTTCATAGATATAAGTTTCAAGCCATCAAGATCATTAGACCCTTTGATGTTTCTGAACAAAATGACTATCTCAAAATTTTTCTGAAACATCATAGAGGCTACAAGGGCAGAGCAAAAAAGGGCAGAAATTCTTTTATTACTTAATATTTAAGAAATTAAAGCTTCTGATATCAGAGTCATTTTTGTCGAATCTCATATGCTTAAAAATATTGCTTATACCAAAAATGGCCCTTAATTACTAAAGTCAATTATACCCAACATATATTTTTAATTTATTTTTTGGTTTCATGTAAAAATTTGTCGTATGTAACAACACGCACGTAGGTAAGAACACGCACCAGCAAGGAATGTCTGGGACTTCCCGAACAAAATTACTATCTCAAAATTTTGCCTAAACAGGGGTAGATCAAAAAAGGTCAGAAAAGGGAGGCTGGTTGCCCTAAGATGATTCTTGGCCCTTAAAATAGGTTATTTAACTTTCAATTTACAATCGAAAGAGCCCCATCCCAAGTTTCTATGACCCTCTTTCCATGCAAAGTTGCCAAGAAAGATTTTTGGCCCTTGGTAGGGCCCCATTTTAGGGAACCAATATTTTTTTCCATTGTTCATCTGCATTTGGGTCCCTTTTGCCCTAGGACTGAAGACTAAAAGTTTTCAGCAGATTGGGAATAACTATTTATGGCCATTTTTTAGCCCCATAATTAAAGAAAGTACGGTGCCCCGGAACAATCTTTCTTTTTGTAAATTGGGCTCTCCTCCAGGCCTAAGGAATTAAGTTTCAAAGCTTTAGGTTTCAAACTGAAAAAGAACGAAAAGGTTTCTTTCCCATTCCTGGACCCACCTCCTCTCACAGCAAAATGTTTGGTCCTTGTCAAACAGTTCGTGGTAACGAACTGTAAGTAAGGAGCGGCCCGGCTCAATAGTAACTGAAACTCTATAAAACGTAATTTTGAAACCAATAGATACATCAAAAGAATTAGATTTGTATGCTGATTTCAAATATATAAGTTTCAACAAGTTTAGTCCTGTCCATCAAAAGTTACGCGCCTGAGAAAAATGGCCTCATTTTCGAAAAAAAGGGAAACATCCACTAAAAGATATAGAACCTAAATGAAAATCACACCATCAAAATCAGCATATCAAAGAACCCTACTGTAGGGGTTTCAAGCTCCTATCTTCAAAAATGTGGAATTTTGTATTTTTTGCCAGAAGAAAGATCACGGATGCGTGTTTATTTGTTGTTGTTTTTTTTACTTTTTTTTAATTCGTAAGTTAATTCGTAAGTTACTTATATTTATTATTAAAAAAAAAAACGTTCGTATATAAAATTAAACAACTTTCAAGGAAGTCATTTAACCAAATAAAAGTAAAATTGATGTGCCAATTTTTTTTTAATTATTCATGTACGGTGAACCAAAATCAAAACCTGCATTAATTTAAAAACGTTCAAAAATTAAATTTAAAAAAAAATGTTTTTTTAACTGAAAGTAAGGAGCGACATTAAAACTTAAAACGAACAGAAATTATTCCGTATTTAAAAGGGGCTCCCCCTTCCTCAGCCCCTCGCTCTTTACGCTAAAGTTTTTTATTGTTTTAAAAAACAAAGTTGTGAGACAGAGTCAAACTGTCTGTTGTGAAGTCATTACTCAATTAAGATGAAACTAATTTTTCACTCTTATTCTAATATTATTATTTAAATATTCGTTGTTTGCATTTATACGTTGCATGCAGACAACGGCTGTCCTAAAAAAAATTGTTCTACACAAAAACAGGCGACGCCCAAACTCGTGACGCCCAAAACATGCCCAAGTTTGTTTTATGTGAGATCGGACAGCAAATTACTGGATATGTCTATTGGGCCAAACGAACCTAAGATGGAAAAAAGTAGGTTGTACCGATTCATGAAACCAAAAGTCAGTCAAACATTGTTTTTATCAGATTTGGGCGAAATTTCCTGGGTAAGTCGACTGAACTAAGATGTCTTCACAAGAACGACAATTTTGGAGACAATTCTGGTACTCTTAGCGTGAAAAACTGAATTTTTGACGCTGAACTGCTTCAAACTTTAGGGCCTTGTAGACCCTTAAATTAAAACCTCAGGACCAAAGAACCTCAATTAAGAAAACAAATCTTATTTTATTAATTCATGTTTTTTTCCTTGTCTTAAAAACCTCTAGACGAATAAACGTGAAACGAATAACGTTCCAACGTTCCAAGAAATTTTATTTAAATAATAATCAACATTATTATTTATATAAATAAATAATAATCAACAATAAATTTTAAACTGATAATCAAATTTTAAAATGTTGGACTAAGATTCGTAGATCCAAGATGGGGGTTGTCTATTAGATATCGTATGTCAAGATAAGATTGTCTATAAAATGGGGGTTAAGGTGGCTTCAGCCCTATAGAACACAAAGAATTACACAGATTTTCAACTCATATGAAGATATGAAGGCCGCTCAAAAGACCCCTCCCCATCCACCCAATGCTCTATAGTAAAACTATTATTAAAATGTCATTGTAGAAAACGGCTGATGGTCGAAAATCTGAACTGAGTATTCACATTTTTTTTTTCAAAATTTAAATTAGAATCAAAGATTTTAATTCTTGAGTAGAAAGACTGAAAAATAACTTTACAAATATCAATATTGCTAACCAATAATAAAACTATGTCGAAAAATGAACAGAAATTAATTTTAAAAAAAAAGATTCCAAAAAATGAAATTTTCAGGGAAAAATAAAGAGTCATATTGAAACCTACGACGAGCAGAAATACATTAATACAATAATTCAAACTAAACGAACATAAAATACCGCAAATAGGAATAAGGCTATCACCCCTTAAGTGTTCTAAAGGCCAGAGCATCATTTACGCTATGCTGACAACAAAATACATTTGAAGCTAGTCCTCAATTATAAAATTAGGAAATCAAAAATTGTTGAGACTTCCACGACTAAATATTATTATATATTAAATAACCAGTCTACTGTAATTTGTTATTTCCAGTACTGTTGATCATTTTTTAGGTTTTCATTTTTTACACGTTTATTTTTTCTGTTTTTGGAATTCTTTGGAATTTTTCATCTTGGCTATTTTTTTCTTCGTGCTTCATTTTATATTTTATAGTGTGTTTTTAGCCAACTTTATGCAATATACCCAAATTCTTTAATCTAATTTTTCTGATTTCTCTTAAATCTGCTTTTACGATTCAGACTTTATAAAAGGTTTTCAGTCAACTTTCTGCAGTACACGCAGATATTTATTATTTTTTTTATTTCTTACAGACTGGAAGTTCTCTTTGGAAAGCCATCAATGCCATACTTACAGGAAAAAGTAATGAAACAAACGCCAGTAACATAGATTCATACACTGCGCACTTTGTAATAAGACCTGACTCGCTGCAGCATTACAGACCAAAAAAGAGGAATCAAATACTTCAGTCTTACTTCAAGTTTACTGTAGTACGTCATCCTTTCGATAGAATCGTATCTGGGTATACAAACAAGTTTAATCCAGGTCAAAAATGGTTCAAACAATTCTACGGTACAAAAATCATTGAAAAATATCGACCAAAGGCCACAACAGAAGAAATACAAAGTGGAACTCCCACGTTTCCAGAGTTTGTTGACTACCTTACAGATCCCGAGACAGTATCTGCGCCAAAACTCGATGCTCATTGGATACAATATCACCGACTATGCCATCCATGTAATATAGAGCAAGACTATATATTAAGGTTTGAGTCACTTAAAGAAGATACAGATTATCTATTGAGCTCGAGAAATCTTACCAAATTTGTGACCTATGAGTATAATCCCCCTGCAACGAATAGTGATAAAGTGAAAAAGTTTATGCAAGAACTGAGAATTGCAAAAATACTTCAGTTATATGAAGTTTTTAAATTTGATTTTGAATTATTTGGCTATGACTTTGATATCGCCGATTATGCCCCCTAAAGTGGAGTCAATTTTATTTCAAGACAAAAAACTATGATTATATTCTCATTTGAATTTTTATTTATTTACAAATATGCTTATTTTTAAGGAAGTTCTTTTGAAGTTTATGTTGGAATATCTTTTCAAATATGTAAATTAGGGTAATAACTATTCCGCTAAACTTTTTTTTTTTTTGAAACAATCGTGTTTGGAGACTTCAAAGATGGGTGGCAGTGGATCTAAAAACCATATTGGGGAACGAAAAACGTAAGAAGTAGAACAAAGTAAGCGCTTTGGCACTGTCAGAGGCAACGCTGTAGCGTTGCCTATAGTAAAGGCCATACGGCTCCAATGTTTTATTATTATTATTTTTTTCCCAGAGGCACATCATATGGAAGGGGTCGTCGTAGAAACTTCAAAGGGGGCTCATTCGATTGGGAATCGAGAGTTATAGTGCCCTTTTTAATAGTCGAAAATGATTGGAGGGCAACTAGCCCCCCCCCCCACGCCCATCATTCCCCCAAACACATCCAATCAAAATATTGAGATAGCCGTTTTGTTCAGCGTAGTTGATTTCCAGATAGAAAATATATTTTTGAGGAGGACACTCCCCCACAACCCTCAGGGCAAGGGTTTTAAGTTATGCCCTGGGAGCATATAAGGTTTTATAGAAGATGTTGTCGTAGAAACTTCAAAACAGGCTCATTCGATTGGAATTCAAAGGGCTAGTACCCTTTTTATTATTATTATTATTTTTTTTTCCCAGAGGCACAACATATGGAAGGGGTCGTCGTAGAAACTTCAAAGGGGGTTCATTCGATTGGGAATCAAGAGTTATAGTGCCCTTTTTAATAGTCGAAACAATCGAGTTTGTAGACTTCAAAGATGGGTGGCAGTGGAACTAAAAACCATATTGGGGAACGAAAAAAGTAACAAGTAGAACCAAGTAAGCGCTTTGGCAGTGTCTAATTAAACAGTCATACCTTCACATGGAGGAGATGGTCTTAGAAACTTCAGAAGGGCTCATCTTCCAGAAAATCGAAAATTTTAGCATCCTTTTTAAGAGCCAAACGTTATCGGAGGCCAATAAGCCCGCCTTGCATTCCCTATTTATGGTACGTGACCCTCCCCCGTAATCCCTTAAGACATTTGACCGAAACTTTAGAAAATCATTCCGGTTTAAATAGTCAAGAAGGACAATAAATATGCATCCGAACATGGCCTGCCCGCAAACCTTTTCGGCAAGGGCTAAAATCAATGCCCATTGCCAACTGTTTATACATACATTGTATAATAGAGTCATTTAAAACACTTTTTTCAAAATAGAAGTTTTTCAAAGAAAAGTAAAGAGATGTATTAAACCATAGACTACCAGAAATAAAGTAAAATAATGATACAAACTTAAAACGAAGAGAAATTAATATCAATGAATAAATGAAACTCCAAAAGGAACAGAAATAACAATGAATAATCAAGCCAAACCTAGAACTAAGCAGGAGCAGGGCTAACGTCCCCTCGACCTTCTAAAGGCCAGAACCTCATTTGTACTTTTCTGAAAACAATTTAATTTCGAATAGTGTGTTTTATTTTTCCTAGCATCTACGAAAAAAGAAAGAAAACCACCATAAAAACTAAGATTACTGAATTGAACTAATGAAAGTTGAGTAAGTTTTCAATATACAATGGTGATATTTCTGGAACCCCTCAGCAATTCTGGATTTGTTAACATTATAAAACAAAAACATATGTTTTTTCTCCTAGTATATTTATCTCCCATATCCTTGATTACCATCGGGATTTTCTCCTTTTTGTTGTTGTTTAGGCTATGTTTAAATACAGTTAAGAACAAATATCATTTTCAGTGACACGTAAATGGCACTTGCCTTTTGGGGGGGGGGGTTGATTTTAGTCCCACGTTCTTATGATGGATCATATCTGTAAAGCTTGATAGGCATTTGATTTATTTTCTTGCTTTGTTGACGAAATGTAAAATGCACACTGAATGAAATGCAAATTGCTTTCAATTAGAGCCGGTCTTAGGGTTGGTGGCGCACGGAGAAAAATTAATGACAGCCCCCCCCCCTCTCGACTCAAATACGAGCAAAAAAGCCGAACCAGAGTGAAAAGTTGGATCAAAATGGGAAACTACACAGCTCCTGCGCCCCCCTCCAAATGACGGACCCCTGGGCAACTGCCCCAGCTACCCCTCTCCCTCCCCTAGAAACGACTTTACTTTTCTTCGAAAACACTTTTGTTTTGGTAATATCTTATTAACTTAATCTTTTAAAAAATTCAACAGAATTTGTTTTTTTTAATGGCATTAACGGCAAGTTTTATTTCTGATCTCATTTAAACCTTTATGCAAATATATACCAGATGACCATTAACGATTTATGGTAGATGGCTATCTAGTCTATACATAGAAATTTCGTAAAATAAGCCGTATGAATGTCAGTGGGATCCTTCTAAAGAGGATAAAAAAATTAAATGAATTAGACAATGGCCTACTTTTAACCCATGGGTATTTTATACTATGGGGTATTTTCTTAGGCTATTGCTTTTTTTACAAAAATGGCATTTTTGCCCTAAATTGGTGCCCCAAAAAGATTCTAAAGAAATTCAAAGTGGCTTTAAAAGTACATCCATGTGTCCTTGTGCCAAGGAGAATTCTACAAAATAATTAGCTCTGGTGTAAATGGTATCCAAAAAGTGCTCCAAAAAATTTATTTCAACCAAAAATAACGCCAAAAAAAGGGCCAAAGAACTTTTATCATACAGCGTAAAACTTACATCCGTAAGTTCCTATGTCGAGGGACTCGGTTGCATAAAAAAACATTAGAATAAGGGAATAGGTCTTTATACGTGGGATTTATAAGGCTATTGCTTTTTTTACAAAAATGACATTTTTGCCCTAAATTGGTGCCCCAAAAAGATTTTAAAGAAATTCAAAGTGGCTTTAAAAGTACATCCATGTGTCCTTGTGCCAAGGAGAATTCTACAAAATAATTAGCTCTGGTGTAAATGGTATCCAAAAAGTGCTCCAAAAAATATATTTCAACCAAATCTAAGCTTTCAGGGATTGTAACCTGGTTCAAGAGACCTCAGTTGTTTCATTGAAGGATTTGGGTAGATGCTAGGTGGCTAGCGCTTCCATAAATACGGTTTAGTCGTGTAATTTACCTATTTTATATGAACACATCACGAACGAGAATAATTTGTCATGTTATACTAGTAAATATCGACATTCCGATTTTTTTTTTTTTTTTTTTTTTACCACATTTACCCGTGTTTTTACGAATATTTTTCCGAGTCAATTGAAAATCAACTGACTTGAGACATCCTTTGCCCGATTTTAATAAAAGAAATAGAAGCCCAGTAGGAGGCTCTAAAATGAGCCAACAAACTGCTTTTCTTTGATATCTTTGAAACTTACACCCTCAGATCCTTTGACTAAGAGGGCGCTAGTGTACAGGCTAAATTTTAGGTAGGAGGATTGGTAATTCGAATGTTCCCCTTCTACGTGTTCTAGAGAGAAAATGTATAGAAAAAAAAGTTCACCACTACAATATAAGACATCTCCACTACGTTCCCGTAAACACATCGCATTTGGCACTTGATCAGTTAACACTGGGAAGTGAACTCAGTGATTTTTTATCTATAACAAAGGGTTTGTGTGTCTTTACATGTCATTTTCGACCCATTGCTTAAGATGAACAATAGAAGAATTCCGTTTTTTCTGTCCTGACACTGATTGTTATGTTGTTGCTCTGAGTCATTGTCAAATAGGTCACGGGTTGGACTATTAAAAGGGGCGTACTACAATGTCTGGTCTTGGTAGTTGGTTTGCTAGGCTATTTCTTTCTGCACTACCCCGCTCCAGAAAATATATTACACCAGCTGCAACAAATTTTGTTGCCTCAACGCTACAGGACTGGGGTTTGGGTAAATATAAGTAAAGAAAAACAATCATTTATTTAAAAAACAGTTAAAAATCCAACTGATTATAATAAAAAAAAATTCTAAATTTTCAAAAATAAATTAACCATACTGATACGATTGACAAAACACAAGTTTAATAAAGAGTCTTTTGATGAAGCTCAAAATTATCTTCTCAAAACGTGGTCTTTAAGTAATTCCTTTATAAAAAAAAATGAAAGGAATTCTAATTTTCCTGAATATATTAGTTTGGAGAATGGACCGACTACTAATAAATCGGAGAAAGTGGCTGTTATTTTGAATACTTGTTTTGCTGATATAGGAGAGAAAATTATTTCATCAGTAATGAACCAGTTTTATTCACGCAGTAATAGACATTTTTCTTCATACCTTCCATCTCCTCAAAATAATTAAATTCTTCTTTGGCCTGTTTCTTAGTCTGAAATAACAAAAAGAGTGTGTGATCTAAATCCAGGTAATTCAGCGGGAATAGACGGGTCTAGTTCTACAATTGTTAGAGAAATATTGTCTGCAGTAATTTTACCATTACAGCATGATTAATCTTTCATTTAAAACTGGAGTTTTCCCCTCCGCTTTTAAAGAAGCGAGAATAATTCCACTTCACAAAGTTGACTCTCCTGAAAACCCATCAAATTACCGCCCTGTTTCAATTTTGTCAGCTTTTTATAAAATATTTTAGAAGTCAATTTACAAAAAGGTTTTATGATTTAAGTTCATACCCAAAGAAATTCTTGGGGTACGCTCTTTTGACTATGTACATGCACATAGCGTCTTTTGACTTAGTTCGAATTTCCCCTCAATATTGTGAATGGAATTGAGTGGTGGTAGTAGTAACAGTAGTAGTGGTAGTAATAGTAATGGTGGTAGTTACAGTAGTAGCGGTAGCATGAAAATATTGCCTTTTTGATCATCTCCCTTATCATTTCCTGAAAGTTCCAAATTAATATACCCAGTCATTCCTGAGTTGCGCCCTTTTGACAATCCGTACACACATAACTTTTTTGGTTTTGTTCAAAACTCCCCACAACATTCTCTAAAAGACCCACATGAATGCCCTTCGTGTTTTTATAAAGTAAAGTTTAAAAATGCATACATTTCTCAATAGCATGTACTATATGAAAACAATGTGATAGTGATAGTGATATATTTAATTAACCAAAAATTTAAATAGAAAAATCAATATGATTCACCCAAAACCAAACGGTTGACGTGGGGTGAAACAGGTAAAAAAAATAATACATACATATAACATCATTCAAATTCACTATAATAAGAAAGAAAGATAAAAAGAGAGAAAAGAATAAAAGAAAAAAAATAAATAAAGAATAATCATAATAGTACAGGGACAGCAACTAAATACCATATTCATGTTGTGGGGTCACACTCACAAACCAACAAGCAACTACAACTTAAATTAAATTAAATCAAATCAAGTTACCTCCAAAACAAACAAAACTAGAATTTATACTTACTTAATAATTTTTATTTCAATTTTGGCTTTAAAACCACTAAAATTTTCTAGTTTCTTCATATCATTATCCAAATTATTCTATGAATTTATACCCTTTATAACAAAAGAAAACGTAGACCTGGCAGACACTATAGGGGGAGTATAATAATCATTTTTACCCCTAGTATTTTGGTTATGTATATTCCATCGGCTATAAAACCAACCGTTAAAACACTCCGGCAGCTGCTTCATATTGTATCTATACATAAACACTAATATGTAAAAATGATGAAGACCCACCGCTGGCAATATCTTAAAATCCCTATAGACTTCTCGAACTGATTCTCTTTCTGATTTTCCTGATAACACTCTAATAGACTTGTTTTGGATAATTCGCACAGGACTAACAATTGAAGGAAATGTACCCATGTATACAGAAGAACAATACAAAATATAGGGATGGATTAACGAAAAATAGAGAAGCCTAAGTATACTAGTTGGAAACATATATTTAAGTTTACGAATTATCCCAAGATTACGCTATAAAATCCGGGATAAAGTTTCAACATGGGATCAGAAACTGAGAGTCTTATCTATAATAATGCTAAGATACTTTACTGCCTTTTGACGAGCAATCATACCATCTTCATATCCTATATGCTGTATCCATGGATAATAATTCGATGTCCTCAAAAATATAAGAAAATTACTCTTAGAGGGGTTCACCTTTAGCTGATTCACTCTCAGCCATCTTGAAACCTCATTTAGCGATTCTCGTACACTCTCTAGGAGCAATCTCTCTGACTTTGCGATCACCACTAAAGAAGTATCATCAGCAAACATATGCACTGTAGCCGCGCTATCCCTTTTGATGATCTCACTCATTCTTGTTTCCAGTTTACTTACAGACTGTGGAAGACCATTCACAAAAATTAAAAATAATAAGGGTCCAAGTACCGAACCCTGTGGAACTCCACACTCAATACGATTTTCATGAGAACCCATATTACCAATTTGAACATATTGTTTTCTACAAGACAAAAAAGAACGTAAAAACGAAAGAGCTGGACCCCTAATACCATAAATTTCACACTTCATTAACAGAATATCATGACTGACCGTATCAAAAGCTTTTACAATATCTAAATTACAGTTGCCACGTTATATCCATTATCCAACGCTATATTAATAATGCTAGTCAAATATATGTTTGCCTGCTCAGTAATGCGATCTTGAACGAATCGTATAGCTTAAAGCCCTTGTCCTAAGGACTGTGGGAGGTTGAAATATCCAAAGACCTAATTACTGGACCTTTCTACAATGTTGAAGGGTTAAGGTTTTGATCGGATGTGTTTTGATGAGGGGAAGGGGCTGGTTCCCCTCCATTTACTTTTAACTCTTAAAAAAGGCACTTGAACTTCTGACTTGCAATCACGTTGGCCCCATCCAATCCTAAGTTTATACGTCCTCCCGTTCTACAAATACCTTATATGCCCCGGGGTATAGCCTACAACCTTTGCCTTTGGGCTCTGGGGGTTGTGCTCATCCTGAAAAGATTGTTGTCTTTGAACTATTGCGAACACAATGGCTATTTCAAAACTTCGATCGGGTGCGTTTGGAGAAAAGAAGCTGCCAAGGAGAGGGGCTAGTTAACCTCCATCACTTTTGACTCTTAAAAGGGAACTAGAATTTGGAATTTCCAATCAAATTAGCTTCCTCTAGAGCTCACACAACCACTACTTCCATAAAAAACCTTATCTACCCCCGGGGCATACCTTGCAAACTTTTCTCCTAGACTCTGGGGGGGGGTGTCAGCTCCAAAGGCCATGTTATGTGACCTTTGGACTTTTTTTAACAAAAGACTACCTCAAAAATTCCATAGGATGTAATTGGGAAAAATATGACGTGAGGAGGGTGAAATAGTTGTCCATCATACAATTTGACACTTAAAAAGGGCACTAGAACTTCTAATTTCCAATCCAAAAAGCCGTTTCCAAAGTTTATATGACCACTTTTTCCGTAAAAACCTTATATGCACCTCGGCCATAACTTTCAACTCTTGTTCTGAGGGCTGTGGAAGGGGGGTCATCCTCAAAGACATAATTACTGGACCTTTCAACTGAGTTGAACAAATTGGCTATCTCAAAATTGTGATTGAATGTGTTTGGGGAAGGGATAGGCGTGAGGGGAGGGGGGGGGGGGTTGTTTCCCAATTATTTCCCGACTATTAAAAAGGGCGCTAAAATCTCAATTTACAACTGAATGAGCCCCCTTCGACGTTTCTACGAAAACTTCTTCTATGCAAAGTGCCCTGGGATAAAAACAAACAAAAATACATTGTACCTACATCGTTCTTTACTTAGGCAGCGCTATTGTGCTGCCAAATTAATAGTTGAAATTCTTGCAATATGTCATCACGAACTTTTTATTGAATTTCCTACTAAACACACCTTTTTTCCCCGATTAAACTCCACTGACCAGCATTTTTATTTACCAAGATGTTGCTTGTTCACTGGCATTTTGAACTGTGTAAGAACACCTTTAAATCGATACCTGTTTTCAATATTCCTTGTGTATACAAAACCACTTTTTAGCCGGGCCTGCGGCTAAAAAGTGGATCTTGAGTAATTTACATCATTTTTCTCTCTTCTAGAGTAGATGTACTCTTTGAAATGCCATCACTGCTATAGTGAGAGGAGCAATCATCGAAAATAATGCTAGCAACATAAATAGCTGCAATGTATATATTAAAATACCACTATACTTGATACAGTTCTACCCTCCAGAAGAACAGCAAAGAATTCTTGAGACTTACTACAAGTTTTTTGTTGTACGCCACCCTTTCAGCAGACTCGTGTCTGGATAGAGCGATCCTCGGAAAGAATGGCTCAGAAAAACGTATGGCACACAAATTATTCAGAATTATCGAGCAAAAGCTACAAAAAAGGAAATGAAAATAGGAACTCCAACATTTTCGGAGTTTATTGACTACATCACTGATCCTAATACGATATCTTACCTAAGTGGGGATCACAATTGGCTATAATATCATAAGTTGTGGGACCCTTGTAATATAAAGTTAGACTATATATTAAGGTTTGAGGTACTCAAATAAGATACAGATTACCTACTGAGCTCAAAAAAGACCTTGTGAAATACGAATATAAATCACCTATAACTAAAAAAGAAAAAGTCAATAATATAATGACTTTTCCTTTCTCAGTTTGCTCTATATATATATATATATATATATATATATATATATATATATATATATATATATATATATATATATATATATATATATATATATATTATATATATATATATATATATATATATATATATATATATATATATATATATATATATATATATATATATATATATATATATATATATATATATATATATATATATATATATATATATATATATGTGTATATATATATATTCATTTATTTATTTATATATTGCAAAGCCCTGTTTTATGCTGTTAAAAAATGTAATCAGTTTGCACACCGCAGTTTTCATTCTTTTTTAGCGGGATGATAAGACCAGAATAAATGGTATGCAGAGAGGTATGGAGGCACTAAATAGTAAAAGAGAGCCTCATTTCAAATCAAAATAATAAAAATTTTATTCTTTAAAAAGCTCTTAACGCCCTTTTTGGCCCAAAGTAATGAATTTTGGCACATTGTTACACTAAAATTGTGCATAATGGAACAATTGTGAAAATGTGTTTGAGTTTTTTTCATTTGTTATATTTGTCTTTTGTCTCCAGTTTTCAAAATATACTTTTATATTTTGATTAATCCCGAAGGAGTGGCCACTTTCAGGTAGCATGTACGCCAGGTGGCGTGTGGCAAGCCGGATGGAACTGTGCGGTACACATGAATTTCTGAATTAGTCATGGATATTAAGGTTTGAGGAAATCAATATAGGTTCAGATGACCTACTGAGCTCAAGAAATATGAAAGAACTTGTAAAGACCTTGAGGTCAAGAAAGATCTTGTAACATACAAAAAGTAAATGAGTACATGCAAAACCTGAGCATAGGGAGACTACTTGAGTTGTACAATATTTTAATTAGATTTTGAGTTATTTGGTTACGAATTTGACATAACGACTACTTAACTTGAAATAGCAGATAACTCAGCAATGCTAGTTCAAAACATGCTATGCAAAAATTTTGTTTAATAAAGAATTATATCCCATCTGATTAGACTCCGCCAATTTGATCGGCTGGCTTAATCTGTTTCTCTGTGTTTCATTTGGGTTTCAAGATGTTTGGAAATTTCTATGAGGAGGTATTTATTGTAAAAGTATGATATATTCTTCGGAAAAAGCTTTTTCTTTGTTCTTACTAGCAGAAACAGTTTGAGTTTGGAGTTAGTAAAAGGCAAGCATGCAAAAATTTATTCTAAGGGCGGTGACACTCTGGAGAAACTTTTCAAACAAAGGTAAAAACAGACACATAATATGGAACACATAAGAATTTATTAGAAGAGTTGTAAGAATTTCAAGATCTTTAGGGTGGAGGGGGCTCAAAGGCACTTTCCCTTGCATGCGTATGTAGCTTATTATCTCAATTTTTATCACCATATTTGACGATTTAGAAATTGTCCTTGTGCAAAATCGTTTCAATATGATCGAAAGTTTACCCTGCACAACATAACCCTTTTTGACTTAGAGCAAACAAGTACTTTCACTGGCTTCCAATATAATAGGAGGCTAATGGAGCTCAAAAGAAATTAAGTAGTTATAAAAGCCATTACAGTTTGTTGATTCTCTTTTTAGGATGGTTTTTGACAAGTCTTTAGGTATTGAACTGTTCATGAAGAAATAGAAGATGAATAGAGAATTTTAAGCTAAAGGAAAAAAATCACTAATCTATTAGATATAAAAATCACACGAGATTCCCTGCAGCAATAGTGTATGAAAAAGGAACAACTAATACTTCAGTCTTACTGTGAGTATTGAATTAAGTCGACCTTTAAATACACTCGTGTCTCAGGACACAAATAAGCAGATTCAGGAATAACACTGGTTCTGAAAATACTATGGTATAAAAATCATTATAAATATCGGTGAAAAGGCATAGCGAAAGAAATATAGAGCGGAACTCATAAGTTTCAAGAGTCTTTTTTTTCTACATAATAGAACCCCAGAAAGCATTTGCGCCAAAAATAGATGCCCATTAAGTAAAATATCACATATTATATTGTCTATGTAATGCAAAATTGGACCGTAAGTCACTGCTTCCCTTGAATTTTTTCGGATATCCCCAAACTTCTCTGAAAGAAAATTGGGTTTTCCGAAATCTCCCAAAAAATTAGGGGAAATGAAACACAATAATTTGTATTTCCTTCTAATGATCGTGCATTTACGAACGTTCGTTTTTGGGAATATTACAGAGGACTTAGTTTTTCTCTCGGGGAAATTTTTGAAAACCAGATAAATACTGGAGATGGCTGAATCATTGCTATATACTCAGGCTATGTTAAGTCGGTTAAGGAATATAGTTTATCTATTCAAACCGTGAAATTTGACTAAGCTTTTGACCTAAGGTTATAATCGTCTGCAACGAACAACAAGAAAACAAAGGAAAGAATGCAAGAAGAGAAGATTGAAAAAACACCTTGTTACATGAAGTTTTCCATCTGATTGTGATTTATTTGGTTATAACTTTCGTATCACTGATTATTCACTCTAAAGGGGTGTTAAATGACTTAAAAGAACAATTAAAACTCGACTACGATTTTTTTCTCACTGCTAGTTTTTATTATTTATAAGTATTATGAATTTGAGTGTGTTCTGCGAAATTTTATTTCATAAGATAGATCTTTGGAAACAAAGTTGTTTACCATGTACCGATGTGCTTAAAAACCATCCGTCAATAAATTATGTGTAAAACATCTAAGTTAAGATTTTACTACTGATCTTTTCGATCAAATAAGAAAATAAATAATTCTTTGAAATAAATAATTTCAAATGGTCTTGTAAATAATTTACAAATAATTGATAGAAATTTACCAAAACACTAAATAATTAACCAGTCCAAGTTGCCGATAATCAGCTTATCCTGATATTTGATCAAAATGGGGGGAGAGAAGGGGATAGGCTCTGATTCTTTGGGGGGGGGCTTTGAAGTATTTACAATTTTTGCACGTTCTGATGGAATTTTCGAACAAAAACAATTATGAGAGTCATACAAATTTCAACAGCTAGGAATCGTAGCAGGAAGTTTGCGTCACCGAAGTTTTTTTTTTTCAAAGCAAGCTTAGATAAGTGGATTTAACACAAAAATAATTTTAATTACCTTATCTTATAATTACCTTATATTACTAAAAAAATAATTACCTTAATGGTAACTATTTGCTAGAAGTATTGCAGTTCAAAAAGGCTTCTTCGTGTCATGGCCTTTATCTTCAAGCAGATTCAAATTTAAGCAGACAGTTAAAGCATGTGGTACAATCTTACGAATGACGTGAAAGTAAAAAATTTGCTCTATTTGAACCGCAATGACCTAATTTTGGAATTTTTAGTAAAATTTTCTGTAGTGATGGAAATAAAGTTAAACTGCTCTTATCGTCAAAACAGAAATAAACAATAGGTTTTATCTTCTGAAGCACCTAGCCTTACACTGTGCTTGCTGCACTCTCAGAAACAACAACATGGATTTTAGTTAGGTTTCATAATTTTGAGCAATGCGGCTTTTTGGGCAATGTATTAATCTTTGGGCATACTTTTTGGCAACAGCTCGCATTCAAGGTACATCTTAAAGGTACAACATTAGTCCGGTGTAGCGTTGGGTGACAATTTGATTAAGCGATATATCAATATTTTACTTTCGATATTCGATAATTGATATATCGATTTCGATATTTCTGATCAGTTTTTATTCACATCAACTCTTGGTTTTGCCAAAGTCTAATAAAAAATTGGGTACTTATCTGTTAGTCAGTACACACTCGAGAATTTGGATCTATAAAATCAAACAATATCCGGTTTATTGCTGTTTGTATATGGAGACAATTAGCTTCGCAATCAGTGGAAAACTACATTGTAGTTATATTTTAATAAATATTTAGTTGGTATTTTGGTTAGGTTAGGTTAAATATTGCATGCAGTCCCGCGATACTTAACCCCCAACCCCACATAACGTGCGAATATACAGCCCAAATTATATGTATCCTATCTATTTCCCAAGCATCTCAGTAATTTCAACCCCGTACCTGTAGATCCAAATTCTCGACTGTGTACTGGCTAACAGATAAGTACCAAAAGTTGTAATAAAAGTGTATTTTGTGCATTTTTTTTTACTTTGAATAATATAAAATCAAGCAATAAAACCAAACTTCGATTACACATAGAAATCCAGATTTGAAATTACTCGGGCTCAGGATAAAGAAAGATTACCTACTGGCCACTTTTGGCTATTCAAACTCAGCAACATGTCAATGTTTTCCCCTCGGTATTGGTTCTACCTTTCAGTGATTAAATAAAAAAAAGACATGTTTTATTCAACTGAAAGTAAGGTTCAGCATTAAAACTGAATACAAACAAGAATGTTCCATATATGAGAGAGATGCCCTTCATATACGTTTTTTCTATTATTTTATAAAACTTCTTATTCTAATTAAATAGCCCTTGTCTTTCACGGGTTGTTTTTAAAGAACTGGGACAAGAAATCAAACTTTAGCGTACAGAACGATATATTAAGGAGGGGGTAACTCCCCTCATATACGGTATGATTTCTTTTTGTTTTAAGTTTCAATATTCCTCCCTACTTTCAGTTGAAAAAAAACTGGTTTTTTTAATTTTACTTTTGATCGTCGTCAAACAATACCGGGAAACCTCCGTGAATAATCTGTCCTTACTGAAAATTCCACCCAGAAATTTGCTTGTGGACAATTTCACCTAGAAAATTATCTTTAGCCTACTTTCATTTGAGAAAAAAGATTTGTTTTTCATTTAATGTTTAATCTTTTTTTCAAATCATGCCAGAAAAACCCTTCGATAGGAAATGTTTTCTTGAAATTCCATTCTCCGAAAGGAAAGTTTCTTCCGCGGAAAATTCTCCCCTGAAAAATTTCTCCCGCGGAGAATTTCCCCATGGAGAATATCCCCTGCTGGAAGTTCCGCCACGAACAATTTCTCCCACTGAAAACTTCCCTATGGAAAATTTCTCCTGTGGGTAATCCCCTCCCTCCCACAAAAAAATCCCCCTGATAATTTTAACCTCTCTGAACATTTCCCCTGGATAATTTTCAACAATCTCTGGAACATCTCTGGATGTTGAATTAAATCCGCAAAGGGAAAGTGAGATAAATTTCGTATAGGAGTTCTGGCAAATTCTCCCGTATAGTATTTCCCCTTGTAAGTTCATCTCAGGAAACTTCCATGCCCACAGAAAATCCTCCCCGTGGAGAATCTCCCTGCGGATTTTCCCCCTCCCTAAATATGTCTGTTTACTTCCAAATAACAAATACTATCTGTAAACAAGAGGCAAAATTCATAACTTATAGCCATTCCCCCCGGTACTGTGGGGGAATCATGACAATTTCCTCGGACTATCTCTACATAAAAAATTCAATCGGCAAAGAGAAATCATGACGAATTTCGTGTAGGAGTTCTGACAAATTCTCCCGTGTAAAATTCCCCCTTGTTAGTTCATCCCCAAAAACTTCGGTGTCCATGCAAAATTCTACCCGTGGAAAATCCCCGCACATAAATTTCCCCCTCCCCAAAAAATGCCTGTTTATTTACAAATAAAGAATACTATACGTAAACAATAGGCAATATTCATAACTAAAAGCCCTTTCCCCAGGTTGTGGGGGGTCATTTTATCTCTAGAGTTAGAGTTATTTGATCTTTCACCTATGGTTAACAACATGAATATATCAAAATCTGGATTGTGTGACCTCAGGGAAAAAAAGCACGTGGGAGGGGGCTAGTTGCCCTCCAATATTTTGACTCACTTTAAAAGGCCACTAGAACTTTTATAATCGTTCGAAGGAGTCCTTTCTCAATATTCTTGGGCTATTGGTTTGATATGCACCTGGCAAAAAAAAAATGAATAAACAAACACGCATCCGTAATTTTTATCCTAACAAAAAATACAAATTTGCACTTTTTTGTAGATGGGAGGGATGAAATCTTTACAGTAGGGTTCTATGATATACTGAATCTGATGGTGTGCTTTTCATTAAGATTCCTTGACTTTTTGTGGTGCTTCTCCCCTTTCTCAAAAATCACGCCATTTTTCTCAGGATCGTATCTTTTGACGGGAACATTAAATTGAATGAATCTTATATATTTGGAATCAGCATAAAAAGACAATTTTCTGTTATATGAGCAAGCCCTATAGGCCTAGAAGGTATTTATACGGCCAAGCCCTTTCGGAGGTCCTCAGCAACATTTGAATGTCCCCCTCACTAAACGCATTTTAAGTTTGAGATAAGGCTATACTAACTTATGGATACAGGTATGTGTGCTGTGTATTAGCATGAATGAGTCAACGGATTAAAAGCATCATTGTTCTTCTTCTCAGCCATTTCCTAAACAATTTTTTATGTTAGATCTTTCCTGCAGGACGTTTACTGGTATATAGTACAAAAAACCGAAAATAGTCAAACATCTTCAAATATCCTTTTCGATATCGATTTTTACGTTTCGATATCGATATTTGCTACGATATATCGATATATCAATATCGATATTGAATATCGACCAACACTAGACAGTTGTCAGGAAAAACAGATTAAACCTGGTTTTGAGAATTATCATACCATGTATATTTTTTTGAACAAAATTCATCAGCGAAGTACTATTATAGTACTGGTGTTAAAATTGGGCGCCAGGTGTTAAAAATGTGAAACATACCTCGACGGAATGGGTCAGATATGAGAATTAGCCTATCTTCCCCCCTAAATCGACCGTGCTGATTCAAAAAATACCAACGGCACTTACTTGCGAGGGTGGAACACTCCGAAACTAGACATTTTGTTATATTTTGGTGTTTCATGCAAGAAAATGCATCTTCCACAAAGTTTGAGGTGCAGTTTTCCGCTCAAATACGAGCTAGAAATGCCTAGAGGCCATAGAACGTCTTCAGCAATGACACAGGTAAAAAAACTAAACAAAGTCAAAATTAACAGTACGGTATTGATTTAATGCTTACATTCCCAAATTCATTACGGTTTTTTCCCTATTATCTCTCGATTTCAAGTCACGCACAATTATTCCCCGTCTAAATCATACTCGGTCTCGCAGCACTTCCCACAACCAGAGCACAAAATATCGTAACCTCTTTCTGCACATGGATATTTTCGTCCACAAAATTAACACTTGCAATATGGCCAAGTTTTCTGAATAGTGGATGGCCAAGCAGGAAGGGTTGATTTACCCGGTTACCCGGTTCGGACCCCCCCCCCCCCCGAAATTTTTTGACCGACTCGAAAATAAGTCGAAAATTAGTAAAACCTAGGTAAAAATAAGTAAAATTAGTCGAAAACTGAGTCAAAAATTAGTAACCCCCCCCCCCAAAAAAAAAGTCAAAAATTAGTAAAACCCCCCCTGAACAAAAATCCTGGATACGGCCCTGCCATGAAGTACCAAGAATTTTCTGATGACCATTCAGGACAGTCAATTTCACAATAGAATAGAATTTTCAAATTTAAGATTTCAGAGCTGTCATTTCTGTCTTCTAAGTGACTAAAAATAATGTCAGTATGCAAGTAAGCAGCAGAATTTTTTAATTTAGCACTACGAAGTATCTTTTTCCCTTAGGTTTTTCTTTTTCATACTTTTTTTGTGATTGCAAAAGCTTAAATTAGCCTGATATCACAAAATTATTAGCCAAATAAACATGTTAAATCATAACCAAATTTTATGGAACTGAAAGATCTATCAAATTTTGGCTATTAACAGGAACCAAATCAACAAGCTAAATCCTCAAATTTGGAAATGGACGAAAGTAAAGAACAAATAAAACAATTTGATAAAAATTTACTAAATGGTCAAAACTTAGGGGTAACACACTCTCCCCCCCCCGGAATGCTGCTGCTCCCATCACCACACATTAGTTGGCAGGAGGAGTTCATTGTCCCTAAAGACTGTCCATTCAACCTTCCCAGAGCTGTCACTGTAGGAATGGAATTTCATTAGGGTACAAGAAAGCCTTAACAGGATTACATGCTGAATCTGTGGAATATCATCACATATAGCAATTTTGTTGGCAAATAGATGTTGGCCAAGAGAATGGGAAACTAGTAAGACTGGAGACTCTAAGCTTCATGAAACAAAATCAATGAAGCCATCTAGAAACATCTAAACTAAACAATACCGTCCTTTGTGTAGCTCTAAATAGTTACTACCTGTGTAGCTATGTATGTGTGTGTAGCAGTGTATATCTCTAAATAATTACTACTTGTGTAGCTATATTCCACCTACTATATCTTAAAAACTAATAATTATTAAAGCTTAGAAAATAATATTTGCAACATTGGGCACTACCACCAAATTACCCACAATTGTATTGGTCAATAATATGTCTGCTAGCAATTTGGTTAATTTGGAATATAGGACCTGATGAAATAGTTAAGAAATAAACAAACCATTCAACTTAGTCTGTTGTCTTGATTCGGTCTTAATACTAAAACAACAGCACTCAATAGATAGCACTTTTCGGGAAATCTGAAGTTCAGATCCAAATTTAATAGACTTCCCCTCCTTGTTTTAAAGTGTCGTTTATATTTTCGGTATCAGCCTTTTTAGGCTATCTTTTGGTATATGTTTTATAGTAACCCCATTCTGTCGTACCCCCTTCTTGAAATAAGCGAGACAGCCAAGTGTGACGCCCTGACTATTGTGAGGGTTGAAAACTATAGCGTGTAATAGGTAACAAAAGTGCAAAACAATAGTGTTACTCGAGCCATAATTTTTTTTGGCGAAGTCTGCAACACTTCATGCTGCCCAAAGAACACAAATCTTCCAGTCTTATAAAATAAAAATGAAATTCATAAGCCTATCTTCAACAAAGCGAGTTCTTTGGTTAATTTTTAAATGTCATTATTGCAGAAATCATGATCACAACAATATCTGGAATTTAGTGCTGAGTGAATCACATCCCATACGAACCGGAAGTTTAAAAATGGGGTTCTAAATAAATTTTTAATTCCAACAGAATTGCCATTTGGCCTCGATTCAGAACTGATAACAATTATCCATGCTTACCTTTAACGTAATTATGAAAACAAATGTTAGTTTAAAACAAGATGTAACCTGCATAAATACTTACAGAGATTTGGCGTTTGCCTGTGGATATTGAAGGTGTACAGACCCGTCATGATTTTCCAGTTTAAACAAAGTGCCGTGCGCCTACCTTAAGGGTTGGGCACACGTAGCTGATTTCCAAATCAGCGCCGATTTTAAAAGAAATAAGCGTCGATTTGAGGTTGAAAAATTTTCTAGTTTTCGGTGCCGATTTACAAATCAGCGCTGATTTTCATCATGATCATCACAAAAAAAATAGGGATACAAATAAATAGTCAGCTAGAGGTATTTGAGGTGAAAGACCCCACTATTAAGCTGAGAATTAAACTGAGAACTAAGCTGAGATCAATCAAGTAACAATTAATAAACTCAAGTGACTATTTGTGTCCATGATTTTTTATTTTGAAAATTTTGCGCAATAAATTTTTCTTTCAACAAAATTTTTCTTACCGCTATCGTTTGTCCACTGATGCTGAAATCAGTTCCCGAGATCAGCTACGTGTGCCTAGCCCTTTACAACTAAAAACTTAACATGTTGAGCGTAATTTGTAGGGAACAATGATTCAGTTTGCTCCCTCAATAATATAGGTAAGATATTCTCTTATTATTTGGATCCCGACACGTTGCAGCATGCTTATTTTTTTTATTCTTCGTGGTAGGGTGCAGAGTTGGGTCACCTTGAGGGGAGGGGGCACTCGTTCAATTTCGGTTTCAAATCATACAAATTGAAAATCGTTATACGATTTGGTACTAACAAAATGCAGTATGCCTGTCTTTTGATGCCAAGCGATTCCACAGCTTTGATTGAGCTTGTTTTTTGCACTGTGCCAGGATTTCAAATTGATATTGTACTGTATCAAAAGAATTCAAGAGCTTAGACTTGGATCAGTTTTACATAATTCGGGGCTTACTTTGTGTACTGAATCAGGAAACAGTAAGTTTTGCATTAAATCAAAACTTAGCTGGCGTTTGCATTGATTTGTTAAAAATCCACAGCTTGTTTTCGCATTGAGTCAAGACGTTTCATTTTCTTTGACTAGCGTCCTCATTACCTAGTGCAATGTTCATATTAGATGGCAACAAAAATGCAGCTTGACTTTAATAATATACAATTATATGGTATATACACTTATAACATACAATTATTTTTTATTAAATATTACATTCAATAAAAACTAAATTACTGATTTAAAATTCTCAAATATCTGAATTTTTTTTTACTATATAAAGTATTATTGTATAATCTAGTCTATGCACCAAAGGAAGCTTGAAAATTCCATTCTTAAGAAACTTGCCAATTTTTTCTGCAAACTGCAAGAAAAAAGGTATTAACTTTCCTTTGCGGTTAGTCAATTTCATTCATTTAACAACCAAGACCTTGCTTTTCTTCTAAAATCAACCTCGTAAGCTTATGTTATCCACTCAGCAAATGATGCAACAGGCCTATGCTGGGGTAAAAAAAACAGTATCCAATTGAGCAACAGTATGCAAAACTGAAACCCTCACATCTTGTTACCAAATAGGAATTGAGAAGAATTGTATATATTTATGAATAGCTAAAAATCTAAGCTAGGCTATGCATCAATATGGGTATCACTAAAATTGTTTAAGATCAAACACTTGAAATTATTAGTTTATTGACTTACCTACAGGGATCTCTTTTTGGAAATACCAATTATCCTATTTTGATGTTTATATCCTTTTAGTGTTTCAATTTTATTTACATATTAACAGAAAGATGATTTTCTTCTGGTTCTAGAAATGTAACTTTTGTTGCTTGATATTTATTCTATAAATCACAAATATTATATGCGTTTTTGGGTAAAATTCTACTTTAGCTACTTTTGACTATCTTGGAAAGGGGTTAGGTTAAGAAAATGAAACTTTCAGGGATGGGTCTACAGGTGAAAGTATGTCCCGGGAAGATATTTTGAAGTACCCACCTCCACTCCTTCTCCCTCTAGAGGGTCCTGACCTTTGATGACCTTTAAAAAATATGTGAGTTATAGAAGAGAAACCTAGCAAAGTAGATCTTCAGCTTAAATGAAGTACAACAAAATTGTTTTCAGCTTCACAACTTTGCTCAATCCCAATTTATAAGGTTTTAAAGATATGCAAATACATTTCCTAAATTTTGGAAATAAACTGTTTATATGTCTTAAAATTCTGCTCAAATAACTGAAATTGCATTTTCAGAGCTAAAGCCAGAGACATAGAAACTGATAACTGAAAATTAAGGTAAAATGTTGTTTTGTAAAAATTTCAATGGGTATAGACCTGTCATGTAGGCAAATTTCAGGACCCTCTAGAGGGAGAAGGAGTGGAGGTGAGCACTTCAAAATACCTTCCCGGGACATACTTTAGCCCGTAGACCCATCCCTGAAAGTCTCATTTTCCTAACCTAACCCCTTCCCAAGATAGCCAAAAGTAGCTAAAGTAGAATTTTACCAAATATAATTTTTCTTTTCAACTGCTTTTCAAAACAGAGACCACATCTTTAATTTAGGTAAATTTTTACCAAATCATAGGCTATTATTGAGTTAGGAATAAAGTGAATACACCATTTGATGCCTTTTTTTTATGCTGATTGCAAATATAATACTCATTTCTATTGGAAATGAATTTTAGCTCTCCCCCCCCTAACCTAACCCCCACCCCCACATTTGCAAATATATATCCTGAATTGACATATATAGGGGGGGGGGGCTAAAATTCATTTCCGATATAAATGATTGTTATATTTGTAATCAGTAAAAAAAAAGGCATCAAATGGTATATTCACTTTATTTGAAACTCAATAATATGATTTGGTAAAAATTTAGCTTAATTTATGCTGACAAATTATTCCTATTGAAAATTGACAAAGAAGGTGGGGTTCTTGTTACTGCCCTCATATTGCATCATGCTATAGGAAAAAGGGGTGGTCTAAAAACACATTGCTGTTTTTCCAGAATGCCAAAGAAAAGTGGTCTTTCCCAAAAAGATGTCTTTTGCCCTAGGGCTTGTCCTAGTCAGTAAGAAACCTAGTCAGGAAACAAACTTACCTTTATAATCAGAATTTCATCCTAAGTTGGCTATTAGATCCTGCCTAGTCAATTAGTCAGCTGTGAATTAATTGGCAAAATTCTACTTAAGCTACTTTTGCCCATCTTGGAATGGGGTTAGGTTAGGAAAATGGGTAAATTTTTGGCAGTTTGTATTCTTATGACTAAAGTAAACATATCACTTTTTGCCTTTTTTATGCTTATTAGGCCCAAGAATATAATAATCATTTTTGTTGGAAATAAATTTTACCCCCACCTCTATATATAGCCTACCAATTCAGGATATATATTTGCACATTAGGGGGGTGGGGTAAAGTTTAGGTAAAATTCTACGTTAGCTACTTTTGATTATCTTACAAAGGGGTTAAGTTAGGAAAATCAAACTTTCAGGGATTGGTCTACAAGCTAAAGTCTGTCCTGGGAAGGTATTTTGGGGTACCTACCTCCACTCCTTCTCTCTCTAGAGGGCCTGAAATAAGCCCATATGGAAAGTCTATGCATTTTGAAATCTTGACAAAACAACATTTTGCTTTAATTTTCAGTTATCAGTTTGTTTTTCTCTGGCTTTAGTTCTGAAAATGCAATTCCCATCATATGAGTAGAATTTTAAGCCATATCAATGTTTTCTTTTCAAATTTAGGAAGTGTATTTGCATATCTTTAAAACCTAATAAATTGGGATTGAGCAAAGTTGTGAAACTGAAAAAAATTTTGTTGTACTTCATTTAAGCAGAAAATCTATTTTCCAAGGTTTTTTACTTTTATAACACACAAATTTTAAAGGTCATCAAAGGTCAGGACCATTTAGAAGGAAAAGTAGTGGAGGTAGATACTTCAAAATACCTTCCCAAGACATACTTTAGCCTGTAGACCTATCCCTGAAAGTTTCATTTTCCTAACTTAATCCCTTTCCAAGATAGTCAAAAGTAGCTAAAGTAGAATTTTGCCAAAGTTCAAACTTATCTCTCAGTTGCATCAGAAATAAACTTTACCCCTCCCCCCTAATGTGTAAATATATAGCCTGAATTGATATATATAGGGAGGGGGTAAAATTAGTTTCTGACAAAGATGATTATTATATTTGTAATGACCATAAAAAAGGCATTGAGTGGTATGTTTACTTTATTCATATAAGTCAATAATATGAACTGCCAAAACTTTACTGGAAAATGGGTAAATTTCTTGGTGGTGCTATAATTTAGCTACAATGAAAGTGAAAATGGTAAATTCTTTGGATATTACAAATACTACAAAATATAATAATATTTTACAAAACATAATGAGTACAAACACTTTTAAAAATAACACTACAATAGAAAACCCTCTCTATATCTCATCCCCATACTCACAAAATTTCCCAAATTTTTAATATTCACTTTGCAACTACTTCCTATTTTATTTTCTTAACAACTTCTATGCATGATATCCCTCCCAAAAATTTTACTTCTAAGTACCTTCAGTTCTTCACAATAACACATAAAATGTTCTAAATATTCAGACTCCCTGCACATTGGACAAGTGAAGGGACCCTGTATCTTAACCCTCCCTAAATACTTTCTTCTCCCCAAAGCAGCATGAAATTCCCCCTTACTGATAAAACCCATTTTAAAGTATTATTTTGGAGCCCAAATTTTAGATATATTTCTTCTCCAAAGGCTTCTTTAATTTTTACATATATTCCAAGGGATTGTGGCTTAAACTTGTCTTCTTGCCAAACCTGGATCTCTTGATCTTGTAGCACTTTTTCCACAGCTTTTGCAATCAATCCTGTTTCTAGCCCAGGTCCAATGCCATCATTCCACCAGCCTGATAGCCCACAATTGTCTAGTATACTCTTAATTTGCACAGGCCAAGAATCCTTTCTTTTATCCAATAACATTTCTTTGAAAGCATTTTTTGTTAACCAATAATCTGGCATAGCAATAATTTTTTCCCAATAACCTACCATGCATACTAACCATTTATTTCTTAAGCTAAAAAGACCCAGGTCATCCTTTGTAACAATGCTATTAAACTTTTTATCTAACCCTATTAATCTTATAAAATAATGAAGCAGTGTCCTCTCCATTTCCACCCCCCCCCCTTTTTTTGTCCCCATATCTCTGCCCATTATGTATAGCAGGTTCTATTCTTCTTGCAAAAATATGCTTTTGTAGCTTGTAACCAAACAGCTCAATAGTAACCAAAACTCTATGCCAATAGATATTGTAGAAAATCTCGATGTTTATTTATTTGAAATAGAAACCCAGGTCACCTAGAACAGAAAGGTAAGAATATTACATCCTTCCTCCTTTCCAAACTAGTGAGCTGGTACAAAACATAATAAACAAATTCCACTTTTAAATACTAAACACACTGCCATAATACATTGCTATATTTCTTTATGAGGAGGCGCTAGGCTCGCTCCCCTTTTTTTTTTTTTTTTTTTTTTTTTTTTTACAAAGTTCACTTCACTTTTGAAACAGGGGGGTGGTGGTATTCCTTTAATTCACGGATTACCATTTCACAGGTTAAGCCTCTGGACTGGATTCACAGCACGCCCAGTGCAGGTTATGTAGGGGGTATCATGGAGTTCTGTATGCGTCATGTGACTGGTGCTTGGTACAGGTATGGGCCTGTTAAAATTTGGGCTATGAACGCGAGTGAAGGGTTTCAGACGGTTTTCATCTGGTGTTCTAGGGATGGGGGTAGGCATTGTTTCTGATAGACTCAGTGGTGTGGTTGGAGTATCTGTATGGGGAATCTCTTCAGTTGTGGTGGCGTCTGGTGACTGAGGTTGCTGACAGACTATCTTTATGTGGCGCCTGTTCCTTCTGTAGGTTGCTCTGTCATTTGTCTTGACTATGTAGGATCTGGGATTCACATCTGCTCTTTTGACAATGCCCGCCTGCCAGAGTTTGCTGTGGACTTGGGCCTGTACAGGTTGTCCAATTTGTAGGGGTTTCAGTTGCTTTGACTGTTGATCATAGTACTTGCTCTGGCGTGACTGTTGCTTCATTCGATTCTGTCAAAATTGCTTATGGTGAATGGTCTTTGGTGCAAGCAATTTTTTGGTGCATGGGACTATTGATCTGAGATTTCTGCTCATTAGCAATTGTGATGGGGAGGCCAGACCATCAACTGGGGTGTTCCTGTACTCTAGCAATGCCAGCTCAAAATCATTTCCAGCAATATTGGTTTTACTCAGGATATCTTTGGCTGTCTGTACGGACCTTTCTGCCAATCCGTTTGATTGGGGGAAATGTGGTGAGGATGTGGTGTGGGATATTTCCCAATCCGATATGAATTTTTGGAAGACAGATGATGTAAATTGTGGACCGTTGTCGGTAATGAGCATACGAGGAATTCCATAACGAGCAAAGTGCTTTTTCAGGTATGGAATTATTTGGTGAGCATATGTACTGCTTCCCAATCTATCGGCTTCGAAAAATCGACTGTAATAGTCGACCGTAATGAGGAAGTATTCTCTGTTTTTGTAAAAGAGGTCGCAACCGATTTTTTCCCATGGTAAGTCAGGGATGTCTTGTGGCCTCAAGGGCTCTTTCTGGTTAGAGTTCTGGAGTCTGGTGCATGCATAGCAGTGTTTGATATGTTCCTCAATATCTTTTGTCATCCTTGGCCAAAAAATGACTGAGCGAGCACGCTGTTTAGTTTTTTCAATACCCAGATGTGATGCGTGTATGCAATTGAGGATATCTTTGCGGGAGTTTTTGGGTATGACCAGGCAATCTCCTTTTAGTATAATTTGGTCTATGACCGTTAGGTCATGCTGGACATTCCAGAATGGGGTGAGAATTGCTGGGAGGTTTCTTTTGGATGCTGACCAACCACTTTTGATTGTCTTAGCCAGCTCAACCAATTGAGTGTCAGCTGTTGTCTCTTGTTTGAGCTTTTTAAGTCTGTCATTGCTGATTGGTTGGATTGACATAACAGAATGCACATATGATTCAATCTCTTTTTGCATCTCTCCATCCTCTTCAGGGAGATGCATGCATGACAGGGCATTGGCAACTGGAATCTCTTTGCCTGGGTGGAATGTTATGGTGAAGTCGTATGGTTGGATTCTCAGTAGCATCTGCTGGAGTCTCGGTGACGACTTTGATATTGGGCAATTCAGGATCACTTGGAGAGGCTTGTGATCCAATATGATTATGAACTTCTGGCCATAGAGGTATTGGTGGTAGTGTATGCAGCCGAAGAGAATAGCGTATAGTTCCTTTTCTATCTGCGAGTAGTTCTGTTCAGTGGTGTTCAAAGAGTGTGATGCAAAGGAGATTGACTTCCCATTTTGAATAAGGGTGGCTCCTAGGCCAAACTTCGAAGCGTCAACTTGTAGTTTGATGTTCCCTGCTTTTGGATCAAAAAATGTCAATGAGCTGCAAATGGATTCTTTGATGTTGTTCAATGCTATATCGTGTTGTGGCTCCCACTTGAGCTGTTGCTGTTTTGCCAGGTTGTGTAGGGGCTGATTTAGTGATGCTAGATTGGGAATGTACCTTGCTAGGTAGTTCATCATTCCCAGTATGGTCTGTAGTTCATCCTTGGTAGATGGGGGTCTCATTTCTTTCAGTGCACGGACCTTTCGTGGGTCTGGGTGGATACCACCTTTTGATATTATGTGTCCAAAGTATGGTATGCTGTCACACCCGAACACACATTTTTTTAGGTTGAATTTCACAGTCCTTTTGCGTGCTCTGATTAGTGCACTGCAAACATTTGCATTGTGCTCCTCTATGGTTTCCCCAGATAATGATGTCATCAACTATGACGGAAAAACCTTTAATGCCTTCAAATGCCTCTTCCATACAGCGTTGAAATTCATCCTGCACTGAAATCAACCCAAACGGCATGCGTTTGAACATGTATTGGCTGTATGGAGTGTTAAATGTTGTTAGATGAGATGATTCGTTGTCAAGGACGAGAGACCAATATCCGTGACGGGCGTCCAGCTTGGTGAAAAATTTAGCACCGGAGTGTTTTAGTATTGCTTCATCAAATGTGGGCATTGGGTGGTGGGGTCTTTTGATGGCTTTGTTCAGGTCCTGTGGGTCAATGCAGACCCGGAGGCTTTTGTCAGGCTTTTCAACCACAACTGCAGCATTTACCCAATCTGTGGGGTAAGTAACCTTTTTGATGACCCCAAGTGCCTCCATCCTGTCTAGTTCCTTCTTGAACCTGTTTTGGAGAGATATTGGGTCTTTTGACAACAGCAACTCTATAAGAAAATTAAAACAAATTTTCTTGTGAATTATTATCGCTTCTAATCAGCAGTTATACCAAACCAATCCTGCTCAACTCATCCTCAGGGCTATACTGTGGTGTTCTCCTCCCCATAGTATAGTGCAGACGGTTTGATATCATTCCATTTTCCCTTCTTGCTTTAGTTTTGTTTTTCTCTGTTTAAAGCTTTTTCCAATAGGCAATGTTTAGAAGTCCTCCAAAAAAAAATGTCCCCCCAGATCCCAAATCAAATTCCAGTGAATGTGCCATAGTGAAAGATACCCATCTTGGCTGGTCAAGCACACTTTCTCAAAGTTCAAATGATAGCTCCAATTCGGAGAATAGGACAATGATAAGTGTAGGGGCTAATGTAACCATAAATGATGATAATGGGTTTCAAGAGGTCCTCTCTAGAAGTTCTAAAAAAAGGAAAAAAATCTCCCCAATTAAAAGCATTTCCCCTCTCCCTGCCCAAGATCCTCCCTCCAAAAACTTAGGAATTTACCTTAAAATTACTCCCACTACCCCCTTTGAAATAAAAATGATCACTGCAATAAGAGTTGCAATTTTTAAATTGCTAAAATCAATGTTCTCTCTTAACATTAACCATGATGGATCTCTGCTAATAGCTGTAGAAGATCAGAAATCAGCAGATACAATAATTAAGCTTAAATCCCTTCTGAATACCCCAATTATTGCATCTAATTGGAACCCAAAACAATCACCAACAAAAATAGTAGTTTATAATGTTCCCCAGAGATATCTACTCAGGAGTTAAAAGAAGGTCTTTCAGATAGGGCTGGAAACACAATCCCAGTTGAGGATGTTACCCAACTTGGAAAACCCAACTCTAATGGCCTAAAAACTAGTAGATCCTTCTTATTCACACTGAAGGATAAAATTGATATCCCAGAAAAATTATTCCTATTTGGGCAAATCAAACCACACAAGGAATACAAACCTAAGCCTATTCAGTGTCAGAAGTGTTTCAAACTGGGACACACAACAAACAAATGCAATGAAATTCTCCAAGAGTGTAGTAATTGTAAATCTTTCCATCCTAAAGAGCTGACAACTTGCAACAACACTCAGCCTACATGCATCAATTGCAAAGGCCCACATGAATCTACAAATAAATCATTATGCCCTGCATACAAGAAAAGAGCTCTAACACTCCAAATATCAACAGAGAAGGCAATCCCATACCCCTTTGCAGCAATGGAAGCAAATGCTGCCCAACAATACCAAATAAAGCCTGTAATGAAACCAACCAAAACCCCCAAGTCAAATGCCCCAATGCATCAAGCACCCCATATAAAACACCATCTTCTAAGCCCCCTAGCTCAAATCCCTATCAGAAGCAATCACCAAGCCAACAAGCCTCCTTGTCCGGTGAGATGAGGCCAGCCTGGCCCTCCCTCCCAAGAAGAAACAAACCAGAAACACTACCAGGAATCAATCCATTAACCAACAAACAGGATGCACTACCAAAAATGCAATCCCCAAATATATGCTTATTCATTCTAAACTGTAATGCAGTTCAGGCCATGAACATACATCAACTACAGAAAACAAAAATTATTGCAGAATTGGCAAAAATTTACATCCCAGATGATATGCTCATTCAAGCAAAAAAAGATCTTGCTTTACTCTTAACAAAGCTGAACATTGATACACATTCATATGAAGAATAAATCAACAACACAACATTTATCAATACTCCAATGGAATGTAAGATCACTCACAGAAAATAAGCTAAATGAACTAATATCATTTATGAATAATAATTCAATTAATATTGCTTGCCTCCAAGAAACTCATTTAACCCAAAATCAACAAATTAAGTCTCTGGGATATACTATCCTGAGAAAGGATAGATCTTCAGAGAGAAAAGGAGGTGGTGTAGCTTTATTAGTTAATAATAATATAAAATTTTGTGGCATCAATTTTCCAGATTTTGAAAATGATGTTGATGTAATTGGTATAAGTGTTTGGCTGAATAATTTAAAAACCTACAAAATAAGCTTTTATAACCCTAATGGCCAAACTACAGATGCCAAGGATTTCTTTAATTATATAAATAATTCTAATATGTTAAAAAATATCATTATTTGTGGAGATTTCAATGCCCACAGCCTTTTGTGGGGGAATAAACCAGCAAATAAAGCTGGTAAATTTATTGAGCATATGACTTCAAATAATAATGAATTAGTTGTTGCTACCCTCCAAACCTGAATACTTTTTTCAACCCCAAAAGTGGCAATTTCTCCACAATTGACCTACAAATTGTGTCTTTAAATTTTTTGAACAAAATTTACATAAACAAAATTGATAGTCTATGTACAGACCACTTTGCTATAGTTTGCTCCCTAAATGAACCTGCTGAAACTTTATCTCATACATCCAAATATATCAACACTAAAGCAAATTGGTCTATTTTCCAAAATAAGCTAAATGATGAAATTACAAGTTTCACCCAAAGTTCATGCATTTCTAAGACAACAGTTGACACACATGCTGATGCATTGACATCTTTACTAATAAATACAGCTAATCATGCTATCCCCAGGACAACACCTAAGAAAACATTCCCTAAACAAATTCCTAAAGCATGGTGGACAAATGAGTGCCTAAATAAATGGAGGATAAAAAAGGCAGCTAGGACAGAATTCATAAAAAAACCAACACCTACTACATATTTAAAAAAATTACAAGCAGAATCTGATCTAAAAAGGACTATAATAGATGCTAAATATAAATACTGGAATAATTTTGCAAATAATCTCTCCAGAGAAACAAATGAGCCAATTATACATAAAGTCATAAGCCACATATGTGGGAAAAATATTTCTCCCAACCCACTCCTGTATGAGCTTATACATAATAATACCCATTATGACAATGATAATGAAAAGGCTAACCTATTTGCAACTCTTTTTGTTAATAAGCTAATATCAAATAATCAAAGCAAGTTGTCCACAATTCCTATGAACCCTAGTTACCAACCACGCCCAGGATCCGAGTACATAACTAATCCATTTTCAATCCAGGAATTGAATAATGCAATACATCATATTAGATCCAAAACTAGCAGTAGCTATGACAATATACACCCTACATGGATAAAGAATCTCACACCTTCATACAAACAAGAACTGCTAAATTGTTATAATCACGCTTGGGCATCTTCTAGGTTCCCCAATATATGGAAATGTTCGTCCCTCCTACCTTTCCTAAAGAAAAATAAACCAAAAGATAACCCTGAGTCTTATAGGCCCATAATGATTACACCTGTGATGGGGAAAATAATGGAGAAAATGATTTATCACAGACTCCTCTGGTTTGTTGAGAAAACTAACATGATCCCACACACTCAAACTGGATTCAGGAAATACCACTCCTCAACAGATGCTTTCATTTTGCTAACAAATGCAATAAATGAATCTTTCTCAAAAAATAATATCCTAGTGGCAGCTTTCCTAGATTTTGAAGGAGCTTATGACAATGTGAACCACCAAATCCTTTTAAATAAACTTGCAAACCTTGGAGTACCTCCTAAGCTAGTATCCTTTATTAAATCCTTCATAGAAGTGCGAAGTTTCATTGTTTGTGTTGGTTCAGCCTCTTCACCCCAAAAGACAATATCCAAAGGCCTACCTCAGGGAGCAGTCCTCAGTTGCCTCCTTTTTGCCCTATATCTCTGGGACATGAACCTACCCCACACGAATCTACAATATGCTGATGATCTGGTGCTATGGTCATCTGGCAACACCTTTCAGATAGCACAGTCAAATCTGCAAAAGTCACTTTTCCAGTTTGAAAAATTCTCTCAACAGTCAGATTTACCCATTGCACCCACCAAGTCAAAAATAATCCAATTTCACCGGAAGCGAAACCATGTTAATGCAAAACTAACTCTAAATAAAACAACTATTCCAGAAGATAATAATATTAATTACCTAGGTCTCATGCTTGACCAAAAACTTAATTTCCACCTCCACATTTCAAACACAATAAAAAAATGTTATAGAAAAGCAAATATACTAAAAAGACTTCTTTCCACACCCTGGGGTTGTAAGGAGAAAACCTTACTCCAGTTTTATAAATCACATATAAGACCCCATATTGACTACGGGCTCATTGTCTATGGTGCATGTGCAAAGACCCAGATGCAAAAAATTGAAACAACACAAAATGATATAATACGTCTCATATTTGGTCTTAGGAAACCCACAAGCACCAAGTTTCTGCTTATGGAGAGTGGATTAACGACAATAAGGGAGAGACGTAGCTTTCTCTTGATAAAACATCTTACAAAAATTGAATCAAATAGCTCACACACATTACATAATTGGTTAAGAAATCCAGCCATGTATAGAGGTATTGCAGATGAGTATGCCAATATTCAAAAGAAGTTCCCTGTACCAGCAAAGTCTATTGCACCTACTTTCCCCCAATCCCCTCCATGGAATTGGTCATTTCCCATAATAAATACTGAATTTTCAAAATGGAATAAAGATTTAACCCCCATTGCTTTTGTCCAGAAAAAATTTGCAGAACTTAATACAATTACCTATAAAAATCACTTCCAAATATTTGTTGATGGGTCAAAAATGGATGAGAAGGTTGCAAGTGGTGTTTTCCTTCCTCACCTGAAAATTGCAATGGGCGAGAGATTATTTAATAATTTATCTATAATGTCTGCTGAGTTAATTGCCATAATCATGGCATTAGAACACCTTAAGCAAAACCAACCTTTGATTGAAAATTCGAATAATATTATCATCTATTCTGACTCTTTATCAAGCCTTGAGTTGCTGGCCTCAGCTCCTCAATATAAGTTGGACATTGACACTTATCATTGTCTCAGTATTATTGATAATCTTGCTTCAAGTGGCATAAAAACTTACTTTCAGTACATTCCTAGCCACTCTGGCATAAGTGGTAATCATCAGGTTGATGAAATAGCAAAAAATGCTATAAATATTGACCAGCCAAGTGGGAGACCAATCCCAATTAGAGATGTTTACCGATGGAGGCTATCAGATATTAATTTTAATAAGATTAATCCTATCCTTTCCCCCTTTCCCAATAAGTATCTTTCTAAAATTTATCATAGAATTCGTTCTGGAACAAATGGACTAAATTTCCTTGCATTCTCATATAAGCTATCTAATTCAAGTGGCTCAATTCCCCTGTCCCCTCTTTGCAGGCATTGTAATATGAATAATGAAACAATTGACCATTGCCTATTTGAATGTAATATGCTGACGTCTGCACAACATACCTTGCTTTGTAAACTGTTAAAATACTTCAAACACCACAAAATCCCACTATCAGCCAAGAGCCTAGCCAACTATACCTGCACACAGAGCATAGAAATCGACATCTATCATCTTATATTTGAACTCCTAGAGTCAAAAGATCTGCTGAAAGATATCTGAATATATCTAATAAATATGAGGCAATCAAGCCAGTAGCTCTGTAGCCCACAGAGTGAAGCAAAAGGAAAAGGGCTAAATAGTTTTACTGAAAAGCCCGCCTGCTGTTAAATAGAAGAAGAAGAAGGGATGCGTTTGGCTGGTACAGCCTTAGGTTCGGTTCCTTCTTTGAGTGTTATGTGACACTCACCTTCGAGCTGTCCTATACCTTGAAATACGTCTTTGAATTCCTCAATGAATGGGTTTGGTTTTGTCACAGTAAGTATCAGCTTAATTAATTTTAGTTTCTTGCTGGTTTCAAAGCCTAAGATTGGGACGGGGGCGTCTTTCACTATGAAGAAGGGCTGTGTCTCAGTGCATCTGTTGGTATATGCGCAGTTAAGGCTGCAAACGCCAAGCGTTGGGATCTTCTGTCCGCCGAAATTAGTAAGAATTTGTAGTGTCTTATTGACTTTGGGCCTTGGTTTAAGGGTATTAAAAATGTTTCAGTTATGATGTTGGCCTGTGCACCCGTGTCAATTTTGAAAGTGATACTGATATGTTCGTTGATTATGAGCTTCACATATGGTTGATCATCCCCTTTGTTCATGTTTATGGTGTCAATGAAGAGCTCATCATTGCTGTCTGGTTGATGCTCGTTTGTTTGATGTTGTTGATTTATTACGTTCACCGCCTTTTTGCTGCTTTTGCAAACCTTTGCAAAATGGTTTGGTTTTTCACAGTTACTGCATATTTTTCCTTTTGCAGGGCATTTGTGGGAAGGTGAATAATCTCCCCACAGAAATAGCATTGTCTTACAGATGGGGCATGGTTTGATTTCTTTGCCCTCCTGACAAAATCCACTTCATGCTTTATGCATGTTTCTTGATAAGCTTGGCTGCCACAAGTATCAGGCTGTGACATTGTCCTGAGCTGCACCTGGGTTTCTATATATGTTCGCACTATAGTAATTGCTTGTGACAGAGTTAGATTGGAACCTGCTTGGAGGAGTTTCTCTCTGACTTTTGCTGAAGAGATGCCACATACAAGTCGGTCTCTTACCATTTCATCTCTCATGGCTGTTGTGGAATATGCACATTCACGAGCCAAAAGATTCAGATCAGTTATGTATTGATCCACTGGTTCACCATCTCGTTGATCACGTTTATTAAAGAGATATCTTTGAAACACTGTATTGCACTGAGGGAGGAAATATTCACTGAACTTGTCCATGTATGGTTGAACTTTGTCCTGTTCATCAGCTGTAATTGTAAAGGTACTAAAAATGTCTCGCCCTTTATCTCCAAGCCAGATCAGCAGGAAGGCGCATTGCACTTTTTCTGTCTTTCCGCTAAGGGGTCCTTGGAACATCAGCTTTGCATGGTTGTTAAATCTTGTCCACGCCTCTTTAAGGTTATCACTTGTCCAATCCATTGCAGGGTAGGGGACGTTGGTTTCCATGTTGTTTTTAGAGGATCTGACACCATGTAGAAAATCTCGATGTTTATTTATTTGAAATAGAAACCCAGGTCACCTAGAACAGAAAGGTAAGAATATTACAGATATATCAAAAGAATCAGATTTTTATGCTGATTTCATATATATATATGTTTTGTCAAGTTTAGTATTACCCATCAAAAGTTAAACACCTGAGAAAATTTGCCTTATTTTAAAAAAAAGGGGGTCATAGAACTTTAATGAAAATCACACCATCCAATTCAGCATATCAGAGAACCCTACTGTAGAAGTTTCAAGCTCCTATCTGCAAAAATGTGGAATTTTGTATTTTTTGTCAGAAGAAAGATCATGGATGCGTGTTTATTTGTTTGTTTGTTTTTATTTCCCCAGGGGTGATCATATTGATCCAGTGGTTGTAGAATATTTTAAGAGGGCTAATTTGAATGGAAATTGAAAGTTCTAGTGCCCTTTTTAAGTGACCAAAAAAATGGAGGGCAACTTGGCCCCCTCCCACACTCATTTTTTCCTGAAGTCACCCAATTAAAATTTTGAGATAGCCAGTTTGTTCACCATAGTCAAAAATCTAATATATATGTCTTTCAGGATGACTTATTCCCCCACAGTTCCCAGGGGAAGGGTGTATGAACTTTGCCCATTGTTTACATATGGTATTGGTTATTGGGAAGTATACAGATGTTGTCAGGGAGGATTTTTTTCTGGTGGGGGGTGGGGTGGAGGAGGGGTTTATGCAGGAGAATATTTCCATGGAGGATGTTTCATTGGGATAAGGGACATTTTTATGAAGGGGATGCTGGATTTCCCAGCATTATTTAAAAAACAATCAGTAATTAAATTAACTGAATCACTGAAAGTAAGAATCAACATTAAAAATTAAAACAAACAGAAATTATTATGTATATGAGGGGGTTCACCCCCAATTCAATACCTTGTTCCTTATGCTATGGTTTTTTAGTACTTTCAAAAGACCTATCTGTTCTAATTAAATGGCCTTAGTAATTCAGGCGTTTGTGATTCAGACAAAATTTGATTGTATTGTATCTGTTGTATCATATGAAAAATCATAAAAAAAGTAAAATTGATGTGTAAATTTTGTTTTAATTATTCATGTACCATGAGCCAAAATCAAAGCTCAAAATCAAATTAACTGAATTACTGAAATAAAACTTAAAACAAACAGAAATTATTGTGTATATAAGGGGGTTTGCCCCCAAGTCAATACCTTTCTCTTTACACTACAGTTTTTTTTAGTACTTTCAAAAGAGCTATCTATTCTAATTAAATGGCCTTTGTGATTCAAACAAAATTTGAACTTTAGCGTTGTTACATAAGTTAATTCATAAATTACATCAGAACAAAATTTTGAGAAAGCCATTTAGCCAAAAAAAAAGTAAAATTAATATGCAAATTTTGTTTTAATTATTCATGTACAGTGAGCCAAAATCAAAGCTGCATTAACTCAAAAACATTCAGAGATTAAATAAAAAAAAGTTTTTTTTTAACTGAAAGTAAGGAGCTGTCCCCTCCTCAATGCCTTGCTCTTTATGCTAAAGCTTTTATTGTTTTAAAAAAGAAAGTTGTGAGACAGTCTCAAACTTTAGCATAAAGAGCAAGGCGTTGAATAGGGGATGGCCCCTTTCACATATGGAATAATTTTTGTCTGTTTTAAGTTTTAATGTTGCTCTTTACTTTCAGTTAAAAATTACTTGCTTTTTATTTAATATTATGTAGAGATGATGAGCAAAAAGCAAGATGTTCCTCATCCCTGCCTCTTGACTCCTCCCTGCTGCTCATAACAAAATGACGGGAAAGGGAAAATTTAAATTAATTGGCACTTCAAATCACTTTGATAGCTGACTAGTTTGCTATTTTAAACTAAAGTTTATTTTGTACACAGAATGTTATGGCCAACTAGTTAGCTAATTCTATTAAGTCTGTACAGTTCTTTTAGTGGTTAATTCGGGCTGAAGTGTATATATACATGAGACCTGATAGCCAAATGGTTGGGCAACTTAAACATGTGTATATAGCTGAGACTTTATTGGCTATTTTAAACTAACGTTTACATATAAACAAGGATATCAATAGCCAACTAGTCAGCTAATTCTATAAAGTATATTCAGCTTCCTTATTAGCTAACTAGTTGGCTAATTAATGCTGAAATGTATATATAGGTGTGATCTAATAGCCAACTGCTTGGCAAATTTAAAGATTCTATATATATACACTGCCATTCATATTAGCCACCTAGTTGGCTAGACATTTTTTCCATATATAATGTTTGGCTAAGGTTTTTTCTCTATATATAAACTGTACTATTTTATAATAGCCATCTGGTGGTATCCCATCCAAATATGAGATTTGTTTGCATTGTAAGTTAAATTTAAGCCAATGGACCTTCAAATACAATACCTTTTTCTCTTATTTTAGATATACAGCTTATATACCTATGTTTGCATCAATCTTGTTAAGACTAGTTTACCTGTAAATTGAATCAACAGACAAAATCAAGAATCAATAAATATATAGGAAAAATATAATATGGGCTATTTATTGGGGTAAAGTTAGAAATGACATGTTAGGTAAGATTAAAATTCAGTTTGTGATGGAAATAAATGTTATATTTGGATTCAGGATAAAGTTCTGATTCTAGAAGTAAGTTTGTTTCTTGGCTATCTGAATACTCTGTTTATATGAATGTTAACCCATTTGAGTAGTATTTTCCACATTTCAGCCCAGGCGTAAAGTATGTATCTGTGATTAGGCTCAACTGTTAACTATAAGTATGTTTAAATTGTTAGTGTTGCTTATAACTAAAATATTCAAGCCAGTCATGTACTTATCAAGAAAATTTAGGCAAATTCAATGCTGAAACAATCCACTCTCTATGTGGTATTATCATATCACATTTAACTACAATGTAAAATTTAAAATTTACAGTCATTTATCTGCTGAAGCACTGCTTAGTTGTACAACTACTGGGTATCTTACCATGTTGTAAAATATAGCATGAATATATATACTGGACTGTATATTTATCTGTTAGGTAGGGGGGGGGGGTAAATAATAAAGAAATGTGTGTCAATTCTAAGGTCCCTTTAAGGGCTTTAAATGGGTTTTTGCCAAAGAAATGATTTAAATATTTAGAAAGAGCATCAAAGATGCATGTTTACCTTCTACCTTGCAAAGTAGGCCTAATCAAAACATTGTAAATTTTGTAGGAATTTGTTTTCATTTTTTTTTTAAACAAATGGGTTTTTGCCAAGGAAATGATTAAAAGATTTAGAAAGAGCATCAAAGATGCATGTTTACGTTCTACCTTGCAAAGTAGGCCTAATCAAAACGTAAATTTTGTAGGAATTTGATTTCATTTTTTTTTTTTAATAAGACACAAAAGATGTAAATGCTGTACATCTGTGTGGTATCCAACAAGAAAATCTTATTTAAAAAGTGCAAAAATGGGCATCAAAATTTGTTCCTTTTTTGAAGTATTTGCCTTATGATGCAGGCTAAGATGTTTGGGCCTACCATCTCTGCAATTCAGGGGATAGATTAGACCTAGTTGATTTTGAATTACTGAAGGTTATGATAATTTATCTTTTAGTGATTTCTTTTATTTGAGCCATTATTTGCCCACATGGCAGAACTCATCAAAATTGTATCAGAAAAGGGCTTTAAGAAAGGTTGGACAGGGTTCTTTTGTAAATTGGTCTATTAAATCATGGAACATGTTACCTGACCATGTTATTTCAAGAAATAATATTACAGCTTTTAAAGCAGCTTTCTTTGGAACCTCTTTTTATGAAGGGCAGTATATAGAGCCATAATATTTATGGCATTTGTATTGCTCAGTGCCCCTAAAATGAGTTTCTTGAATTTGTCTTTTTGTGTGTTCTGGCGTATTTGCTTATTTTTGTAATGTGTTCAGTCTATGGAGTTTATTTGTTATTGTAGTACCAATCAATACTCAATGGTCCAATTCTTGTTTGTTGTCATTTTGTAACAAGGCACTATGGCTTATTCTTTCTTTTTCTTTTTTTTTTTTTTTTAATAAAAAGATAAAATAAAATATGTTCTCTATGATTAACATCCTTCAGTTGTCCTTTTGAGCAAGATCTTTGCAAACAGGGTTCTTTTTCTTGAGATGCCCAAACCAGCACTGTTGGTGTCTTCTGACATTGTTTAGAATTGTGTATAGTGACTTTTGTCCTCTTCTGATTTCTGTGTTAAAGACATGCTTGGTGTTCTACTCTGTGCTATCCTGCATATTATGCTTGTGTTTTCAGTTTTAACCATCCATGAATAGCACCAATTCATTGCTGTAGGTGTGATCAGGCCAGTGTTAAGATGAACTTTCAGATAGTTAGAATGTTTTGAACAGAAGTTTGAGAGCTGGCAGAGCTGACAGAGATTTGGCTTAATGTTGGCAATAAGTTGATCATTCAGCTTTTACAATATTGCTGAGGTACAGAAATTTATTGACTGTTTTCACTTGCTTGCCATCAGCTGTTCTAGAGTGAGGAGGTTTAAACAGTTCTGGCATTATATAATCATGGCTTTAGTTTTGCTTCCATTAATATGCATACCAAACAGCTTTGTTGCTTAAATTGTGCTCTCTACCTGTCTTCAGAGTTCTGTTGAACATACCACTGAATGTGCGTTTTAATGATTTTTCCAAATATACTAATTGCTACCCTTGCAAATCCCATTTTGAGCCCACAAGGTGATACCTTATCCTTATTTTTGGCTAGTGGAAATGTGGCTAGAACCCATTATTCAGTCACAAAACCTAATTTTACTTTTATCAGTCCTTTATTTCACATTTATGGATTTATTACAATCAAATCCAGTGAACTTATTAATTAATCTCTTAATTTCTTTTAATTCTGCTATTTTCAATTTTGTCGTTTCAAATAGAAAATTTCTATTTTCAAATAGAAAATATTTCTATTTTTAATTTGGTACTTGGGTGTGCTCCTCCAGTAAGAATTAGACTAATTACTAATTCTTTTCATTTGACAAAATTGATGGGAAATGACTTATATTACAAATGGCCTTCAAGCAACAAAATTAAATCCACAAAGTAATCAGTGACAAGAGCTTCTATACAGGAAGACTTACATTTGTTTTCACTTTGGGCATGCAAGTGGAATCTTAAATGCAAGACTGCATTTAGGGAGAAACAACATAAGTTGGCAGTACCTAATGATTAGAGGGGACAGCTTCAGACAATTGAGCAACCCTTCAGCAGGTGAGAGAGATTTGGGAATTGTTGTTGATGAAATTTGAAGTTCCACAAACGCACATGCAGTAATTCCCAAAGCATCTCAGACCCTTGGTGTAATCAAGCATACAGTACACAGAAGATCATTCTAATTTATGACCAAGATGTACAAGGGTCTTGTGTAATTGCTAGAATGTGGGTTGTGTATTACAACACCCATGAACAAGGGTGGTTGGCAGAAAATAGAAGCTGTCCAAAGTCATGCAAGAAAAGCTGTTGATGGATGCAAGAATCTTGGCCACCCGTCTCAATTGAATAAACTACAGCTCCCAATGCCTGTGTACTGATGTTGAAGAGGTGAAGTCATAATAAATTTTAAGCTTTTGAATCCTGGCTCTTCTGTCAAAAGTCCTTTTAGTTTGATGAATCCTTTAGGACAAGGGGGCATAGCAAAAAGCTGTCCCAGAAGAGGGCAGATTCCAGAGTCCACAAACACTACTTCTCCAATACAGTGATTGCCCATTGGAACAATCTTCCTGATATTATTGTCACTGTCCCTTCCATTGGTGCTTTTAAGATTGCCATTGACAAGAGTTGGACCATTAAACCATGGAAGACAGAGTAGGATGTAATTGAGTCTATGGCTCCCCATCATCACTTACCAGCAACTCTACAGGATTGTTCATTATTTTGTTCGACAGTGTGATTTAAGGTAATGAATTATTAAAAAAAAGTATTGAATTCTGAATTGTATTGTTTGATTTTATCTAGTTCAAATTGATAAAAAATAAAGAACAAGTTGTTACTTTAATGGCACAAAGTAGAATTTGCAAGGGTAATGATACATATATATCTGAAAAAACATGTGAAAAAGCAAGTGTAGGAAGAGGGCCTATCCTTGGACAACACCAAAAGTTGTCCAGTTTTTGTCACAGAGGTCATTGGTTGTCAGTATTTTAGCTTTTAAGCTAGTTGTATATATTCCTATTGGTTCTGACAGCTTCGTCTGGGACTCTGTAGTGTCCTAGAATATGCTGCAAACCTTCCCTCCATCTAAGAAGGCTTCCTGCAAATCAATGAATAGTTGACATGGACCTCTATTTACCTTGATGTATCACTCCTTCATTTGACATAGAGTAAAAATGTGGTTGATTGCCTTGGTTGACGGCCAGCTTAACATTTGCCATTAACAAAAACAGGATTTGCTTCAATTTTACAGAGGAGGATCTTAGTGGCGTGCATGGCTGATATGCTAATAATTTTGACACTGTTCAAGCCTTGGTTTGTTGATTGGGGTTATTATTGCCTTACATCATTCCCTTGGGACATAAGTGGAGCTGGTGGCTGGTATAATAACATGGTTTGGGTCAACAACATCATCTGAGTCAATATTCATTAGCCCTATAATGACACCATCTTATCACAGAGCTTTGGATAAATAAGACATCAAATGAGAAGGTGAAACTCTAGTAGACTTAGATCATACAGAAGGTTTGACTGCCCTAGATTAAGATATTAGCAAAATGAATAAATTTCTGGTGGGCTTTGAGAGTTTGGGGTGCAAGTATACATAATACATATGAAAAATAATGATCACAAGACAAAGGTACTTTAACTAAGAATACAAAAAAGAAATACAATATTTATTTCCCTCTTCATGGATTTTTCCAAACAATATGGTAATCACTACAGTTTCAATTACATCCTAGCAAAATCACATCTGCCAGCAAGGTAAGGGGGTGGCCAGAGTCTATAAATTCTTATTATTACTATTAGGAGGGGTGGACCCACTATCAGTGGGTCAAGGCTCAGGCCTTCGAGGCCCATTGCCTCTACACCCCAAAAACTAAGCTTTATTTATGTTTGGGGGGGGGGGACCAATGATGGGTTCAGTCTCCCCACTCATACCATATATCTTGCCAGCTGTCAGACTTCTCCTTGCCTTACTATGTCCTCCAGTTTAACAATAACATTATGAAATATCTCAAGCTGGTGTCTAATCCTAGCTGGACATTCTTCTATCAAATGCCTTCTTGTTTCCACAGTAGTATCTTGCATTTTTGGCATAATGGGGTTCACCCCTCCCTATTCAGGATAGATGTTTCCCTAAGTTTTCAATTCTTGTTGTGGCTTCTGTAACCATTCTCATCTTGGACCTTTTCAGTCATAGGAAATGTTTAGTCAGGATGGGGTTGAACCTATAGATTCTTACTGGAGTGGCTGTGTCAGTTTAGTTGATTGCTGAGTTCCAGTTTATCTGCCATTCAACATTAGGCTAATCTTTATAGACTCTCGCTTTGAATGAATGGAGAGTGGGTCACTTGACTGTCTTCTATTTCAACCCATTTCACAATAGCACGGCTCTCACAGTGAAAAGGCTCTGCTGCTACCTTTAGTGGGACCAGGGGAGCTGGAGTTTTTTGCTATGGCTTCTGGCATGGTTTGTGACCAAAGGGATAGATAAGTCCTTCATTGGCCCAAAACCTAGCAGTTTTCAGGTCAATTATATCACCATCCTTTTACCAATATATAAGGGTAGGTATTTGCAGAGGTTGTTGATATTTTTCACATGGAGTGTGTGTTGCAGACTGGAAATAAGTTCTGTAGCCCTTCCCAGAACACTATAGGGACTTGTTATCCATGTTTCACTCTGGGGATTCTACCACCACACAAAACTCCAAGTGAGCGTAAACAAGGGGTTTATATGGCTTCTTAGCCACATATGGCTTTCTTGTGATGAAAGTAGGTTTTATAAGCCCAGGGACTTGGTTAGCTTTGGATGCTAGGGCTCATGTGTCACTGATATTTCAGCTCTTTATAAGTTATAACTCCAATTCCTTCTCTTCAGTTACTCTGTCAAGAAGATCACTTCTAATGTAGTAGCCATGGTGAGGGTTGCTCACTCAGAATACAAAATGTGCATCAATATTCGAATTTTTATCTGAAGACTTGTCTTCTTATTCACCCATTCTACCTCTTACACCTTATTGCATTCGCCATCTTTACTAGCAATCAAACAATTACTGACCCTGGTACACAGTTTTGCAAATTAAAGTAACACATAATCTACAGCATAGCCTGGATTGTAAAAGCTGTTACAACAGGTCCCTTAAACTTTTAAACATCTTGTAAGTTTAAGGTTTTTTTTCATTATTTGGTAGTTAAGGGTAAACACGTTATGGAGGGTTGTTAGAATCTTGCAAATTGTATTTTCTATTGAATTCATGATTTCTATATTTCTTAGTTTAAACTAGGATTAAATTAAAATATAATGTAGAGCTTTTAGTTATAGTTGTATTGAAATTTTTATGTATAGTGGGCCATGCAAAAAGTCGGGTAGCATGGTAGCAATGCTACTTGGAAGTTTTCATGACCTAGTGAAATTTGTTGGCAGATTTGTCTGAAAATACCATTTTTACATATTAAAAATACTTTTTGCTCAAAGAAAAGCTGTCAAAACACAATTTGTGCTGCTAAAGTGTTCAAAGCTTTTTGAATTCTGCTACTGGCAGCTTTTGAACTTTTTCAGAATCTGTATAGGTCTTACTTGTTGTCCGTGGCAAACAGAAACATAAAAACCATGATCTTAACCAGGACAAGGCTTTGCTTGGTTGCTTTTGTGCAGCACTACCAGAAGTTAGGAGGCTCCCTAAATAGACAAAGGAGTTAACATATTTTACTGACCCCCCTTTTATTGTCAGATGCACAGTTCCTGCAACAGGGTCTCTAGACACCTGCATAATCTTGGTTCTGGCTGTATTAATTACCATCCCAAAAACCCTTGGTTGCTGACACTAGTTCACCTGTATCAGCTTAGAGTGGATGGTTTTGGCTGTCAATTTTCTTGATGCCATCTACATTTGCCAGTTTATTGATAAGCTTCCCTCTAATCTCTGCACTGTCTACAGCACAGTATAAAGATAATAGCAGTAAGTTTACCGCAGGTAATTTCTGGCTCTTCATTCTCGGCGCGAACAAACAGCTCCTCCCACGTCTTCTTGGATTAGTGCGTACAAACAGCCCCTTTCATTTGATCTGCCATCAGCGGTCCAATTACCCTGGAACACGTATTTTGACAGAAACTTTCTCAAAATGCCTTTGAAACCAACCTGAGACTTCGATACCTACTTTTAATTCCTAAAAACTTCTAATGATAACATTGCACTACTAATTACCGATTTTCATCTATACATTGGAATAAATTAATGCAACCTTGGCAACAGGCAACCTTGGAGAACACCTGCTGATGTTAGGAAATCTTCTGTCTGCCCTTTGGGTGTCTAGACCTGCCTAATGTAATGTGAATACATGTCTCTGATCAGAACTACCATGTCTTCAGGGACTCCATAATGTAGCAAAATGTACCATAATCCATATCCCCATATCAAGTCAAAAGCCTTCTTGAAGTTGATGAAGAGTAGCAACAGCTTTTTGCAAACTTGATATGCTTCTCCATCAGTTGTCAATTGGAGAAAATCTGATCTATGGTAAAACTGTTTTTTTGAAAACCTGCTTGGTATTCCTCTAAGACATGGTTTGTCAGATATTTGAGACAGTTAAGAAGTATTTTTGTTAGAATCTTTGCTGATTGGCTAGTCAAACTTATTGGTCTATAGTTGTTACAGTCGCCCTTTAGTAGAGATAGGTAGGGATAAATAATAGTAAGTAGTTGAGATAAGTAGATAAGTGGTAGAGATAGGAGAATGAAAAAACCTTCCCTTGGCATAATTAGACTCTGGATCCATTCTCAAAGTTCAATTCCCCTGACTCAACTACTTTCCAAGATAGCCCATCATCTAGAATTCTACCAACATTGCTTTTGACCTTCTGTTTCAAATAAACAATATATCCTTCATCAGAATAGCGATCTTAAAAACACAACCTTCAAAATCCTCTACTTCTGGTGGACCTCTCTTTTCTAGAGATGTAGAGAATGGAAGTTATTGTAAAATGCATAGATTTGTTTGTCAACCTTTCTCTCATTATAGCCCTAGAAAGTAGGACTAAACCACACTTCGTACAGCCTATTGTTTGAAACACGGTCAGTCATCCGGGTACCATAGAACAATATGTAGGCTATTTCTCTGGAAAACATCTAGCAAATCTTCATCCGTTTTTTGGAGCGCCCATGCTTCAGAGCCATATTTTATCACTGTCATAACTGTAGCTTCCAACATTCTAATCTGTGTTTGCAGACTTATCTTCCTTTTCTCCTAAACGTTTTTAAACTGCGAAAAACACCCTGAGCATCTACTTTTAGCATCTTCTATGTCCTTACTAATAATACTACCAAGGTAAGTGAAGCTGTCCACCTGATCAATCTTTTCATTACCCAACGTCACCTTTTCATCTTCACTTATTCCTATCCTTAGTGGCTTAGTCTTCTTAACATTAATTTTCAAACTAATTCTAGCACCCTGAACTCGCAGTACCTCTAAAAAACCATTCGTTTTGCTGATGCTTTCATCTAGAATGCTTAAATCATCAGCATATTCTAAGTCCAGGAAAGTTTTTTCTCCCCATTTGATTCTGTATTATCCCATTGCGATTCCTGTGCTCTAAAGTCCATCAAAATAATTCATATAAAGGGGGATAGAACACAACCCTGCTTAACTCCTGATTTAATAAAAACCATCTGCTAACCTCATTTTCTACCTTAACTGCAACAGTGTTTTTCTCGTAAATAGCACTAATCACTTTAATGTATTTGTCTGGTATACAAGGATAAGTCCTTCGCTAAAGCTCTTCTATCAACAGAATTGAATGCTTGGCCATCGCCATAATCTATAAAACTGAGGACTAAAGGTGTTTGATAACTCTGACACTTCTCAATTATTAACCTAAGAGTGAAAATTTGGTTGACATATCCTCTACCCTTTCTTAAACTGCACTGTTCTTCTCTTATAACTTTGTTTACAGCATCTCTCAGTCTAAAAAGTATCATATTACTAAATAGTTTGCTACCTATATAGACCAGGCTAATGCCTTGATAATTACCGCACTCACTTATCACTTGTCTTATCAATGGTTTAATTAGGGTTTTCCTAAAATCGCTAGGTACTTTCACTTTTTTCTAAAATCTTATTAATAATCTTAAGTAACTTATTTCTAACCTCAGAGCCACCATATATAAGATGCTCATTGCGACATTCTGAATTGACTGCACCCTCTCAATTTATTAACATGCCAGTACAATATATCACTATTATTAATTTAAAAAAATCCACAAAATACGTTTTTCAAGGAAAAGTAAAAAACTCCATTAAACCAAAAATGAACAAAAATAGAATCAAATAATCTTCCAAAGGTAATACTACCACAAATCAGCATCAATAATGAAATGAAACCCAAAACGAACAGAAATTACAATAAATAACCGAGTCAAACTCAAAACGAGCATAAATTAACCTGATTAGGTCTCACAACCCCTGTGCCTTCTCAAGGCCAGAACATAATTTGCACTTTACTGAAAAAAAAGCAAATGAATGTGCATCGTCAGTTTAGTATACATATGCTCATATTTATTCTTTAAAATTTTAATAATTTTTAAAAATGTGAATATTAATTTAAATAATACTAATTTAATTTAAAAATCGTGAACGAAAATTTAGAAAATTTAATTTTTTAATTTAGTTTAAAAATTAAATAATTTTTAATAAAAGTGAAAACATTAAACAAAATTCAGTAAAGTGCAAATTACATGTTTTTCAAAACATTTTTTGATCTAGTTCAACATTCCTTGAAAAACTCACCTTAATACCCTTCGTATTTTGGGAAAGTAGTAGTCAAACATGCATACCTTTTCTCAATAACATAAACTATATGTAAACAATGAGCAAATTGCCTAACTTACAGCCCTTGCCCTAAGGCCTGGGAGCCGAGGGGTCGACTTCCCCAAACGCATAATTGTTGAACCTTTCAATAATGCTGAAAAAAATACATGTCTCAAAACTTTGGTTGGATGTTTGTTTTCGGGAAATGATGGGCGAGGGGGGGGGAGGCTGGTTGCTCTCAGATCACTTTTGACTCTTAAAAAGGGCACTATAATTTTCAAATTCAAATCAAATGAGCCAATCTGAAGTTTATACAATAAGCCATTTCATAAAAACCTTATATGCCCCCAGGACATAACTTATCATCCTTGTCCAGGGCTCTGGGGGGTTGTGTCAACCCTTGAGTCATTGTTATATGTTCTTTGGACTATTTTTTTTTTTTAGAATGGATATCTCACAATTCAATCAGATGCGTTTCATGAAAGAGGGGTAATTGGGGGGGAGTGGCTAATTGACATCAATCACTTTTGACTCTCAAATGGGAATTAGAACTTCAATTTTCAAACAAATGAGCCACCTCTAAAGTTTATACAACCAGCTCTTCCATGAAAACCTTAAATGCCCCTGTAGCATAACTTACAACCCTTGCCCCCAGGCTCTGGTGGTTTGTAACAACCCAAAAAGCCTTGTTATATGATCTTTGGACCATGTTGAATAAAATGGCTATCTCAAAATATCTATTGTCTACTTTTCGGGAAAGACGACGTTTGGGGGGGGGGTATCTGCCCTCTGATCACTTTGACTCTTAAAAAGAGCACTAAAACTTCTGATTACCTTTCCAGTGAGGCCTCTCTGAAGTATATACGACCACCTTTTTTATAAAAACCTTATATGCCCCCAGGACATAACTTACAAACCTTGCCCTGAGGGCTGTGGGGTGGTTGTCATCCTCAAAGACTAAAGACTTAGTGTCTTTTACCTTTGTTAGTATTTATGTCTTTTACCTATTGCTCTCAAGTCACTTTTGACTCTTAAAAAGGGAACTATAACTTCCAATTTTCAGCCAAATGAGACTCCTCTAAAGTTTATACAACCATCCCTTCCATAAAAACCTTAAACGCCCCAGGGCATAACTTACAACCCTTGCCATGAGGGCTGTAGAGTGGTTGTCATCCTCAAAGACATAATGCCCGGACCCTTCAACTGCGCTGAATAAAATTGCTATCTCAAAATTTTGATTGGATGTGTTGGGGGAAGTGATGGGTGTAAAGGGGGGGAGGGCTGATTGCTTTCAAATCACTTTTGACTCTTAGAAGGGGCATTATAACTACTCATTTCAAATCAAATGAGCCTAAGCTGAAGTTTATACAAACAGCCTTTCCTTAAAAACCCTATATACCCCCAAGGCATAACTTGCAACCGTGGCCCCAGGGCTCTGGGGGTTGTGTCAATCCTAGAGGCATTGTTATATGTTCTTTGGACTATTTTGAACAAATTGGCTATCTTACAATCTCAACCAGAAATGTTTGGTGAAAAGAAAGGTATCCGGGGGAGGAGGGGCTAGTTGCCCTCCATTGCTTTCGACTCTTAAAAGGCAATTATAACTTCAAATTTTCAACCAACCTTTGCTCCTAGGCTTTGGGGGTTTGTTTCAACCCCAAAAGCCTTATTGTATGATCTTTGACTATTTTGAATAAAATTGCTATCTTAAAATTTCAATTGGATGCATTTCGGGACATTACGACGTGTGAGGGGGGGAGGGGTTAGCCACCATCCAATCACTCTGACTTTAAAAAAGGGCACTAGAACTTCTGATTACCATTCCAATGAGCCCCCTCCGAAGTTTATATGACCATGTTTTCTATAAAAAAAACCTTATATGCCCTCAGGGCATAACTTACAACCCTTGCCTTGAGGGCTGGGAGGAGTTGTCATCCTTAAAGACATAATTTCTGGACCTTTCAACTGTGTGGAACAAGATGGCTATCTCAAAATTTTTATTGGATGTGTTTGGGGAAATAGTGGGCGTGGGAGGGGGGTTAGTTGCTCTCCAGTCACTTTTGACTATTAAAAAAACATTAGCCCTTTCAATGTCCAATCGAATGAACTCTTTTCGAAGTTTTTACGAGAACTCCTTCGATACGAAGTGCTCTGGTCTACCTCCCCCCCCCAAAAAAAAGAAAATACATTGTGCTAACAATGTTCTTTACTTAGGCAGCGCTATTGTGCTGCCTATAATGTCGTCTAGCTGTATCTTCCAGATCCTCAGCAATTTTATCCATGGCTCTATTCACACCTCCTTAGTTCATATTTTAATGCTTTCCCCACTTGCTTTACATTCCTCTTATTTTCATTTGATCTATCACTCAGATAATTCTTGTACAAGCCCCTTTCACTAATGTTCACTAATATAGGTTTTTCACTAATGTTCCTTGCTACGTTTTTAACTTTCTTCCCTAAGACACTATCAGCAACTTCACAAATAATTTTCCTAAAATGATTCCATCCATCTTTCACATTGTCAAATTTTAAACTCTTGAGTTTAGTATTCAACTGTTCCTGGAAAGTTTCTCTCAAATTCTCATCTTGGAGTCTACCAACATCATAACTTCCCGGGAGGTAGTTACTCTTCCAAAATTTCAGCTTTAAATTAACGATAAACTCTACTAGATGGTGATCTTTATTTTTAACATCAATATCCGCACTCCTATATACCCTAGTATTTTGTGTTGATCCTGCGAGTCTTTGGTTTACAATAACATAGTCAATGAGGTTTATTGTCTTACCATCATGTGAATGCTACGTTAACTTATGGGCGATTTAGTGACCAAATACTGTAATGACCAAATACAAACAACTAGATTGTTATACCTACAAAATTGCAGCAGTCTCTAGCCATTACTGTTTTCTTTTCCCACGCCAAATTTACCTAGGCTAGGATACCATCTATCCCTATTTCTACTGACCTGGGTGTTGAGGTTCTTTATTGTAATTGGAGCTGTTTTTGTAATAAATATCTGACTGTTAAAGTGGCCCACAAAACACCTCCCATTGTTTCTATTGTGTACCACTCACTACTACAAACAGGGACAGGACTTAACTCGCGCCACATCCGAAATTGATCTGAAAGACCAAAAGTTGTATTTGTTTTTTTCTTAGTATTGAGCAAACATAAAGATTAAATAAGGGACATACTCTGTTTAATTTTTAATGTTCTCATTAATAAGGCTGTTATCTGTTAAAAAAAGGTGATTCTACCCTGACTTGGAATAAATGAAGCTGATGCGAGAGCAGATGTGTATATAGGGATGGATTCTTCAGCCAGGTTCCCTCCCCCTAGAATTTCTAAAATTTATTGATTTTCTCAGTTTTCTATGTTTCTGTAGAATTTGCATGTTTTTTAGATTTTTTTTTCCTATTCCCCCTCTCCTCCCCCAAAAAGTTTAATTCATGTGCACATACCTTTATTAAAGCTTTTTCATTATTTTTATTTGTATCACTTATTAAAATTAATCAATCAATTTATTTACTGCGCCGTAATATTATAAAAATAGCAGTAGCATTGTCAACATCAATTTAAACCATTGGCAAAAAAAAAGAATTGGCATTATCAGTATCAAATTAAAGCACTAACAATAATTAACTATGTTCAATTATTAAATGAGTCGACAAAATATGGTACATGTGAAGATAAGTTGCGCTGACTTGAATTCGGTGCTGGTTGTTTCAGGACAACTTTAACAGCAGCTTTCCTCCTTGTCGTAGGACCGTCAATTCTTGGCTCTAAGACATCCGGTAAGATGCTTCTATGCCGTTGTGAAAGAAGCCATTGGCTGCCGAACTTCATGACTGCTTCCTCTCTGCGTCGGAATAGGGTTTTGAGACCGAGCCTCTGGAGACTCTCCTCGTATGAACTGTAGGCTTGGCCGAGGATGATGCGGCAAGCCCGTTTCTGCATCTTCTCTATTTGCTTGTCCTGTTCTTTTGTTAAGCCGAACCTCATGACTGCCTCCTGTCTGCGTTGGAATAGGGTTTTGAGACCGAGCCTCTGGAGACTCTCCTGGTATGAACTGTAGACTTGGCCGAGGATGATACGGCCAGTCCGTTTCTGCTTCTTCTCTATTTGCTTGTCCTGTTCTTTTGTTAAGCCCGGATGCCAGACTTGACAACTGTATTCCAGGGCGGGTAAGATGTATGTTTTTAGGATGTTTGTAAGGGCCAGGTTGGTAAAACCAAAGCGTTTCAGGTTCAAAAATTAATAATTAATTTTTACTAAAACTTTATTAATAATTTTTGATTATTTCGTTTTTAAATGTTCTTTAATTATTTCCTTTTTTTAAGTTAAATTTTTAATTATTTCGTTTTTCTTTTAAGGTAAGCTCCTTGAGCAAAAAAAGATGATGGGCTCTGAAGTCAAAGAAGAAAACCAAATTCCTGAGATTCTTGGAATGTTAAATTCAGATTTTTCTGAAGTAGTGAACTATGTTGAAGAAAAAATTGATATTATAATTAATGAATCAACAAATATACTGGCTAGAACTAATCAAGAAGAATGTGGAGTAGAGAAGTTGGAAGTTGCTGCACCAAACCAGAATGAAGTTACAAAGTTCCTATCTCATGTAACAGATAGTGCCAAATCTGACAGCATTACAGAGCAAAATACAAACTGTTTAAGAGAAGGGGAGGCTACCTTATCAGAAGTCGCTCCACAAGATAATCCTTTGCTGAAGTTGATCAGTTTGATGGAATCAGAGTTAGATGATGATATTAAATCAATTGAAGATGATCTTCAAAAGGTTTCCTGTTATGCAAAGTTGGACAATATTGTAGAAAAGATGAAATCAGACGCCCCTTTTAGTCAGTGTGAAAAAGAAATGCCTGCAGGAGTTTTATCCAATGCTAATATGATGGATGATATTTACATGTTCTTAAAAACTGCAGCTTCAAGTGATAAGTTGATTAATGCAAGTGAGGAACAAGTAAATACCATAAACAGGTAAAGAATATTGAAGGATAGGAAAAAAGATTTTTTCCCATTTAAAGTTTTTGAAATTGTTTGAAAACCTAAGATTGCTAATGTATCTAATGTTGGAAGAGTTCTAAGGTACACAACAAAATGAGAGTATTTCGAAATATCACTTAACTTCCTTGACAAAAATTATTCACAAAAAAGAAAATTTTACTATGTGAATTTCCAGCTGGTGTTTCTGAATTTTGACAACAGGGTTCCAAATTTCCCTGTTGTCTTCCTAGAAATAAATGAAAGCTCGAATAGGGATAAATCCTTTTATTAGACAGCAAAAAAAAGTAGAAAATATACTGGAAATTTCAACCACATATACAGTGATCAAAATATCCAGCATATTTTTGATTGTTTTTTCATTGTCTAATAAAAAGATTTATCCCTTTTTGAATTGTTATTTATCATCATGGAAAGGCAGCGTGGTCTTCGAAATTACCTTCTTCCTAGAAAGTTTCTAAAAAAATGTTTGGAATACCTATTAAAAGATTACCAATGTCATGTTTTTACAGAAGCATAAATTGGAAACTACTATTTACTTTAAATATAGTGCAGGCCAGAGAAACTAATTTTTTGAAACCCATTTTTAAGTAGGAACTAACAAATTATTCACCCATGTGAACATTTTTTTTTTTTTTTTTTTTGTCAACCAGAAGACACAAAATCTGGCAGCCAAAAAGACAAATGACTCATGTCAGAGCCTAAAGATCACAGATTCGTGTTTATTTGTTTCTTTTTTTTTTTTTGTTTTTTTTTCAGGGGCGATCGTATCGACCCAGTGGTCCTAGAATATCGGGAGGGGCTCATTCAAACGGAAATTAAAAGTTCTAGTGCCCTGTTTAAGTGACCAACACATTGGAGGGCAACTAGACCCCCTCCCTGCCCCTTTTTCCCAAAATCGCCCGATCAAAATTTTGGGATAGCCACTTTGTTCATCATAGTATAAAGTCCCAATAACTATGCCTTTATGTATAATGCCCCCCATAGCCCCAGGGGAAAGATCTTTAAGTTATAAAATTGGCCCTTTATTTACGCACAGTATTTGTTATTGGGATGTATCCATACATTCTCGGATGGGGGGGGGAGAAGTTTTCAGGGAGTGAACTTGTCAGGGGAAATTATACACTAGGGGAATTTACCAGAATTCTTATACAAGATTCGTTTTATGTCTTGCTTTCTCTTTTCCGTCTTAATTTTACGCGCAGAGTGGTTAAGAGTAATTGTCCAGGGTAAATTCTCACTGGGATTGAATTTTCCAGAGGATGTTTCCGTGGGGAGGGGGTTTCTCCGTGGAGATGGGGCCAGATTTCCTGGCATTATTTAAAAACGATCAGAAATTAAATAAAAAAAAATGTTTTTTTTCAACTGAAAGTAAGGAGTAACATTAAAACTTAAAATAAGCAGAAATTATTACGTATATAAAGGGGTTCGCCTACTCCTCAACACCTCGCTCTTTACGCTAAAGTTTGAATCTTGCCCAATTCTTTAAAAATGACTCCTGAAACACAACAGCCGTTTAATTAGAAGAATAAGACGTTTTTTTAAAAGTACTAAAAAACTTTAGCGTAAAGAGTGAGGTGTCGAGGAGGGGGCAACCCTCTTTATATACCTTATAATTTTTGTTCGTTTTAATTTATAACGTTGCTCCTTACTTTCAGTTGAAAAAACTTGTTTTTTTATTTAATAATGTAATAATTCAAACTTAAAAAACGAACAGAAATTTTTGCTAATGAAACACCAAATGAACAAAAATGGAAATGAGTAATCATATCAAATGTAAAGATAACAGATACTATTATAGATAAATAAATGAATCCTAAATCGAACAGGATTTAGAGTGAGTAATCAAGTCAAACTTACAATTAAAAGGAGTAGGACTACCACCCCCTTCTAAAGGCTAGCCTTTTAAAGCTAGCCTGCAACAAACCTTCTAAAGGCTAGAGGGCCATTTTACTTTTCGAAAACGAGCTTGTATTTTGAGCAGTGCGTTTTTTTGCCATAAAATCAATGACAACACAGGGAGAAAAAAATATTGGACGGCTAATCAAGGTTTACAAATAAGAGTGATGCTACCCAGTTTCAATCCCTCTAAATGCCTCGGGTATCTTTACGTATTGGTGAAAATAATATGTATTTTGAACATTGTGCTTTTTTATTTTTCAAATGATCAACAGCAAAATCACCCATGATAACGGAGATTACTGGGAAAAAAATACTGATTGATTATTTAATAAATAATTATATTAATTTCTGGACGTTTGATCAATTTGGATTTTTTAATGTTGTAAAAGAGATTATGTATTTACTAAATGATATAAAAGAGAAAGTTTAAAAAATATATTTTGTTTTCAGTAAAGTGCAAATGATGCAAATGATATATTATTATAAATAAATAATAATAATAATAATTAAATCCTAAATGTTATTTATTGGATATTTGATCGATTTGTGCAGAGGATCAGTATTGTGGTAACTTAACCAGGTTTTTCTTTCCCGAATTTCACATCCTCTGACTTGTAGCCTTTAGAATTCTTAGGGAGTGGTAGTCCTTTTCCTTGCTTGTTCAGTTCTTTTGCTTGTTCAGTTCCTTGCTTGTTCGGTTCTGGCTTGTTCAATTTCAGCTCTTTTAAATTGTGCTTGATTGTCAGTTTTAATTTCTCTTCGTTCTAGGATTCGCTTATTCATCTAAAACAGAATCTGTTAATCTTTATGTTTTATCTGATTATTTACTATAATTTCTGTTTTTAAGTTAGAAAAATAATGTGACTTTTAAATGAGTTAGAATTATCATTTCTGCTTATCTAAGGTCTGCTCATCTGCTCATATGCTCACCTGCTCATTTTTCTTTAAAAGACTTCTTTTCCAGAAAACATATTTTAAAAATGGCAATGCTTTATGCTCGTTTTTAATTGTCATAGTTTCATTATTACTCAATATTAAGAATATTTGTAAAAGTTTTTTCAGTTTTTCTGATTAAGAATTTAAATGTCAGATTTAAATTTGAATTTTGAATAAAGTTTGAATATTCAGTCATAATTTTTCTGCCAACTGTAGCTCTGTCCAATAAAATTTAGTAAATTTACTATAAAATTTTATGTGGATGGAGTTGGACTCTTATTTATATAAATTGAGAATCTGATTAATTTTTTGTCTTCTATAGGGTTGAAGCCATTCTGACCCCCATCCTGTAGCTACCCCTTGAATATACACATATCTTAATCCACCATTTTATTAAGTCTTTTTATGGTGTATTTTATGTTACTATTTGCTTGCTTAAGTAAATGTATGTCATAGTTATTCATTAAAAATAATTCTGTTTTGTTTTATTAAAAAGGAAAACAGGATGTCAAAAATCAATACAACCAAATTTGCTACTTTAATTTTTGTCTTGATTGGCACTCTTGTTGTCCTGAAATTTCATTTGAGGGGTCTACATGGCCTGAAATTTGAAGCAGATTGGTATAAAAAATAGAATTTTTTGCTCTAAGAATCAGTATTGCCAAATTTTCCAAATTTATTGTATTTTAAAATATCCGTGATTCAGTCTACTTACCCTGAAAGTTTTTTCGCCAATTGGAAAATAACAATGTTTGACCCATTTTCAGGTGTCACAAATCAATTCAATCTTCTTTTTCTTCAGAATATTTGTTTTCCTTCTAAGTTTGTTTGGCCTAGTGTATGTGCGAGGATAGCAGCTGGCTGATCCAAGACCAAGAAATGTTGGCCCACTTTGGGTGTCAAAAGTCAAAACAATAAATTTTTTCATAGCCTTTGTCTTCAATGTGGTCCCTTTATGTCTATCTATATGCTCTGTTGGACTTCTATTAGGAAAGGGCTACAATCTAGTCATACACACGCGTCAGAAGGCCTAGTTGGATCTCAATTAAATTTGATGAGGATAGAAGCTACGATTCTTCTTGCGCCTTTGTGAGGCTTTACTCTGATAGGCATAGTTGTATGTGTTGCTCCACAGGAGTGGCCCAGCAGTTTTTCATGGGACCTTAGCATTGAGGTCTAGTTTTCTTTACTTTCATACATTTATTGTGTGCTATTGTAGATTATTAGTGTTGAAATCAAAATTGTTGTTAAAAGCTTGATATGTTGGCCCAGTTTCAGGTGTCATATTGGTTTCAAATTTGGGTTCTGTTCTATTAGCTGGAAGCCACGCACGGTTGATGATAAAAGAAACTAGTCAAACAGGTTGTTTCAACGGAGAATTTGATTGCAAACAGTGGTTTCTCACTACGTTTACAATAGTTAAACTTCAGTTTTTTCGGGTTTAGGGGAAAAGAAGGTACCTAGGTTAGGTTAGGCTACGAATTTAATATATGCTATGCTTTACTCACATCCCTAATGTGCAAATATATAGCCGAAATTTGTTTCTAAACTATTATATTTTCATCCTATTTTGTTTATTTCATTAGCATTAACCAAACTTCACTTCTTGCGTGGCTTCCAGCTAATAGAACAGTACCCAAATGTGTTTTCGACGTAGGGGTCCATCTTACCAAGAGACTAATGAATGTCGTCTTTAATCTGATTGCGAGAGACGAAGTTCAGTGCCCCGTGTTTGTATGTCCCTTTTGTCTGTTGTTACAGAATAGTTCAAAACATTCAAAGTCAAGTCAATGGACAGAGCAAAAGTATCACGAGTCCTACCATTTTGGGTAGTTCTACCATTTGGATAGTCCTACCATTGGGTGAAACTTTTTCTCTGCATAAGGGTTACCTTGATCCATAGCTTGTGGATAGAAAAAAAAATGTTGGTCCTTCTTCCGACAAAGAACTATTTAGAAGATAAAAATGTGCTGTTACTCTTATCCCTTTTCTTTAACATAATATTTAAATTCCTCTTATTCTCTCCTAACACTCTGGAAATTTTGATCTGGTCCTCCCCAGTCATCTTGGGATATTATAGATAGGCAATTTGATAACCTGGGTTATGCATTGTCTTTTTGTTTACCTCACTACTTTACTGTAAATAGATTCAAAGTTCCCCTGGGGCTAAAAGTCGCGAAACTTTAAGGTGGATTTGAGACACATTTTGTCCCCTCCCCTTCCCCAGACATTCTGCCCTCTAAACCCAAAATATAAAGTCCCCTTGCCTCCTCCCCCCTCCTCAAACGCTCAAAAATTTTAAGCTTGGTCTTCACTTGTTGTTCCTAAGATGTTGCGAATACGCCAGTTCGTTTAACTCAATCCCTCAAGCTATTCCTGAGATAATGCAGGTATTATATTTTGATAACTATTTAGATAAGAATTATTTTTGTTGCATATTGCTTCATCTCTGGAGATACATCAGGAGCGGATCTAGAGCAAAATCTTTGGGGGGGGGGGCAATGTGACAAGGATGCCAATAATTGACAATTTATTAAAAAAAGAGTGAAAATAGAAAAAAAAACAGGGAATGAGGGTGCCAGAAAAAATCTATAAGGGGGCCGGGGTTCCCCCGCCCCCTGGATCTGCCAGTGGGATATTTTGTAGTCCAACTGGGCTCATTATGCTAAAGTTCTAAACCGATTGGAGACCAACATCTTTAGAACATATCTCTCTGCCCCCTCCTCCAAGTAAAGATTCGAGGTCCAGTTGCCCCAACCCAAACAATCCCTAAAAGTTCAAACTTGATCCCCAAAGCTGCTCCCAGGATAATGGAGGTGCGCCCTTTTGATCAACGCATAGTGTTTTTCTTTTAATTATTTTGCCACTTAACTGTGAATAGATAATAGGTCCTATTGGGGCTTATATTAAATTAAATAAAAAAAACAAGTTTTTTAAACTGAAAGTAAGGAGCGACATTAAAACTTAAAACGAACAGAAATTATTCCGTATATGAAAGGGGCTGTCCCCTCCTCAACGCCTCGCTCTTTACGCTAAAGTTTTTTATTGTTTTAAAAAATATAGTTGTGAGACAGAGTCAAACTTTAGCGTAAAGAGCGAGGCGTTGAGGAGGGGACAGCCCCTTTCATATACGGAATAATTTCTGTTCGTTTTAAGTTTTAATGTCGCTCCTTACTTTCAGTTTAAAAAACTTGTTTTTTTTATTTAATTTCTGATCGTTTTTTTAGTTAATGCAGCTTTTATTTGCATAAATATTTTACTTTTCTTTTGCTAAATGGATGTCTTTACAAATTAACTTACGTAACTAACTTCTATATTCGTATATTTTTCTTCTGGTAAAAAATACAAAGTTGCAGATTTTTGCAGATATGAGCTTGAAACCTATGTAATAGGGTTTTCTGATACGCTGAATCTGACGGTGTGATTTTCATTAAAATTCTTTCACTTGTAGGGGATGTTTCCCCCCTCTTTAAAAAATCGAGTAAATTTTCTCAGGCTCGTAGCCTTTGATGAGTAATACTAAACTTAATAAAATTTATATATTTAGGATCAGCATTATAAACACATTCTTTTGATACATTTATTGACATCAAAATTTCGTTTTTAAAAGTTTCGATTTATATTGAGCCGTATCGCTTGTTTTTTTTATTGTTTTTTTTTTATTACGTATATGTTATTACTTATATGAAGGGGTTCTCCCCTTAGTCAATACCACGCTCTTTACGTTAAAAGTTAAAAAAAATTTTGATTCACAAACCCCTGAATCACAAAGGCCGTTTAATTAGAATAGATAGCTCTTTTGAAAGCACTAAAAAAAAAACTGTAGCGTAAAGAGCGAGGTATTGACTTGGGGGAGAACCCCCTCACATACGTTATAATTTCTGTTCGTTTTAAGTTCTAATATTCCTTCTTACATTTCAGTTGAAAAAACTTGTTTTTTTTATTTAACTTCTGATCGTTTCTTAAATAATGCTGGGAAATCCGGCGCCCCCTTCATAGAAATGTCCCTTACCCCAAAGAAACATCCTCCACGGAAATATTCTCCAGAGTAATCCCCTCCTCTAGCCCCCCCCCTCCAGAAAAAATCCTTCCTGAAAATGGTTGTATACTTCCCAATAACCAATAAATAATGCTGGCAAGTCCGGCGCCCCCTTCATGGCAATTTCCCTTCCCCCATGAAAACTTCCTTCATGGAAAGATCCTTCCATATAGCCCCCGACCCTCTCCTTCCCCCACCTACCAGAAAAAATCTCCTCTGAAAAAGTCTGTATACTTCCCAATAACCAATACTATATGTTAACATTGAGTAAAGTTCATAACTTTCAGCCCTCCCCCTGGGGGCTTCGAGGGATTAAGTCATCCTAAAAGACATATTTATCATATTTTCGACCATGCTGAACAAAATGGCTATCTCAAAATTTTGATCGGCTGACTTTGGGAAAAACATGAGCGTGGGAGGGGGCCTAGTTGCCCTCCATTTTTTTTGGTCACTCAAAAAGGGCACTAGAACTTTTAATTTCCGTTCCAATGAGCCCTCCCACGATATTCTAGGACCACTGGGTCGATACGATCACCCCTGGGAAAAAAAAAAAAAAACAAACAAACAAACAAACAAACAAATAAACACGCATCCGTGATCTTTCTTCTGGCAAAAAATGGAAAATTCCACATTTTTGTAGATAGGAGCTTGAAACCTCTACAGTAGGGTTCTCTGATAAGCTGAATATGATGGTGTGATTTTCATTAAGGTTCTATAACTTTTAGGGGGTCTTTCCCCCTTTTTTCGAAAATCAGCCAAATTTTCTCAGGCGCGTAACTTTTGATGGGTAGCACTAAACTTGATGAAAGTTATATATTTGAAATCAGCATTGAAATCTGATTCTTTTGATATATCTATTGGTATCAAAAACCCGTTTTCTAGAGTTTCGGTTACCATTGAGCCGGGTCGCTCCTTACTTACAGTTCGTTACCACGAACTGTTTGATATACCTATTTGGGTCAGAGGGGAAAAAAATGGCCCCTCTCCTTAAGTCAAAATTTGAGGTCTACTTGGTACACTAAATACTTCCTGGGAGTTTCAGTTTGATGTTCCAGGCCATCCCCGAGGTTTAGCAGATCGCCATTTTGGTAACGTGGCAATACATGGTGTCTTTTGATTTACCTTGCTGCTTAATTAGGTATAGATTTTAAGTTACATAGGAGTCCCTCTCCATTTCCCCACTAATATTCAAACATGACAGCTTGTTCTACTAAAACCTTTCTGTGGACAGTGGGTAACTTACATAATTTAAGGCCACTGCCTCAAGGGTTGTAGGTGTATATTGATCCTGGTAACTTGCTTATTAGTTCTTTTTCATGTTTCTGAAACAAAATGGTTATCTTAAAATTTTGATACAATATTATGGGGACTACAGGGGGATCTTGTGGTATAAAAGGGCACAATCTTTATTGACTTGCTTATGTTAGCTTAAAGCTTTGTTGTCAATAAACATATTCTATTACTTTTCTAAGTAACGGCTAATGCCCTAGTTATGGTTTTACACTTCCAGGAATCGATTCGACGTCTTAGGTCGATTGGGCGTGGGATTCGATTCAAGCTTTTTAAGTTCTTTAATGAACAAATATTGTGATGACCCAACCTGGTTAGTATTTACAGTCATTATTTATTGTGTTTGTGCCCAATTGGACTTCTGTGAGGAAGAGCTACATTCATGAAAGGAAGGGCTACATCCACATACGTGAGAAGAGCTAATTAAGTCTCGGGGAAATCAAATAAAGATTAAAAGCTATGGTTCTTGTTGCGCCTTTGGAGGGTTTTAGTATGATAGACATAGTCGTATGTGTTGCAGCCCTGTGGACCCATGACAGTGGTCCACAGGGCTGAGGAGTTGGTTATAAGTTATAATCGTCTCCAACTTTGACTCCAGGCATTTTCATTATACCGACTCCATAGCCCTCTTTTAAACCTTTATTTAATTAGATTTTATAACTTATAACCGACGCCAGACATTTTTTAATATAGCGACTATACAGCCCTGTTTCAAACCTTTACTTGACTAGATTTTGTAACTTATAACCGACTCTTTAACTCCGACGCCGGACATTTTTCAACATACCGACTCCATTCAGCCAAAATTTA